>JBBGZY010000564.1:0-610000 GCA_037952925.1 Lithobates clamitans | reverse complement strand
ACAGATCACAACAGCAGAAGATGATGCAATTGGCACAATGAGTCAGCTCAGCCAGGGTACCATGTGCTCCTTCCCCCTCCTCCAGGTCCTCCACCTACCTGTACAAGGTTATCACTCCCTCTAGTCCCCGGACATTCTCATTGCATGTAGGTGGCCCTATTATGTAAATTACAGGACGACTTACCTGTTCATCTAGGAGAAGGCAGAGCAGGATTCAGCAGGTTACCAAAATCTCATCCACGGAGGAGGAGGAGGGGAAGTAATGCGTCATTGTACCCAGTTTCACTTTAATTGCCAATTATTTCATCAATCGGAAGCACAGGCTGATCCTCACCGTCACCGCGACCCAGACATCAGTCAGACATGGGTGCACTTAAAGCGGAACTAAACTCACTCTAACGACCTTGTTTTATTTTTAACCCTCCTTCCTCCCATCGATATACAGTATCTCACAGAAGTGAGTACACCCCTCACATTTTTTGTAAATATTTTCTTCTATCTTTTCATGTGACAACACTGAAGAAATGACACTTTTCTACAATGTAAAGTAGTGAGTGTACAGCTTGTGTAACAGTGTAAATTTACTGTCCCCTCAAAATAACTCAACACACAGCTATTAATGTCTAAACCGCTGGCAACAAAAGTGAGTACACCCCTAAGTGAAAATGTCCAAATTGGGGTGCAAAGTGTCAATATTTTGTGTGGCCTCCATTATTTTCCAGCATCAAATTGGTCTGCATGACTGTTGTCCCAGAAGGAAGCCTCTTCTAAAGATGATGCACAAGAAAGCCCACAAACAGTTTGCTGAAGACAAGCAGACTAAGGACATGGATTACTGGAACCATGTCCTGTGGTCTGATGAGTGTTTACTATTTTTAATTGGTATAAATATCTATAAAAATCTTTACATTGTATCGTCATGTGAGTAAAGTGTCTTTAACCACTTCCAGACCGCCGCACGCCCTAACTTTGAAGAGGGATATCGTTGTTTTGGCAGCAGCTAGCTGCCATAACCCCAGTATCCTCTTGTTCAGCCAGCAGTTCAGTTTCCGATAATAGTGGTCTCTGCGGCGGACTCGCCGCAAGATCACTTTTATCGGCGTTGGGAGAGGGCCTCCCCCTCCCGCCGCGCTACGGTGCCCTCCACCTCTTACCGGAGCCGTCGGCACCAGCGGAGGCAATAGGATCCTTTCTCCTCTGTGGCATGGAGACGAGTGAGGGGAAGATGCCCCCCACCCGTCTCCATAGATAGCATTGCAGGGCAGAAGCAATGTCAAAACGTCACTTCCGCCCATAGCTCTTAAAAGGACATTTTTTTTTTTTTAAATGACAGATTTTTTTTTATTGCATTTTAGTGTAAATATGAGATCTGAGGTCTTTTTGACCCCAAATCTCATATTTAAGAGGTCCTGTCATGCTTTTTTTTTCTATTACAAGGGATGTTTACATTTCTTGTAATACAAATAAAAGTTGCACAATTTTTTTGTTTAAAAGAACAGTGTAAAAATTAAAAATAAAAGGTAAAATAAATAAGCTCGTGCCAAGCTCACGTGCAGAAGCGAATGTATACGTGAGTAGCGCCCGCATATGAAAACGGTGTTAAACCACACATGTAAGGTATCGGCGCGATCAGTAGAGCGAGAGCAAGAATTCTAGCCCTAGACCTCCTCTGTAACTCAAAACATGCAACCTGTAGAATTTTTTAAATGTCACCTTTGGAGATTTGTAAGGGTAAAAGTTTGTCGCCATTCCACGAGCGGGCGCAACTTTTAAGCGTGACATGTTGGGTATCAATTTACTCGGCGTAACATTATCTTTCACACTATAAAAAAAAAATTGGGCTAACTTTACTGCTGTCTTATTTTTTAATTCAAAAAAGTGTATTTTTTCCCAAAAAAAGTGCGCAAATACGGTGTGACAGAAAGTATTGCAACAACCGCCATTTTATTCTCTGTTAGAAAAAAAATGTATAATGTTTGGGGGTTTTAAGTAATTTTCTAGCAAAAAAAATGTTTTTTTAACTAAACAACAATTAAATTAAACAACAAATCTCAAAAAGAGGTTCGGTCCTTAAGTGGTTAAAGTCCCACAAAAGGGATTTTACCCGATATCCTCCCAGCAAAATAACACCCCCTGCTAAGAACAATATACCCCCCCCCCCCACACACACACACACACACACAAAAATAGATCCCTACCAGCAACAATAGATCCTCCAGTAGGCAGAATCACTAGACCAGTGGTTCTCAACTCCAGTCCTCAGGACCCACCAACAGGCCAGGTTTGCAAGATAGCTGAAATACATCACAGGTGATATCACTTGCTGCTCAGTGATTGCAGTATTCTAGTCTGCAACTCCCCAAGGTAATACTTAAAATCTGGCCTGTTGGTGGGTCCCGAGGAGTGGAGTTGAGAACCACTGCACTAGACCCTCCAGCACTCCTAGCCATAAGATACATTCAGTGCTGGAGGTACCAGAACTGTGTTACCCTGCGTTCCCGCTTCAAAAAAAAAAAAGCCCTGTATGTACTGTGTATGTATACAATATATATAAAATTATACATAGGAGTATGTTCTTCTCAAAGGAAAAAAATAACATATTAGTTGGTGGATGTGGATCACCAATTTGTCCTTTAACCACTTGCCGACCATCCGCCGTCATTATACTGCGGTAAAGTGGCGCGATCCCGCTAATCGCGGTAGCTGTACGTCAGCGCGGAATCTCACTTTTGTGGGCACGCGCCCATTGGCCAGCGGGGGGAGCCAATCAGTGCTTCCTGCGGACTCGATGTACGCCGCCCCCCCCCCCCCCCCCGCGCGCGATCGTTCCCTGCAGTGACAGAATGGCAATTTGCCTGTGTAAACAAGGCAGATCTCCGTTCTGACAGGGGAGATCACACAGAGACCCTGTGTTTTTGCTAAGCAGGAAGACGGATCTATGTGTTTCCCCAAGTCACACAATTCCCCCCATACAGTTGGAACACACCTGCAGGGAACACATTTAACCCCTTGATCGCCCCTGATGTTAATCCCTTTCCTGCCAGTGTCATTAGTACAATACCAGTGTATATTTTTAGCACTGGTCACTGTAATGATGTCACTGGTTCCCAAAAAAGTGTACAAAATGTCAGTTGGGTGTCCGATCTGTCAGCCGCAATGTCGCAGTCCCGCTAAAAATCACAAATCGCCGCCACTACTAGTAAAAAATAAATAAATAATAAAAATGCTACAGACGCTATAACCTTTGCACAAAACAATCAGTATACGCTTATTGCGATTTTTTTTTTTTTACCAAAAATATGTAGCAGATTACATATTCACCTAAACGGATGAATAAATTTGTTTTTTTACTTTTTTTTTTTTTTTGGAAATGTTTTATAGCAGAAAGTAAAAAATGTTGTTGTTTTTTTTTGTTTTTTTTCAAAATTGTCGCTTTTTTTTTTTTGTTTGCGATTTTTATTACCAAAAATATGTAGAAGAATACATATCGGCCTAAACTGAGAAAAAAATTAGCTTTTTTTTTTTTTTTAAAAATGGGGATATTTATTATAGCAAAAAGTCAAAAATATTGTTGTTTTTTTTCAAAATTGTCACTCTTTTTTTGTTCATAGCGCAAAAAATAAAAACCGCAGAGGTGATCAAATACCACCAAAAGAAAGCTCTATTTGTGGGAAAAGAAGGACGTCAATTTTGTTTGGGTGCAACGTTGCACGACCGCGCAATTGTCAGTTAAAGCGACACAGTGCAGAATCGCCAAAAGTGCTCTGGTCGTTGAGCAGCCAAATCTTCCGGGGCTGAAGTGGTTAAAGAAACATAATAATAATAATAAACATAAAAAAAGATAACATTGTAATGCCTCCTCTTCCCATAATAAATATATAAAGATCAGTCCTGGGATCAGAGGTAGCAATCACTATGGGGGTTTTTTTTTTTTTTTTTCCCCTACTAGTCTGCCCGTCCCCTTCTTTCCTCACATGTTCTCCCCACACTTGTCTTTTTCTTTACATTCCTATATTCTCACCCTACTTTGTCACTTGTTTCACGGCCAACACACAGACACCACTATTTACCTATTACATTACATACTCTGATATACTGATATCTATATACAGTCCTACTTACCCTTGTTAACCCCTTCCTCTCCCCCCTTTTGTTACCATCACCACTATGGGAATATTCTTACATCGCTGACCCTAATAAGCACAGACAACATCCAACAAATATTTAATTAAATAAATTACAGAGTTATCTTTCTTTTTTTCAAAAAATGACACATGATACATATATCTCTATCCGTGCTAAACCGAACGCACTGATGGTACAGTTGTCTGTTGTTTGATGCTTTGGCTGCAGGTCTCGCTCGCTTGCCCCCACACTCCTCCCCAGTTTTGGGAAATATCCACTTGGTGTGACTCCTTGTAAGACACGCATGGACGATTAAACCCCCCCCTTTTCCCCTGTTGACGTGGTGGACGGCCGGGGACTCTTGTCGGGACCCGGTGGGGGAGACGTCGGAGAACCATAAGCTCAGGAGAAACTGCTCAAACACAATGTGATTGGTAATTATACTGTTAAACATATATATATTATATTATATTTTTATGGTCATATCCATGAACTCTAATATGCAAATTTTGTCACAGCGCCTCAATCCTCTGAAGATGACCCAACGGGGTCGAAACGCGTCAGGATTATCACCCTATTTAGCGCTTGATTATTGTATAATACTTGTGCCAGCTTCATTTGTGTTATCTCCTGTAGCACAGCTCCTATTTTAACCATTATGGTTACGTTCCATTAATAAAAAAACTTTTTCAAGTAACAACCTATTCTCATAATTTTTTGCTGCTTTAAAACCCCACGGGGGATATCTTCTTTTTCTTTTTGATCACTATGGGGGTTATTTACTAAAACTGAAGAGTGCAAAATGTGGTGCAGCTCTGCACAGAAACCAATCAGCTTCCAGGTTTTATTGTCAAAGCTTAACTAAACTAGCTAAAGTTAGAAGCTGATTGGCCACCGTGCACAGCTGCAGCAGATTGTGAGTGCTCCAGTTTTAGTAAATCTCCCTCTATGTGGGCAGCAGCAAGAAAGGTTTTGGTATCACATTCTCAGCAGTCTAATCACATTCTACAGATCACAACAGCAGAAGATGATGCAATTGGCACAATGAGTCAGCTCAGCCAGGGTACCATGTGCTCCTTCCCCCTCCTCCAGGTCCTCCACCTACCTGTACAAGGTTATCACTCCCTCTAGTCCCCGACCATTCTCATTGCATGTAGGTGGCCCCATTATGTAAATTACAGGACGACTTACCTGTTCATCTAGGAGAAGGCAGAGCAGGATTCAGCAGGTTACCAAAATCTCATCCACGGAGGAGGAGGAGGGGAAGGAATACGTCATTGTACCCAGTTTCACTTTCATTGCCAATGTGTAACCCATTATTTCATCAATCTCCTCACCATCACCGCGACCCTGACATCAGTCAGACATGGGTGCACTTAAAGCGGAACTAAACTCACTCTAACGACCTTGTTTTATTTTTAACCCTCCTTCCTCCCATCGATAGACAGTATCTCACAGAAGTAAGTACACCCCTCACATTTTTTGTAAATATTTTCTTCTCTCTTTTCATGTGACAACACTGAAGAAATGACACTTGTCTACAATGTAAAGTAGTGAGTGTACAGCTTGTATAACAGTGTAAATTTGCTGTCCCCTCAAAATAACTCAACACACAGCCATTAATGTCTAAACCGCTGGCAACAAAAGTGAGTACACCCCTAAGTGAAAATGTCCAAAGTGTCAATATTTTGTGTGGCCGCCACAGCATCAAATTGGTCTGCATGGCTGTCGTCCCAGAAGGAAGCCTCTTCTAAAGATGATGCACAAGAAAGTCCGCAAACAGTTTGCTGAAGACAAGCAGACTAAGGACATGGATTACTGGAACCATGTCCTGTGGTCTGATGAGACCAAGATAAACTTATTTGGTTCAGATGGTGTCAAGCGTGTGGTGGCAACCAGATGAGGAGTACAAAGACAAGTGTGTCTTGTCTACAGTCAGGCATGGTGGTGGGAGTGTCATGGTCTGGGGCTGCATAAGTGCTGCTGGCACTGGGGGGCTACAGATCATTGAGGGAACCATGAATGGCAACATGTACTGTGACATACTGAAGAGGGCATGATCCCCTCCCTTTGGAGACTGGGCCGCAGGGCAGTATTCTAACATAAAACAACCCCAAACACACCTCCAAGACGACCACTGTCTTGCTAAAGAAGCTGAGGGTAAAGGTGATGGACTGGCCAAGCATGTCTCCAGACCTAAACCCTATTGAGCATCTGTGGGACATCCTCAAATGGAAGGTGGAGGAGCTCAAGGTCTCTAACATCCACCAGCTCTGTGATGTCATCATGGAGGAGTGGAAGAGGACTCCAGTGACAACCTGTGAAGCTCTGGTGAACTCCATGCCCAAGAGGGTTAAGGCAGTGCTTGAAAATAATGGTGGCCACACAAAATATTGACACTTTGGGCCCAATTTGGACATTATCACTTAGGGGTGTACTCACTTTTGTTGCCAGCGGTGTAGACATTAATTTCTGTGCCACATGAAAAGATAGAATAAAATACTTACAAAAATGTGAGGGGTGTACTCACTTTTGTGAGATACTGTATATATATATATATAAATATATATATATACTCCAGGCTTTTTTTTCTCAGAGAATAGGTGAAGGAACCCCTCCCTTCTGAGTACCGCCCCTTTTAGAGAATACAGAACCAAGTGTTGACCAAATGACAGCGGCGTAAAAAAAAAAAATTTGACTTGGGGGACTGGAACTCCGCTTTTACTGTTTGCCGACCAGCCGCTGCAGTTGTACTGCGGCAGAATGGCACAGGCTGGCGAATCGCCGTTATGTTACGTCGGTTCCTAAGGCGGCCACTAGGGGCGCACGCGCGCGCCCGCTGCTCGCCCACCGAAGCCGATGCGAGTGCCCGGCGGTCTCGATGACCACCGGGCTCCCGCGATCGCTCGTAACACGGTGAGAACCGGGATCTCTGTGTGTAAACAAAGTTTCTGGTTCTCTGAGGGGAGAAGTGACAGATCGTCTGTTCATACAAAGTATGAACAGCGATCTGTCATTTCCCCTACACAGTCCCATCCCCCCTTCAGTTAGAACACACATTAGGGAACACAGTTAACCCCTTGATCGCCCCCCTAGTGTTAACCCCTTCCCGGCCAGTGACATTTTTACAGTAATCAGTGCATTTTTATAGCACTGATCGCTGTATAAATGACAATGGTCCCAAAAATGTGTCAAAATTGTCCGATGTGTTACGCCATAATGTAGCAGTCACGATAAAAATCGCAGATCGCCGCCATTACTAGTAAAAAAAAATAATAATAATAATAAAAATGCTATAAAAATATCCCCTATTTTGTAGACGCTATGACTTTTGCGCAGACCAATCAATATACGCTTATTGCGATTTTTTTTTTTAACAAAAATATGTAGAAGAATACATATCGGCCTGAACTAAGGAAAAAATTCGCTTTTTTTAAAGAAAAAAATGGGGATATTTATTATAGCAAAAAGTACAAAATATTGTGTTTTTTTATTTTTAAATTGTTGCTCTTTTTTTGTTTATAGGGCAAAAAAAAAAAAAACGCAGAGGCGATCAAATACCACCAAAAGAAAGCTCTATTTGTGGGGAAAAAAAGGACATCAATTTTGTTTGGGTACAACGTCGCACGACCGCGCAGTTGTCAGTTAAAGCGACGCAGTGCCAAATCGCAAAAAGTGCTCTGGTCAGGAAGGGGGGGGTAAAATCTTCCGGGGCTGAAGTGGTTAAGCTGTTCAGTTTGGTTCCAGTATTCGGCGACCCTCTATTATTCTCTGCCTGGACATGTCCTCGGCCTCACTTCAGTGGTTGCATGTTATGTCACTGTACAGGTCTGACCTGAGATCGACTTACATCCATCCCGCACAGCCGTCCAATCAGAATCCTCCTTTTACACTCCACTGTCATTTTTCAAGGTGGCAGTTGAATCTGGTTGGTGCCTTTGATGTCAATGGTTGCTAGAGAAGGGGATATGCAACATATGTGACCCATAGAGGATACAGCAGATATCGGTGTCATCGCACATTGCAGTACAAGGGAGTTAAAGGGAAACTCCACCCAAAAATGAGTTTTCTTCCAGTTGGGAGGCAGTAAAGCAAAACCTGTTCATCTTTACTGAGAATGTATTGAGTTTGTTGTGGGGTCTCAGCCAGCATAGTGTGCAGGTTGTACATTGATTCCTACTGAGATGTTTGAGGGGAAAAAAATATGCTGAATGTTTTTAGATTTGGACAACAAATATAATTCAGGGAGTTCATTTTTTTTTCTTAAAGTTCTTATTACACAAAGTAAACGGATCCTATGGGCTACACAGGTGGTAAGTGTGGGAGGGTTAGTGTTAGGATTACAGGGAGGGTTAGTGTTAGGAGTACAGAGAGGATTAGTGTTAGGATTACAGAGAGGATTAGTGTTAGGAGTACAGAGAGGATTAGTGTTAGGAGTACAGAGAGGATTAGTGTTAGGATTACAGAGAGGATTAGTGTTAGGATTACAGAGAGGATTAGTGTTAGGATTACAGAGAGGATTAGTGTTAGGATTACAGAGAGGATTAGTGTTAGGAGTACAGAGAGGATTAGTGTTAGGAGTACAGAGAGGATTAGTGTTAGGAGTACAGAGAGGATTAGTGTTAGGATTACAGAGAGGATTAGTGTTAGGATTACAGAGAGGATTAGTGTTAGGGTTACAGAGAGGATTAGTGTTAGGAGTACAGAGTGGATTAGTGTTAGGGTTACAGAGAGGATTAGTGTTAGGAGTACAGAGAGGGTTAATGTCAGGGTTACAGGGAGGTTTTGTGTTAAGATTACAGGAACAGTTATGCCCCGTACACACGGTCGGATTTTCCGATGGAAAGCGTGTTGTCGGAAATTCCGACCGTGTGTGGGCTCCATCGGACATTTTCCATCGGATTTTCCGACACACAAAGTTGGAGAGCAGGAGATAAAATTTTCCGACAACAAAATCCGTTGTCGGAAATTCCGATCGTGTGTACACAAATCCGACGGACAAAGTGCCACGCATGCTCAGAATAAATAAAGAGATGAAAGCTATTGGCCACTGCCCCGTTTATAGTCTCGACGTACGTGTTTTACGTCACCACATTCAGAATGATCGGATTTTCCGACAACTTTGTGTGACCGTGTGTATGCAAGACAAGTTTGAGCCAACATCCGTCGGAAAAAATCCTAGGATTTTGTTGTCGGAATGTCCGAACAAAGTCCGACCGTGTGTACAGGGCATAAGTGTTAAGGTTTCAAGAAAGGTTAATGTCAGAGTGACAGGGAGGGTTAGCGTTATGATTACAGGGAGGGTTAGTGTTGGGGTTACAGGGTGGGTTAGTGTTAGGGTTACAGGGTGGGTTAGTGTTATGATTACAGGGAGGATTAGTGTCAGGGTGATAGGGAGGGCTAGTTTTAAGGGTACAGGGAGGGTTAGTGTTAGGATTACAGGGAGGGTTAGTGTTAGGATTACAGGGAGGGTTAGTGTTAGGATTACAGGGTGGGTTAGTGTTAGGGTTACAAGATGGGTTAGTGTTAGGATTACAGGGAGGGTTAGTGTTAGGGTTACAGGGTGGGTTAGCGTTATGATTACAGGGAGGATTAGTGTTATGATTACAGGGAGGATTAGTGTCAGGGTGATAGGGAGGGCAAGTTTTAAGGGTACAGGAAGGTTTAGTGTTAGGATTACAGGGAGGATTAGTGTTAGGGTTACAGGGTGGGTTAGTGTTAGGATTACAGCGAGGATTAGTGTTAGGGTTACAGGGTGGGTTAGCGTTATGATTACAGGGAGGATTAGTGTTCAGGTGATAGGGAGGGCTAGTTTAATGGGTACAGGGAGGATTTGTGTTAGGATTACAGGGAGGGTTAGTGTTAGGGTTACAGGGTGGGTTAGTGTTATTATTACAGGGAGGATTAGTGTCAGGGTGCTAGGGAGGGTAAGTTTTAAGGGTACAGGAAGGTTTAGTGTTAGGATTACAGGGAGGGTTAGTGTTAGGGTTACAGGGTGGGTTGGTGTTAGGATTACAGTGAGGATTAGTGTTAGGGTTACAGGGTGGGTTAGCATTATGATTACAGGGAGGATTAGTGTTATGATTACAGGGAGGATTAGTGTCAGGGTGATAGGGAGGGCTAGTTTAATGGGTACAGGAAGGTTTAGTGTTAGGATTACAGGGAGGGTTAGTGTTAGGGTTACAGGGTGGGTTAGTGTTATGGTTACAGGGAGGATTAGTGTTATGATTACAGGAAGGATTAGTGTCAGGGTGATAGGGAGGGCAAGTTTTAAGGGTACAGGAAGGTTTAGTGTTAGGATTACAGGGAGGGTTAGTGTTAGGGTTACAGGGTGGGTTGGTGTTATGATTACAGGGAGGATTAGTGTTCGGGTGATAGGGAGGGCTAGTTTAAGGGGTACATGGTGGGTTAGTGTTATGATTACAGGGAGGATTAGTGTTAGGGTAATAGGGGGGCTAGTTTTAAGGGTACAGGGAGGGTTAGTGTTAGGATTACAGGAAGGGTTGGTGTTAGGATTACAGGGAGGGTTGGTGTTAGGGTTACAGGGTGGGTTAGTGTTATGATTATAGGGAGGATTAGTGTTAGGGTGATAGGGGGGCTAGTTTAATGGGTACAGGGAGGGTTAGTGTTAGGATTACAGGGAGGGTTAGTGATGGGGTTACAGAGAGGGTTAAGGTCAGGGCTACATGGAGGTTTCGTGTCAGGGTTACAGGGAGGGTTAGTGTTAGGGTTATAGGAAGGTTTAGTGTTAGGGTTACAGGGAGAGTTAGTGTTTGGGTTATTGGAAGGGTTAGTGTTAGGGTTTCAAGAAGGGTTAATGTCAGGGTGACAGGGAGGATTAGTGTTAGGGTTACCGGGTGGGTTAGTGCTGGGGTCACACGGAGGGTTAGTGTTATGGTTACAAGGAAAGTTGGTATTATGGTTACAGTGAAAAGGGTTATAAGGAAGGTTAGTGATGGGGTGACAGGGAGGGTTAGTATAGGGATTACATGTTAGGATTAGGGTTGGATAGTGTTAGGGTTATAGGGAAGGTTAGTGTTAAGGATTAGTATTGGGATTATAGGGATGGACAGTTTAGGGTTACAGGGAGGATTATTGTTAGTGTTACCAGGTGGTTTAGGGTAAAGAGGTGGGTTATTCTCAGGCTTAAAAGGAGGGTGTGTGTTAGGATTAAGGGTTAGGGTTAGACAGTGTTTAGCTTACAGGGAGAGTTAGAGTGAGGGTAAGTGTTAGGGTTACAAAGTTGGTTAGTGTTACATGTAGGGTTAGTATGAAGGTGATGCTTAGGGTATTGCATTAGTCTGTGTGCTGATGGCACTCTGGTCAGATCTACCAATCACAATCTCTTGGCTTTTAAAACTAAAGTACAGAATTTCTCATAGAATGGTTTTCTTCATTGTCTGAGATCTAATTCTGGGTTGCATTAAAAAAAAAAAAAACCTCAACAACAATATTCTGTCTCAGCCATTTGGGTGAGTCGGGTATTTCTCCTATACAAGATGTTAAGGGAAAAAAAATAATAATATGTATGAAATTTAGGGAGCTGCCAATAATGGAAGAGCAAAATCATTATTTAATAGGAAGGATGTAGCAATATGGAAGTATATGGAAAATAACATAGCAACGCCTCCTCTTCCCACAATAAATATTTAAAGAGCAGTACTGGGATCAGAGGCGGCAATCATTATGTCTATGGGCAAAGCAACAAGAAATGATTTTGCACCAATTAGCAGCAGTCCAATATCTTGCTGCAGAAAACAATAGCAGAAGATGATGCAACTGACGCAATGGGGTTGATTTACTAAAGGCAAATAGACTGTGCAAAGTGCAGTTGCCCTCTGCAAAGTGCAGTTGCTCCAGAGCTTAGTAAATGAGCTAAGGCTTCACTTTGCAAAGAGTACCCAATCACATGCAAGGGAAAAAAAACGTTTTTGCTTGCACATGATTGGATGATGGAAGTCAGCAGAGCTTATGCTCATTTACTAAGCTCTGGAGCACCTGCACTTGCAGGAAGCAAAGTGCATAGTCTTTTTGCCTTTAGTAAATCAACCCCAATGAGTCATCTCAGCCAGGGTACCATGTGCTCCTTCCACCTTCTCCAGGTCCTCCACCTACCTGTACAAGGTTATCACTCCCTCTAGTCCCCGACCATTCTCATTGTATCCAGGTGGCCATATTGTTCATCCCAGTTAGATTTTGCAATCTCAGGCCGTCTTACCTGTTCATTCAGCAGAAGGGTTCAGTGGGTCTGTATGCCGAAAACTGATCCACAGTGGAAGAGGAGAAGCAATATGTCTCGGTAACAAGTTTTACTTTTCGATGTCATTGTTTAAGGTTTCATTTGATAGCGTTGTCATCTGAGATCTTACAATGGTTATACACCATAAACCTCTCTCCAGGAATATTTTCTTAAAGGGCCAGTTCATCAAGAAGGATGTTTTAGGTATAGGTGGAGCCGGGTGGGCTGAGTCAGTCCCTGATCTTTTATGTGCATCAGATACTCCAAGACTGAGATTTCCTCACCATAATCCCCTGGGGAAACCGGGCATATTTGGGTGTCCCCACCCACCTTTGTGCGTTCTAGCTCACAGTGTCTATAGAAGTGCCAACGGAAACTTGACAGCGAACCCCTTCCAGGGCTATCATAACTAGAAAAAAGTATTTTATAAAACAATTTGCTCTAGATGGATACAACATCAAATTTGTTTTGCCAAATAGACAGCAGTATAAATTCTTAAGCTGTTATTATGGTAGGCATATTTTTTATTCCCTTTTTTTTTTTTGCTTTATTATTTTTTTTTTTTTATAACTTTATTTATCAAAACATTTTTACAAAATGTTATATTAACATTCTACAAATAAATTTCTAGCCTATTATCAATGATAAGGTGAAATCCTTCATGTATACATAATTAAGGGTTCCACTTCCATCATAAACCCCTGTGACTTGGCCTATTAATAATCCAAAACTGACCATCCTTCTATGGGCCACAACTTAATTTCTTTAATATTCTAATTTGATGTGGGACTTTTAACCACCCATTGATAAAAAGCCCTGGAACAATCAATCCACCCACACACACACACAAAAGAAGGGAAAAAGAAATAAATTAAAAACCGACCCCGTCTTCTCCGATTTCTCCTTTTTTTCTTTATTATGAGATTTTTTTTTTGTATTTCCTATAAAGCAGAATCCGGTCAAGAAATACCAAGATAAAATGAATGGCCAATAAAATAAACAATAAAAATAACAATTTCTGCACCAATATTCAACTTTAACCCCTTTGCGCCAACTGCCTCCCGGCCCTTCAGGAATTCCAAAAACTCTGGAGGAGGAGGTGGCATTCGGGTCATGTGACCGATGTGTGCTGTCACATGATCAGAAAGCTCCCGATTGCAATTATGCATTGGGAGCTTACCAATCCCCGCTATCTGCAGGGAGCACATTCTTGGCGTGGTAAGTTGTTTTAACAGGGCTTCATATATATATATGGCCGCTCGGCATCAAGGTCCACCCACCGAGCAGCCACATATATGAGTACGGCTGGCTTCAAGAGGTTAATCCAGACATTTCCACTGCAGTACTTTTTTCTGCCACTAGATGTCCTCAGCCTGATGGCCAGCATCAAAAAAAACCCACCTCCTCTGAGCCAAGGTCATCCCGGACGCATCTCCAACCTGTGACTGGACAGTGAAAGGAGAAACAGCACAGTTGATATCAGGTCACATTTACATACTGACACTGCTTGTTTTTAAAAATAAAATTGAATGATATTTTTAATGATATTTTAAAGATCACGGAGCTTATTTGTGTCTTTTATACCTGTCCAGAATTCAGTTTTAAATATAATTCAATTTCTCAGTCCTACTAAAAGCCTAAGTCTAGGTTTCCTGCTCCTCTTCTCATTTCTACCCTCCCTTCCCCCCACCACCACCACCTTGGAAGACAACCCCTCCCCATTTCTTTCTTTTTTTTATTGTACATTCTGGTTTCCATATCTTTTTTTCATGGACCATCGGTACAGTCATGTGAAATCACAGCTATTGTTCCTCCAGCAATGGACAGGGCCTGAATGCTGTAGACTGGAATTGGGACTGGCAATACCTGTCATTAGGGGGATTTACTAAAACTGGTGCGTGCAAAATCTGGTGCAGCTCTGCATTGAAACAAATCAGCTTCCCGTCTTTAGTAAACCCCCCCAATCGTGTGGCCTCTTTTCCTGGAGTGTTCTCCTATATACAGTATCTCACAAAAGTGAGTACACCCCTCACATTTTTGTAAATGTTTTATTCTACCTTTTCATGTGACAACACTGAAGAAATAACACTTGTCTACAATGAAAAGTAGTGAGTGTACAGCTTGTATAACAGTGTAAATTTGCTGTCCCCTCAAAATAACTCAACACACAGCCATTAATGTCTAAACCGCTGACAACAACCGTGACGTGAGTCATTTAAGTGAAAATGTCCAAATTGGGCCCAAAGTGTCAATATTTTGTGTGGCCACCATTTTTTTCCAGCACTGCCTTAACCCTCTTGGGCATGGAGTTCACTAGAGCTTCACAGGTTGCCACTGGAGTCCTCTTCTACTCCTCCATGATGATATCACGGAGCTGGTTGATGTTAGAGACCTTGAACTCCTCCACCTATTGTCTGAGGATGCCCCACAGATGCTCAATAGGCTTTAGGTCTGGAAACATGCTTGGCCAGTCCATCACCTTTACCCTCAACTTCTTTAGCAAAGCAGTGGTCCTTATGTTGGAATACTGCCCAGTGCCCTGCGGCCCAGTCTTCGAAGAGAGGGGATCATGCTCTGCTTCAGTATGTCACAGTACATGTTGGCATTCATGGTTCCCTCAATGAACTTTAGCACCCCAGTGCCGGCAGTACTCATGCAGCCCCAGACCATGACACTCCCACCACCATGCTTGACTGTAGGCAAGACACGCTTGTCTTTGTACTCCTCATCTGATTGCCACCACACACGCTTGACACCATCTGAACCAAATAAGTTTATCTTGGTCTCATCAGACCACAGGACATGGTTAAAGTAATCCATGTCCTTAGTCTGCTTGTCTTCAGCAAACTGTTTGCAGGGTTTCTTTTGCATCATCTTCCTTCTGGGACAACAGCCATGCAGACCAATTTGATGCAGTGTGCAGCGTATGGTCTGAGCACTGACAGGCTGACCCCCCACCCCTTCAACCTCTGCAGCAATGCTGGCAGCACTCATATGTCTATTTCCCAAAAACGACCTCTGGATATGACGCTGAGCACGTGCACTCAACTTCTTTGGCCGACCATGGCGAGGCCTGTTCTGAGTGGAACCTGTCCTGTTAAACCGCTGTATGGTCTTGGCCGCTATGCTGCAGCACAGTTTCAGAGTCTTGGCAATCTTTTTATAGCCTAGGTCATCTTTATGTTGAGCAACAATTCGTTTTTCTTTTTTTTCCTCAGAGAGTTCTTTGCCATGAGGTGCCATGTTGAACTTCCAGTGACCAGTATAAGAGAGTGAGAGCGATAACACCAAATTTCACACACCTGCTCCTTATTCACACCTGAGACCTTGTAACACTAACGAGTCACATGACACCGGAGAGGGAAAATTGCTAACTGGGCCAAATTTGGACATTTTTAGGTAGGGGTGTACTCACTTTTGTTTTGTTGAGACATTATTGGCTGTGTATTGAGTTATTTTGAGGGGACAGCAAATTTAGACTGTTATACAAGCTGTACACTCACTACTTTACATTGTAGCAAAGTGTCATTTCTTCAGTGTTGTCACATGAAAAGATAGAATAAAATATTTACAAAAATGTGAGGGGTGTACTAATTTTTGTGAGATACTGTAGCTCAGTGCAGTTTGATAACACACCCCTAGGGAGCAAATCTTTGACACGTTGGGCTCAGGGAAAAGAGTCTTAAATGTTTCTGGGTGTCATTCTACCCAAAAGACCATCAGCAGAGAGCAAAACGTCTTCAGGGAACTGGGCTTGAGAGTAGGTGGGGATTGCTGCAAAAGCTGCTTTTTTTTGGTTTAAAAAGTGCTAAGCTACAGTGGAGAAAATAATTATTTGATCCCCTGCAGATTTTGTAAGTTTTCCATAATTCCAAAGAAATGAAGGGTCCATAATTGTTAACATAGATGTATTTTAAATTATAGAGACAGAATATCAATCAAAAATACAGAAAAAAACACATGAAACAAATGTTATAAATTGAGTAGCAGTTCGGTAAGTAAAATAAGCATTTGATCCCCTACCAATCAACAATAATTCTGGCTCCCACAGGCTGGCGACAGTATGTGCTCATGTGGTACACAGATTAGTCCTGTCAATTTAAGAAGGTGCTCCTAAACACAACTCGTTATGTGTATAAAAGACACCTGTTAACAGAAGCTCTCTCTTCCATTCAAACCTCACCATCATGGGCAAGACCAAAGAGCTGTCAAAGGATGTGAAGGACAAGATTGTAGACCTGCACAAGCCTGGAATTGGCCACAAGACCATCAGCAAGAAGCTTGGTGAGAAGGAGACAACTTTTGGAGCGATTTTTGGTAAATGCAAGAAATACAAAATAACCATTAATCGCCTTCGGTCTGGAGCTCTATGCAAGATTTCGCCTCATGGGGTAAGGATGATAATGAGAAAAGTGAGGGATCAGTTCATAACTACACGGGAGGAGCTTGTGAATGATCTCAAGGCAGTTGGGAATACAGTCACCAAACAAACCATTGGTAACACAATACGCTGCCATGGATTGAAAAGCCTGTCTGAAATTTTCCAATGAACATCTAAAGGATTCAGAGAAGGATTGGAAGAAACTGGTGTGGTCAGATGAGATCAAACTTGAGCTTTTTGGCATTAACTTGACTCGCCGTGTTTGGAGGAAGAAAAATGCTGACTATGACTCTAAGAACACCATCCCTACAGCCAAGCAGGTGGAAACATTATGCCTTGGGGCTGTTTCTCTGATAAAGGTACAGGCCGACTTTGCAACATTGAGAGGCCAATGTATGGGGCCATGTATTGTAAAATCTTGGATGAGAACCTTTTTCCCTTATCCAGAATAGTGAAGATGGGTTGTGGATGGGTCTTCCAGAATGACAATGACCCAAAACATACCGCCAAGGCAACAAAGTTGTGGCTCAAGAAGAAGCACCTTAAGGTCATGGAGTGGCCTAGCCAGTCTCCAGACCTTAATCTTATAGAAAATGTATCGAGGGAGCTGAAACTTCGAGTTGCCAAGAAACCTTAAGGATTTAGAGAAAATCTGTAAAGAAAAGTGGACCAAAATCCCTCCTGAGATGTGTGCAAACCTGGTAACCAACTACAAGAAACGTCTTACCTCTGTACTTGCCAACAAGGGTTTCTCTACCAAGTACTAAGTCATGTTTTGCTTGGGGATCAAATACTTATTTTACTCACTGAACTGAAACTCCATTTATAACATTTGTATCATGTGTTTTTTTTTCTGGATTTTTGGTTGATATTTTGTATCTATCATTTAAAATACACCTATGATAAAAAAAAATGACAGACCCTTCATTTCTTTGTAAGTGGGCAAACTTACCAAATCTGCAGGGGGTCAAATAATGTTTTTTCCCCACAGTAACTATTTTTTATTTTTTTTGTGAAAAAGGTATTCATGCTTGAAGTCTTTCAGGGAACCTATCTAGACACTAACCTTTTCTTGTATGCAAGTTACCCTGGTATATTGACGAAAGTAGGTATGGTAGGATAAATTAGAGACAAAAAGAAAACTAGGTGGGAATAAATGATGCAGAAATGCATCACCTTATTTCCATTTTTTTGCTCTCTTCAAAATACCTTTTTTTTGTTGGCAGTGCCATTTACACCTACATCTCCAGTAACAACTCTCTTTGCACTGCTTAATGAATGTTGGTTATACCATATTGTTTTACATGTGGCCATCCAATCATAATGTGTTCAATCAGGAGTGACAAAAGCTTGTTATTGTAAACCAACTTTATTATCCCTCTCCCTTCAAAAAAATAAGAGAAGAAAACTGTACAATATCTGTGTTTTTTAATAAATATTGCAATATAAAACACTTATATACTCGTCACATTTTCAGGAAGAGCTGTATTCTCAGCTTGACTTTGCCATACATCAATTTTGAGACCTTGACGGGCGTTTATAAGGTCCTGCAGCTCCTTAACTACGTCTTCAGAAAATCCATTGGCACCAACCCTAGGAGATGGAGACAAAACCATTAAGTTAAATAGAAACTACATATAAAGACCAGGTAGATACATCCAGCGATTCATTCCAAATGAGTAGCCAATTTTTTTTTTTATTGTTTTCAAATGAAAAAAATGATGTCAAAAGCAACAATAGCTAATAACTGAATTTGTAATTTATCACAATTATTTTAATTATTAAATATTATAATCTCATAATATAATCTAATAATAATCTCATACTAATTATTTTTATAAAAGCTGTGCATTCTCTTATACTTGCTAAAAAAATGTGTAACTGTTCAGCCATTTTTTTTTCTAATCTTGGCAGTCCCACCAACAAGTTCCAACTTCTCTTTCCTCTAATACAGTTTAAGCAATACAGCTTGGTCAAGGGCCACCCCGCCCATAACTGCCTGATGTGTGATAGCACAGGATCAATACAAGCAAGGCTTAGTTATCATGGTTGTACAATGGGTGTCTTCCTTCCAAGTAGCCGATACATAATCAAAGTGTAGTTTTGGTTGACCTTGTTCTGGTCCTAGGCTGCTATCTCTCTGACAAATAGAACATTCAGCAGTTGATAAACTCTGGGGTGGGTATTGAGGAGCACTTAGTACAAAGGTTCATATCACTTAGAGGTCAATTTGCAAATTAATCAAGTAAAGTCAAAGGCCTTCCCCCAAAACGCATTGGCTTTACCTGATGTTCTTAACCAATAAACATTTAAAAAAAAAAGTGATAATAACTTTTGTTCTAAGTGCTCCTCAATACCCACCTATCAACTACTGTGCAGTTGTGGAGATTTCCTTTCACTTTCTGTCCCAGAGATACAGCAGGACGTAAGAAGGTATCCATTCAAAGTACTGTATTAGGATTTCCTCTTTTTAGACAGTTGTCTACAGAACAGGTTCTTCATTTAAAGATTTTCCATTTGCCTCCTGTTCCAGTGGCAGCTTAAAAATTGTGGATTTTTCATTACTTTCTATGTCAGTGACAATGGTCCCTAAGACCAACAGCAAGAATAAATCTCCCCAGGGAGGGATAGAAGGCAATGAAAGCCCCATAGAGGATGTAACCCTTCTACATACTATACAATACTAATACTTTTACTGTCAGGGCCACAGAAACAATGGCAGTGGCTTTGTGGGGAAGACCATCGAAACATGTTGACTTTCCTGGAACCTTCAAAAAACTTTCTGACAGTATAAAGATTAAGGTGGCATAGTATGTTATTTTCGACACAGCCACTGCCTCTCCTGATGGAATGGATGCTCACAATTCTCTGGTTCTCTCGCCAGAGTCCCATGGGCAGCCAGCAAGCAACAAGGTCGCTGCCCCTGTGACCCAAGAACCACAGACAAACCATGTTCCTCTTGGCTTCCTTTTCGATGCCGCTGCAGTTGAGCACCACCTGCAGTGGAGAAAAGAAACTGCACCTGCCTACAGTTCTTTATGTTCCCATGGAAATGCATTTTGAGTGTTTATGATGGCCAGAAATTTTTAAATAGCAGAGGACTAGGCTGGGGAGAATTGGGGAACTTGTTCTTAAAAGACAACTATCAGAATACACCCGGCGTGCACTCGTGCGCATGCAGGCACTCACGTGCGACTGCAGATGCCTATTTGCATCAATGCGCATGTGCTTGCGCAACGGACTGCGCGCGTATGCGAGAGTGCGTCCCTAATCCCAATTGGCGCCAGAATGCCTATTTAAAGGGTGACCTGACTCCTGAATAATGCTGACTGGTCTTCAGCTGTTTCCTGAAACCTTGAACGCTGCTGATATCCTGTTTGATACCCATTGCTGAACTTGGCTTTCCTTGACCCTGCTTTTGGATTCTGTTATATTCCTGACTACTGGTTCTTGATCCCAGCTTCCGTCTGACCCTGCCTCTGCCTAATGCCTTGGTACAAGCAGAGTGCCTCTTTAACCCCAGCTGATCTATGGTGCACAGCTGCCCTGATGGTTTTCCTGCCTTCCCAAGGTCGCATCCTCTGCTGCAAGTTTCCATGTCTACACCTGCAGGAACTCGTGTTCCTCCTGTCCCTCGGCTCCCTCTGTTCCACTCTCAGCGGGACCTAGATTGAAGATACAAGAGAGGCCGACCTCGTCAGCTAAGTCTCCCTTCAGGTACGTGACTGTTCTTCTTATTAGCCAGTACTATTAAGATGAATGGGGCGGGTGGGCCTGATTGGAGATACGTTACAATGAGACATTGGTCAGTGACATGCTTAGTATTATAGAGCTACTTGCTTCCCAGAGTCTTTCAGCACCAACTCTTTGATGTAATTTGACCAAACACAGAGAGCTACAAAGGAGGCTGGTGAAAAGATGTGTAGCGATGAACCTTGCCCCTTGAAAACACGCAGCCTTCGCCATTGACACCAGTTACTGAATCACCTTAGTAAACTTTACGAAGTTTAGCCTTCATACTATGAAAGAACCACTTGGATACATTTCTAAAGGGCCAAAAGTTCCTGGCCTTCCCCTGAACATCCCCCAATAGGGTGGTGGCTACTTTTGGATTGTACACAGAAATAACTCAACAACACAGTCTATAAATGCGACTTTAAAATATTATTATTTTTCATTGTCCTAGTTTGAAGTTTCCAAAAAAGTGCAAATGGTGGAGCATCTCTTTATTTACAAGCCAAAATATTTAGATGTTGCATAGGAAGGGAAAAAAATCCTTAATGTTACTGCAGTTAGTCTCATTGCTGGGTTCTTTGTTCACACTACTCACATGAACTCTTTCAGGCTGGAGGAATGCTCTATAAGGTCCTTTATGTGTCCTGAACCAGCATCGGTGATGCTATTATGGCTCAGATTTAGGTACTCAAGGTTTCTGTTGTTACTCAGGGAGACCAAACACTCGGAATCCTCATGAGTCAGTTTGAGGGCACAAAGCCTGAAATAAAACAAAAACAAGTGGAGGTTACAGGTTTTATTATATGAACAAAAGAAACCATGTTGCTTTTGTGTCTTTTATTTATTTTTTATTTTTTTCAATTTGGGTTTGAATTTCCGCATTGAGAAGGTGGAATAAAAGACACAAATTATTTCAGCTCTATAGTCATTTTATCCCAAACGTATTTTTATTTTATTTCTAAAGCAGGAGCAGTATAAGTACCTAAATTTTACTTACAGTACCCTTTTTGTTTTTCACTTCTTGCTTTCCCTGAATGCAATGAAAATGTAGCCCCAGTCACACAAATGCTCCCAGGGAAGGCCACATCACCATTTCCTTCAAGGATATCTCCTACCTAAAATGTAAGATCCTGCAAGATATCACAGTACTGTCACACTACACTTGCTTGGGATTTTAGTGCTGGATGCGCTATATAGATGACATCTTCCTCATTTAGGCATGGCATCATGCACCTTATCTTGAAAATGCGGTTACAAAACACTCCATCTCATGCATGCACAGTATGGTAAAAATTGAGGTGTAGAAGCTTTGATATCACAGAGGAAGAATTAAAACCTGTGAAATGAATACAAAAGGGCACATGGGCATTGATAGTTCTATGGGGGGGTCCTCTTTAAGTTTGTATACTTACTCAAGATGCTTTACGCTACATGTTGGGCTGGACAGAGCGGCAATGAGGTCACTGAAGTGGGGACCCGTCAGATTGTTAAAAGTCAAGTCCAGAGATATCAGAGAAACGTTTTCATAGATTGCAGATGCCAAGGTAGAGCAGCACTTGCTGGTCAAATCATTATTAGTCAAACTGTAGAGGACAAAAAAGTAAATAACTGAAAATGAAATGAATGATTGATTGTTTACATGACAAGCGTTTGATAAAAAAAATAAAAACATTTACATTGCCTTAAAGGGTAAACCCAAAAGAAAATATAATATAATGCAACTTAGCAGTCCTTAGATGTGATGGCCACATTCGTTTTCCTTTTTTCATTTTTTTTTCTTTAATTTCACCTGGTGATCCTGTCAGTAACAAAGCTCATCTACTGTGCTGTATCTATGGAAGTGCATCTCTTAATTTGGACTTCTAACACCTCCCCCTCTTTCTTATCTCTATTACATAGGTAGTATACAGGGAATGCTGATAACATTGCTTGATATTTCAGCTCAGTGCACAGGAAGTTACAAGGACACTGGATTTCTGACAGGATCAACAGGTATTTTTCTGAAGTTAAGCCTGAAAAAAATAAAACTAATACAGCCATTGCATCTTAGTACTGGTAAAATCCAATATACCATATATACTCGAGTATAAGTCGATCCGAGTATAAGTCGAGGCCCTCATTTACCACAAAAAAATGGGAAAAACCTATTGACCCGAGTATAAGACGAGGGTGAGAAATGCAGCTACTGTAAGTGGAAAAGAGGGTCAACAATGCCCATTTGCATGCCTCACTCTGCCTATTTGCAGCCATAGGTCCCCCGAACTTCAAACTCAGTAGTTAAGGGTTCCTAGATGCCCCCTAGCTGCAGCCAAAATTTGGGGTCTCTGAACCCAAAGGGTCCTGAAATGACATTGCTGCAGATGGACACAGTTGACCGACTTTGGGGCCCCGTATTTCGGGGCCACTTAGTGCTAGGAACCCCGAATTTGGTGTGAAAACCCAGCTGGGGTTTCTAGGACCAAGTGGCCCTGAGATACGGGGCCCTAAAAATCGGTTCAGAAAATGTCAAGCACTTTTCTGCAGTAGAGAGAGACATTTTCCGAACCGGCTTTGGGGCCCCATATCTCAGGGCCACTTTGTGCTAGGAACGCCAGCTTTGGATATGTTATGGTTCCCGTTCCACTGAGATTGTACACCGAATTTAGGGTTCCTCGCACTAAGTGGCCCTGAGATATGGGGCCCCAAATCGGTTCATAAAATGTCAAGCACTTTTCTGCAGCAGAGAATGACATTTTCCGAACCGATTTTGGGGCCCCGTATCTCTGGGCCACTTAGTGCTAGGAACTCCAAAGAGATAAGGGGCTCCAAAGTCGGTTCGGAAAATGAAATTTTTTGCTGCAGAAAAGTGCTTGACTCGAGTATAAGTCGAGGGGGACACTTTCAGCACAAAAAAATGTGCTGAAAAACTCGACTTATACTCGAGTATATACGGTATGCATCAGTAATATCAGTGTTATAAAATGATCCCCACTTTGCACAGGCTGGACGTTCATTGTATGCGTGCAGTGGCTGCGTCTAGCAAACCATGATATTTAATACAAAAACTACTCACAACATGAAAAGGTAAAAAGCTCATCTAATCCACATGTATGAACCCTTTTTAACTCTACATCAGTTTTCCAGACTGATCCCTAAACTACCTCCTATCTCTCTTTGTATCAGAGTGTCTCCATCACTGGCTGACGCGTTTCTGGGGTTATGCCTAATTCTCAGAGCCTGCTCGTTATTTTGAGCCTTCAGAATAATGGGGGTCATCCTCAGAATAATGGATGCAGGCAAGAACTGAGGTGCGCCAAAACACCCAAATCTCCCGTATGGATAGGAACAGTCAGAAATTGGCAGAGGGACCTTGTTGTTGGGTTATCCAAGGTATGTAAGAAACCAGGGGCTAGCTATACTTTAATTTTGTAGGGTGGGCTGATCCTTTAAACCAGGGTTCTCCAAACTGCGGCGCGAGGGCCAGATGCGGCCCTTTGCTAGCCTTTATGTGGCCCTTGAGGTACTATTCCTCCCAATGATGGGGCACTATTGTTCCCATGGACACCAATGGTAGGGCACTACTCCTTTCACTGACACCAATAATGGGGCACTTCCTCCAACTGACACCATTGATGTTGCATTATTCCTCTCACCAACACCAATGATGGGGCACTACTTCCATTAATAGCAATGATGGTTTACTATTCCTCCAACTACTACCAATCATAGGGCACTTCTCCTGCTGACCACCAACCCTGCAGCCATGTTTATTCTCACTGATACTGAGCATGGGACATTTTCTACCCTCATTGGCCATAATCCGGCTCCCCTAAAGTCTGAAGGACAGTAAACTGGACCTTTGTTTGAAAAGTTTGGAGACCCCTGCTTTAAAGTATTACTATGTACTGTATGTCCTGGTGTCCTTATCATCCCAATTACTGCAGTTTGTTTCATTCAGGTTAAACTGTCCATTTAGTCTACTGTTAGGTCAGGTTAAACATCTAAAGGTCCTAACTACTGACAGCTATTTTAGTTCAAGTGGTACTTCCCATCAGAACCATTGCCATCTGATCTAATACATTGGTTTTTATTGAACGTTGGACTTTTTGTGGCACATGTTCAATAGATTTAGAGCAGAGAGAGGCTATACCTAACTCCAGAAAAAAGAAAATACTAATGCGCAAACCAAGTGAAAAAAATGAATAAATCTAATAAGTAGCTGCCAACATAAGAAGTGCTCCCACACAATACCAATAAAAAAACTGAATAATGTGGTGCTTACTCAATAAAACTAAAATGAATCATAAATAGTAAATGCAATATATCCTAAACAAGAGATAATGTGCGATAATCAAAATCCAGTGTAAATATAATAAAGTAAGCAAATCTTCAATGCAGTGCAGATGATGAAACAATATATAAAAAATTGTGATAGAGACTCTTCAATATTAAAGTGCGGATGCTCCAAAGTGACAATACAGTGAAATAAATGTGAACGTGTCCACTCATAAAGTTCAATCATAAAGTTCATAAAGTAAAGTGCTTTGTGCAAGGAAACAGGGAAAATCCAATTCATCCAAATGCTTCCACTATCTGCTGTGCGCTAGTGGTTTGCCCCAGACTCTCATCTCAGATAGAGACCCCTACAGGTTGAGTCAAGCCTCTGTGCGGATGAAATCCTGGTTCCACAATGGTCAAATTTGGACAACAACGACTTATAAATCACTTTCCAGGTTACATAGTTACATAGTAGGTGAGGTTGAAAAAAGAAACAAGTCCATCAAGTCCAACTTATGTTCTTCTTTACCATCATATGCAGTTTACATAAAATAAAAGAAGCGGCTCCATGGTGCAGTATTCAAACAAAATTTATTTAAAAAAACGTAATAACTCACAGTTAAAATAGCACTGTACAGCTTCACAAACAAAGGAATTTCCGGTCTCGGCCGCGACCGGAAGTGACCTCACCCGGCTCCTCACTGACGCGTCGCGTCACTGAACATGTGGCTTCATCAAAGGATAAACCTAACTCCTGCTGGCCACAGCAGTGTTTACTCCATACTATGAGCTTCATGGGAACCAGTGGTGTTTTATTGAGTTCTTTCTCCTTAAAGTGGTTGTAAAGGCTCAATGTTTTTTTTACCTTCATGCATTCTATGCATGAAGGTAAAAAACCTTCTATGTGCAGCAGCCCCCCGGACCCCCCCTCTAATAATTACCTGAGCCCCATCTTAATCCAGAGATGTGCACGAGAGCAGCGGCTTTCCCGCGTCTCTCTCTCCTTATTGGCTGAACATGCTCCATGTGTGAATGGATGCACAGAGCAGCGGCTCTGGAGCGAGCCTGCTCAGGTGACCCTATAGCAAGCTGCTTGCTCCGGGGGCACTTAGCAGGAGGGAGGGGCCTGGAACGCCGGCAGGGGACCTGAGAAGAGGAGGATTTTTTTTAAATAATTTGACTTTAATTTCACTCTAACGCTGCATGGAAAACTTCAGGATCAGAAGTGAGGCTAGGCACATGACTTACAGCTCAAATACCAGGGCTATTCTCTTCCTGGTAAGGCCATACCACTGCACTGGGGCCCCTAAGCTGACTATACACAGAGCAAATTTTGTCCGGTTCCTAAGGAACCAGTTGAGTTGAAATTCGAGCCATGGGTGGTGCTATCAGCACCACTCTGCCCCACATCCTTTGGTCTGAAAATCGAGTGGTAAATTGATGGCTGAGCAGTAACTGCAGCCAATCAGTTGCAACCACTGTTTGGGTATTCTGAAAACCATGGGTGCCAGCTGTCAAAATACTATAACCAGCAAGAGAGATTTGTCCACCCATGCTGTTTGGTATAGATGGGGAATCAATAGATTTCGTTAGGGACCTTAGTCTGCATGCTTATGGCCAACGTCTCAATATTTTTTTTAACTGAACCAAATCTAAGGAGAGACAAGTCAGTGCTAAGATGTAGAAAGAAGGGAGATATCACACAATTCAAATTTTTCAAAAGTATTTTAGATTCTCCAAGTTGTAGGTTACCTGAGATTCTGAATTCTGCAATCAGGATGAGCTAACGCCTTAGCTATAGAATGGATGTCTTCATCTTTCAGTTCATTCAAATTCAGTCTATTAAGGTAGAAGAAAAAAATTTCAGTGTTAGGACTCTACTTCTAAATATTCAGATCTACATTCATACATTCAAAGCTTAACCATCACTGGTCCATCACTGGATAGATCTGTGGTTTTTTTTTAAACTTTATAAACTATGTAAATCCAAGTCAATATTTTTTCGTTTTAGAAAGAGTAAGTAAGTAAGTAATTAAAACCCAAGTCAGTATTTTTTCGTTTTAGAAAGAGTAAGTAAGTAAGTAATTTTTCTTGGGTTTTTATGTGACCCCATTTAAGATATTTGCCCCCACCTCCCTTTATTTCTCTTCCTGTGATGCTGTATCAGGACAGGAAGGCATGGACGACAATAAAAACATTGTCATGAGTTCTAAACCTTGGTCGTTGTCTGTGTCCCATTGGAAAGACCTCCCATTACTTTCTACACAGGGGATCTATGCCTTCCCCACACTATCCAAAAGAATAAAAAAAAATTTGGCTGGAGTTGGGTTTTAGCAAATATAATACATGCAAAATTAGACTACATCCAAAACTTTTTTTTTCTAATCGGTTTTGGCTCTAGTTGAAGGATCTGCTTTGTTTTATTGTGTACACGTTGGGGAGATTACCACTCACTTGCTGTTGAGTCACCGAGAGAGGAAACCATATTTTACAGAGATACTGGCCACCAGTGGTGGTCAGTGCTTAAGGCCCCCCCGTGCAATGGGTTGTTTTTTTTTAGAAGCACATAATTAGAGCCCGAGCATCTAATTTGTTTCAAAAAATGGTGGGCTTGGGGCGCTGAGCACTGCGCCCCAATCCCACCCAATTGTGTAACAATAGCGAGTTAATATTCGCTATTGTCTTCCTGATTATCCTCCTGGCCAATCAGGAAGCGGCTCCTGAGACTCGATTGGCCAGGGAGTCTCAGGACCCACTTCCTGTTCGGCCGGGAGGAGAAGCAACGGCCACAGAGCGAGATCTCCAGGGATGGTTAACCTGCAGTGGCTCAGCCACATCCAGCACTCCCCGGCTCGGTCATACCAGGCATCTGCCTCCTAAGGTAAGGAGGTCTTCCCGTCTGTCTGTCTCCCACGGTGTGGAACGCCCCCCCCCCCCCGCGTCTCTGGTTTGCCGCCTCCCCAAAATATTAAGCACCAGCCACTACTGCCGACAACAATTATGTTTTGTTCACACTTGTGCCCGTGTTTGCGAGGGCACAACAGCCTATTCATTTGAATGGGCTCCTGTGACTACGTTTTTCGCAAAAAAAGTGCATGCACTTTTTTAAAAACGCAAACGCAGGGAAACCACATGGTCTTTTGGCTGTAGGTGGTTGCGGGTGCGGGAACAGATGTGATTCCCGCAACCAGCCTGCGTAGTGTGAACCTTCTGTAAACCATTTTTGCTGGAAGAGTGAGGAGATGTTTTTATATTGACCAGCTTATGGCTGCTGTATCATCAGGACAGCAAACAAGTCAGAGATCTCAGAGGACACAAAACTAGGTAAAATTAGAGAAATTCAAAATTTTCCCCCCAGTCTAAAGGAAAAAAAATTGGACTGGTTATTTTTTAAAGTGTAACTAAAGGCACTTTTTTTTTTATTAATTAGTTTTAGATAGAGTGGAGAAGCATTAGAGCCCCTGTCAGTTTTTATTGCTGTCTGTGTCCCCACATTAAGGAGATTCACCCTGTCTATTAGTCCTTTTTACCATTATCATTGAAAGTAAAAGAAAACCCCCACATTTTGGGTTGTCCCCAGAAAAGTAATAGAGAAGAAATGTTCCAATGGGGACACTGGTTATGGTGACCTGGGGTCCCCAAGGAATGCCCTTAATTTGCAGGGATTTCCCATCACTTCCTGTTTGGCTATGGGACAGGAAGTGAAGGAAAATCTTCAAAATGGGACACAGATGGGGAAGAAAAAAAATGTAAGGGGTTACAACACTCCCTTACTCTATCTAAAATTAAAAAAAAAGTTTTGCCCATAGTTCTTCTTTAAATTCTTAGCTAATCAAAACCATTTTAACATGAAAGCTGCTGCCCTTCCACAATCTCAATGAATGCAGCTCCCTTGCTTGACCTTTGATTGGGGCCCAAGTTAAGGTTTCCTAATGGAAAGGACTCAACACCAGAGCCAACAATAGAATAAGTTAATGGATAATGCAACAAAATGGCTTCTACCAAAATCAAATCTCCAACTTAGGGTTTAGTATTTTTTTAAAGCAGAACTAAACTGAAAAAGTAAAAAAAATGCGTGTAGGCATCCCATAACTATTGTGCAGAAGTTACGTCATTTCGGCACAGTCAATCAAGATGGCCGTAGATCCCAAACCCAGGGAACCTGCCCCCTCACTTGCACCGCCTCCGCCACAGCCACTGCAACACCTCCCTCCGGCCGCGGGGGATGGTCGCGTTCAGAGGCCTTACCATAGGAGCTTGCCGAAAAAGAGCCAGGGCTTCCTCTCCCAGCACAAACAGGAAATGGGTTCTGAGAGCAGATTGGGGAGAGGAGAATCAGGAAGACAATAGCGAATATTAATTTGCTATTGTCACACAACTGGGTGGGCTCAGGGTGCCGGGCTCTGCGCCCAGAGCCCACCCTTTTTTTAAGACAATTAGTGCCTCGGGCTCTAAAAATGTGCTTAAAAAAAAACCCCATTGAAATGTTTGCGTCCGGCACCCTACATGTAGATTAGGAGCCGGGCCCATGGAATAGGGGGGCGGTGCCCCTGCGCCCCTTATGGACGGGCCACCATTGATGCCAGGTGCCAGCAAAGGAGCAAGGTGAGGTGAGTTTAGATCCACTGTAATAACACACATTAAAATGGATAGTTATCTACTTTACTTACAAATATATAAAAAAGATTTACCCACCGAAGCGTCTGCACTGCGTGAAGACCCGGGGACAGTCTCTCCCAGCATTCTGTTTCAAGGAAACATTTCTCAAGATCAAGGCTTTCAGGTTCTTTGCATGATTTTAAAATGTAAGCCAACACCGTGCAGTCAAGGGGGGTCAGGTTGAACCTTGAAAAATCAATTTTTAGGTTTTGCCCAAGAATTTCTGACACTAGTTCTTTATTTCGAGATTCAAAGAGGTAGTTGAAAATATTTAAAGTCTCCCTCCTTTCCCAGGCATCCTTTGATGTCTTCTTAACTAGTGGCGAGACATGATGGAGCCAGGTAAAGATGTGTCTGGAAGCTTCATCAGAGAAAGTGAATATTTTAGAAGGGCCTTGGTGGAGGGAAGAATGTTTTAGAAGAGCCATGGTAGAGCCATCAGTCAGACCAAAAAGAAAACGAAGAAATATTTCAGCATGTCCATCTCGAGATGACTTTGACTTGGCTTTTTTAAGTGCTTCCTGTAATTTTTCAGGTTTATAGTCAATGTGATGGACCAAAGCAGCCATGAACTCCTGAACAGTAAGATGTAAGAAGGAATAGTTTACATAATGAGGTTGCTTGGATTCCACCATAAAACTTGTTAAGAGATGTAGTGATGTGTCCACAGTAAGTGATTCCAGATCTCGTTCTTCAAACACAATGAGGCGGTTCATCACCCCAAACTCTGCCAACCATCCAACAGCCATCAGGAGTTTCTTGGCTTTCTCCCTCTCTGTCTCCTGAGAATGGTTGGTCAGAATGTTGCTGATGAAAATCACGAAGAGTTGCGTCACTGTTTTTGGCAAAAATAATTCTGACTGATTGCAATTTGTTTGTTGAGATTTGAAACACATCGATAACACTGTGCAGATGATCCAGCAATATGACGGGATGTAACAGAAAGTATACAAAGCTTCATTATCCCTCACATGGTTGAAAGTCTCTACGGCCAAATTTTTATCGTCAACAAAAAATTGCTCAAAGTACATCTTCCTTTCTTCATGAAAAAATCCCATGATCTCACAAAACAGCTGAAATATGTGAGGATCAATTGAGACCAATTTTGCTGGTCTACTGGTTACCAACACAGAGCAACCCTTAAGAAGGGATTGCCTCAATAAGTTAACCAAGATCTCACCAAGGCCTTGCTTCTGCTTTGTGTTGGTGTTCGGAGGTCTGGATTCAAAGTCCAATTGGTGGCGACTTTCATCTAAGCCATCAAAGATAAATAAGAGCTGTTCTGGGGCTTTTAAGATATTTTCAAGCTGAGAACTTAGATGTGGATACTGGTGAAGGATCATCTCCTCCAAGCTGACTTCTTCCAGTCGGTTGAGCTCCCGGAATTTGAAGAAGAAGACAAAAGAAAATCTCTGATAGAGCTCTCCCCTCACCCAATCAAAGACAAACTTCTGCATTAGGGTGGTCTTCCCTATTCCTGGTACACCGCTGATCATGACCACATTCGGGACTTTTTTTATTTGACGGCACCAGCGGAAGAGCCTTTTGGGAGAAACACGCTCCAATGCTCTTTGAGTCTTACACAAGTAGCTTTCATGTTTTTCCCCAATCTCTATTAGCTCATGCTGAGTACGATGTCTAAGTTGCTCTGTGGACACGACAACCAGATTGACAAAACGCTCTGAAATGGGAAAATCTTGTCTCTTGAGGGTAGTTCCTGGTGGCTTACATTCCACTAAAAACTGAGTCGTATCCAGCAGATATTTCTTGTGCTTATCTTGGATTTCTGTATACACAAAATACAGGGATGTAAATTAATTTTCATACTAAAATGCCAGCCAAGCTTTTGTTTATATCCTCATGTATGTATCTTATGTATTTCATTCCTTTGGCAGATTACTGTGTAAACATGGTAGGTCAGGAATAAAGAAGCTTTAACCCCTTTCCTTCCAGCCCCAGCATGCTTTTAACAAGGTCTGTATGTCCATGGAGCAGGAAGAATTGGGCCATCATGGTAACACTGTCACCCTCTCTTTGTAGCTGTAACAGCTTCAACTCTTCTGGGAAGGCTGTCCACAGGGTTTAGGAGTGTGTCTATGGGAACGTTTGACCAGTCTTCCGGGAGCACATTTGTGAGGTCAGGCACTGATGTTGGATGAGAAGGCCTGGCTCACAGTCTCCACTCTAATTCATCTCAAAGGTGTTCTATCGGGTTGAGGTCAGGACTCTGTGCAGGCCAGTCAAGTTCCTTCACCCCAAACTCGCTCATCCATGTCTTTATGGACCTTGGTGGCGGCAAAGTGGGTGTACTTTAACCCAATACATGGGTGGCTGGAAGTTAGGGATGGCAAAACAAAACAACAGGGTGGACAGGGTGCAGCTGTTACAAGTGAAAGAATGTGTTTTCTAAAGAGAGAGAGAATATCGGGAACTACTTGCCTTCAGACTCTATCTCTCTGTTTGAGGTGGGGGTAGGGAGCAACTCTTCTAATTCAAATGTGTGTGAAGCTTTTTTTTTTTCAACAGAGCAGCTTACAATATGCAGATAAATGTGAAAAGGAGCCTAAATCCCCCTCTGCTGGCTGGAAATATTAAACCTTTTTATCTAATATTTCAGATTTACCTGACTATTTATATTAAAAATAGTATATTATATGTGCCCCTCCAATTTTATTTTCTTATCCCCACAACTGTCACAGGCTAAGGTAAGTATTGCCTACCCCCAAGACAAAATTAACACTAGATCCTTCATGAGTAAAGAAAAGTGTGATTTCTTGACGGACTAAAAAATTGTCTTTAAGGACTTTTAAGGGCATTTCTAAGATCAATGCAATATTACAGTTCCATTCATTACAAATGCATTATTGCTGTCATCACTGTTGGAATCATTGTCATCTTTTTATTTTTTTACTTTCCTTTCTTTCTTATTATTGTATATTATTATTGTAAATATTATTATTATTGTATTTATATTATTATTGTAGTAATTGCAATTATTATTACTATTATGTTATTTCTGTGAATTTTGTTTTAGCATGTATAAAAATTCTGAAATCCTTGTGGTGAGCACTATTTTTTTTTTTTCACAATAGAGTGGTGAGCACTATTTATTGATTATATATTTCTTTAACTTTTTTTTTTTTTCATACAGCTATAATATATTAATAAGACAAGAGGTAAAAGATGCTAAAGGATAGGGTGGATGCAAAAAAAAATTGGTTTAATGTAGTTTTCAAAAGCCTACGATAACAGGCTGTTTCAACAGGCAAAACATAGCGATTCAACGTTAGTAATGGAGTTTACCATTACCCTTTCCCTTCCCACCTCCATCCCCTTTTCTTTTGGCCTTTCTATCCATTAAACCATTCATCCATCCATTTATTCATTTATCATTTGTCGATCATTGTAGCCGCTGAACCACTCACCATTTATTTCCGGATCCAGCGGGTGTCTGTTTTCATCCACTATTATTTGTTCTATCAATGTCTTTACTAAATAGGACAAAATCATACGCAAAAAAAAAGGTTGACAGGTTAATCACAGGACTATTCAAAGATTTACAGACATGAAGGGGTTAGACTGGGAGCTTAGTGTTGACCGTACTTCAGTAATGATTGTCAATCACACACCAAGCTACTCAAGGATTGCCTTGTTATCTACCGTCTTGACTATTGCAACTCCCTTCTCATTGGCCTACCTCTCCATGGGCTATCCCCGCTTCAGTCATAAATGTTCCTGCAAGAATCATCTACCCTACCAACCATTCAGTGTCTGCTAGCCTTCTCTGCTAATCCCTCCACTGGCTTCCCGTTGCCGAACGAAAAAAAAGTACAAAATACTAACAGCAACATACGCCATTCACAACCCTAGGCCCCCCGCTACATCATCAATCTTGTCTTCATATATCACCCAAACTGTCCCCTCTGCTCCTCCCAAGATCTTCTGCTCTCTAGCTCTCTTGTCTCCTCCCCCCATGGTCATCTCCAGGATTTCTCCAGAGCCTCTCTCATCCTTTGGAACTCTCCACCTCAATCCTCTGAAACTCTCAACCTCAATCTACTATATCCTACTCTGTATACCTTAATGCGATCCCTGAAAACTCATCTCTTCACCTCCACTTAACAACTGAACCTTAAATTGTTCCATCAGCTCATTCCTTACAGTCAGGGGCGTTGCTAGGTCTACAAAAGATCTGGGGCTAGAGCCCATAGCAGCGTATTAAAGAAAGTCATATACACATGTATATACAGTAATATACGTGTGTGTATATCCCCAGAGAGCCCCCCACTTACATCAGGGTCCCCAGAGAGCCCCCCTTACATCAGGGTCCCCAGAGAGCCCCCCACTTACATCGGGGTTCCCAGAGAGCCCCCCTTACATTAGGGTCCCCAGAGAGCCTCCCCCTTAAAATTGGGGTCCCCAGAGAGCCTCCTCCTTAAAATTGGGGTCCCCAGAGAGCCTCCCCCTTAAATCAGGGTTCCCAAAGAGCCTCCCCCTTAAAATTGGGTTCCCCGGAGAACCTCAACCTTGCATTAGGGTCCCCAGAGAGCCTCCCTGCCCCTTGGGGACCCCTGCAGAGACTCGGGGCTATAGCCCCAAAAGCCACCCCCTAGCGACGCCACTGCTTACAGTTATTACCTTTTGTATCTCTTGCCCCTCCATATTAGGTTGAAAGCTCTTATGAGTAGAGCCCATCTAACCCTATAATATTATATTGTATTTGTACTGTCTCCCTTTATATTGCAAAGCACTACCCAAACAGTTGGAACTATATAAATCCATTATAATAATAGTCACTTACAGAATCGGTAAAGCTGAACTTCAGGCTGATATAAAAAGACACCAATTATTGCAACGTATCTCATTAGAAAGATTGTGCTCTACTTCCTGTTCTGTAGATGCAACAGGAAATCTATCCAAAGAGAGACTCCTAAACAGTCGTCACCAAAACAAGCGCCTCTGTTGGATGATTTCCCCTCTATTCCTGTTCAAAGAATTGAATATTTTTGGAATGTCCCTCTTTTTTCAGTCCTGGTTGCAATGGTCACCAAAGCAAACACAGAGCATACTGTTTATAGTAGGGATGCAGGCAGCAATATAAACCAAAAAGAGGTTCTAATTCCTCACCACTCCTTCCAAAACTAAAAAAAGAAAAAGTTGTGGCTTGAGATACATTTTATCATACATACAGTCTAATATAAACTAGCTCATAATAATACCTTACTTTCAACATTCTGGATTTCCCAAAGTACTGCAAGTAAATTGTGATGAGGGTGACTGGTCTGTAGACTGTAGAGACATTCCAAGAATCCTATCACAGCTTCTTTTCCTGCTTCAAAGACACCCTGTACCAAGTTCACTGAAAACACCGAGGCTCCAAGGTTTTCTTTCATTGATTCGTAAGTCTGTAAAAACACGAGGACATCAGAGATAAAATGGAGGAGAAGTCAAGGTCTCAGAAAAGAAAACATGGCTGGGTTAGTCTACAAACTTGGATAGTTTTAGTTCCATGTACCAGTGGAACATTCTGTGAAATAATGGAATGGAAACTACAAGCAAGTACATTGAACTCAGGCCAAACTCTACTTCAAGGTGATGGGGAGGCAATACAGGTGGTTTGGTCAGGAGGCAAAACAGCCTGATCACCACCCTATCCCCAGCCTGTGATTGGACGATAAAACAGCAGTAGAAGATTAGTGAGGTCATCTCAAACTTATATCTACTCCTATCATGTTCTTAGTCAGCAAATGTTCACTGTAACACACCTGATTGGCTCACAGGGCAGCCCCTACCACTTCCAGTTTGAGTGTTCTTGTGCAGGGAGTGAGAAAGGGTTAATTCCAGGTCCAATTCAGGTACTTATGTGGGTCCATTTAAACATACTTGTAATGAATTGGTGTTATATCTGCCTGGAGTTTGGCTTTAAAGAGAACCTGCCATTTTGCCTATTTAGAGTTCTCTTGAAAGAAAAACTCTACACCGGCTGATACTTAACTTTCTGCATGTTCCCCCACTTCTCAGTTTCCCGGCAGAGCTTCCTGTTATTACCACATCCTTCCAGGGTTGGAGGAGCATGTGGGCTGCTCTCAGGATGCAGTGTTTACGTCAGAGCTGCCAGTGGCTGGGCCTGAACTTTGTCACCTGACAAGGTGGAGGAACTAGTTAACTCTGTGTAAGCTCTATCTCCATCTGACACACAGCTTATACAGGGTTAGGACTTCCAATTGGATTAGCTGGGGGCGCGAAGGAAGTGGGTATCAGTGGGAGCAGAAATTGTTCTTACAAGAGAACCTGTCACTTTGGTCCTACTGGGAAAAGTGCTAGAATCATTTTAATGAATAGTATAGGTGACCAAAAGCTACTTTATTTTAGCAGTACACCACCAGATTGCCCATATGTATTTAACATTTAGCCAATGATACAAGTCACCATTTGGCTACAATTTAGTTATTGTTGCAAGTCTCTGCTGCCGCTTTTGCATAGGAAACACAAGTGGTCTACCAATTGTTTACATAACACTACCATCCACTTGGCAGACATGGCAATTAAGGTGATAGGCCCAAAACCTGCAGTATGCAGTAGGAGATCAAACACAAATACTCAAGGCTTGTACAACAACACTATTGAATCCACCTCAGCACTGCATAGACTGCCAAACCACAGCCAAATAAGGATCACACCAGGCCTATCTTCTCTAGGTCTGGCTACATCCTGGAATCAAGGCAATTCTTTGAATATTCTGACCTTGGGGTTGCACATGGGGTGTCATCACCAGTTTTTATTTTCTGAAGAAGAACATTAAAGTATAAGAAACCCCACTAAACCACTATCTTAAAATTAGCAACAGCATTGTCCAACCATGAAGCTCCTTCAGTTGGCCAACCTGATAGACCTGATAGGCAATTCCTTGAGTTGGCTTATCTGATAAACCTGTTAGGCAGCTCCTGTGGTTTCCCTGTCGGGTAGATCTGATAGGCAGCTCCTTCAGTTGGCCTATCTGACAGACCTGGTAGACAGCTCCTTTGGTTTGCCTATTGGATAGACATGATAGGTAGCTCCTTGAGTTGGCCAACCTGATAGACCTGACAGGCAATTCCTTCAGTTGGACTATCTGATATGCCTGGTAGGTAGCTCCTTTGGTTTGCCTATTGGATAGACATGATAGGTAGCTCCTTGAGTTGGCCTGTCTGAAAAACCTGGTAGGCAGCTCCTTTGGTTTGCTTATTGGATAAGCCTGATAAGTAGCTCCTTCGGTTGCCTAGTATCAGCCAACTGAAGGAATGCAAATGGCAAGCTGACAACACTTCTGCTACTTGAGAGGAAATGGCTTAGTGTTGTTACCCTGCAGAACGTGCTGTTACTGCCCAAATCAACAGGTAGGAAACTTTGCAATAGATTGACAGTACAGGATCTGCTTAAGAAAAAAAAAACAAGACATGATGCTAAACATACCGAAAAATAGAATTTGGGATTACACACACTTTAGTAGATTGGAATCTAGAATTTGGGATTACACACACTTTAGTAGATTGGAACCTTCAATAACTTTTTCATACCTCTACATTAGGAACATTTCGAGATTTCAACTCTGCCAGGAAGCTGTGAGTGTTCAAGATCTGGACAATATAGATCAGATCATCTCTGAAATATTCATACATCATCCGCAGTTCGTGCATTTTATAACCATTAAGTTTTTGACTGAACTTCTGGAGGTTATCTGTGAAGCACAATATGAAGTTACAATGAGAAAGAGCATAGAAGCTAAAGCAAAAATATCACCAGTCCTTGGTGAGGACATATAGGGCTGGTGGTTAGAGGTAGGGATGAGCAAATCTACCCAGGTTTGGCTTGCTAAGGGTTCCACGAACCCTGCTTACAATTCAAGAGCCCAAATTTAGCAGCGAACCGCATTGGGAGGTAAATCCCGTTAGTAAATTCTGGCAACATTTAGGAATAATAGGCAAACTATTTTCAAAAAAGCCATTGGAAGCTGGGCACTGCCGTGAAGCACATGTACCAATGCAAAATAAATTTACAAAATACTATGCAACCCAATGAGGGTCTTTTAATGTGACTATTAAACATTTAAAACATAGAAACCCATAAAATAAGATGCTTAGGGAATGCCTGAGGTTCCCCTTATTATTCCCACCAGACCCTTATCCAAGCTTGCAGCCTGGATGGCCAAAAAAAGGAGGGAAGCAAGTGCACACCCCTCATTGCAAGGAGGGAGGCTTGTGAAGGCATAAGTGCCTCTTCCCCACCCCCTGTGCCCTAAGTGGGAGGTGGAAAAAATATGGGGGGACCCATAGTGGATTCTGGAAGCTTCCTCACATGGGAATAAGTACTGGGGTAAATTACTTTCTGAATATGAGGAGCTTCCAGATTCTACTATAGATTGCGCCATATTACCCCCACCTCCTTCATGGGGAACTAGAGGTGGGGAAGAGGCCCTTGTCCCTCATTATTGCTTTTTCACACCCCCCCGATGTAAGGTACCCACCCAATGTTGTAGACGGGGGGGTCACAGGCTTAATGCCCTTCTTTTCTAGCCACCCAGGCTTCATGCTTGGATAACAAAATTTTAAGTAGCAAACCTCAACATTTTTGATGAAATAGAATAGGCCAAAAATGTACTAGAGACAAGTGGGTTGGTTTACTAAAGACAAATAGGTTCACTTTGCAAGGGAAGTTGCACTTTGAAATGGCATATGCCCCAGAGCTTAGTAAAGGTGGTGAAGTTTCTCTTTGCAAAGAATACCTAATAACTTGTATAGAAAATATAAGAGCATCATTTTTACTCGCACATGATTGGATGATGAATATCAGCAAAGCTTCCCCTTATTCACTAATCTCTAGTGACACTTTCCTTGCAAAGTAAACAGCCCTTTTGCCTTTAGTACATCAACCCCAAAGACTACAGGCAACTGTTTTACTACAAGAATTAAGAGACGGTTGCCATTTAAAGGCTTTGTAAAGGTTTGTTTTAAAAAAAAACATGTCAAACAGTTGGTTTTGCACAGAGTAGCCCTGATCCTCCTCTTCTGGGGTCCCTCAGCGGTACTCCTGGCTCCTCCTCTTCTCGAGTGCCCCATTGGAGAGCCGCTCTCCCTCGGGGGCACTCGTGTGTGTGCGCTCCCGTGTCCTGCCGCTGCGTCCATTGACACAGACAGCAGATCTCGGCCCGGGCCCTCGGCTCCCGCATTATTGGATTTGATTGACAGCAGCGGGAGCCAATGGCTGCACTGCTATCAATCTATCCAATCAGGACCCAAAAACCCCCCGGCTGGAGCTGGTGTGCTCGTCCCTGTCGCAGGAAAGACCGGGTTCAGGTAAGTAAAACAGGGGTGTCTGGGGGGCTGCTGCATCACAGGAGGTTTTTCACCTTAATGCATAGAATGCATTAAGGCAAAAAAACCTTGAGGGTTTACAACCCCTTTAAAATTGGCCAACGGCAGGACTTTTTTTAATGAAAGAAAATAGGCCGATGTGTTCTGGAAAAAAGGACGGCGCCCCCTAAATGCAGCGTGTTTTACAACAAATTTATTATAGTGGATTAAAAACACTCACATTTGGGCAGATAATTTCCAGCATATTAGGCGGTAGCATATGTTCATCCGCATGTTCCCAAGTGATAGGAGTATCAAGGGCCGGTGGAGGGTGTCCTGAGTCTTGAGTCCTGTGGCTTTCCGGTGGTGCTGTGGGTACTCAGCACCTCCGGGTAGCTGGGACCCGATAGCCTGATGAAGGAGCACACATGCTCCGAACGCGAAGCACCGCCCGCCTGACCCTTCCCGGAAGTGAGGACACCAGTAAAACGAGTGCCCACAGCACCGCCGGAAAACCACAGGACTCAAGACTCAGGACACCCTCCACTGGCCCGTGATACTCCTATCACTTGGGACAATGCGGATGGACATATGCTACTGCCTAATATGCTGGAAATTATCTGCCCAAATGTGAGTGTTTTTTTATTATTATTATTATTATACGAGATTTATATAGCGCCAACAGTTTACTCAGCGCTTTACAATGTATAAGGGGGACAACACAATTACAGTACAGTTCAATACAAAAGGTACAGGAGAGCCCTGCTCGTAGAGCTTACATTCTAAAGGGAGGGGGTGGTGGTACAAAAGGTAATAGCTGCAAAGAATGATTTGATGGGGGTGGCTCAGGGACAGTTATGTGGGTGTGGGATAGGCTTCCCTGAATAAATGAGTTTTCAAGGTGGACAGGGTAGGGGCTGATCGGACATACTGGGGCAGGGAATTCCAGAGGATGGGAGAGGCTCTGGAGAAGTCCTGAAGGCGAGCATGGGAGGAGGTAACAAGGGAGCTAGAGAGCAGGAGGTCCTGGGAGGAGCGGAGGGGGCGATTTGGGCGATATCTTTTTAATCCACTATAATAAGTTTGTTGTAAAAAACGCTGCATTTAGAGGGCGCCGTCCTTTTTTCTTGACTTGTGCCAGAGGTCCTTCTAGCTTGTATGGACTGGCTGCCTTCTACACTTTCAGCACCTTATTATCCTTACATGGACTAATGCTTGGACTTGAAGTGAAAACATGTTAAATTACACACCAAGTTCAAATTGCCAGACTCTGTTCTCCCCCCCCACCCCCCACCCCCTCCCCTCATCTCCTCATCCCCTATCATATGTATACAGCCTTATCCTGAGTGTGCCGTATTAGCCCCTTGTCTGATGTGTTCTGGAGACAAAGAGTACAGGCGGGTCTTTTACTACAAGAGTTAAGAGACCATAGATGATACAGCAGTTTACAATTAGCTAACATCAGGAACATTTTAAATAGCCATTTAGAGCCAAATTTACTAGAGACAAAGAGCACAAGCTTGGGCTTTACTACAAGGATTAAGATACTGCAGAGGATACAGCCGTGTAAAATTGGCCAGCAGCAGGACATAGTTTAAAGGCCATGTAGTACAATTATGGTTATAAAAGCAAAATTCTCCTGTTAGAATCTGCACATAAATTTGCTGGGACCACCAATCTTGAATCGTGAATCTTGAAAGATTCACCTCAATCCCCATAGTAGCGACAAACCCGAACCCCATCCCATCCACAGAAGTACCAGTACTTATAAACATTAGATACCAGGGACGGTTGTGCTGCAAGAGAGCCAGCTGTACATATCTCACACTTCAAAGACTGTGGCTTTCAGACTTTGACTGGTCCTGGAAAGTTCAACAAAATTCCAGTAAAACGAAACTTCTGCATTCTCTTGTTTGTCTTACTTGACCGGGTGATGGTTAAGCTTGAAGAATGCAGCAGTTTCATTTCACTGGGACCTTGTTGCTCATAAGCAATGCCACATTGGCAGCATTACAAGCAAGTTTGAGAAAAATACACTTTAAATATTTAAAATATGAAGTATGGAAATAATGATGTATTAACCACTTGCAGACCAGCTCACGCCGATATACGTCTGCAAAGTGGCACGGGTGCGCAAAACAACGTACCCAAATGTCGCTGCGTCATCGGCGGCTAGTGGGCGCGTGCACACCGCGCGAGCGTGCCTGCGGGCCCCCCGGACTCAATGTCCGCCAGTGGTCCGCGATCGTGACACGGAGAGGCAGAACGGGGAGATGTAAACAAGGCATTTCCCTGTTCTGTCTAGTAACATGACAGGGATCTACTGCTCCCAGTGATCGGGAGCAGTGATCTCTGCCATGTTCTAGTGAGCCCATCCCCCCTACAGGTAGAACACGCCCAGGGAACACACTTCACCCCTTAATCGGTCCCTAGTGTTTAACCCCTTCCTTGCCAGTGACATTTATACAGTAATCAGTGCATTTTTATAGCACTGATCGCTGTATAAATGACAATGGTCCCAAAATAGTGTCAAAAGTATCCGTAATGTCGCAGTCACGATAAAAATCGCAGATTGCCGCCATTGCTAATAAAAAAAATAGTAATAAAAATGCCATAAATCTATCTCCTATTTTGTAGACGCGATAACTTTTGCGCAAACCAATCAATATGCGCTTATTGCGATTTTTTTTTTTACCGAAAGTATCTAGAATACATATTGGCCTAAACTAAGGAAGAAATTTTTTTATATATATATTTTTGGGATATTTATTATAGCAAAAAGTAAAAAATATTGCTTTTTTTTTTCAAAATGTTCGCTATTTTTTTGTTTATAACACAAAAAACAAAAACAGCAGAGGTGATCAAATACCACTAAAAGAAAGCTCTATTTGTGGGGAAAAAAGAACGTCCATTTTGTTAGGGTACAATGTCGCACGACTGTGCAATTGTCTGTTAAAGCGACGCAGTGCCGAATCGCAAGAAAGGGCTTGGTCAGGAAGGGGGTAAATCCTTCCGGGGCTGAAGTGGTTAATGAATAAAGAGCTGCATTGATTTGTGTATTTTAAATGTGTCTGGTGTTCAGTTTAGCGTGGCAGTCCAGGCCTTTAATAGCGCAAGCAACCCATTGCAAGGTCACCACAGGCCAGTTAGGTAGGCACAAAAAATGTTTTGGTGGATCAGTTAAGAAGGAACTTCATTTAAAAGTGAAATTTCTGCTTATCCTCCTCTTCGCCCCCTCCTTTACCACTATTGGAAGGTTTTGTTTTTGGGGAGGGGGTACCTTTTTCTGACAAGTACCTACTCCCACTTCCATTTTTCTGGCCTAGACGCGAATAGTGAAAGTGTGCCCCAGTACCTCCCGCCCGCACCCTCCTGGGACACATCACATGTCCCAGGAGGCTGCGGGACCAGTCTGAAAGTGTAGCGCATCTCATTCATGCACAGTGGGGAGCCAGTTGTGAAACAGCAGGAAGTCACAGCCAGCTTCCCTCAACGGCACCAGGGACCCGAAGACCAGCAAAGAACCAGCTCAGGTGAAGACAATGCTGGGTCCCTGGGCTGGAAAGTGCTTGTTTATTAACCACTTGAGCTCCGGTAGGTTTTACCCCCTTCAGGGAATTGTTTTGCTATTAAGTACTGTGCTATTTTAACTGGTAATTGTGCGATCATGCAATGCTGTACCCCAATTTTCATTTTTTATTTTTTTACACAAATAAAGCTTTCTATTTTGTGTTTTTTTATTATATAAATGAAAAAAGAAACAATATTTTTTTTTCTTTAAGCTATAAAACATATCCCATAAAAAAAAATTAAAAATCAATTTTCTTCATAAATTTAGGCCAAAATGCATTCTGCTACATGTCTTTCATAAAAAAAAAAAAATATATAATAAGTGTATATTGATTGGTTTATGTGAAAGTTATAGTGTCTGCAAACTATGGGGAATATACTGGAATTTTTATTTATTTTTTATACTAGTAATGGCGGTGATCAGCGACTTATAGTGAGACTGTGATAGTGTCTTATATTGTGGCTGTGATACTCAGATAGCAATCTGACGCTAACTGACAATGACATCATCAGTGACATTAATACAGTGATCAGTGATAATAATATACACTGTCACTGTACTAGTGACACTGGCTGGGAAGGGGTTAACTTCTAAGGGTAATCAAGGGGTTAAATGTGTGCCTAACAAGTGTTAATTTGTGTAATGTGTGCTGCTTTTTACTGTGGGAGAAGAAACAGACACAGATCGTTCCCTCTGTACAGAGCCCTGTGTGTTTGCAAACACAGAGATCTGGGCGGTGATTGGACACAGCCAATCAGCAGGTCCTAAACATAAGTCATTGGCCGGGACTTGCTGACAAAAAATATTAGACAAAGCGGGAGTTGGCGGAGGGTGGTAGAAGGCAGCGATGTATGGGTTCGTCACTGTGCCCGTGGGAGCCTAAAATGGTTAAAAGTTGGCAGCTACAGTATTTTTAGCATAGAATGCATTAAGATTAAAAACCTTCTGACTTTACAACCCTTTTAAATCTAACATAAACTACTTGTCATTTCAAAAGTTTAAAAAACAGTGTTTTTTAAACTTTTTAAATGTGCAGCTTTCATTAAAAAAATATTCTGTGATTTTGACGTGAAGGTCCTTGTTCAGGCACTTCCTGTTTTGGGGTGCCAACTGTCTCCCAACTGGGCTTCTGTGTTGTCACCCTGCCTGTCACATTGGTTTCTTATGTTGTGACTACAAGCTGCCATACCATCACATATTATACAGAAATAATCACTCTCAGGAAGGTGGTCCATAGGAATGATGTGCAGCTGACATTGGAGCAAGTGCATGTAGAAATGAGTTAGGATACTGAGACACAGCTGACTTTACAACTGTGTAAAATTGTCCAGCAGCAGGACATTTTTTAATGAAAAATAATAGGCCAAAATGTACTGGAAGCAAAGAGTACAGGCAGGTCTTTTACTACAAGAATTAAGAGTCCATAGGCGATGCAGCAGTTAATAATTAGCCAGCTGCAGCAATGTTTTAAATAGGAATTTTGGGTAAAAATTTACTAGAGACATAGAGCACAAGCTTGGGTTTTACTATGAGGATTAAGATACTGCAGCCATGTGAGATACAGCAGTGTAAAAAATAAAGATACAGAAAAAAAAAAAGAAAACATAAAAGATTAAGATACAGCAGTGTAAAAATGGCCCAGTGGCAGGAGAGTTTTAATCAGAGATAATAAGCCTTACTGATGTGTGCCTAAATTTTATATATGGAGATAGAAGAGTGCATTGATTGTGAGTGATATAATGTGAGGGGGTTCAGGTGCACACTTTTCTTCCAATTTTTTTTTTTTTTATATTTCTTGTTCAAATATTTTATTGATGAAAAGGAACAAAGTTTACATAGCTTACACAGAAGAGAGAAAAATGTGAGTCGTCCCTTTGGAACAGGGGTAGGACAAAACATGCAACAATACAGTACAGTGACAGGGGCATAGCCCATAACAACATAGCGTAAATGTAATAGGTACATATGAAGATCAGAGGGTGCACGGCATGGACAAGTTTACATTGATATTGTGCGACTTTAGGGAGATTTGAGTTTAGTGCCAATAGATGCTGTCTATTGATGGGGTACCCCAGGTGGGGCTATTCTGGGACAGCGCAGGAGATCAAAGTGTATAAGACCCAGGAGTAGGGGGAAGGGTCCCATTAGGACTTGGGAATAATGAGACAAACATAACATGATTGGTGCCATATCGGTACTAGACAATCAGGCGTGACAATGTTATTAGGGAGGACCCACAAGAGCGAAAGGTAAGCTTTAAGAAGGATAGCGAAGGGGAGCGGAAATATAAAAAGGGGGGAAGGAGGAAAGGACAGGAGCAGTAGCAGGAAGTAGAGGTAGACACTGGGTTGGATGAAAGGAGTTTAGGGAGCCTAAAGCTATCGGTTGTTTTAGTTAAGGACCAATATTGGGGGGTGGAAGTCATTTGAGGGGAGAGCAAGGGGTTATCAAAGTCAGCAGGGAGGTAATGATCAACCCAAGGTTTCCACAAACGTTCGTACTTTTGGACCCTATCAAAAGGACCACTTCGACTTTGGCATGTATCATAGTCCTAGTTACTCAATTTTTAATTTTTTTTTAATATTTCTTTCAAATTTGTGCAACGTGCTGCAATTAAAAGCTCCAAGAACAGATGGTTAAAAACAAATGAATGCTGCATTTTGAGCACCTCAAAGAAACCACATGCCAAAACCGTAACCCTAGTTGTAGCTGAACTCTGACTACATGGTTCATGAAGATGTATCTGTGGTTTGTAAACGTTCACTACAGGAAAGAGGAAGGAAGCTCAGGAAGGTGATGGCAAGGTAATGGGTACGACAGTGTTTTATAAAACTACATGTTATCAATATTAGTGTTTAGATCTACTTTTAAACAGATGGTCTTCTGATTACTAGTGAAGACCCAAGGATTTGGTGTCACTGGCCTGATATCCTGCCTCACTTGCCCAACACATTAAAAAAGGTAGTATTTTGCACCACTTTGCAATCCTTAAGTAAATACTAGAGGTGTACGGTGTTGGACGGTGGCTAAACTGACCTTCATCATTTTCTTCTGATGGTTGCTCCATCTTTGATGTCACTGGTTACAAGGATCTTTGCTGAAAAACACAAAAATAATGTATGAATATTATATTAAACTAATATTGCCCATGTAGAATATTGATGGGGAGTTTCCATGAACATGCGCCTATGGTTACCAAAATCCAGTGCAATGCCCTTTGTCTTACCAGATAAGTTACCGTGGATGACAGATGGAAGTCCTGTAGAAGTTCTGTGATGTAACACTGGAGCGATGTTACCAGATAAGTTACCGTGGATGACAGATGGAAGCCATCTAGAAGTTCTGTGATGTATCACTGGAGCGATGTAGCTGATGTGAGATAGTGGAGAGGGTGATCTGTCCTTGTTACTTTCTTCTTCACCACAAAAGGAAGGAAGGAAGGGCTGGGTTGTTCTCATAAAGCAATTTTCTGTTATGTTCCTGTGTTAAAATATTTTTTTTGTACATTTGTTTTTTGTTTTAGGTAAAGTATTTCCATAGGAAAGTTTAGAAGGTTTAAATTGTTATTAGAGGGCAAGTGTCTACCTACTCAATAATTGATAACGTTTCTTTGGAACAGAGCCCAATATTTCTAATAAAATACAGAGCAAAGGGACTAAATAAAGACATTTTTAACACTTTAAACCTTTTTAGCATGGAGTGACCCTTGAAATAATTTTTCATGCTTAGGGAAGCTGATATTTATATCTACAGGCATTGGCACATTATTGTGGTGGTCAGTGGGAAGAATGTCCCTTAAATTGGTGGTCAATGGGAAGAATACTTCTTATATTGGTGATCAGTGGGAAGAATGCTCCTTTCAGTGATGGTCAGAGGGAAGAATGTTCCTTACATTGGTGGTCAGTGGGAAGAATGTTCCTTACATTGGTGGTCAGTGAGAAGAATGCTCCTTACGTTGGTGATCAGTGAGAAGAATGTTCCTTACATTGGTGGTCAGTGGGAAGAATGTTTATCACATTAGTGGTCAGTGGGAAGAATGCTCCTTACATTGGTGGTCAGTGAGAAGAATGTTTATTACATTAGTGATCAGTGAGAAGAATGCTCCTTACGTCGGTGATCAGTGGCAAGAATGTTCCTTACATTGGTGGTCAGTGGGAAGAATGTCCCTTACATCGGTGGTCCGTGGGAAGAATGTTCCTTACATTAGTGGTCAGGGAGAAGAATGCTCCTTACGTTGGTGATCAGTGGGAAGAATGCTCCTTACATCGGTGGTCCGTGGGAAGAATGCTCCTTACATTGGTGGTCTGTGGGAAGAATGCCCTCCTTATAGATTTATAAAAAAAAGGATCATTATTGTCAATGATTACTTATCTGAGTTGCAGAAGTTGCTCTTTACTGAAGGAATCCCTAGAAACCTCTGGAGGAACCCTGGTTGTGAAAACCTGCACTAGAATCTGAGTCTATGAGTAATCACCAATGTGACATAATATGCTGTGTGGAGAAGTTATGTTAGTCTTTGTGGTTGCTAAATCCTATTGATGTGGGAATCACCCGCTTCATATCTGGAGGTCCTTAGCTATTGGAGAACAAGTGGCAAGTAAAGCATCGTGGAAAAAAAATAAATCCTGTATTTGTCCCTCTGCTAAGTTGTTATTGGTGTCTCCATGAAGGAGATCCACTTGCTCTTTTGTCCTGGTGGCCATTGTCATTGAGATCGAGAGTGATGGGAAATCCCAAATTTTACAGTTGTGACCACCTGCAAAATTGTAATCTTTCAATGGGGACACCTGTTCCAGCTGCAGCTATCTGAGAGGGAATTTCCCTTTACTGTGTAGAAATATCTTTTCAGTTCCTGTTGTGTCTCAGAGACAGGAAGTGAAATTAAATCTTCCAACGGGGACACAGACAGGAAAATATAAACCGAGGATTTTAATTCTTGCTACATTATCCAAAACTAAAAAAACCTTTGGGTTACACATACACTTTATTTATGCTTCGCTTTCAGAAATTTATATTGATAAGGATGCTGAAAGATACGTTTCTGTTAAATTATATATTTTGTAGCTCAGCCTTTTTAATCTAGAGGAACCCTTAAAATTATTATTATTACTATTATTACTCTTCCCTGGGCCAGTTGATAACCTCCCATGGCTTCCAATACCACCTCTATGCCGATGACACACAGATCTATCTCTCCACTCCTCAACTCACCCCCTCGATCTCCTCACGGATCTCAAACTTACTGAATGACATATCGGTATGGATGTCACATCACTTTTCTCAAACTTAATCTTTCTAAAACTGAGCTTGTTATATTTCCTCCTTCACGGTCCCCCTCCTGTGACTTCACCATTAATATCAACAACACAACCATTGGTCCCTCCACACATGCCAGGGTCCTGGGTGTAATCCTTGACTCTGACCTCTCCTTCAGCCCCCATATCCAATCACTGGCTAAATCCTGCCGCCTTAACCTCCGCAACATCTCCAGAATTCGACCCTTCCTGACTTATGACACCACAAAGCAACTTATTCACTCCTTGATTATTTCCCGCCTTGACTACTGCAACTCTCTCCTTAATGGCCTACCCTTAAGCAGGCTATCCCCCCTTCAGTCTATTATGAATGCTGCTACTAGACTAATACACCTCACTAATCGATCCGTGACTGCTGCCCCTCTCTGCCAATCCCTTCACTGGCTTCCCCTACTCCACGGTATAAAATTCAAAATGCTAACCACAACATACAAGACCATCCACAACATCGCCCCCATCTACATCACCAACCTCATCTGCAGATATCGCCCAAATCCTCCCCTCCGCTCCTCCCAGGACCTCCTGCTCTCTAGCTCCCTTGTTACCTCCTCCCATGCTCGCCTTCAGGACTTCTCCAGAGCCTCTCCCATCCTCTGGAACTCCCTGCCCCAGTATGTCCGATCAGCCCCTACCCCGTCCACCTTTAGGAGATCCCTGAAAACTCGTCTATTCAGGGAAGCCTATCCCACACCCACCTAACAACTGTCCCCGAGTCATCCCCATCAAATCATTCTCTGCAGCTATTACCTTTTGTACCCCCTCCCTTTAGAATGTAAGCTCTATGAGCCAGGCCCTCCTGTACCTTTTGTATTGAACTGTACTGTAATTGTGTTTTCTTCCCTATACATTGTAAAGCGCTGCGTAAACTGTTGGCGCTATATAAATTGCGTATAATTATTATTATTATTATTAGGTATTATTATTATTTTTTTATTTTTTTTATTTAGGGGTATAATTCTTTTTTTGTTTTGTTTTGTTTTAAGGGCATCCAATAGAGTTTTAGGGAAGATAATAATGACATTAGTATTTATATAAAACAGGGAGGAAAGATGTAGGCATGTATAGAAATACATATAGCTAGACTTTATACATGGTTATGTTTAAGGAAGAGGAAAAATGGATACTGAAGGATTTTTGTATTCTCCCCTTTTATCTTTTATAGCTTTTACTTCTTTTTTTTTTGTTTGTTTTTGTACTTTTTTCTCTGCCAATGAATATTTTTTTTTTAAATACACTGAGCAAAAATTATTTATTACAGGTATAAATATAGCATTGTCAATTTACGCAGCACTATACATACTACACGTTCACACCAGTTAAAATAATTTTGAGGTTTCAGGGAACTCTTACTAAAAACGATTGCATCTATAGCTTTTGGTGCATTAGCATGACCATTACATTATGAATATAATCATTTTTAAGGCGTAGTTCAAACCAGTGCAGTTGACAAAAGTAGAACATAGTGCATTTTTTTCTGCATGGAGCAAATCTGGAACAGGGCAAAAAGATTCAAAAACACACTGAAACGCCTAAAAAATGCACCAGAACGCATTAAAGCAAGGGGGGGGGGACAGAAACTTTGGCAAAAAAAGAGAGCAGAAAAAACACTATTGAAAATGCATAAAAAAAGCACAAGAACGCATCAAAAACGCACATGCAGAAACACATCTGGATCACAAAACTGTGGTGTGAACCAGCCCTGGAAGAATAAAAAGAAAAGCACAGTATTTCGCAAATATAACACCCAGAGGGGGAGATTCACTAAAACCGGGGGAACTCAGAATCTGGTGCAGCCAATCAGCTTCTAGCTTTAGCTTGTTCAGTTAAGCTTAGAGAATAAAACCTGCAAGCTGATTGGTTACTACGCACAGTTACACCCCCCCCCCCCACACCCCCAGAGAGTATAATTTTTTAACACCACCTTGCTCTGTGCACAAAAATAATTTCCAGTAATAAACATCAACTACAATTTGTAATAATAATGGGCAGAAAACAAACACAGACATTTAACACTGTAGTGACCCTTTAGATTGATAGTCATTGCAGTGCCCCTTATATTGGCGCTCAGGCAGGAGATCGATCTATAAATTGCTCAAGGGCCCCAAGCAACCTCTGGAAGGACATTAGGGCCCCCAGAGAACCCCTGGTTGAGAAATGCTGTTGTAGTTTAGATAACAAAAATGTTAGACTTACCCTTTCAGAACAATGACAGAGCAGTACTCAGAAGACTGTAGCAGTCCATGATGTGGCTTACATGGGGCCTCACTAGGGAGGTTCTCAGAGGATTTCTCTATTCCCGGAAAGCTGATGTCAGACCCACAGCAACATGCTTTGGAAATATGCTGCTCCTAGTCCCAGATCTCCACTGCATACCCCTATCTGTTGGTATTCAGAGCTCCTTATCTTGCTGGCCAGGCCTTTCATAATAAGGGTAGTGTCAAGAAGTGATAAAGCTTTTTAGGTATGTAATCCTGCAAAAAAGAAGCCACCATTTAAGGCCTCATGCACATGTCTGCTTATCCATTCTGAACATCACAAGGAGAAAAGCTGTTTACAAAACGCTCCTAAAGCCGCATCTTGTACACTAATTTAAGCCGGCCAATGCCATAGATGGTTCAAATCTAATGCCGCTTCAGCAGGGGCCGACCGAAATTTGAAACCATCTATGGGCAGGCTGATCGTACCCAAGTAATATACAAAAAAAAAAGGAATTTGGGACTTTAAATGAAACTAATGACATTGTGGAGGAAATTAATGGAAAAATATATTTAATGACTTGCAATGATGTAAAAATACATAGAAATAGTACGAAAAGTATGAATCATGTGTATATAACACATACATCTACATGTACAATAAACATCAAGGATACATGAATGTATATCGACTTGGCAACACATGGTATAAAATGTTCGTAGATAAATTCTGTAAATTCATATATGTACAATCATATAGGCGGCACATTGTAATGGAAGTAAATAATATAGAATAGTATATATAGTATAATAGCAGGCATGTATCTGCATCCTATCTTTCCCGACGCGTTTCGTGCATAAACACTCATCAGGGACAGATGTTCAAGAGTATAGATAATTCAATGAAACTTATGCCGCATACACACGATCGGACATTGATCGGACATTCCGACAACAAAATCCATGGATTTTTTCCCGACGGATGTTGGCTCAAACTTGTCATGCATACACACGGTCACACAAACTTGGTCGGAAATTGCGAACGCCAAGAACTCGGTGACGTACAACGCGTACGACGAGCCGAGAAAAATGAAGTTCAATAGCCAGTGCGGCTCTTCAGCTTGATTCCGAGCATGCGTGGCACTTTGTGCGTCGGAATTGTGTACACACGATCGGAATTTCCGACAACGGATTTTGTTGTTGGAAAATTTGAGATCCAGATCTCAAATTTTGTGTGTCGGAAACTCCGATGGAAAATGTCCGATGGAGCCTACACACAGTCGGAGTTTCCGACAAAGAGCTCCCATCGAACATTTTCCGTCTGAAAATCCGACCGTGTGTACCGGGCATTAGTATGGTAAAGTATGGTGAGTGGGAGCCAGGGCCAGAGAGGTAGTCTCTGCACACACTTCAAGAAGCTCCACGGCACAGACGCACTTGCGTTCGCTGTACAAAACTAGACTCTTTGATAGTCACCATTCACCTCCCACTTGGATCCCCTGGCTACCTGTGTTATGGGGGGCTCTGTGTGTGCGCCCTGCTGCTGTGTGGCCCTTAAATTGCCTCAGCTCCCGGGATTCACTACCTCTCTGGCCCTGGCTCCCACTCACCATATTTTACCATACTAGTTTTCATTGAATTATCTATACTTTTGAAAATCTTCCCCTGATGAGTGTTTATGCACGAAACGCGTCGGGAAAGATAGGAGGCAGATACATGCCTGCACCAATATTTACCGCAGTTCACCATTTACATCAATTATGTTCATACTATTCTATATTACTTACTTCCACTGCAATGTGCCACCTATATGATGATTGTAGATATATGAATTTATAGAATTTATCTACGAACATTTTATACCATGTGTTGCCAAGTCTATATATATTCATGTATCCTTGATGTTTATTGTACATGTAGATGTATGTTTATATACACATGATTCATACTTTTCGTACTATTTCTATGTATTTTTACATCTTTGCATGTCATTAAATATATTTTTCCATTCATTTCGTCCACAATTTCCTTCAGTTTCATTTAAAGTCCCAAATTCCCTTTTTTGTATATTACTTGATGAAGGCACATATCATGTGTGCTTCATTTAAAGTCCCAAATTTCTCCTCTTTTTGAATTATTACATTGTACCCAAGTAGGGTTGCCACCTTTTCTTCAAGCCAAACCCAAACACTTTAGTGACACACAGCAATTTTTTTTTGTAGTATACACTATAGCAGTGATGGCGAACCTTAGCACCCCCAGATGTTTTGGGAACTACATTTCCTATGATGCTCGTGCACTCTGCAGTGTAGTTGAGCATCATGGGAAATGTAGTTCCAAAACATCTGAGGTGCCAAGGTTCGCCATCAATGGACTATGGCATTGTAAAAGATCTGCAACACCTTGGGTGCCCCAAATAGAGTAGTAATGCCCCCACCGCCCCTTCTATCCAGGTATGACAGGTAGGTGGCATGGGCCTCCTGGAACATGGGAAGCAGTGGCTGCCGCTCATGCAGGGCGCACGAGTGCTGCATCACCCCCCCCCCCCCCCACTAATCCATGCACCCTGCCCCTAATCTACATGCAGGGCACCGGAAGCATGGATTTCAACAAGTTTATTTTTTTTGGAAGCAAAAGTCGAAGGCTCTAAATGGCTTCAAAGAGGGTGGGCTCCGGGTGCAGAGCACTGCGCTCGGAGCCCACCCAGTTGTATGACATTAGTGAATTAATATTCGCTAATGTCTTCCTGTTTCTCCTCCCAGTCATTCAGGAAGCGGGTCCTGAGACTCGATTGGCCGGGAGTCCTAAGACCCCATTGGGCAGATTCCAGGACTCCTGATTGGCTAGGAGGAGACCGCTGGGACTTGGAGAGAGAGACGAAGGGATAAACGCATGTGCGGGGCTGGAGGGCCACCAGCGAAGCAGCAATCGACGGGGGGGGGGGGTAGCAGCAATCGATCAAGCAATGGAGGGGGGGTGTGAGGGGTTTGGTAGTGGTTGGATGGCTGGGTGGGGGCTGCAGGCTGTCCCCCCCACCCGCTCCCAGAAATGTAAGCACCAGCTGCCACTGATGGGGAGACATAGTCCAGTCTGGATAATGTGTCTGGGTTTGAGACGAACTGAAAACCAGACACATGATTAAAGACTCTGAATGTCCAGATGAATCCTGAACAGGTGGCAACCCTATACCCAAGTCCATCCATTGCTCGATTATTACATGCCATTATGGCCAGCACCAATCACTGTGTTTTCCCAGCAGGGAAGGCACCCTATGGTTGCAACATGAAAACATGGATCCATCCTGCCTTCTATCAATGGTTCAGGCTGGTGGTGGTGGTGTAATGGTGGGGGGATATTTTCTTGGCACACCTTGGGCCCTTTACTACCAACTGAGCATCGTTTAAACCCCACAGCCTACCTGAGAATTGTTGCTGACCATATCCACCTCTTTATGACTACAGTGTCCCCATCTTCTGATGGCTCCTTCCAGCAAGATAATGCACCATGTCACAAAGCTCCAATCATCTCACCACTGGACAGTGAGGTCACTGTACTCCAATGTTCTCCACACTCACCAAATCTCAATCCAGTAGAGCACCTTTGAGATGTGGTGGAACGGGGAGGATTCGCATCATGGATGTGCAGCCAACAAATCTGCAGCAACTGCGTGATGCCATCATGTCACTATGGACCAAAATCTCTGAGGAACGTTTCCAACACCTTGTTGTATCTATGGCATGAAGAATGAAGGCCGTTCTGAAGGCAAAAGGGGGTCCAACCCGTTACCAGCAAGGTATACCTAATAAAGTGGCCGGTGAGTGTATACTGTACAGTCACACCAGTCCCTGCCCTCAAGAACTTACAATCTGAGGCCCCTGACTCATTCTAAGGCCAACTTACCTACCAGCATGTCTTTGGAGGGTGGGAGGAAACCCACGCAGGCACAGGGAGAGCAGGAAAGCTCCGGGCAAGTAGTGCCAAGGTTGGGATTGGAACTGATGAAACTGAAACTAGTACTTCCAAGTGGAAGTTCTAACCACTTAGCCAATGTGCTGCCCTACACCTTTGTAGCACTTGAGATTGCCACATATCACAGAGAGAGGTCGCTGGGGGGGGCTATTGGATCCCAAGAATTGTAGTTACACATTGCATGAGCTTATTATCTACCAAAACCCCCAGATCCTTCTCCACTACGGATTCCCCCAGTGGTATCCCCCTAGTATGTATGATGCATGCATATTCTTAACCCCTAAGTGCATAACTTTACATTTCTCAACATTAAACCTCATCTGCCACATAGTCGCCCAATAATACAGTGTATTGAGGTCGGCTTGTAAGTTGGAGACATCCTGTAAGGACGTTATTCCACTGCATAGCTTGGTGTCATCTGCAAAGACAGAAAGGTACTTTTAATCCCAGACCCGATATAATTTATAAAGGTATTAAAAAGTAAGGGTCCCAGCACTGAACCTTGGGGTACACCACTGATAACCTTAGACCATTCAGAGTAAGAATCCTTAACCACTACTACTTTTAGGTCACCGCTGGGAGGAGAAGCAGAGTGAGCTGAGCTTTTGAGAGAACAACTTAAATCACTCCAGTGCCTCTACTGTGAAGTTTGAAGATGAATTGCTCCACAATGCCTGCAGCTACAGAGATTGGGGAAGACTTGTTTTACAAGACCATTTAATATGTAAATACTTGAATGTTCATACTCCGGTCACAGATTTCCTTTAAAACATATCTGTGTCAGACTTGATTGATTTAAAAGTTACTTCTACATGTTTTCTGAACTCTAATGCCGCGTACACTCGATCGCACATTCCGACAACTAAATCCATGTTTTTTTTTCCGACGGATGTTGGCTCACACTTGTCTTGCATACACACGGTCACACAAATCTTGTCGGAAATTCCGAACGTCAAGAACGCGGTGACGTACAACACGAAGGACGAGTCAAGAAAAATGAAGTTCAATAGCCGGTGCGGCTCTTCTGCTTGATTCCGAGCATGCATGGAACTTTGTGCGTCGGAATTGTGTACATACGATCGGAATTTACAGCAACAGATTTTGTTGTCGGAAAATTTGAGATCCCGATTTCAAATTTTGTGTGTCGGAAATTCCGACGGAAAATGTCCGATGGAGCCTACACATGGTCGGAATTTCCGACAACAAGCTCCCATTGAACATTTCCTGTTGGAAAATCCGACCGTGTGTACGCAGCTTTAGAGGAGTCTGGGTGTCTGCATGTAATTGGACACAAATGAAGACCATTTCTGTTCTGTTTATGTTTAAAGGTTTTTTTTTTTTGCGAACTCGTGATGTTTTGAATAAAATAAAACTGAACTTGAAACTACAGGCAGTAGCAGTATCAGTGCATGTGATCCATAGCTGGAATAATTGGCATATACAGTATGTATAGAATAGACTGTTCAGACCAACTAACCCCTAATCAACCCTCCCCGATACTAATTCATCTTCCAATCCAGAGGATATCAGTGGGCTAGAGCAAGGTTTATGTGCTGGATTATGTTGTGATTAAATCTTACACTTAATTTAACCTTGGATTTAACTATTGCTTGTCTTAGATCTTTTTACATGCATGGAAATGATAATAGATAAACCCAATCTGTCAACAATCCATCTGATCCAGACCTGCAATCTGTAACTACATGCCTCATTTTTCTTTCTTTTCCACCCAAAACACGCACAGGTTGGTTCCCATAGTACATACATGTTCACCCCACCTTCTCAGTCAAGTGAGAAAATACATATGTGAGAAAACGAATAAACTAGAAGAACGTTGGTCGAAAATGTTCGAAATGAGAACATTCGTTCAACTTTCTAATCATTAGTAGGGTCAAATCAACATTTGTTTTTGACCTCAGTGACGAGAAAATTTGAAGGAGGAGGATGGACTAACAAATTTCTATCAGTAAATGTGGTTTTCGTTCAGGAAAGTCCATTCACTAAAAAAATCTATGGTTGAAAAAAAATTTTTTTGGTGTACTTTTTAACATTTGCCAAGTCCATAAAATGTACTGATGAGAATTTCCACACGAATGTTCAAACGAATGTTCATTCAAAAATCGTTAGTCACAGTGATGGGGGTGTGTGTGATTGAGTGCACGTCAATATGGTATATATGGTATTTAATGGTCTCCATAATCCTGGTATGTAACAATCTAAAAAATCGTGGTATGTAACAATCTTAATAATCATGGTATGTAAGGGTCAACATAATCATGGTATGTAAGGGTCTCCAAATTTCATGGTATGTAAAGGTTTCTATAATCATGGTATGTAATGGGGTCCATAATCATAGTAAGTAACAATCTCCATAATCATGGTTTGTAAGGGTCTCCATAATCATGGCTTGTAAGGGTCTCCTTAATCACAGTATGTAAGGGTCTCCATAATCATGGTTTGTAAGGGTCTCCATAATCATGGTATGCAAAGGTCTCCATAATCATGACATGCAAGGGTCTCCATATTCATGGCATGTAAGGGTCTTCATAATCATCGCATGTAATGGTCTCAATAATCATGATATGTAATGATCTCCATAATCATGGTATGTAAGGGTCTCCATAATCATGGTATGCAATGGTCTCTATAATCATTATATGCAATGGTCTCCATAATCATGGTATGTAAGAGTCTTTATAATCATGTTTTGTAAGGGTCTCCGTAATCATGGTATGCAAGGGTCTCCATAATCATGGCATGCAAGGGTCTCCATAATCATGGTATGTAAGGGTCTCCAAAATCATGGCATATAAGGGTCTTCATAATCATGATATGTAATAGTCTCCATATTCATGATATGTAATGGTCTCCATAATCATGGTATGTAAAGGTCTCCATAATCATGGTATGCAATGGTCTCCATAATCATTGTATGCAATGGTCTCCATAATCATGGTATTTAATGGTCTCCATAATCATGGTATGTAAGGATCTCCATAATCATGGTATGTAATGGTCTATTACATTTTGCTCTGCTAAATGGTGTCCTTTTATCCCATGTTAAGATTGACTGGTATGTTCTACAGCCATGTATGATGCTTACCTACTGTATTGACTCTTCATCTGCCCTGACCTAAGTGTACTGCCCCGTACACACGGTCGGATTTTCCGATGGAAAATGTCCGATCGGAGCGCGTTGTCGGAAATTCCGACCATGTGTGGGCTCCATCGGACATTTTCCATCGGATTTTCCGACACACAAAGTTGGAGAGCAGGAGATAAAATTTTCCGACAACAAAATTCGTTGTCGGAAATTCCGATGGTGTGTACACAAATCCGACGGACAAAGTGCCACGCATGCTCAGAATAAATAAAGAGATGAAAGCTATTGGCCACTGCCCCGTTTATAGTCCCGACGTACATGTTTTACGTCACCGCGTTTAAAACGATCGGATTTTCCGACAACTTTGTGTGACCATGTGTATGCAAGACAAGTTTGAGCCAACATCCGTCGGAAAAAATCCTAGGATTTTGTTGTCGGAATGTCCGAACAAAGTCCGACCGTGTGTACGGGGCATACCAGTACCAGTGCAGATTATTGGCTTCACCTTTTTTCCACTCTAGATATAACGTCTGTGCCCCTCTCTGGCACTTCCACTTGGGACCAGGTCCAATGGTCTGGATCAAAATCCAACACAGAAGATGTGAGGTCACTTGAGTACCAGTAGGCAACTAAAGCCCAGAAGAGACAGTAGCCACTAAAAGAAAAAAGACACAAAGCCAACAATATAAATAACCCTTAGTCCAGCCCTCATGGTTTATAATCAGCAGTTGTCCTGTTTTCCAAAACAAGTTCCCTTTTCGATCTATGTAACAGTATAGGATTGCTTTTCAGTTCACCACAAACTCACCCAATGATCTGGAAGAAGATGCTTCATCTGTTCTTGGGCTTTCTTTTCCTTTATCTCCAAAAATGTGAGTTACTTTTGTATTTTGGTTTTCTTTTACAAAATGTAGCATTGTACCTGAAGAAAATGATTGATACATTAGCACAATAATATGCCTAGAAAATACATTGTTACCTATTCCTACACAGTTATTAAGTAGTTTGAGAAAAAATGCAAACAAAAAAATACAAAAATTGGCTATTTTAATTGTGGCTGACAACTGTGGAAGAAATTCCTTCTTCTAACTTTTATTTATTCAGAAGTAGGCACTTTTGAATGGTTTTAATTTAAGGCGATAAATTCCATGAACATTTTGTCCTTTTCATTTTTGTGTTATTTCTTTTATGTAACATTTTTCTGTACACATTACAAATCCTAATTTTTTTTTTTAGTAAATGTGATGCAAAGTGTATTGCACTGACATCCAATTCTAGTTCAGTCAGGTAGTCAGTATACAAAAATTAATTAATTAATTAATACTTTTTGAAAATCAACAAACACAGATTTTTAAAAAATCTTTAAAAATCTGGTCTTCATTCCAGACCCAAACCCCACATAAGGATCAATGCCAAGAAATAGTCTTAAAAACAATGTATGGCACCGTATAGGCAACTCAAAGGCATAGGGCAGCATAGTGGCTTGGTGGTTGCTGCACTACTGCTCTGTAACAGTAGGATCAGGGGCTCAAATACCGATCATGGCCAGGGCCGGTGCTACCACTAGGCAAACTAGGCAGCTGCCTAGGGCGCCTGCCCACTGGTGTTCATACTCTCTTCTCTCTGTAGCAAGCAACTAATTCTCAGTATCAACAGACTACCGCCACTCCGTTCGCACATATTGTCAGAGGTGCAGCAGTGGCAGAGGACTGTATCTGTCTTCCAACTCCTGAATGAATGGAAGCAAGCAAACATTCAATTGATGAGCACTGGTAGGCTGCATTGATGGGTGCTGGTGAGGCTGCATTGATGGGCGCTGGTGAGGCTGCATTGATGGGCGCTGGTGAGGCCGCATTTGATGGGTGCTGGTGAGGCCACATTTGATGGGCGCTGGTGAGGCTGCATTTGATAGGTGCTTTATTAAAAAGGAGGGGTTTACATGGGCAGGGGAAATGGGGTGGAGTCAGGGGTGGAGCTAAGGGGGCGGCAACATGAGGTTTAGCCTAGGGTGTCAAAAATCCTTGCACCATCCCTGATCATGGCACCACCTGTATGAATTTTTCTTGGTCTTTCTGTGCTTACATGGGTTTCTTCCCACACTGTAAGGATGTGATGGATGGTTAATCAGCTCCTGATTTTTTTTTTCGGTTGCCTATATTCTGCAGATGGGCTTTAATTTTTAGCCAAACCATTTGTAGATTGATAAATGTACTCCTGTGACCCAGAGCCAGATAATAGTGGGCTATTTCCCGCAATCAGCTAACGGGGCAGAGTATATAATATGTATATAATAGTATAATAGTGCAGCCTTATCAGTGACCATCAGTGCAGCCTTATCAGTGACCATCAGTGCTGCCTCATCAGTGCAGCCCCATCAGTGCAGCCTCATCAGTGCCTATCAGTGCAGCCCCATCAGTGCATCATATCAGTGCCCATCAGTGCAGCCTCATCAGTGCTGCATATCAGTGCCCATCAGTGCATCATATCAGAGCCCATCAGTGCACCCTCATCAGTGCCGCATATCAGTGCCCATCAGTGCAACCTCATCAGTGCCTATCAGCGCAGCCTCATAAGCGCATGCCCATCAGTGCAGCCTATCAGTGCCCATCAGTGCAGCCTCATCAGTGCCTATCAGTGCAGCCCTATCAGTGCAACATATCAGTGCCCATCAGTGCAGCCTCATCAGTGCCGCATATCAGTGCCCATCAGTGCAGCCTCATCAGTGCCTATCTGCGCAGCCCCATCAGTGCAGCATATCAGTGCCCATCAGTGCAGCCTCATCAGTGTAGCATATCAGTGCCCGTCAGTGCAGCCTCATCAGTGCCTATCAGTGCAGCCTCATCAGCGCACATCAGTGAAGAAGAACTTATTTGTAAAAATTGTATAACAGAAACAAAGAAAAGGGTTTTGGTTTTTTTCATTTGTTTAGCAAAAAATAAAAAAAACCCACTAGTGATTAAATACCACCAAAAGAAAGCTCTATTTGTCTCAAAAAACACAAAAAAAATCATATGGGTAATAAAAGTGTTGCATGACCATGCAATTGTCATTTAAAATGCGACAGAACTAAAAGCTGAACATTTCCCTGGGTAGGAAGGGGGTGAAAGTATCCAGTTATTGAAGTGGTAAAAAAAAACTGAGTTTTGCTTTGATGCGCCTTAAATTTATTTTGCTGATTTAAACTAAAAATTAATTTAGGTGTTAATGTTGTTAAACAAAATGCTACATTTATTTCCTAAGTCAAGAGAGAGAACGGCATTGGGTCTTCAGCAAGCTCCTTGGAAGAGACCAGGGACTTGTTGATAAACAGTTAGTTGCTGAGTTTGCTGATGTCTAGGAGACGCTCCGGCGCTATGGATGTGGAAAGCTGCCAATACAACAAAACACATTTCCCCAACCAAACACATCAACACTTTTCTTATCCTTGTGAAAGGGAATTGGTTCTCCCATAATAACTAATATTGGCCAAATCTGTAGATTGCTTCAAAAAAGGATTCTCTAATTTTTTTTTCTAAATACAAAAAATATAACCGGATAATTATATTTATAAGAAATAACACAGTGGACCAGCCTTTCCCAACCTTTTCAACACAGAGGAACCCTTGAAATAAGTTTCCGATCTCAGGGAACCCCCGCTAAAAATGACGATATCTGCAACTCATAATACATTGCTGTGATGGTCAATGGGAAGAATGCTCCTTACACTTGTTGCCATTGGGAAGAATTTCCCCCTTACAGATAGCTAAAAAGATCAATGGTGTCAGTGAGAACTTGTCTGAGAGGCAGAAATTGCTCATTGTTCAAGGAACCCCTAGCAACCTCTGGAGGAACCCTGGTTGAGCAACCCTGGTGTAGATGGTTGATCTGGGGAGTATTCGATTGCCCTTGGGGATGAGGAACTTTTTCGGGGCAAATTGAACCAAGCTTTAAAATGGATTTTTTCCCTTCCTCTGGATTAATTGCAGGTTTAGGGATCGGATTATGCAATGTGCTTTTAATTACTTGTTTATCTATTTAGATCTTTTGGTTAAACTCAGTGATCAAATGTCTTATTTTCAGCTTGACTATGTTACAGCCGCCTCTTTACCTTTACGGTAGTTTATATATTTCTTTCAGTACGCCTCTCTTTTGTTTTGCAACTAGAGTGTCACTAGGGGGCAGACTGGCTAACCAGGAGTTAATTGTAACAGCGAGGGCTAGGAAGTGGCATTGGCCATGGAGGAGAGTAATCTTGGACAGGCAGGATACTCATTGTTGGGAGAGCCCAGTGTGCCCACATGTACAGCATGTCAGAAGGCTGAGTCTAAGCAACTGCCATACCCTCATCAGAACTTCTCAGGGGGCGAAGTTGGGTTTTGCTGCAGATGACTCCCAGGTTGCAGTCCTCTGACTCACTTGAGCAAGCAAATACAGGGAAGTGAGTGCAGTAAGCGTCCCTTGCAAAACTGAGATGCTGGGATCACAGGTCAGTATGTAGGCAAGTGCAGTCTAAATTCTCCACTGTAGGTGGCACTCCTCCTGCAAATGGGGGGGAGGGGGAGTCAAGAGGAGCCTAGTTCCTCTATGGTTTCCTCGGTCACAGGGAGGAAGCTATGCGATTGGATGCTGGCACCCCATGTGACTTTGGTGGCCATCTTGGGTCAGGCAGAGTCAATTTACGACCCTGGCTCCTGGGATTGATGTGCATTTTGCAGGCGGCTAGTGTATGGACAGATCACCCATCTGTCAGGGACAGTACTTAGAGGATAGGCTGGATGGCACTGGGAACACTGTAGGTAGGGAGACTACACTTGAAGTCATTGGGAGACACTTGGGAGACTCTGCCTGAATTGACTCTGCCTGACCCAAGATGGCCACCAAAGTCACATGGAGTGCCAGCATCCAATCGGATAGCTTCCTCCCTGTGACTGAGGAAACCATAGAGGAACTAGGCTTCTCTCAACCCCCCCCCCCCCCCCATCTGCATTGAGAAGGAGGAGGCATGCCAACTACAGTGGAGAATATAGACTGCACCTGCCTACATATTGACCTGTGATCCCAGCATCTCAGTTTTGCAAGGGACCCTTACTGCACTCACTTCCCTGTATTTGCCTGCTCAAGTGAGTCAGAGGGCTGCAACCTGGGAGTCATCTGCAGCAAAACCCAACTTCACTGGGAATATAAAGGCTCCAGCTGCCAGCACATGGATGCGTTTCTAGAATGCCAGGCAACAAGTGTGCTGGCCCTGTAAGACAGAGCCTCGCCATGGAAGACAGAGCCTGGTCATGGATTAGTTAAGGCCCTGGAAGCCCCTATTTCCACCAATGGCCTTATTTTGATTGCTGACACGGATGCTGCTGGCTGATAACTCTCCTAGTCCAGCAATTAGCTTCTCTACATAGATTCACACAGAAAAGCCTTATTTGAGTCTATTAAAGTTTCTTATCTTAAATGAAGCCCTAATGAAAGGGGAAGTTTTTCTGGTCCTCAAAACATGTTGGTTGTTTTTTTAGTGTAAACCAAAAAAATTATTTGGACTCCTTCATCCTTTGGTCTGGCATCTTCCATTGCTGTGTGGGGTTTTTTTTCTGATCATATGAGGGAAAAGAGCTGTTGCTTGAGTGTGGAACTGGTGAGTGCAATCATTGGAACATTTTGATATAACTTTACCAATTCGTCTAAATGCATTGGAGACAGTAGGAAGGTTGAACCAATGTACATTTTTGGTGGCTTATTAAGCTGCAATGGGCTTTAAATGGCCTCTTATGGTTGGTGAAGCCCCTTAAATTATCCTGAACTTGTTGTTGCACCAAATGACACCAACCCTTAACCCATTTGTTAACCCTAACTGTAACAATAATGATAACCCTAACCCTTTATTAACTAAGCCATGTCATACAGTGCCAAGTTCAGGAAAAGTGCCCACACATCCCTAGCTATAATGTCATGTTAACATCACTCTAAGGGAGACCATGCTGTGGGTTGTTGTCTGTAGTACTCAGGTATGTGCCCAGAGATCTTGCCATAGTAAATGAACAACTATCTAAGACTTTATCTGTTTTACCCTTATCAGGTATATTATGTGACAGTCTTTGTGGAAAAAAAAGGACTGTGAATGGTACCGAGGGCCAAGATGTCATCCTGAGAGTGGAACACAATGGAATAATGGGTGATATCACTTGGCTATCAGCTGGACGCCATTTTGCCACCACTGGAATGGGCGGCTTTATTATGGTCCGGGATAAACGCTACAGAGGGAAAGTGTACGCCATGGCAGATGGGTCCCTAAACATAACAGGGCTGGCCAGAGAAGACCAGGGGACTTACACAGCAAGTACACTAAGAAATGCAACAACCAAGACCCAACTATGTGCTCAGTACTACGACCTTCGAGTGTACAGTAAGTTACATTACAGCTAAAGTTACAACTAAAGTCTTGGGGCTTTACATAGTGTCCAGGTTATAGTTTTCACATGCTATGGACAATTGTCCCATCCTACCTTGGGTCCATTACAGCTCCTTCAGTGTTACCATTGATCTGTTGGTACCTTACCAAGTCATTGGAGTTTGGAGGATGGTCTTCTCTAAGCAGAGCCATGGTTGTGCCATTTACAAAGAAATCCAGATAAAAAATATAAAAATGCAAAAAAATATGGAAAAGGAGGTCGAAATTTGCTCCACAGGTGCCCTTGATGCTACCCTCTTGCCCAACATCCTTTGATTATAAAAATACAAGAAGCTGGAAAGAAAATGTTCAGCCAGATAGCCATCCAATCAGATGCATTCTGTATAGCCCTGCAGACTGATAAATCTAAACACACGATCGCACATTCCGACAACTAAATCCATGGTTTTTTCCTATGGATGTTGGCTCAAACTTGTCTTGCATACACATGGTCACACAAATGTTGTCGGAAATTCTGAATGTCAAGAACGCGGTGACGTACAACACGTATGATGAGCCAAGAAAAATGAAGTTCAATAGCCAGTGCGGCTCTTCTGCTTGATTCCGAGCATGCGTGGAATTTTGTGCGTCGTAATTGTTTACACACGATCGGAATATCCGACAACAGATATTGTTGTCGGAAAATTTGAGATCCGGATCTCAAATTTTGTTTGTCGGAAATTCCGACGGAAACTGTCCGATGGAGCCTGCACGCGGTCGGAATTTCCGACAACAAGCTCCCATCGAACATTTGTTGTCGGAAATTCCGACCGTGTGTACGTGGCATAAGAGTGTACGGCCAGCTTTATAGCAAGAGTGCCTGCCCTAAAACCGGAGGAAAGAAATGGTGAGATTGAAAAGATTGCCTCCTTTATTTATTATGGTCAGGACTAAAACAACATTAGTTTAGCCAGGTATATATAAACTATTTCATATATTGCTTTTGTATCTGTATAAGTAGCTAGCAAGTTATAGTTCTTAACTTCTTTTCACAAGTTTCTCAGGCTCTATTTGCCTGCTTTTCTGAAATGACCCTGTTTTTATTGAGCTCAGTAGCTCAAGCTAAAATTTACAAACACAAGTGAAGGATTCAGATAAGTGATTCCTCTCCCTCCCTGCAGAACTTTCTTTTTTTTATGAAGTGTCAATGACAGAGAAACAGTCTAAAAGTAAACAGTTTCTTCTATGGTCTCTCTTTAAAAACCCATAGTGGTCTACCCTGTAATAAATGTTTACATATATATAAAACTGTGCTCTTTTTCAACCTTATGGTAATAGTTTGGCAAAGACCCTTCTCTGTTCCAGCATGACTGTACCCCTGTGTGTAAAGCCAGCTCCATTATAGACATGATTTGACGTTTGGTGTGGAGTTTCTCAAATGTCCTGCACAGAGCCCTGACCCGACCTCATCCCTACTGAACATCTTTGGGATGAATTGCATATGTTTGTCTTTCATCACAAACACAATGCACTCAGATTAGCTGTATAGGGTGCCCAGAACTGGGTGATATATATATATATATATATATATATATATATATATATATACAGGGCTCAAAATTTCAAGCCTAAGCTACTAGCCAGGCCTTAAGGGTTACTCGCCACTAAATGCCCCACCCAACCCCAACTATGCCCCACCCCTAAACACGCCCTCATAAATGATCTCATGAAATGACACTTAAATGTTTTATGCAGAATTAAATTACAAAAATAAATATTAACAACAACTTTATCAGTGCCCCCCAGAACAGCCTCACCAGTGCCCATCAATACAGCGTGACCAGTGCACATCAATACAGCGCGACCAGTGCCCGTCAATACAACGTGACCAGTGCCCATCAATACAGTGTGACCAGTGCCCGTCAATACAACGTGACCAGTGCCCATCAATACAGTGTGACCAGTGCCCGTCAATACAGCGTGACCTGTGCCCATCAATACAGCGTGACCAGTGCCTGTCAATACAGCGTGACCAGTGCCCGTCAATACAGCGTGACCAGTGCCCGTCAATACAGCATGACCAGTGCCCGTCAATACAACGTGACCAGTGCCCATCAATACAGTGTGACCAGTGCACGTCAATACAACGTGACCAGTGCCCATCAATACAACGTGACCAGTGCCCATCAATACAACATGACCAGTGCCCGTCAATACAACGTGACCAGTGCCCATCAATACAGTGTGACCAGTGCCCGTCAATACAGCGTGACCTGTGCCCATCAATACAGCGTGACCAGTGCCTGTCAATACAGCGTGACCAGTGCCCGTCAATACAGCGTGACCAGTGCCCGTCAATACAGCGTGACCAGTGCCCGTCAATACAGCATGACCAGTGCCCGTCAACACAGCATGACCAGTGCCCATCAATACAGTCTCACCTGTGCCTGTCAGTACAGTCTCACCTGTGCCCATCAACAAAGTCTCACCTGTGCCCATCAGTACAGTCTCACCTGTGCCCCTCAGTATAGTCTTACCTCTGCCCGTCAGTACAATCTCAAATGTGCCTGTCAGTACAGTCTCACCTGTGCCCATTAATACAGTCTCACCTGTGCCCATCAGTACAGTCTCAAATGTGCCCCTCAGTACAGTCTCACCTGTGCCCCTCAGTACAATCTCACCTGTGCCTGTGAGTATAGTCTCACCTGTGCCCATTAATACAATCTCAATTGTGCCCATCAGTACAGTCTCACCTGTGCCCATCAGTACAGTCTCACCTGTGCTTGTCATTACAGCCTCACCTGTCAGAGGAAAAGTCGAGCTGGCCGTTCATCAGAGAGCGGGGATTGCCCGCTGTAATAGCTTTCATTTGAATTGTCGGGCTCCTGGCGCCATTCCCCATCACAGCCCTCCTCGCCCGGCGACTCTCACGTCACACAGTACTGCCTTCCGGCATTGGTGCGGTGTTCTGTCTATCGAATGCGCCGGGCGAGGAGGCAGGACTGTGTGATGTGAGCGGCTGGCTCAGCATGGGCTGCCTTGGAGGGGGGGGGGGGGGGCGAGCACCAACGACAGGCGGGGTTGAAAGGGAACCCTTCTCCAACCCAGGGGAAGAGAGGAGAGGAAAAGTCAAGCTTGCCGATCATCAGGAAGTGGGGATTGCCCGCTGTAACAGCTTTCATTTGAATTGCTGGGTTCCCGGCGCCACTCACCATCACACAGTCCCGCCTCCTCATCTGGCGCATTTGATAGAACACTGGTCCAATGCCGGGAAGCGGGACTGTGTGACGTGAGTATAGTATATATATGGCTTTTTTTTCCCAGAGAATTGGTACAGGAACTCCTGCCTTCCGAGTCACCCCTTCACTCCGCCCCCTACCCACCTTCGAGGACTATTTCTTCATTCCATCCTTTACCCACCTCCCAGTACCATCCCTTTTAGAGAATACAGAATCAAGTTTTATTTTGTGGTGCTAAATATTTTGTATGGAATATGTTAATTATAAGAAGAAAGTCTGTAAAATAGATCTAGCAACAATGGACACCCCAGCAACAATAGATCTACCATAGCAACAATGGACTCCCAACAGCCAGCATCAATAGACCCTCCAGCAGCCAACAACATTAGACCCCTCCCTCAACAGTAGATCCCTCCCAGCAAAGAATGACCCCCCTGCAACATAAGACCCACCCCAGCAAAAATAGATCTCCCACCAGCAACAATAGATTCCCCAGTAGCCAGCATCAATAAACCCTCTAGCAGCCAGCAAAAAAGACCCCTCCCTCAACAGTACACCCCTCCCAGCAACGACTGACCCCCAGCAACAATAGATCCCCCACGAGCAACAGAGGAACTCCCCAGCAACAATATAGTCTCTTCCTCCACAAAAATAAATCCCCTCCAGCAACAATAGATTCCCCAGCAGCCAGCATCAATAGACACCCCCCCCCCCCCCCTAGCACACCCCAGCACCTTTTGCCATTAAATATATAAAAAAAGAAGATATATATATATATACAAAATAAAATTCACACATTTGTTTAATTAAATGTAATTTGTAAATAGTGTGAACGATGTATGCATCTTCTGTAAAAGTATTTCTAAATACTGTAGATCCCATGGCGTCCAGGTGCCCACTTATGCTTTGGAATTATAAAAGGCAAAAAAAAGAAGAGACCACTAGTTGGCAGCTCAAGCTCCATTATTCTGAAGCATTCGATTCTACATCTGGTTAGAAGTCTGTGTCCTTCTTTGAAACAATGTAGCTGAGGCCCTCTTGTGGCCATGTTAAAGAATTGCTTTCTTTCATATTTTAGATTTTTTTTTTTTCAGAAGTTAACCAGCAAGCCACCCCAAGGACAAGGAGAGAACTTAGAAAATATAATAAAACTAATGTCACTGTAAAAATACAAATGTAGCCTACCTTAAAAAGTTAGCTTCAGCCAGAAACTCGACATTCACTTTCATGCACAGACTGGGGAGTAATTGGTCACTCTCTCAACATCTGATACTGCAGGCTGACTTGCTTAAATTAGTTTCAGGCCTGGCTTTCTGGTCTGAGTTCTGACCAGTATGTGTAGTAGGTAGGTCAATGTACAGAGGTCAGTAGTAGGTAGGTCAGTGTACGGAGGACAGTAGTAGGTAGGTCAGTGTACGGAGGTCAGTAGTAGGTAGTTCAGTGTACAGAGGTCAGTAGTAGGTAGGTCAGTGTACGGAGGACAGTAGTAGGTAGGTCAGTGTACGGAGGTCAGTAGTAGGTAGTTCAGTGTACAGAGGTTAGTAGTATGTAGGGCAGGGAATTAGGGCTGAAACGATTCCTCGTTATTATCGATAATATAATGAGAACGGTTTTCATTATCAATTAGTTGGTCCACACCCTCCTCCCTGCAGGGGCGGATCCAGGGGGGGGGCAACGGGGCAATTGCCACCCCCGAGAAATCTGTTGCAGGCCGCGCGGGTGAGCTCCGCGGGCGGCTCCAGGAGCGGGCGGCTCCAGGAGCGGGCGGCTCCAAGAGCGGGCGGATAAGAGAGCGGTCGGCTCCGCGGGAGGGCCGGGCAGCTCCGTTTGAGGGCAGGCAGGCGGGTGAGAGAGCAGATTGGCCGGGCTGCCGGGTGGCTCCGTGGGTGGATGGGCGGATGAGACTGAGCAGGCTAGGTGTGTGTGTGTGGGGGCGGCTGGCCAATCAGCGAGCCGACGGGCAAGGAAGCAGAGAGATGACATCATCTCTCACCGCCCCCACATCTCTGCAGTAACTTCCGCCCTCACTGTGCAGGTAGCGTGGGCAGCAGGGAGATTACATTATCTCTTTGCTGCCTGTCTCTGGGACAAAGAAACAAGAGACAAGCAAAACACCACCTTACCTGGCACGTGACAATCCACATCTGGTGGCAAGTGACAATCCGCATCTAGTGGCAGATAACGTGGCAAGTGACAATCCGCATCTAGTGGCAGGTTACGTGGCAAGTGACAATCCGCATCTAGTGGCAGATGATGTGGCAAGTGACAATCCGCGTCTAGTGGCAGGTGACGTGGCAAGTGACAATCCGCAATGTGTGGCATATGACGTGGCAAGTAACAATCTGCATCTAGTGGCAGGTGACGTGGCAAGTCACAATCCACAAGGTGTGGCAAGTGACAATCCGCATCTAGTGGCAGCTGACGTTACAAGTGACAATCCATAACATGTGGCAGGTGTCAATCTGCATCTGGTGGCAGGCAAGTGACAATCCACAAAATGTGGCAGGCGACGGTGGCAAGTGACACGCTCGGGGCTCCCACTGATTCTGCATTATGGTGAGTTGATGTCTGGCACAGGAAGGTCAGGAGGGCATGGTACGGGGGCTCAGGATGGCCTGGCACAGGGGGCTCAGGGTGGCCTGGCACAGGAAGGTCAGGAGGGCATGGTAAGGTGGGCTCAGGATGGCCTGGCACAGGAAAATATGGTACGGGGGTTCAGGATGGCCTGGCACAGGAAGATATGGTATGGGGGGTTCAGGATGGCCTGGCACAGGAAGGTATGGTATGGGGGAGTTCAGGATTGCCTGGCACAGGAAGGCATGGTACGGAGGCTCAGGATGGCCTGGAACAGGGGGCTCAGGATGGCCTGGCAAAGGAAGGTCAGGAGGGCATGGTACAGGGGGCTCAGGATGGCCTGGCACAGGAAGGTCAGGAGGGCATGGTACGGGGGGCTCAGGATGGCCTGGCACAGGGGGCTCAGGATGGCCTGGCACAGGGGGGTCAGGAGGGCCTGGTACGGGGGGCTCAGGATGGCCTGGCACAGGGGGCTCAGGATGGCCTGGCACAGGAAGGTCAGGAGGGCATGGTACGAGGGGTTCAGGATGGCCTAGCACAGGGGGCTCAGGGTGGCCTGGCACAGGAAGGTCAGGAGGGCATGGTACGGGGGGCTCAGGATGGCCCGGCACAGGAAAATATGGTACGGGGGTTCAGGATGGCCTGGCACAGGAAGATATGGTATGGGGGGTTCAGGATGGCTTGGCACAGGAAGGTATGGTATGGGGGGGTTCAGGATTGCCTGGCACAGGAAGGCATGGTACGGAGGCTCAGGATGGCCTGGAACAGGGGGCTCAGGATGGCCTGGCAAAGGAAGGTCAGGAGGGCATGGTACAGGGGGCTCAGGATGGCCTGGCACAGGAAGGTCAGGAGGGCATGGTACGGGGGGCTCAGGATGGCCTGGCACAGGGGGCTCAGGATGGCCTGGCACAGGGGGGTCAGGAGGGCCTGGTACGGGGGGCTCAGGATGGCCTGGCACAGGGGGCTCAGGATGGCCTGGCACAGGAAGGTCAGGAGGGCATGGTACGGGGGCTCAGGATGGCCTGGAACAGGGGGCTCAGGATGGCCTGGCACAGGAAGGTATGGTGCGGGGGGTTTAGGATGGCCTGGCACAGGAAGGTATGGTATGGGGGGGGTTCAGGATGGCCTGGCACAGGAAGGTCAGGAGGGCATGGTACGGGGGGCTCAGGATAGCCTGGCACAGGAAGGTCAGGAAGGCATGGTACGGGGGCTCAGGATGGCCTGGCACAGGGGGCTGAGGGTGGCCTGGCACAGGAAGGTCAGGAGGGCATGGTACGGGGGGTTCAGGATGGCCTGGCACAGGAAGGTATGGTATGGGGGGTTCAGGATGGCCTGGCACAGGAAGGTATGGTATGGGGGGTTCAGGATGTCCTGGCACAGGAAGGCATGGTACGGAGGCTCAGGATGGCCTGGAACAGGAAGGTCAGGAGGGCATGGTACGGGGGGGCTCAAGATGGCCTGGCACAGGAAGGTCAGGAGGGCATGGTACGGGGGGGCTCAGGATGGCCTGGCACAGGGGGCTCAGGATGGCCTGGCACAGGAAGGTCAGGAGGGCATGGTACGGGGGGTTCAGGATGGCCTTGCACAGGAAGGCATGGTACGGTGGCTCGGGATGGCCTGGAACAGGGGCTCAGGATGGCCTGGCACAGGAAGGTATGGTGCGGGGGGTTCAGGATGGCCTGGCACAGGAAGGTATGGTACGGGGGGTTCAGGATGGCCTGGCACAGGAAGGTCAGGAGGGCATGGTACTGGGGCTCAGGATGGCCTGGCACAGGAAGGTCAGGAAGACATGGTACGGGGGTTTAGGATGGTCTGGCACAGGGGGCTCAGGGTGGCCTGGCACAGGAAGGTCAGGAGGGCATGGTACGGGGGGTTCAGGATGGCCTGGCACAGGAAGGTATGGTATGGGGGTTCAGGATGGCCTGGCACAGGAAGGTATGGTATGGGGGGTTCAGGATGGCCTGGCACAGGAAGGCATGGTACGGAGGCTCAGGATGGCCTGGAACAGGGGGCTCAGGATGGCCTGGCACAGGGAGGTCAGGAGGGCCTGGTATGGGGGGCTCAGGATGGCCTGGCGCAGGGGGCTCAGGATGGCCTGGCACAGGAAGGTCAGGAGGGCATGGTACGGGGGGCTCAGGATGGCCTGGCACAGGAAGGTCAGGAAGGCATGGTACGGGGGCTCGGGATGGTCTGGCACAGGGAGCTCAGGGTGGCCTGGCACAGGAAGGTCAGGAGGGCATGGTACGAGGGGTTCAGGATGGCCTGGCACAGGAAGGTATGGTATGGGGGTTCAGGATGGCCTGGCACAGGAAGGTATGGTATGGGGGGTTCAGGATGGCCTGGCACAGGAAGGCATGGTACGGAGGCTCAGGATGGCCTGGAACAGGGGGCTCAGGATGGCCTGTCACAGGGAGGTCAGAAGGGCCTGGTATGGGGGGCTCAGGATGGCCTGGCACAGGGGGCTCAGGATGGCCTGGCACAGGAAGGTCAGGAGGGCATGGTACGGGGGGTTCAGGATGGCCTTGCACAGGAAGGCATTGTACGGGGGCTCAGGATGGCCTGGAACAGGGGGCTCAGGATGGCCTGGCATAGGAAGGTATGGTACGGGGGGTTCAGGATGGCCTGGCACAGGAAGGTATGGTACGGGGGGTTCAGGATGGCCTGGCACAGGAAGGCATGGTACAGGGGCTCAGGATGGCCTGGAACAGGGGGCTCAGGATTGCATGGTACGGGGGGCTCAGGATGGCCTGGCACACGAAGGCATAGTACGGGGGGCTCAGAATGGCCTGGCACAGGAAGGTCAGGAGGGCATGGTACAGGGGGCTCAGGAGAGCCTGGCACAGGAAGGTCAGGAGGGCATAGTACGGGGGGCTCAGGATGCCTGGCACAGGAAGTCATGGTACAGGGGGCTCAGGATGGCCTGGCACAGAAAGGCGTGGTACGGGGGCTCAGGATGGCCTGGCACGGGGGGCTCCAGGATGGCCTGGCACAGGAAGGTCAGGATTGCCTGGCACAGGATAGTCAGGAGGGCATGGTACGGGGGGCTCAGGGTGTCCTGGCACAGGAAGGTCAGGAGGGCATGGTACGGGGGGGATCAGGTTGGCCTGGCACAGGAAGGTCATGGTACGTGGGGATCAGAATGGCCTGGCTCAGGAAGGTCAGGAGTGCATGATACAGGGGACTCAGGATGGCCTGGCACAGGAAGGCATGGTACGGGGGCTCAGGAAGGTCAGGAGTGCATGATACAGGGGACTCAGGATGGCCTGGCACAGGAAGGCATGGTACGGGGGCTTAGGAAGGTCAGGAGTGCATGATACGGGGGGCTCAGGATGGCCTGGCACAGGAAGGTCAGGAGGGCACAATTACATAGTTAGTAAGGTTGAAAAAGACACCAGTCCATCTAGTTCAACCTGAGTGTGGGTGCCTGTCTACAATTGTCCCTAACCCTGTACATTGCACACTCACATCGGTCCCTAACCTCAATCCAAGGTCCCCATTCATATACCTGGGCCAATTTTGGACAGAAGCTAATTAACCTACCAGCATGTCTTTGGAGCGTGGGAGGAAACCGGAGTACCCGGAGGAAACCCACGCAGGGACAGGGAGAACATGCAAACTCCAGGCAGGTAGTGCCATGGTTGGGATTTGAACCAGTGACCCTTTTTACTGCTAGGTATGGGAGACATGTCACTGGAGGTCTCAGGGGGAGGCACATCACTGGGGTATCAGGGTGCACATTACAGAGGTGTTTGGAGAACACACCACTGGGGGCTCAGGATGACAAAAAAATTGATACCTGACGCAGAGATGCAGCTACTGTGGCAGATCTAACTGAGCTTGTGCTGACTCCAGATCCCACATGATGTCATCCATAAGCGCCTTGGATGGACTGAGGAGAAGAGAGGGGTCAATGCACTCCAACTTAGGTACCTTCTGAAAGAGCCAGACCCTGGTGTTCTGTCAGATTAGGTGACCCGTCAAATTTTGTAATGGAAGTGACATTCCAGCACGGCCATCTTGGTACACCCCGCACTCGTCCACAGTAAAGATACAGTGAGAAGGCGTCAAGCGGACATCTTTTTACACCCACTGGAGCCTCGCATTTCACACTTATTTTTACCACTAAACTGAGATTATATGGTGAAATACAGTATTTAGAAATCCGTCTGACTATTTTGATGTTGAATTGTAAAAGCAGCGGTGTTCTGTCAGATTAGCAAACCTGTGAGATCAGCAGGCTTTCCGATGCTTTAAAAATTCAACATCAAAACAGTGTCAGATTTCAAAATACTGTATTTCACTATATAAGCTCAGTTAAATGGTAAAAAAAAGTGTGAAATTCAGGACTTCAGTGGGTGTAAAAAGATGTCCACTTGCCGCCTTCTCACTGTATCCTTAATGTGGAGGAATGTGGGGTGTACCAAGATGGCCATGCCATAATGTCACTTCCGTTTCAAAACGTGACGGGTTGCCTAATCTGACAGAACACCGGTGTTCTATCAGAAAGCCACTACCCATCAGAACGTGCAACTGAAGTGACGTTCTGTCGCGGCCATCTTGGTACACCGGCACTCGTCTGCACTAAGCCTACAGTCTGAAGTCACGAAGGGGCCTGGCACAGGAAGATCAGATCAGCAAACCTGTGAGATCAGCAGGCTTGCCGATGCTTTTAAAATTCAACATCAAAACAGTGTCACAGATTTCAAAATACTGTATTTGACTATATAAGCTCAGTTTACTGGTAAAATAAGTGTGAAATGCAAGACTCCAGTGGGTGTAAAAAAGATGTCCGCCTGCCGCCTTCTGACTGTAGGCTTACTGCAGGCGAGCGCCGGGTGTACCAAGATGGCCGCAACGGAACGTCACTTCCATTGCATTTTCTGATTGGTAGCGGCTTTCTGAAAGGACACCAGCCATTGTCATCGGTGGCAGATGCTTTCCTAGCTCCGCCTGCCCACACGCTGTCACCGGCGGCAGATTCTTTCCTCGCTCTGCCCCGCCTGTTGTCATCGAGAGCAGAGGACATCCCCCAAAAATCCTCCGAGACATCAAGCCATGGTCGCCAGATTTTTGTGAATTTCTTAGGACATGCCCTACTCTTGTACTACTCTTGTATATCAATTTGGATTTGGGGGGGATCCCATGAACAATGCGGAAGAACGCATGGGCTGAAAGGGGCCCACATCCTTCCAGTGCAATAGGATGGTTTTACGTGCATAAAATAATAGTAGACGTAGCAAAGTCCTGGCGTGGGTATGGTGGACATGGTCGTTGAGTATTCCCAAAAGTCCCACCTCCGGGGTGTGAGGTATCGGTAGATGAAGTTTGTGGTCGAAGAAAGCAAACAATTCCTTCCAGAAGGTTGAGAGTCTGGGACAAGTCCAGAACATATGAAAAAAGTCAGCAAACTTGAACACTTTAGCGGCGCCAGGCATGTTTTTTTTTTTTTTTTTAGTATACACCATAACATTGTAAATGACTTGCTGTAAAAGAGTGTGGGTTGAGTGACCTCATACGATCCGGCACCTCATCCCTTGGATCGGTAGAATTGATGCAAAAGGGATCTTGTGTAGAGATTACAACGGTGCCCAAGTATATAAAAGATACAATAATTACTTAAAAAATATAAATTTTATTACATAGATATGCAACAAAAAACAAACATAGGGTGCATAAAAAATAAGCAGAGTGGGTATACAGACATTAGTACTGGCCAAAGTATCCGTATGCATAGAATGCATAGCTCCCAACTGTCTCTGATTTCGAGGGACTGTCCCTGATTCGGAGCAATGTCCCTCTGTCCCTCTTTCCTCCTCATTTGTCCCTCATTTTGGTCTGATCCATATAGTTGTATAAAAAATTCACTTTTTATCTCTCAAAAAGTGTTTCCCAGTACTAAACCTTTCATCCAATTTCTAAATTGTTGCATTTGTCAACTTTAAAAGCCAATATAAAGAAATATTAGTGGTAAAAAAAAGCACTTGTGGATTTCATTAACCTTTTTTTCATTATGTCTCCTTTAATCACTTCCCGCCCGGCCTATAGCAGAATGACGGCCGGGCGGTGGTTGCATTATCCTGACTGGGCGTCATATGACGTCCTGCAGGATAACAGCCGCTGCGCGCCCGTGGGGGCGCGCATCGCAGCGATCGGTGGAGCAGTGTGTCAGTCTGACACACCACTCCACCGATCTCGGTAAAAAGCCTCTGGCGGAGGCTCTTTACCACGTGATCAGCTGTGTCCAATCACGGCTGATCACAATGTAAACAGGAAGAGCCGGTGATCGTCTTTTCCTCACTCGCGTCTGACAGATGCGAGAAGAGGAGAGCCAATCGGCGGCTCTCCTGACAGGGGGGGTCTGCGCTGATGCCCATACTGGACCACCAGGGAAACCGCCAGGACCACCAGGAAAGCCCCCAGCATGTGGATGGCCAAGTACATCCCCCATGGCCATCCACATGTGAAAATTGATGCCAAACATATGCCAATCGGTGCCCACAAATGGGCACTGACTGACACTTCTGTGACAAAATAAAAAACAGTGGTGCCCAGCAATGCCACCCATCAGTGTCATCAGTGCCACCCATCAGTGTCCATCAATGCCACCTATCAGTGCCCATCCGTGCCCATTAGTGCCCACCCATCAGTGCTCATCTGTGCCACCTATCAGTGCCACCCATAAGTACCCATCAGTGCCACCCATAAGTACCCATCAATGCCGTCTACGAGTGTCCATCAGTGCCGCCCATGAGTGCCGCCTATGAGTGCCCATCAGTGCCACATACCAGTGCCACCTATCAGTGCCCATCAATGCCGCCTATCAGTGCCCATCATCAGTGCCACCTCATTGGTTCCACCTCATCGGTGCCCATCAGTGCCGCCTTATCAGTGCCCATCATTGAAGAAGAAAACATACTTATTTACAAAAAATTTTAACAGAAACAAAGAAAAACTTTTTTTTTTCAAAATTTTCAGTCTTTTTTTATTTGTTGCGCAAAAAATAAAAATCGCAGAGGTGATCAAATACCACCAAAAGAAAGCTCTATTTGTGGGAACAAAATGATAAAAAATTTGTTTGGGTACAGTGTAGCATGACCGCGCAATTGTCATTCAATTTGCGACAGCGCTGAAAGCTGAAAATTGGCTTGGGCAGGAAGGTGTATAAGTGCCTGGTATTGAAGTGGTTAAGGGGCGTGGCAGGGGGGGCGGGTCCGATGCCTACATACGTTTGCTAGTAGGTGTCCCTCATTCCCGTCTCAGAATGTTGGGAGATATGAGAATGGTCACTGATGCGTATCAAGTCCCTACATGTTTCGCCAAACAATGGCTTCTTCAGGGGAATTTGGTCACCAGTGGCTCTGATAATAATAAATACATAATCAAGATTACAATTATCAAAAAAATGAAGAAAAATTAGGTGTGGGGTGTGGCGCTGTTCTGATGTTGTAGCAACGTGTTGTAATACTGTGATAATCACCTCTATTAAATCAGTGTAGGTGTTTAGATGGCTGGAATCACTGGAATTTTTATAAACAAAAAAAATTTTTGAACCAAAAAGTGATAGTGCTAAAAAATATAAAAATAGAAATAAAAATAAAACAATGGAAGGTATTATGTGATTTTCGCTGACCCTTTGCAGCTCACCATCTACCATATGGTGCTATGCCAGCAAAAAACCTTCATATCGTGCTAAGGTGAATATGAGGGGGGGGGGAGGGGAGGGGGAAGGAAAAGGGAGGTGGGGGGGGAAACAAAAAAATGCAGTCAATAATAAAGTGACTTGTGCTCAAGTTAACAAGTGTTATCCAAAAAAACAATATTGTTTCAAGTAGTCCTAATCAAAAAGCACAGATGGTGCTGTGCTCAAGGAACCTGTTCCTCTTGATAAAACAATATTGTTTGGTGCAATCTTCTTATTCCGGTGCTCCTTAGTGATTGTGCTTTTAATCGTACTCCTACTGTGCAAACACTCACCGGATACTCTCACCCCTGCAGGGGTATTGCGCGGTCACAGTTTGTGCCACTGTGCAGCAGTTCCTGGCAATCCGGATCGTTTTGTATTACCATAAAAAAGAAGGGGGTGCCCATAGCGTAAAACCATTTACAACTTTTTATTCCAAAGGTAAACAGAATGGTACTCACATTGTAAAAGTTCTATTCAAGCATGAAAAGAAGCTGGATTTAACCACTTAAAGTGGTGTTCCGGACGAAATTATACTTTTTAAATAAAAATCCCCCTATAATACACAAGCTTAATGTGTTCTAGTAAAGTTAGTCTGTAAACTAAGGTCTGTTTTGTTAGTTTATAGCAGTAGTTTGTTATTTGATAAACTTACAGCAGGCCGTGGCCATCTTAAGTGTGGGCATCTGAAGCCAGACTGTATTTCTTCCTGGATCTCATCCTCGCACATGCTCAGTGCAGCACAAGCAGTGTAATAGGTTTCAGGTCAGGTTTCCATAGCAACGGCAGTGTCAGAGGAAGTTGCCGCCCCTTCCCAGAAGGCATTACAAACAGGAAATGATGCGATGGGCCGCGACCAGGGAGGAGGAAGTGAAAAATGAATACAGCAGATATACAGTAGGTGCTGAGAAAATTTTTTTTTTAAATATCCAATTCGTTTACAGTGCACAGTTTAGTGAGGGATGCTAAAGAGTTGTAAAAGTGGGTGGAACTCCACTTTAAGGACCAGCTTCATTTTGGATTTTAGGTGTTTACATGTTTAAAACAGGGTTTTCTGCTAGAAAATTACTTAGAACCCCCAAACATTATATATGGTTTTTCTTCTAACACCCTAGAGAATAAAATGGCGGTCATTGCAATACTTTTTTTTGCACCGTATTTACGCAGCGGTCTTAAAGCGCACTTTTTTTTGGAAAAAAATCACTTTTTTGAATAAAAAATAAGACAACAGTAAAGATAGCCCAATTTTTTTTCATATTGTGAAATATAATGTTACGCCAAGTAAATTGATACCCAACATGTCATGCTTCAAAATTGTGCCCGCTCGTGGAATGGCGTCAAACTTTTACCCTTAAAAATCTCCATAGGCGATGTTTAAAAAATTCTACAGGTTGCATGTTTTGTGGTACAGAGGAGGTCTAGGGCTAGAATTATTGCTCTCGCTCTACCGTTCGCGGCAATACCTCACATGTGTGGTTTGACCACCATTTTCATATGCGAGCGCTACTCACATATGCGTTCGCTTCTGCGCGCGAGCTCGTCGGGACGGGGGTTTTTTTTTTTTTTTTATTATTTTTATTATTTATTTTACATTATTTTATTTACTTTTACACTGTTTTTTGTTTTGTTTTTTAAATTGTGTCACTTTTATTCCTATTACAAGGAATGTAAACATCCCTTGTAATAGAAAAAAGCATGACAGGTCCTCTTAAATATGAGATCTGGGGTCAAAAAGACCTCAGATCTCATAGTTACACTAAAATGCAATAAAAAAAAAAAAGTCAACTTAAAAAAATGACATTGAAAAAAATATGCCTTTAAGAGGCGTGGACGGAAGTGACGTTTTGACGTCGCTTCCGCCCAGCAGTGTCATGGAGACGAGTGAGCGCCATCTTAGCCTCACTCGTCTCCAGGCACACCACAGGGAAGGACGCGATCGCCTCCGCCGATGGCTCCGGTATGCGGCGGAGGGCACCGGATCACGGCGGGAGGGGAGGGCCCTTCTCCCGCCACCGATAAAAGTGATCTTGCAGCCAATCCGCCGCAGGGACCACTTTTATCTGAAAGCCGACCGCCGCACGAAAACGGGGATACCGGGGTTATGGCAGCTAGCTGCTGCCATAACCCCGATATCCCCGTTCAAAGCTTGGACGTACATCGTCGTGCGGCGGTCAGTAAGTGGTTAAACCATCAGAAAATCCTATGTTCGATTTGTTAGGAGATGACGCAAGACGTTGGTCAGGCCACCCACACCTAATTTTTCTTCATTACAGCTTTTCCCACTTTGGTGGTAATTGCATCTGTGGAGGCAGCAGTTTAGAATTACATCTGTACCTATCTCCGTTGCGCGGGTTCAACGCTATTTTTCTAATAATCAAAAAAATAACTATAATCAAAAGATAAATTAAATATAATATAACAATAAGCAAATCGAGTGTCATGGCTCATAAACTCTCCCACTCCCACATATCCCACCCAACTTACCAAGGAGACCCCCACAAAGGGCATACAACCGGGGCAGTCCAACAACAACTGCGGCAAAGGGGTGGACTTGGGACACTTTTGTGTGCCCCAAGGAGAGTAGTAATGCAGCTCAGTGCACCATAATGAACAGCGAGAGTGTGGCCAAATTGTGGCTCCATTCACACCTAGGAGTTTCAGATCGTGGGCGTGATCGACCACGAGTCTGCTCGCGATTCCCGAATTGCTGCAATTCGCGATGCCTTTACTTTTAATGGCACAATTTTGCTGCGATTGTCGCCCGACAAATCGCAGGAAAAAAAACGCGCAAACAGAATTGCGGGACGCCTGTCGCCCAAAAGAAGTTTCTATTCTGCCGGCGATCCGGAATGCCTAGGTGTGAAGAGAGCCTGTGAGTCTTATGCACAAAATGCAAGTTTATTACATATAAAAAATATACTGGTATATATCACATGTGAAGGGTTACCTGTGCATACGCACATGACATAGCCTACATAGATGCATGTGTAAAAAAAAAAAAACAGTCACCATGGTATCTAAGCAATGATTAGCTGTTACAAATGTCATATAGAGATTATACATATAAACTGGGAGGCACAGAACAACGTGATGTAAAGGGTAAGTATAAAAATATGTATATGATGCATCAAGGAATAGATCAGAGTGGGATCCTATTAAAGCAAAGTGGCTGCATCCATGGTGCCCGACGCGTTTCTTTGTATACACTTCTTCAGGGGGGCAGATGCTATAGGATTTCTGAAATAACAAAATATTTGCTGAGACTTAGTTTCTTACTGCAGAGAGAAGAGAGTAGGAACACCAGTGTCCGGGCGCCCTAGGCAGCTGCCTAGTTTGCCTAGTGGTAGCCCCGGCCCTGCAGGGACAAGCATGTGATCTACCAGTCACCTACCCGCGGTCGACTGGTAGATCGTGATCGACGGGTTGACGACCCTGGTTTTAGATTGTGTTGAACCGCTCTATGTATTACTTATTTATTTCTCCAAAATAGCTTTGGGGTTCACATCAACAGGCCCTCTTATTTAACTCTGCGATTTTCATTTGGATGCATGCAGCTGCATTTGAATGAGAATACATCAGGCCATGCTGTGTGCAGAGAAAATCAGCATAATGCAAGGCAGATACAACACAGCTTCTGAACGGTCCCGTGTACTACTAAAATAAAGGCAACAGAATTCTTCTGATGAAGTCAAATGCAGGAAAACACCGGCCGTCAACACCAGCCTTACTTCAAAAATTCATTTTTAATTGTATTCTCTAATAATAATCATTTTTATTCTGTCTACTCCTTAATATTGATTTTTTGATTTTTAAAGTTTATCTAAAGTCAAAAGGTTACTTTTTTAGTTCTGGATAGAGCAATAAAGGACAAAGCCCCTCCCTCCCTTGGTCCTGTACCCCCCCCCCCCCCCCTTTGTGCCACTGTAGGTAACAAATAAAGATATGCTTTAAAGTTTATGTCAAAGCAAAAAAAAAAATCAGTCCATCTCTGCAATAAATGCCCATTTATCCTAAGAGCTGAAAAATACCATTTGACCATCCAGAATTGCATTCCGCTCCTAAATCCTGTTATGAGATGACAACACTTTTATGGTGTCAGCCCTGCCCAGTGTCTTTTGCTAAACTTCTCTATCACTCCTACTCTGATACCTTCTCAACATAAAGTTAAAGAGCTCTGTAGTCCAAGAGAAGAACAAGGAGTAATCCTTCAGATTCCACCCATAATAAGGTCTTTAATTAGAGTATAAATACATTGCGGAGAATGATACATTGTCCTGAAAACTGTTTTTTTTTTCTCACCACAACAGGTTGGAATGGCTCAGACACAGAAAGAATTGTGTCCCCGCAATTATCTTCTACAGGTGAGATGACATAAGCAGAAGAGATCAATTAAAAATCAATTATGGAATTGCTATACTATCCAGCAAACGCTGCATCTGCGCTAAAGGCAGAATATTCACTCAATCTACCCTAAAGTCAGCCAGTCATGTTTAAACAAAACTCCATAGAAGATGGTTTATACTTACCTCTCCAGTGGAAAGTCCTGCCTTCACCTTCCTTCCAGCACTATAGCCTTTGCAATTCAACACTTATAAGATTGTTAAATAAGGGTGTCCCCTGTTGCCTGCCATGGTCCTATCCACCGACCTCTCCGTCACTGTAGGACCCAGGCATGATGTAGGAGTTGGAGGGTAGAGCCACACTGTAGGGGGAGAAGGGGGGGGGGACACTGACATCCAACACTCCAACATCCAACACTCCAACATCCAACACTCCAACATCCAACACTCCAACATCCAACACTCCAACATCCAACACTCCAACATCCAACACTCCAACATCCAACACTCCAACACTCCAACATCCAACACTCCAACATCCAACACTCCAACATCCAACACTCCAACATCCAACACTCCAACATCCAACACTCCAACATCTAACACTCCAACATCCAACACTCCAACATCCAACACTCCAACATCCAACACTCCAACATCCAACACTCCAACATCCAACACTCCAACATCCAACACTCCAACATCCAACACTCCAACATCCAACACTCCAACATCCAACACTCCAACATCCAACACTCCAACATCCAACACCTAACACTCCAACACTCCAACATCCAACACTCCAACATCCAACACTCCAACATCTAACACTCCAACATCCAACACTCCAACATCTAACACTCCAACATCCAACACTCCAACATCCAACACTCCAACATCCAACACTCCAACATCCAACACTCCAACATCCAACACTCCAACACTCCAACATCCAACACTCCAACATCCAACACTCCTGCCCCCCCGCAATATTACCGCCATTAGATGGAGCTGAAAAAGCCAAAAGTATTGGGTCGCCTGCCTTTACACGCACATGAACTTTAATGGCATCCCAGTCTAATGCCCCGTACACACGGTCGGACGTTGATCGGACATTCCGACAACAAAATCCATGGATTTTTTCCCGACGGATGTTGGCTCAAACTTGTCTTGCATACACACGGTCACACAAAGTTATCGGAAAATCCGATCATTCTGAACGCGGTGACGTAAAAACACGTACGTCGGGACTATAAACGGGGCAATAGCCAATAGCTTTCATCTCTTTATTTATTCTGAGCATGCGTGGCACTTTGTGCGTCGGATTTGTGTACACACGATCGGAAATTCCGACAACGAATTTTGTTGCTAAAATTTTATATCCTGTTCTCCAACTTTGTGTGTCGGAAAATCTGATGGAAAATGTGTGATGGAGCCCACACACGGTCGGAATTTCCGACAACAAGGTCCTATCACACATTTTCTGTCGGAAAATCTGACCGTGTGTACGGAGCATAAGTCTGTAGGGTTCAATATTGAGTTGGTCCACCCTTTGCAGCTATAACAGCTTCAACTCTTCTGGGAAGGCCGTCCACAAGGTTTAGGAGTGTGTCTATGGGAATGTTTGACCATTCTTCCAGAAGAGCATTTGTGAGGTCAGGCACTGAGGTTGGATGAGCAGCAGCGTCACTAGGGGGGGCCATGGCCACCAGAACATTATACTGTCCACCCATGTGCCCCCAAATTAAACAGTGGTGTCACTAGAGGTCACCCCCCCAGGGCGTCACATGTGGCGGCGCTCACATGGTGGGAGCTTTCTCCTGTCTCCTCTCCCCCCACATGTTGCTGCAGCCTAGCACACACAGCAGGGGAGGGCCTTCCTTTAAGGGTGCACGGGCACTGCCCCCCTGTCCATCCATGCCTCCCCTATCCATGCGTCAGGCCTCTTTCAGGACGCGGGCGCATGGATTCCAATGCAGAGGGGCTGTGTTTTAGAAGTATCGCCAGAGTCTCTAATAGGCTTCAATATAGGGTGGGCTCGGGTCGCAGAGAATGCACTCCAAGCCCACCCAGTTGTAATACAACAGCGAATCAATATTCGCTGTTGTGACCCTGATCCTCCTCCCAGCCAATCAGGAAGCGGGTTTTGACACCGGTCACCCAATTGACTGAAAGGACAGGAGATCCTATTGGATGCCTAGGAGTAGGAGGGAAGAGCCGCACAGTGGCAGCCGCAGTGATGCAGAGAGGACACAGGAGCCACTGTCCGCCACCCATAGGAGCCCACAACCCAACCCTCATAGGAGTCCGCAGCCTGCCCATGGGAGCCAGCAACCCGGCCGCTGCCCGCCACTCGTAGGAGCCCGCAACCTGCCCATAGGAGCCCGCAACCCAGCCGCTGCCCGTAGGAGCCCACCCGCCTGCAACCAATGAGGTAAGTGCCAGGGTAGGGGAGGGATGCCGCCAATTGACCAACCAGGGAGGTGGTTGTTTGCCGCCCCCCCCCAAAAAAAAACACCAGCCGCTGACACCAATGCTGGGGGTTAATAGTGCGTCCGCTGACACCAGTGCTGGGGGTTAACAGTGCGTCCGCTGACACCAGTGCTGGGGGTTATTAGTGTATCCGCTGACACCAATGCTGGGGGTTATTAGTGCGCCCGCTGACACCAGTGCTGGGGGTTATTAGTGCGTCCGCTGACACCAGTGCTGGGGGTTAATAGTGCGTCCACTGACACCAGTGTTGGGAGTTATTAGTGTATCCGCTGACACCAATGCTGGGGGTTATTAGTGCGTCCGCTGACACCAGTGCTGGGGGTTAACAGTGCGTCCGCTGACACCAGTGCTGGGGGTTATTAGTGTATCCGCTGACACCAATGCTGGGGGTTATTAGTGCGCCCGCTGACACCAGTGCTGGGGATTATTAGTGCGCCCGCTGACACCAGTGCTGGGGGTTATTAGTGCGTCCGCTGACACCAGTGCTGGGGGTTATTAGTGCGTCCGCTGACACCAGTGCTGGGGGTTAATAGTGCGCCCGCTGACACCAGTGCTGGGGGTTATTAGTGCTCCCGCTGACACCAGTGCTGGGGGTTATTAGTGCGTCCGCTGACACCAGTGCTGGGGGTTAACAGTGCGTCCGCTGACACCAATGCTGGGGGTTATTAGTGCGCCCGCTGACACCAGTGCTGGGGATTATTAGTGCGCCCGCTGACACCAGTGCTGGGGGTTATTAGTGCGTCCGCTGACACCAGTGCTGGGGGTTAATAGTGCGCCCGCTGACACCAGTGCTGGGGGTTATTAGTGCTCCCGCTGACACCAGCGCTGGGGGTTATTAGTGCGTCCGCTGACACCAGCGCTGGGGGTTATTAGTGCGTCCGCTGACACCAGTGCTGGGGGTTATTAGTGCGTCCACTGACACCAGTGCTGGGGGTTAATTGTGTGCCTGCTGACACCAATTTGTGGGGGTTAATAATGTGTCCGCTGATACAAATGCTAGGGGTTGATAGTGCGTTTAGTCCTAGTGTTTGCTGAAATTTCTTTAAACTATAAAGAAAAGCTTTTGAGAGTTGTCTTCTCTTTCTGAAGTCTAAAGCCATACCTGAGGAAGAAAGGAAAACTCTTGAAATCTTGTCTTTTAAGTGTTAGGCTAGTAAAATAGAAAGGTATCATTGCAAACCTACCGTATTCATCTCGTATTTTGTAATCTTATTTATATATATATTTATTTCATTTTTTTCAGTGGTATGATTTAGTGGTGAAAATTATTTGCACCCCCCCAGTTTTGACTGTGGTATCTTATGTTGCCCCCCCATATATTATTCCTAGAGTGGCCACTGTGGATGAGAAGGCCTGGCCTACAGTCTCCACTCTAATTCATCCCAAAGGTGTTCTATCGGGTTGAGGTCAGGACTCTGTGCAGGCCAGTCAAGTTCCTCCACCCCAAACTCGCTCATCCACGTCTTTATGGACCTTGCTTTATGCACTGGTGTGCAGTCATGTTGGAACAGGAAGGGGCCATCCCCAAACTGTTCCCACAAAGTTGGGAGTATGAAATTGTCCAAAATGTCTTGGTATGCTGATGCCTTAAGAATTCCCTTCACTGGAACTAAGGGGCCAAGCCCAACCCCTGAAAAAAAAAACCCACACCATAACCCCCCCTCCACCAAATTTGGACCAGTGCACAAAGCAAGGTCCATAAAGACATGGATAAGTAAGTTTGGGGTCGAGGAACTTGGCTGGCCTGCACAGAGTCCTGACCTCAACCCGATAGAACACCTTTGGGATGAATTAGAGCAGAGACTGCGAGCCAGGCCTTCTCATCCAACATCAGTGCCTGACCTCACAAATGCACTTCTGGAAGAATGGTCAAACATTCCAATAGACACACTCCTAAACCTTGTGGACAACCTTCATAGAAGAGTTGAAGCTGTTATAGCTGCAAAGGGTGGGCCAACTCAATATTGAATCCTAGGGACTAAGACTGGGATGCCATTAAAGTTCATGTGTGTGTAAAGACAGGTGCCCCAATACTTATGACAATATAGTGTATATTGGCGTGTCACAATCCTCATATTAGTGAGAGATCCACCAGGTCTCCACGTTATCCGATTGGTGACTTTCCCATATTATCTGAAGTGCTGCAATGAATAGGCTCACCACAAGAATCCGAATATAGTGTAGTAACCTACTGTACTCACTTAAAAGTAACATATGAGGCTGCAGCATAAGTAAGACGACCAGTAAAGACAAACCATCTCGGCTGGACTTACTAAGATGGCCACCGAACAAGAAACAGCAGCGTGGAGTCAGTATGTAGGCTCCCTCCAACGCGTTTCGTGCACACGCACGTCTTCAGGGGTACGCCTCCAGAACATATGGTTTATCAACATAGGGGGAATGCCCAGATAGATTTATAAAACTCTGGGTCAAAAGGTTTGACACTTCAGGGTTGATTTCATCACAGTTAGTTAGAGATACTGTAGGTTCCTAGGATGTAGCACATAAATGGGACTCCCCCCTAAGCCCCCCCCCCCCTTCGTTTTTCTTTTTTTGGAATATTAAAATACTAGTAATAGATGGAAGTTTGTAAAATGATCACACATATAAAAGGGGTGGTAGGATACCAAGGAGGATAATTATGTAATACCAAATGGAGTCATAAACATACGTTATATTTTATAAATGGGCAAGTTATGAGGGTTGTAGAGGCTATATATATATATATGTATATATATATATATATATATATATATATATATATATATATATATATATATATATATATATATATATATTACACACAGAATATATATTTACAGTATATATATATATATATATATATATATATATATATATATATATATACATATATATATATATATACATATACAGTGTGTATATATATTTTTTAATTTTTTATTTTTTTTTTACCTCTTCAAGGTAGATGATTGTTTATAAATATTTAACTGTTCGCTATATGTTAATCGAATGTCTAACTATGACTGGATACAAGAGTTTTGTTTAATAAATTGTATGTATGTGTTGTTATCTAAAAAGGAAAAAAGAAACATTTAATAAAGATTATGTAGAAAAAAAAGCAATTCCAGAGATCACCAGAAAGAAATGTAACCATTAGTTATATTTATTTACTAATTCCCTCTAGCATTTCTGTAGAATTGTTACATTGTATCTTTTGTTAAAAAAGCATATGTATTTATTATGATCTTTACCTGCATCTAGTGGCCATGTAGCCATATTTTTCTATTTCCCATAATAAAAGAACATTCATTTAGAAGAGAAACTGCCTAAAGCAGGTGTCTCAACCTGGCAGCCCTCCAGCTGTTACGAAACTACAAATCCCATGAGGAGTTGCAAGACTGACAGTTACAAGCATGACTGCCACAGGCAGAGGCATGATGGGACTTGTAGTTTCACAACAGCTGGAGGGCCACCAGTTTGAGACCCCTGATATAAAGAACAATTGTTCCCAGCTTGCACAGATTGATTGTGTATTGTGATGCAGATTGTGTATGCAGATTTGCTGGATGACTGGCTAAATAGACCCCTAAAGATGGGGTTTACAGTTAAGAGTTAGGCCACACTGTATGAGTGAGTGTGTGTGTGTGTGTGTGTGTGTGTGGGGGGGGGGGGGGGCATCTAAGATCTACTTGTCTTGTAAATCTGATTGAATGTCGTTCAAAATGAATGATTTGGGGCTATTTTCCCTCCAGGTCAATTGTTCTTCATTGAGGAGGTACCACCCTGGAGTTTAGGCGGGGAGCTCCTCACAAATGTAGGAGTAGTTATCCTGGTTGATTGTTAGAGATCTATTGATTTCACCCTAAGTTTGGCCTTGTTGCACTTTTCTCTTCTACCACTAGGTGGCCGGGTACTTGGTGGTACTAGATATGAGAAGGGCAACCCAAGGTCAGGTTATGGATATATAGGGTATCTCAGCCAATGGGCAAGGGTTTTCTTGGATCCCTTGGCCTGCTGGGAAAACCTATATATTTGGGTGGAGTCAGGTGATCATTGTTCTGTGCCACCTGAACGGCTGTCTGGGTGGACGTGTCTTAATGAGAGGCCTTTCCCGGGCACATCTGGCTGCTAGGCTGTCTGAGGGCCTATCCAGAAGTGAGAGAGCAGTGCATGGTTGGGATTGTGGCTTACAACCAGAAGTGCTGGAGAACCTGTCGTGGTCGGAGGTAGAGGGGAAGCTGTCACCAGTAAGGGACAATCCACCTTATTACAGGGGACCACAGTGAGTAACTGAAGCAAGTACCGGAGCAGAATTCTCACCAACCAGGGATGGTGAAGAATCTGGAAACTTCAGTGGGAATCAAGCCAGGGACCCAGCCAGCAGAGCTGACGCTTGCAGAGCAGCCTTGTGTGTCAAGCCAGGGACCGAGCAGGCCAACGTGGGTGAAGCTTGAGAAGTATCTGGAGTGCCAAGCTAGGGACCCAGAAGAAGGGGTCCGTCGAGATACAGGCTCTGATCAACTCTGGAGATGCAGGCCTGTTCATTGATACTGCCTTTGTATCGAAGCACTCAATTCCGCTGCAGCTACGTGATACTCCACTTGTTATTGAGGCTCTTGACGGGATACCTTTACAGCCTGCCCATGTGACTCATGAGACGGTTCCGTTGTCCATGGCCATAGGGGCTTTTCACCATGAGATAATCCAATTCCAAGTTATTTCCTCACCTAAATTTCCGCTGGTTATTGGTTATCCTTGATTACAGAGGCACAACCCCTCTTTCGATTGGCTCCATGCTGAGGTTCTCTCCTGGTCACCATAATTTAGTGAAACATGCTTCCAGAAGGGAGCCAAGGTCCTGTGCACCTTTTCACTCTCCTCCCTGCCGGAGGAGTGCCGCGATTTTAGCGATGTCTTTGACAAAGGTCAAGCCAGTAGTTTTCCTCTACACCGGCTGTATGGTTGTGCAGTTGACCTTCAACCTGGTGCCATACCCCCTCGTGGCCAGCTTTGTCAGTCTTGGAGGATAAGGCCATGGAGGAGTATGTTGCAGACGCACTTTCTCGATATTTCATCCGCAAATCCTCGTCTCCTGCTGGTGCTGGTTTCTTCTTTGTGAAGAAGAAGAGTGGTGAACTGAGACCTTGTATTGATTATAGGGGTCTCTATCATTTCACGATTAAGAATGCCTATCCGATTCCATTGATTCCAGAGTTATTTGACTGCAACGTTTTTCTCAAAGCTTGATTTGAGAGGGGCATACAATCTCGTGAGGATTAAAGAGGGCGACACTTGAGGAAGATACTATCGTGAAGATTGAAGGAGCTCAAGGGATTCAGTGACAGTAAATCAGTGCATCTAGTGAGAGACCAGGAGTTCAGTGGGCTGAAGAACTACAAGGAGAGATTGTAGTGGAAGTGAAAGGAACTGTTAAACTTCAAGTTAGGAACTGTTATAGGGCGTACACATGGTCGGACTTTATTCGGACATTCCGACAACAAAATCCTAGGATTTTTTCCGACGGATGTTGGCTCAAACTTGTCTTGCATACACACGGTCACACAAAGTTGTCGGAAAATCCGATCATTCTGAATGTGGTGACGTAAAACACGTACGTCGGGACTATAAACGGGGCAGTGGCCAATAGCTTTCATCTCCTTTATTTATTCTGAGCATGCGTGGCACTTTGTCTGTCGGATTTGTGTAAACACGATCGGAATTTCCGACAATTTTTGTTGTCGGAAAATTTTATCTCCTGCTCTCCAACTTTGTGTGTCGGAAAATCCGATGGAAAATGTCCGATGGAGCCCACACACAGTCGGAATTTCTGACAACACGCTCCGATCGGACATTTTCCATCGGAAAATCCGACCGTGTGTATGGGGCATTAGGCTGCATTCACACCTGAGCGTAGCGTTTTTGAGCATTTCTTCTGGCGTTTTGTCGCACGTTTCTTTGGGCATATTTGCACGTTTCCATGCAGCGTTGTCCGGCGTTTTTGAGCTTTGGCATTTTTTTTATTAGCCAATAGGAAAAATGATCATCTGTTTCAACATTTGTTGCTATGTTGTTAGATTTTGTCATCTGCTTCCTGCTCCAAAAACGCCCAAATCTGCCCGATTTGCGTGACAAAAAAGGGTCCAGAGCTTGTTTGAGCTTCAGGCATAGGGCTTCAGGTGACTTGGAGTGGAGATGTGAACCATCTCCATAGAGAAAAATTGATTTTTTCCCCTCAAGCGTTTTGTAGCTTCAGGCTTCAAGCTACAAAACGCTCAGGTGTGAATGGGCTCTTAAAGACTGTTGCCATAGGAGACAGCATTCCTGCACGTGCAGATGTGGCGTCTTTTTGGATGTCTTTCACTGCATGGCTGTCCTCCTGTTGAAGTCTCGGAGTCTGAACCTCCAAATACCTAAGGGGGTCCTGGCCCTAACCCTCTTTCCCCCAGAAAAGTTAAGAGAAATAAACTTTCTTTTGCATTCAAGAAGTGTTTGGCACCCAATGACTTTGACCATCTTTGCACCCACTATGCCTTACAACCCACTACATACAGAAGCATGTCAGCTATCTCTAGCCCTGGAGGTTCTCATTAGACCGAAGGAGGCCTGGGACCTTGCTACAAGTGATTTAGGAAAATGGTAGTTTTGTACAGTAATTCAAGAAGCACCGTTGAGTTATTTTTGCCCTTTTTAGGCATTGTGATGTTCACCAATAAATCCAAAAACATGAAATAACCAAAACATACCAGGTAATGCAACACAATATCGTTTATTTTCATTTTAGCATTTGATTTGGTCAGTGGGAATCACTTCCTATAAAGTCAAACTTAAAAGGCATCATAGAAAAAGTCGAAACTTTGCACGCGATGCGGTTTCCTGAAATAAAAATAGTTAAAGTTACAGCCACAAACAGGAAACATTTTAACAAAGTAATCACACTCTGCTTTCTGACAAAACTCTTTCACACTCTGCTTTCTGACTCTGCTTTCTGACAAAAAACTACGAAACTGTAATGCCCCATACACACGGTCGGATTTTCCGATGGAAAATGTCCGATCGGAGCGTGTTGTCGGAAATTCCGACCGTGTGTGGGCGCCATCGGATTTTCCGACACACAAAGTTGGACAGCAGGAGATAAAATTTTCCGACAACAAAATCCGATCGCGTCAATTCCGACCGTGTGTGGCCTGTTCCGACGCACAAAGTGCCACGCATGCTCAGAAGAAATTCCGACACGGGACAGCTCGTTCTGGTAAACTTAGCATTCGTAATGGATAAAGCACTTTCGTCACGCTGCAATGTAAAAAATGGTTTAATACAGCGCACTCTCTTCTTCTTTATAATGTGACAAGAATTAAGTCGTTTTGATGCTCATATTCACACACACTTCTCACAAACTTTTTTCGTTACTATTTATCGGGATTCCCTCAATATATTTTGATTTCTCACATCTGACAACATATTTTTTTTTTTTTTTTTCTTACTTTAATGTAGAATCTTTTTTTGTGTTTCTCTTTTTTTTTTTTTTTTTTTGGTGATTTTGATTTGTACTCCCGAAAATGTTTGTGTGTTTTTTGTGACAAGTTCCCACAACACCATTGATATGTTGTTCTATTTAATCTGTAGGAGGAGATTGTTTGGTGTTGTTGTCCCTTGTTAATTTCACATTGTACTTTAGAAATGTACCTGAATACTCACCAACAAACTGTCCTTTTTGGATGAAAACACACACAGGAGAGTAGAATTTACCTAAAAATATTTTATTAAGGGGTCACAACTATAAACAAAGAGGGAGGCAATGCTGGAGAAACTGAAGAAGTGGGTGAAGCCTTGGACCCCCAGGGCAGACATCAATTATTTAAAAGCAAAATTGGTGGCCTGAGGAGTCCATATCTAAGGGAGGGCAGACTGGTCCAGAAGTCCCAGAGATCCGGAAAGCAGCAGATGACATCTGTGTCCCCAGGCTGTGGTCATACGAGAGACTGCATCTTCTGTCAGACCAGACTGAACCCAGGGCAATCACTCTCAGGTCTTCTTTCCACGCTTCCTTCCAGCCTTTGGCTGTGGTGGTGGAGTTGTGGCAGCAGGAGGAGGAGGAGGATCATCCCTCTCCATGACATCCGTCTTGTGTGTCAGTTCCCCACTCTCCCCCTTCCGAAGGACTTTATAAATCAGGTCCTCAGAAATCTCCTCCTGCATGCCCAGCAATTTGGTGGCAGCCATGCAGGCAAAGGCCTCTGCAGGACTGGGGAAGGCTCTGAGGGACACCGAAGCCTCCTGGATCAGCCTGTACACTGAATCCTGCACAGGACTGGGAGTGGCCTTCCTGGCCCTTTTATATGGCAGGCAGAGGGGAGGGACCTGAGACTCAGTCATGCTGCGACTTGTCCCTGGCTTCTCTTGGCTGACACTTAGCCCCGCCTCCTCCTGGCTGCCACTAATCCCTGCCTCCTCCTGGCTGCCACTAATCCCCGCCTCCTCCTGACTGCCACATTCCACAGCCTCCTCCTGGCTGAGGTCTTCCTGTGTATGAAAAAGGGACATAGTTTTAGTATTGTTTTCATCAATCACACACAATTTTTACCTCCTGACTGCTGCAAATTGAATGTTAACAAATATAACAGACTATCCTTCTGAGCCCAGCAGTTTTCATTCTTGTCCCAATTTTGGGTGCCCACTACTGTCTATTGATATGTAAAACACTTTATGAAATCAGCAAATAGTGATCAATAATAACATCTAGTAAACATCATTTCTTTATTGCCCAGAAATCTGTAGAAGAATGCTATACCTGACTCCAGCTGGGCTCCTCCACTTCTTCCTGGCTGGAAGGCCCAGGTTGGACATCAGAAGCCTCAGCTGGTATGGAAGGAAGCGTGGAAGGAAGAGTGGAGAGGGATTCCTCTTACTTCAGTGTGGTCTGACAGAAATCGCAGTCTCTCATAGTACCACAGCCTGGGGACATAAACGTCATCTGCTGCAGCTCCGGACCTCTGGGAATCTGTGACCTTCTTGCGTTCCCTAAGATAAGTGCTCCTCAAGCCACCAATTTTTGCTTTTAAATAAGGGATGGTTGCTGTGGGGACCACCGGCTTCACCAACTCCAGCAGTTTCTCCAGCGCTGCCTGCCTCTTCTGTTTGTGATTATAGTGGGGGTGTCTGACCTGCCACAGACAGGGCAGCTCCCTGTACTTGTCAATAAACAGGGGCAGGAAATTGTGGTCGTTGAACCCATCCATTTTCTCTGCAAGACACAACACAAGACAAACCCTAATGTCAGGCCAAACTCCCCTAATCTTGTTACAATATAGGCTTCAATTTCGAAGCAGTATAGGCCCAAGTTTAGATCCTACCTTCGTTAGCACGATCGGCATCTCCGATGCTCCTTCCTCCGCTCACAGATCGTACGTAAGACGCGCGCGTTACGATTTATACACACTGCGCATGCGTATAACTCCGCCCGCCCCTGTCGTTCTTTCTATTCTATTCCCCGCCCCATTTCGTTCGGCGCAGTGGAGGAAGAGCACATGGCGGAGAGACAGCAGGATAGTGCTAAGTACAGCAACGAGGAGGAGGAGGAGGAGGAAAGGCTGGAGCCTGAAACGTCCCGATCCAGAAGGAGATTAAAGGAATCAAATATGTCCTTTGGGGAGATGTTGGAAATGGTGGACATCCTGAAGAAGGCCGACTATGATGGAAAGTATGGGCCTTACCCCAACCACAATGTCCGAAAGGCCAAGATCATGGCGAATGTGGTCAGGAGTCTGCAACGGAAATTCGGGGTACGACGATCGAAAGATGAGCTCAGGAAGCGGTGGTCGGACCTGAAATTACGAGAACATGAGCAGTACAGAAAGATCCGGAGAGTGCTGCAAAAAAGTAAGTAGTTGTGCTGTGTTCCTATTGTTCTTGTGTTTATTACGTTCGTGCTGCTCCATGTGCTTTTAGGAACTGTTGTACAGTTTAAAATGGCAACTTTCATGTTCATGGGCACATTATTCGTTCGGATCACACATTTTTCGTTGCAAATATAAAATACCATTGTTTAGGCCATATGCATTTGGCCACCATTTTGACGCCCTATACTTGTCTTCAAAGAATTGGGTTGTGTAGATGGCTTTGTTACTAGAATGAAATGCAAGCTAGATTGTGTGTAAGAAGAGGACACTGAGCAGCTGTTTTCACATCTGGACACTGGAGCACTAGTGTGGGACCCCAGAACACCCTTTTTATTAAGGGGCCACACAGGTGCTCCAGAGTATACTATAGGGGGGTCTCCATCTGTGAAGCTTGTACCAAACAGGTAAAGTATTGCAGCTTCACAAAGGACACTAAAAAAGCTACATCTTGGAACTCTGCTAAAATAGATAATTGTACCCCACTTCCAAACAATGTTTCATCTTTATAGTTCTGCCATCAAATATCTGTGTGCTAATTATACCATTTTTGTTTTACATAGGGGATAAAAGACTCGGAGGACACCCCTCATCCGAGGAGACCAGAGCCCCCCCCCCCTCTGGAAGAAGGGAAAATCCCCCCAACACAAGCTGAGCAGGAGGATGAAGACGTGGTGGAAGTAGTCACCACAACAGGTGAGTGTCTGCGACCACAGGCTCAGATAAGAGATGGATGGCGGCATTTTTTTTAGACCTAATTTATTTTGGGGTTTCCTTTCTTTTTAGGTGATCGTGAGGATGTGGATGAAGATCCTTTCACATCCGAAAGTGCCCAGATCCTGATCGGGGAGATCATGGGGTGTAATTTACAATTGGAAAACATCAAGCAAAATATCAATGATGTTATTCCAAAATATAAAAACATCATTGATGTTTTGGGGCGAGTTTAAAACCCCTCAAAATCACTTTTTTCTTTTGTCTGCTACAATGTGCGAAATGTTTTTGTGATTTTTCCCAAAGCCAAATTTGGAGGATGCACACAGTGTGCCAACATGTGCTATCTGCCATCACGGGAGATCAATGGATGCGTTTTGGGGGTGCAACCCCTTCCTTAATAATAAAGTAGCGGTGAGGAAGGGCTTTCTCCCCCAAAACACATCCCTTGATCCCCCCTGATGGCAGATAGCACATGTTGACATTGTGAAATTTGTGTGCATCTTCCAAATTTGGCTTTTCCAGGGGTGATTTCCCCCCATCTGAACGCAATATCAAACACAGTTCCTAAATACTGATGTCTGATAATGCCTTCCAGTTCTACCAAATGTGAACTTTGTAAGATCAAGATTTGTGTCTTTCTTGTGGGTTTTACACAGGCCTGTTTACTATAAAATGCACATTTTGATTTTGGATAATGACACCACAAAAATTGTTATACAACAAACATGTTGGTTTGTCATAAAAACCTTTGGTAAATGCACATGTGATTGTGCAGGTATTAAAAAGATTGTTCATCAAGAATGTGTGGATTATTGTCTCAATGCTACAACACTTTTGGGGTGATGTAATTGTTGTTTTATGAGAAAATGGGGGTTATTTCCTAAGGGCAAATCCACTTTGCACTACAAGTGCAGTTTCAGTGCAGTTGCAAGTGCACTTGTAGTGAAAAGTGTCTTTGCATTTAGTAAATAACAGCCAACAGTGCTTTGTAAGGTTACACAATCACGACATTTTCTGGACTCCACACATTTCTGTCAGGGTCAGCTCAAACAAACACAAGCAGTAAATGTCCACAAAGAAGAGCCTGGGGGGAGATGCCTGTCGAGAACTTGAGGTCCTGCAGGCTTCTCCCTGTGGCCAAATACCGCAAGGTAGCGACCAACCTCTGCTCCGGAGTGATGGCTTGCCTCATGCAGGTATCCTGCCTGCTGATATAGGGGGTCAGCGAAGCCAACAGACGGTGAAATACGGGGTCCGTCATCCTGAGAAAGATCCTGAAATCATCAGGATTATTCTCACGGATCTCACGGAGCAAAGGCATATGACAGAACTGGTCAAGCTGAAGCAACCAATTCTTGGTCCATGAACTCCTCCTCGCCCTGTTCATGGACTGGACTTGTGTCAAGGTCAGGACCCCAACACCAAGCCCCCGCACAGCACGAACTGTACGAGGAGTACGCATACGAAACATGGCTAGAAAACGGTCGGCTGCTCAGAACGAAGTAACAGAACGCACTGAAGAACAGCAAGGCCTGTGAAGAGCGACCTGAAAAACAGCAACGAGTGGACAAGATCGCACAGAAAACTCCGATACGAACTGACTGCACGCACTGAAGAGCAGATACAAACTCACAAGCACAAACTGAACGGCAGAAAACGATCTGAAAGCCACGAGTCTGAAAAAGCGCGAATCGTCTCTCACCAAACTTTTACTAACACGAGATTAGCAAAAGGAGTCCAAAGGGTGCCGCGCTTGGTTCTGAACCGGCCTTTTCTAGTCTCGTCGTACGTGATTGACGTCACCGCGTTCTTGGCGATCGGAAATTCCGACAACTTTGTGCGACCGTGTGTAGGCAAAACAAGTTTGAGCCAACATCCGTAGGAAAAAATCAGAGGAATATCCGATCAATGTCCGACTGTGTGTACGGGGCATAACTTTGTAAAATAAAGATTCTTAAATGCAGGGTAGATATAAACACATGGAGGGGAAAAGGGGCTAGCTACAGTGGGTGATAGCATGAAAACATGTCATTTGAATCTTTATCTTCCTCCAGGACTTTTCTCGTGCTGCATCAGTTCTGTCCATCTCCCTTCTCCATACCATCAGTCACTCACTACCCTTCTATACCCAACGATACACACTTCAGACGTTCTCCAGAAAAATCTAAACCTTATCTACAGCACAACATCTCATCCCCACCATGCAGGATCAGTAGCTTTTTGGCATCCAATGGTGTAGGGGTTAATTCAGCATTAGCGGTTTGCGTTAGTAGTTAGGGTATGGTTCAAAATTAGATTGTGGGGGTTATTGTATTATAACATTAATAATATAATAGTATTTTTTTTCTAACACCCTAGAGAATAAAATGGAGGTCATTGCAATACTTTCTGTCACACCGTATTTGCGCAGCGGTCTTACAAGCGCACTTTTTTTGGAAAAAAAATACACCTTTTTGAATTAAAAAATAAGAAAAAAAAAAAGTCCCTTTTAAGAGCAATGGGCGGAAGTGACGTTTTGACGTGGCTTCCGCCCAGCAATGGTATGGAGACGGGTGGGGGCCATCTTCCCCTCACTCGTCTCCATACCCAGCAAGGGAGAAGACCCAATCGCCTCTGCCGCTGCTGACGGATCTGGTAAGCGGCGGAGGGCACCGGAGCATGGCAGGAGGAGTTGAGAAATTGAATAACCCTCTCAATTGGGACTTTAAATAGACCACCCACTCAAAAATATGTAAAAAGTATTCTTTAATGATATGGAATAAAAAACATATAAAAACCACATATGACATATGAACATATATCGTAGTGTTGTACGTCACCACGTTCTTGATGGTTAAAAGTTCAGCGAACTTTTGTGTGACCGTGTGTATGCAAGGCAAGCTTGAGCGGAATCCCGTCGGAAAAGCCATCATATCTTTTTCCGACCAAAATCCTGATCGTGTGTACGCGGCATTAGGGTTTTTTTTTTAAAGGGTATATTTTTATTTACTTTCAGTACACAGCAAACAAACAACTAGACATTCATGTATATGGAGCCAACATCGCTCAATCCATTATAAAACATGGCAAACTGGTATACGTTTGATGGATACATACCAACTCTACAGTTACATCTCTGCTCTGTTCAATTAAGATCCTTTAGTGATCAGGAGCTTCATTCGATCTTCATGGGGCAGGTGGGATGGTACTCTCAGAGCTAACCCAAGAGTCCCATAACTTTAAGAATTTTTTTGGGCATCCTCTGGCTTCATACGTCAACTTGTACAACGGAATAGCATGATTAACGGTGGTAAGCCAGAAGGCTATGGTGGGTGAGGATTGAGGTTTCCAATGAAGGGTTATCAATTATTTTAGCATAGAACAATACTATCCGAATAAAAGTTTGTACATTTTTAGAAATACCCTCACCGTCAACATATCCTAGTAAACACCTCAAGGGATTAGGGTCAGGGAGCTAATAAAGGCCGTCACCTCCGACCAGAACTTCCTAATCGGACTGCACTCCCACATCAGATGAAAGAATGTGCCATCAGCCGTGCCGCATCTGCAGCATAATGCCGAGGGTAATCTATTAAGTTTAAACAGTAAAGAGGGTGTGAAATAAGATCTGTCTAGCTATTTAGTCTGTATGACCTTGTCACGGGAAGAAATGACATAGGGAACCTGGAGGGGAAGAACTTCCTGCCAGATGTCCTCCGTCAGTTCAGGGATGTCAACACTCCATTTATTGGCCGTACTGCTAAGCCTATAAGTTGTAGAATGTAGTAGGGACCTATAATATGTTGAAACTAGTTTGCTATGAGAAGGGTCCGTCAGTAATCGCTCTAGTGGAGAGAGTTGAACAGTTATGTTACGCAGGCCAAACTGTTGTAGCTGTTGTGTGGCGTATCTGCAAATAAAGTAAATAGGCCGTGCGTGGTAGCTTATAGTCTTGGCGAAATTCCTCAAAAGGGCGGAACATATTGTTCGAAAATAAATGCATTATTGTCTTCACCCCTTTTTTTTCGACTAAAATCCCCCGTCAGTCCTGCTGGAGAATTCCTGTAGATTTGGGTTCCCCATAATCTAGTATTTGGTGAATATGTATTGTTCTCAGTTGATGGCAACATTTTAGTTACTTTTAACCACTTGCCGCCCGCCCTATTACAGAATGACAGCGGCAAAGTGGTTTGATATTCCTGATCGGACGTCATATGACGTGATCAGGAATATCTAGCCGCTGCGCGCCCCCGGGGGCGCGCATCACGGCGATCGTTGTTACGGGGTGTCAGTCTGACACCCTGCAACACCGATCTAGGTAAAGAGTCTCCGACGGAGACTCTTTACCACGTGATCAGCCGTGTCCAATCACAGCTGATCACGATGTAAATAGGAAGAGCCGGTGATCGGCTTTTCCTCACTCGCGTCTGACAGACGCGAGTAGAGGAGAGCCGATTGGCTGCTCTCCTGACAGGGGGGGTCTGTGCTGATTGTTTATCAGCACAGCCCCCCCTCGGATCCTACCCAGGACCACCAGGGAAGCCGCCCAGGACCACCAGGGAAGCGATCCACACTGGACCACCAGGTATGCCCCTAGACCACCAGGGAAATGTCACTGTGTGCCCAGGCAGCTGCCAATCTGTGCCCAGGCAGCTGCCAGTCAGTAATTATATAGATAGGGGGCGTTAGAGGCTACACAATAGTGTTTTGAATACAGACAAAAAACCAAAATTAATTGATTAATTAATCTAATTGAATAAAGTGTTAAAGTGGGGTTCCACCAAAAAACAAAAATACCTGGAAAAATTCTAAAAAAAAAAACAAAAAAACATTTGGATTTTTTTTTTTTTTCACTTACCTCTAAATGCCTGTTGACTAGGTGGTCCCTCGTAGTCTGCCTGTTCCTTTGCCTGGGCTGGTGACATCACTTCCCCCCAGGCACAGGAAGGGCTCCGCTCTGCTCCCTCCCTCCTGTCAATCATCTGGGACCCATTACAGGTCCCAGGTAATTGAGCGGCCAATCACGGCGTGCGGCGCCGCTCGCACATGCGCAGTGGGTGCCAGGCTGTGAAGCCACAGCCCGGCGCCCACAGTTGAAATGCCGGCGCCGACGAGCGAAGGGGGGGGACGAGCGGGGCTTCGATCCCCCGCATCGCTGGACCCAGGGACAGGTAAGTGTCCAATTAAAAGTCAGCAGCTGCAGTATTTGTAGCTGCTGACTTTTAATTTTTTTTTTTTTTTTTGACGGCCCCCCTGGGTGGAACTCCTCTTTAGATAGACATATAAATAAAAAAGTGGTAATCACAATTGATATATTGCCTAAAAAAACAATATAATGATGACAATAGTAGTGATTAATTGTCCCAATAACGTGAATATGTTCTAACTGAAGTGATATCTTCCAATATGTGCCAAAATCTTGCTGTTGATATAGAGAATTCCGTCACCAAAAGAAAAAGGAGAGAATACACCTTGAAGTAATAGATATCTGCTTACCAGATACCAATGACCCCTTTACTTAAAAAGAGAGTCACTAGCGCTTGTGCAGGATTGTGCCTGCTCACATGGAAGACTGGACAACTGGATGGTGCTTTAGGCATGGATCCCTCCCGTCCCACTCGTTCTAGATAAGGATATATGGGAAACAAACAGCGTCTCCATAGCGTAAAACCATTTATTAAAAAGTTAAAATAACATTGGAATAGCCAAATGGCCGCTTACATTTGTAGGTGCCTACCCGGCACTGGGGCTGCTGGCATGTCAGGGTAAGATTGGTGTCAAAGACCCGTCGCATCGCATCATGCTCGGCGTGCGTTTCACCCAGCACGGAAAGACAGCCAGAGGATCCGGATGTTGGAAGGCAAAAGACACGTGACCACGTACCGCTCCTGTTGTACACGCTGGAAGCTGGGATACGTGGCTGACACACTGCAATACTTGATACAAACAGGGGTTTCCTCTCCTCTTGCCTCAGTACATTGCTCTGGTCTGCACGCGCCCGGGAGGGACGGGGGTTGGTGAGATTTTATGTCCCAGTAAAGGGGACTTCCAACAAATAATACCAACTAGTGATAACCATTATGTCCCTATGATAATAACTATACCAGCAACAATGTCCAATGCTATTCCAATTCGGAAGTTTTAAAGTAATTCAACGAAACATATTAGAAACAAAGCGCTCTTTTGTGCTACATCCCTGAAGAAGGATAAAAATACTATTTACTCCGAAACGCGTTGGGTGTGAACAAGAGCCCTCGTACAATTATTTGCTTGGCAACAATACTGTTATTTTTTTGTTCCTGTATTATGTTCCATCGAATGTATGATATAATATGTTTTTAATCTATATTATGTTAAAATAAAAATCTTTTTTACTCTTTACACTCTGTTATATGTACTCAAAATTTATTAGCAAGTGCCGGTAAAGTCCACCCGGGGGAATTGTCTTTTCTGATACATATGTAATTATTGGATGTGGCACTGCTCTCTTTTTGCCTAGGGAAGCCAATCACCCTATCTAGCATAGAAATCCAACTGAACAATCACATTTAGAAGGTCATTTGAAAGACGGATTAACCTCTGCAGTCTTATCTGTCATTGCAGGAAGAAATACGGAAGGAGATTACAGCGTCTTGAACTTCATAAGGCTCATGGTGGCCGCCTGCGTTTTCATGGCCCTCTGTTGGTTCGTGGCTCACTACGGGAAATGCGGGAAAAGGTCATGTGATGGCGCAGCCACGCAACTTCCAACAAGGAATCTGGATTTTAATGGAACTGATGGGGCTCATCCCACCACCGTTTATGTCTTGGCCCAATAAGATAGAAACTCATACGCTGAAACTTCTATCGCAACATCTGAAAGCAAAAAAAAAAAGATTTGCTCACCACAAAGATTTATCCAGATAAAATGACAAGACAAAGTGCTGAACTGGGAGGAACACACAGGAAAAACAGCAGCCTACGCCCAGAAAAGAGGATCTAGTCTAAAAGCGTTATTTCAAAAATGAAATTTTTTAGGGTGTTTCCGGTGAAGTCATTTTCTTTTTTCTTTTTTTTTTTTGTGCAAAGTTTGCTATTTTCTGTAATATGCTGTAACACAGTTTTATTGTAGAAACTCTGTATCTGCAATCACACAGCCTCCCTGATCACAACTCCAAAGAGTGTACAAGTACACAGTACATATAGTAATCCTAGGTGAAGTGCAGAGTCCCTTGGTCCCCTGGTCCCCTGGTTCATCTATATTTGAAGGCCATCAACAGGGTAGAGGTATGGATGAGGCAACTGTATGGATGGATGCAGGTGGTGGCAGCTGGTGGCTTATTTTTGGGGGGGGCCGTAAACAACAAAACAACAAGGGCTCACCTGCAACAACCCCCCCCCCCCCGGTCGGTTGGTCGGACCACTAGTTGTAGAGACTCAGTTCTTCTGCTCACCTTTTTTCAATGCCTCCTCACTGCCTCCTCCAATTCCTGCACCGCCTGTGGGGGGTCCAGGGGCAGACCTCCCATGGCTCCTTCTTTGAGACCCCATTCACCAGTCCCCTCCTGGTAGCCCTTGTCCAGGCCGTTCTCGCAGCGGCTCAGCTTGCCGGTGACCTCCCGGAAGGCCTCTTGGTCGGTCAAGATCTGCTTCTTCTGTTGCAGCATGGTGTGCCGGAGTTGCTCCGCGTTGTTCTGCAGGGCGAGGTGCTCTTCTCTGGCAGGCTGGTGGGAGTCTCTCTCCACATCAGAGGGACACTCCATGGCTAAGGGGGTGCAGATGAGTCTGCTGAAGCTGGGGGAAGACTGGCTCTTGGACTCTTGGATCCAGGGAGCTTTAGGAAGGCGTCCTTTCAATTTCGTCGTGCGTCTCCTCCATCCTCCTCCTAGGCGGCCAAAAGGATCGCCTGTCCTTTCAGCCAATCGGGTGACGGGTCTCAGGACCCGCTTTCTGATTGGCCGGGAGGAGAATCATTGTGACAATAGCGAATATTTATTCGCTATTGTCACACAAGTGGCACACAAGTGGCACACAAGAGCCATCCCTTTTTTGAAGCCTGTTAGAGCCTCTGGCTCTAATCATGTGCTTAAAAAAAACCCCATTGGAGTCCATGCGTCCAGCGTCCCTCAGGTAGATTAGGGGGCCAGACACATGAATATTTGGGGTGGTGCCCGTGCGCCCCTAATGGAGGGGCCGCCACTGGATGGATGGCTGAACAGGAGAAGGGACCAAAACTGGAACCTCTGCGGCTCTCGCAGAAGATCTGGTTAGGATAACCTCAATGTGGAAGAAAAAGAAAGAGCAGGGGGGCCAAGGTCAGCATCAAATAAAAAACACATTATTAAAGTAAGCAGCACACTTGCATTGAAGTTAGCATGAAACAGTGTGAATAGAGAACACCTGAGACCAAGCAGCTGTGATCAGTGTGAGGCTTTAGGCATCACTGAGCAAACAGACACTGAGGATGACAGGGAGCCAGCCAGCTTAAAGTATGGATATTAGTGGAGGCGTTCTAGGCTGCACACAAGGATGACAGCTGTCTAAATACCTGGTGGATGTCGGGAGAGGGGGTGTGCATGACGCGTTTCCAGGGACTTTACCCTCTTTTTCAAATGCATTTTAAAAGGGAACAAAGTCCCTGGAAACGCGTCATGCACACCCCCTCTCCCGACATCCACCAGGCATTTTTTACAGATGTCATCCTTGAGTGTGGCTGAAAATGCTAATATCCATACTTTGAGCTGGCTGACTCCCTGTCATCCTCAGTGTCTGTTTGCTCAGTGACGCCTACAGCCTCACATTGATCACAGCTACTTGGTCTCAAGTGTTCCCTATCCATGCTGTTTCATGCTAACTTCAATGTAAGTGTGCTGCTTATTTTACTAAAGTGTTTTTTATTTGATACTGACCTCAGCGCCCTGCTGTTCGTTTTCTTCCCTGATCAACAACTGCTGAGATAAAACCTCATCCACACACAGTACACTGTCATCAGCCAGTCAGACCCAACTGGTAGAGAGGAGCAGTAAAGTGTAGTCACTATGTCCAAGTAGGAAGCAGACCCTGCATAGGTAATGAGGTATATTGGTCACCAATATGTACATATTAAACAAGGAAGACACATTAATAAGGGTTGTATTTGTCTAAAAACAATCCACAAAGCTATTAACCATGTGAAACTGCATGTACATTCGTTTTGTGCGAATGTAGGCAAAAAATGAATGATATTAGACTAGTTTCCCTCCAGGTTGAATGTTCTTTATAGAGTGAATTACAAAACTACCCCATTATGACCAATAGATGGAGCCGCTGACCATAGGAAATCAATACTCATTTACTATTATTGTCAGCTCCACCTAGTGGCCATAATGTGGCATTTTCCTAATTCACTCAATAAAGTACAATCAACCTGGAGGGAAATAGCCTATTAACATTCATTTTGACCAACATTTGTACAGATTTACGAGACAAATAGCTCTGCAAATGTTTTTTTTTTAATTAACCTCTTGGTGTGTGCTTGGTTCAGATCAGAAAGTTTTAAAGACAGTAATAGTCAGGGAATTCACATTTTCATATTAAATCAAATTTTCATTTAATATCTATATATTTTTTGTAGATTGTTTCATCATTTTTGTATTTGAGGTCCCAGGTCCTGATGAAGCGGGGGATCACACGAAACACGTTGACCTTTACATTTTGATCTCAAGGCCAATTTATATATACTAACTAGTTGGCTGTTAAATGTATCTTTGGGTATTACAAACTATTATATGCTGATGTTTTAAATGGTTTTAACTTGTATGTTGCTAACATGCTGTAATAAAGTTGATGCTTAACTCTATATTATTTTTTGTGTGTGTTATACCATTGGAGGTATATGTCCCACATCAATTGTATTCTCCTCTACTCATATGTTGCTAGGGATAACACCTCCAGTGGCATGAGATGAATAACGCACTGTCTCCACATAGTCTCCATTTTCAGAAGGGAGGCCAGCCTCTGTCTACCCAAAAGCCCTATTTTTATTTATAAGTGGAGTCTGTTGGGCTGATTCAGTCCCTGGCTTCTTATATGTCTAGTATCATCCAACAAAGAGATCTCCTGGCCGTAATTCCAAGATCTGTTCCTGACCACCTGGGAGTTTTGGATGTTCCTGACCACCTTCGTGTGTTCCAGCCCTTCCGTTTACATTCTACTTGATATAAAAAAAAATATAAAAATCCATCAGTAATGTGAGAACCTCTCATAATGGGCACAGCAGGTGTACAGACCCGGGAACTCAGTACAGAGATGGTAGGAACCCCTCATAATGGGCACAGCAGGTGTACAGACCTGGGAACTCAGCACAGGGATGGTGGGAATCCTTCATAATGGGCACAGCAAGTGTACAGACTTGGGAACTCAGCACAGGGGTGGTGGGAACCCCCATAATGGGCACAACAGGTGTACAGACCCAGGAACTCAGCACAGGGATGGTGGGAACCCCTCATAATGGGCACAGCAGGTGTACAGACCCAGGAACTCAGTACAGAGATGGTGGGAACCCCTCATAATGGGCACAGCAGGTGTACAGACCTGGGAACTCAGCACAGGGATGGTGGGAAACTGCCATTCCACTCCCTGACAGCGAGGTGTGAGGTTGCTGGTTCCTTTGCTCCTGTGCTTCCAGAGACCAGGGGCTAGAGTTGCTCCTCTGCCCCAGGAGTGATGCAGGATCCTGGGGAGGACCCTGGTGGAGGTCCCCTGGATAGGCCTCAGCCTGTGGACGACACTGGGCCTGGCCCAAGGAAAGATGAGTCCCTGTCTGCCTTTAGACGGAGGGTTATTGAAACGTTGAAGCGGATTGAGAAGGAAGAGGAGAAGTTGGTGGCTTTGAAAAATGAATTTAAAAAGAAAAAGCAGATTTGTGCCAAAGTGTTCAGCAAGAAAAGACCGGCTCTGAGGCCTGAGCTGAAAGACCTGGAACAAGCTCTGCGGAAGCAGAAAGAACTGGTGAATTCTCTGAAGGAGAATAGTGGAGCATTTAAAGAGAAATATAAGAATGAAGAAAGATTCAGCCAAATGAGAAGAGGAGCCGCTTTCTGCATGGAGGGTGAGGAGACCAGTGAGGAGATGCAGCTACAGACAGCAGAGAGTGAGAAAGTGGGCCCGGAGGATGAGCCCAGCTCTTCAACACCTCAGACATCTGCTGAGCCCTCAATGGTGGAGGCCTCTGTCCCCTTCACTCCCCAGCAATGTGGAACATCTGAGCAGGAGGTTGAAGGTTCTGCCATGCTGGATTTCATCAATAAACTTGAATCCACTTCCCAGGATGGTGAGGAAAAGATGGACGCTGTTCCTAGCCCTGTGGAAGAAAGACCTGTGGAGAGACGAGGTGCAGGTACAGTGTGTGTGCAGGATGATGGTGTGAACTTTAATGACAATGTGCTTGCTGAGGGTTGTAGTGCTGCAGGCAGTCAGCCCAGACCCATAGACAATACACAGCATGTAATAACATCTGCTAATAACTGTCAGCTTCAGTCTGCAGAGAGGTCCATGGACAATACAGAGACTTTGCCTGGACCAGGCACAGGGGCTGTTCCTGTGAATGGTGGAGGAGATGCTGGGTGCAGTAGTGCTACAACTTTCCAGGAGGAGTCTGCAGCAGCCATGACTGTGATTGATCCCAGAAAGGAAACCATGTGCTCGGGGGAGGGGGAGGGTGCTGCCTCTAATCAGAAGACTGCTATCCCAGCTGATTCAGACTCTCTGCCAGCAGGTTTGATTGTGTCTAAGGACAAGACTGCAAATGCTGCTGGTGTAAGAAAAACTTATGCTGGTGTTGCTGCTACAAGATCTGGGAAGGGGCAGCAAGCAGGGAGGGAGCATGAAAGTGTTTTATCTTCCTCCCTGTTTAAAAGGAGGAATGTTGTGCAATTAAAATGGGAAGGCAGTGAAATCCCCCCACATAGGAGGACAGTGGTGGATAAGATTCTACAGATGGGATTTACACCCACAGATATCTTCGCCCTGATCAGTCCGGCAGGTTCCTATGAATATGATTTGTCCTTTATCCGTCAGGAGTCTTTGGACATATTTTGGGAGAAGTATGAACACGTGTGTAGGGGCCTGCCGGACTGGAAAGGGCTCATCCCAAAGCTTGTATCACGCCAGCCCCTCATTAAAATGGTCACAATTTTGGTCCGCAATGAATCCATACCACAAGGGGATTTATCTGTATGGTTGAGGAGGTATGGAGACGTCCTGAGCCCCCTAAAAAAGATTGTAGATGATCGGGGAATATGGACGGGGGGATGGTCTGTGCAGCTAAAATTGAAAGTTGTTGATAATGTTGTCCAGCATCTGCCATACTCAGCTTTCCTGGGAAGGGACAGGCTGACCATCTTCTATCCAGGCCAGCCAAAGCTCTGCAATAAGTGTGGTGATAAAGGACATCTTGCATCCTCCTGTCCAGTGATGAAGTGCTCTCTGTGTCAGGGTATAGGACATTTGGCAAAAGACTGTAATATCATCAGGTGCAATCTGTGCAATGCGGTGGGACATCCTTACAGTCAGTGTCCTGAGGCAATGCACAACAATCCTGAGCTCATGAGGGAGTTCTTCCGCATGGACATGGAGGATGCTCGGAGCTCAGCAGCTGGGGTGCCTGTGAGTCCATCTGAGTCTGTGTCAATACCCAATGTGTCTCCCCAATCTGTGGTGCCCCAGTCTGTGCCAATACCTAATGTGTCTGTGTCTCCCCAGTCTGTGCGTTTACCTAGTGTGCCCATGTCTTCTGTAGGTAAGGTATCGGTTGCCAAAAATGTGTCCAATCCTTCTGTGTCTGTGTCTTCTAAAATTGCAGAGGCAGCAAGAGGTGCTGAGGCTGGTGCGTCAGGTGTGATGCCAACCCCCCTCCCCCGACGCTGCAGGGTTCCTATTAAGGATCGTGGGGTGCAGAGGAGTGGGGTGGATGGTGGAGAGGCTGGCCTGGTGGTAGATAAGGGAAGGGGGAGTGGGGGGGGTGGGGGGTGAAGGGGAGGATAGGGGTGGGGAGGCTGTTGAGTCTGGTTTGTCTAAGGATGATATGGAGTGGTTGGAGGATAGGAGGAGGAGGGGCAAAAGAAGGAAAAAAGGGGGTTCAGTTACCTTAAATCCTAAATTTTTGCCTTTAGAAAATAAGTTTAAGGTCCTGTCTGATGATGATGATGATGATGATGATGAGGATGAATGGGACTCATTCAGTTCTGCATCCTCTATGGAGGATGAGTGCCAGGGTGCAACAAAGCGCGCTGGTTCTCCAGGAAGAGGGAGTAGTCAGGCTAAGAAATGGCTGCCTCAACTACCCTAATGGCAGTTCCCACTCCGTTAAAAGTGGCAACCATTAATGTTGCCAGCTTAAGATCAGTAAGTGCTCGTCATATGGCCTTATTTTTGCTCAGCGAGTTTGATGCTGACATTTTGTTTTTACAAGAGACCCATCTGAGTAGTCTGGCCGATATACATCTGGCAAAGAAGGAGTGGAGACGTGGGCCCTCATTTTGGTCTCTTGCGGCCGAGCCTTACAGCGGAGTTGCAGTCCTTTTTCCTGGTATGGTAACGTGCCGGCGGGTAATTGAGGTAGAGATAGGGAGATGCATGGTCTTTGACGTCTCTGTGAAGGGGCAGGACTTGCGCCTGATTAACATCTATGGTCCCCAGACGAAGTGGGACAGGAAATGCCTCTTTACAAAGATTAAGCCTTTTCTTTTTACGGCCCAGCAGGTTATCTTTGGAGGTGATTTCAACACCATTACTAGGTCTAAAGACAGGAGAGGTTTCAGAGATAAGCTGGGCTATGACACCCTTTTTCTTAATGCGATAGTTAGGGAAGCAGGTCTGGTAGATGCGCACATTAAGCGCTGCCCAGACAGCACGGGGTTCACTTTTCAGCGAGGTAATAGTCAGAGTAGGATAGATAGGTTTTTTTTAAAGGGAGACTCCGCTTTTTCGGCACCTGTGTGTCGGGCAGTGGAGTTTTCTGATCACTGTATTCTATCTGTGACTCTGAATGCCCCAGACATGCCACCTAGGGGGAGGGGTATCTGGAGATTGAATTCGGCCCTCCTGGAAGATGAGAGAGTAAGACAATCCTTTGAGGATTTTTTTCAAGCACAGGTAACGATCCTAGACTTTTGCAACAGCAAGTCAGAATGGTGGGAGCTTGTTAAACAGCGGACTGTTGGGCTTTTCAAGGCCATAGGAAGAAAGAAGCAGCAAGATAAGTATATCACCTACCAGCGTTTGCGGAGGAAACTTGACCGCCTTGTTTCGAATGGAGGAGATTCTAGGGCGATCTCTGAGGTGAAGCTCCTCCTTAGGAGACATCAATATGACCGGCACGCCTCTTTGGTTCAGGAGAGGGATTACGGGAAATACCATTCGCCTGACCCTTACCAGAACTGTAAACAGAGCGTAGCAGTTAAGACGGTCAATGGCCTGAGGGACAGTACGGGCTCTCTGACGAAGTCTAGGTCAGAGATCCTGGAGGTTGTCAGGTCATACTATGCCGATCTCCTGGGAGGAAGGAACCTTGATCGGACAAGGATGTTGGGTTTTTTGGATTCTACACCAGGACTGGAAAGTAATGTTCCTTTGATGAATTTGACAAATGAAATCACTGCAGATGAGGTAATTCAGGCTATTGATAAGCTAGCCATCAAGAAAACTCCAGGGCCAGATGGTTTGACAGCCGAGTTCTATAAATGTTTTAAAACGATCCTGGCTCCCTACCTTGCAGAGGTTTTTAATGGCTGTTTGAATGAGGGTTCTCTCCCTCCCTCCATGAGGCAATCTGCAGTGATCCTTCTGTCAAAGGGTAAAGATCCTTCGATGATTGGGAATTGGCGCCCCATTAGCCTTCTTAATGTCGATGGAAAGATACTGGCAAAGATTTTCTTCTGGCGATTATCACCAGTTGCAGGCAGTTTGTTATCCCGCCACCAGCACTGTTCGGTCCAAGGTAGAAGCACTTTCTCAGCGGTGTTAGCTGTCCGGGAGGCCTTGGAGCGTTGTAGGGCTGCTGGTTGGGGTAAATTTTTGCTGACATTGGATCAGGCTAAGGCCTTTGATCGGGTTAATCATGATTACTTGTGGCTCCTTCTTGACAAATATGGCCTGGAGGGGGGTTTCATTGATTGGCTCAAGATTTTGTACAAAGGGGCTGAAAGCTTTCCTCTGGTTAATGGTTGGGTCGGGCAGCCCTTTGCGGTCGGCTCGGGTGTGCGTCAGGGGTGTCCATTGAGTCCTCTGCTTTATGTGTTTGCAATCGACCCCTTCATTAGAAGGCTAGAGAGTGGACCATTGTGTGGGGTACCTTTGGGCATCGCTGGTGAGCCTCCTTTGAAGGTTGTGGCCTATGCTGATGATGTTTCTGTTTTTATCTCTGGGACTGCGGAGGCGCAGGAGGTGGTCTCAGTGATAGGGCAGTATGCAGAGGCATCTGGTTCAAAGGTCAACCAGGACAAGTGTGAAGCTTTCTGGATGGGTGTGGAAGGGGAGAGCTTTGTTCTCCCGGATGACTTCCCGGAGCCCCAACAAAAAATTCGAGTTCTAGGCATTGAATTCGGCCCAGGTGACTATGGTCATGCAAATTGGGTGAACAGGCTGGAGAATGCCGATGCCAAGGTGGCAAGCTGGAAAGGTTGGCAGCTTTCCTTGAGGGAAAAGGTTGATCTGATCAAGACTTACCTGATTCCGATTTTTCTGTATGTCAGTTTTGTTTGCGTTTTGCCAGTTTCTCTCTATACCAGGATCTATAGTTGTTTCTTCCAGCTGTTATGGGGGAACAGAATAAACCTTGTCAAAAGGAATGTGACTTACCTTCCTAGGCGGGAGGGTGGTCTAGGGATGGTCAACCCTGTAGTCTTTTTCTCTCTGATGTTTCTGAAGTACAATCTTGGTAACATGTTGGCAGAGAGACCGCCTGGGTGGGTTGGTATTTTCCAGTCCTGGTTTAGGCCCTTTCTGCGAGACTGGGAGAATGGTGGGCCAGTGAAGAGCCTGAGGGTCAAGCATGAACAGCTCCCGGCTTATGTTGCCCCGTGTTTGAAAATGCTTCGGCAGTGGCAAGTAACAGCAGGAGAAGTCAAATCTCTTCCAAGGAAACTTCTTGAGAAGCGGATCATGAGCTCTGCTTTTTGCGAGCCACTGGCCTTGAGGGATTGCCCAAGCCTGGTTTTGGGGGTGGGTTTGCGATTGATTAATTTGGAGAGAATCCCAATGAAGTTTAGGGATCAGGCTTGGCTTGCCTTTCATGGAAAACTATATGTGAAGGGCAACTTGAAGTTTCTTTCCATGAGTGATCGGGGCTGCCCGAGAGTGGAGTGTGGAGGAGTGGTGGAGTCCATGGATCACTTTCTACTTCAATGCCCTTTTAATATAGAGGTGTACAAGAGGGTTGGGAGGGCTCTGAGTATACCCTTCCTCCCCCATATGAGTTATGCAGAGTGGGTGTATGGGGCATTCCAGACTCGTCGGGATTATGATTTGGAAACACTTTTTTTAGTTAGTCTGGTAGTCCGTTATTTCACGTGGAGTGCACGGTGTCAGGTATCCTTACGGGGTAAAATCCTCCCTGTCGAAGTGGTGGTGCAGGACATTCTGGGTGAGGTTGGGAAGATTCGGGGTCTTGAGAAAGGCAGGTGGCAGCAGGAGGCCTGGATAAGGGCGTGGAGGAATATCAGGACTCTGTAGCTGCTGCCTGTTGATCTCGGGGTGTGCGGCTTTTCTTTGTATTCTTGATTCACTCCCCTAGATTTTTAAGATGAAATATATTTTTGATAAAAGGCTACATGCATGGTGACGGTGATGTTCCTTAGTCTGGCTCTCCCATAGGGATTGTGTTGTGCACAATTTGGTTTGTACCATTTATAATGTTCTTGTTTTGTATTATCAAATTCAATTATTTTGTAAATATGTTTTATTTATTTATTATGGTTTTATTGTATATAAGTTGTTGTTTGTAAGATTTTTCAATAAACAAAATTAACCCCTCATAATGGGCAGAGCAGATGTACAGACTCGGGAACTCAGCACAGGGATGGTGGGAACCCCTTATAATGGGCACAGCAGGTGTACAGACCCAGGAACTCAGTACAGAGATGGAGGGAACCCCTCATAATGGACACAGCAGGTGTACAGACTCGGGAACTCAGTACAGAGATGGTGAAAAGCCTTTATAATGGGCACAGCAAGTGTACAGACTTGGGAACTCAGCACAGGGATGGTGGGAACCCCTCATAATGGGCACAGCAGGTGTACAGACCCAGGAACTCAGTACAGAGATGGTGGGAACCCCTCATAATGGGCACAGCAGGTGTACAGACCTGGGAACTCAGCACAGGGATGGTGGGAACCCCTCATAATGGGCAGAGCAGATGTACAGACTCGGGAACTCAGCACAGGGATGGTGGGAACCCCTTATAATGGACACAGCAGGTGTACAGACTCGGGAACTCAGTACAGAGATGGTGAAAAGCCTTTATAATGGGCACAGCAAGTGTACAGACTTGGGAACTCAGCACATGGGTGGTGGGAACCCCCATAATGGGCACAGCAAGTGTACAGACTTGGGAACTCAGCACAGGGATGGTGGGAACCCCTCATAATGTGCACAGCAGCTGTACAAACCCAGGAACTCAGTACAGAGATGGTGGGAACACTTCATAATGGGCACAGCAGATGTACAGACCCAGGGACTCAGCACAGGGATGGTGGGAACCCCTCATAATGGGCAGAACAGATATGTACAGATATCTCCCAATTACAGTTCCCAAGAGACAGGAAGACTGTCAGGATTATAATCCCCAACATCCACCATATACTGAAATCATTGGTTTTGAATATTAACTAAAAAAAGCAGTAATATACAACAGCCATCCAGAAATCATCTTGATTCAGACTTCAGTCTTATGCCCCGTACACACGATCGGACATTGATCGGACATTCCGACAACAAAATCCATGGATTTTTTCTGACAGATGTTGGCTCAAACTTGTCTTGCATACACACGGTCGCACAAAGGTGTCGAAAAATCCGATCATTCTGAACACGGTGACGTAAAACACGTACGTCGGGACTATAAACAGGGCAGTAGCCAATAGCTTTCGTCTCTTAATTTATTCTGAGCATGCGTGGCACTTTGTGCGTCGGATTTGTCTACATACGATCGGAATTTAACCGGTTGGAAAATTTGATAGCCTGCTCTCAAACTTTGTGTGTCGGAAATTCCGACGGAAAAAATCAGATGGAGCCCACACGCGATCGGAATTTCCGACAACACAATCCGATCGCACTTTTTCCGTCCGTGTGTACAGGGCATTAGAAAGCTGGTTGTCTGTCATTGCTCTTTGGTGTTATTAAACAAGGTTGAATCCGGGGGAAAAGAATTTTGTTTTGTTATAAGAAGGATGTACTGTGAAGTTATGGTAAATGGAAACCGAAAGGTGCTGCACTCATGGCTCTTATAAGTTTAAACCACAGACGTGTAATTTCCTTACTTTGGTAATATGAAATGACTCAACCATGACTGAGGTTTTTTGTACAGACAGAAGAAGCACGAAAGGGGTTAGCTACTATTTTATTGATTCTCATCATGCAGCAGAATCAGCTCAGTCAAAGCTCAGCCAGAACAAACATGAACTGCCAGGTGAAAAGGGATCCTGGACAGTGCCTGCATGCTTGTTGGCAGCCTGTGTATAAAGTACTCAGCTAGACAGCGCTGTGTCTGCTAGAAGAGAGGAATGGTATGTGTCATTCCTCGGTGATTTCCTTTGTAGTCTGTTTAATTTGGTCTGTCTGATCTGTAAAGAAGACCTCTTGAAGAGCACTGCTCTTGAAGTTTAAAGTGAGGTCCTTCGCGCTACTAATTAATAACTAATAATGTGAAGTACGTGAAATCGCTGCACGATCTGAAGTGTACACTAAACACAATAAACGGTAAATAATAATAATAAAAGTGATCTGCGCGGACTTCCAACTTATTAATATTATACAAAATATTATTCCTAAATAGTGTGAAAAAGTAAACACAATAGCTGAAATCCAAGAAAAAAATGTGTATACATCAAAAAAGTCCATCAAAGTGATAAAACAGTTTTTTTCTCCCCCCAAAAAAACGCGTTCGAAAAATTGCTGTGCAAATACCGTGCAAGATAGTTTTCATCTCCAAATACGGAAAGGTTTCTTCACAGTAAGAGCTGTGAAAATGTGGAATAGACGCCCTCCAGAGGTGGTTCTGGCCAGCTCAGTAGATTGCTTTAAGAAAGGCCTGGATTCTTTCCTAAATGTACATAATATAACTGGGTACTGACATTTATAAGTAAAGTTGATCCAGGGAAAATCCGATTGCCTCTCGGGGGATCAGGAAGGAATTTTTTTCCCCTGCTGTAGCAAATTGGAGCATGCTTTAATGGGTTTTTTTGCCTTCCTCTGGATCAACTGTGGGTGAAGGATTGTGTATATGGGATTGTATAATATTATTTTTTTATTTATTTTTTTATGGTTGAACTAGATGGGCTTGTGTCTTTTTTCAACCTGACTAACTATGTAACCAACGAAGGGGCACAGTTCCACTGACATCAATGATGGGGCAATTTTTGCTCCCACTTATGCCAGGGCATTTTCTAATCCCACTGACCACAGCTCGGCCCCACCTAAAGTCTGAAGGACAAGAAACTGGCCCTTTGTTTAGAAAGTTTGGAGACCCCTGGGTTAAAGAGAGAAAGAAACAAAATGTGCCCCATGATGCTTTTCGCCCTGCCAACAGTGCTTCGTCATAGAGGCCTCTACAAGTATTCCCTGTGGGCACAGCAAAACTCATCAGAGGGCATGGCCTAGATGGGGCCAGGCTGATGCTGTTCTTACTCCTGGACACCTGGGCTGCTTTCTAGAAGTTATGTATACCACAAGTCTAGGTAACACTACCACGACTTAAAAGTAGCTACCTATGCAGCAGAAATTATGAATCAGTTGGTTAAAAATTTACAAAATTTATTCTTGACTGCGATAAACCATCATGTGTTTACAGGTACAATACAATTCCATGCAAAGTGATTTACGGGTCTTATACTCCTGATGAGTTACCCGGGTGATAAAAATTACATACAAGCACAGACAAACATGTCAACATACAACACGGCCATACTATCCTTGTGAGGATGGATCAAGGATTAAACACTCCTTACACACACACACACACAGCAAAATGTCCGGACATCAACTAGTAAGCGTTTACCCGCAGAAGAAAGAAGGTATGATTATTGTCAATTTGGAAAATTCCAAATTAAGGTGATTGGGCATTGCCAAGGAAAAGGTTTCACCGTGCTGTGCTGATTTCCTGCGGGTAACCCCCGGGGGAAGATAGATGGACTGTCTTGAAATCACATATATCTCGTTTCTTGATATACAGAGCCCCTAACTGCAATAAGGTGCCTTCCTAAAGTATACATGCAGATGGGGTTTTACCAATTCTCTGGGATGCACTGGCCATGACAAGTCACTGATATCTCAGCCATACATCGTGGTGTCCGATATATTTGTGAATCAAAGGTGTGGGCTGTTCAGACAGTAGTGAGTGAGAGCAACTTAATCAGCTGTTTGTTTGTGAGTCAATCACTGGTGACTGCTGCAGCGGCAGACTTACTGGTATACAGGTCTGCCCGGCTTTCGTTTCATCCCTTATTAAGTCTCGTTCCACGGGCAGGTACCAAAGCTATATAATGTGTAGGCATCTTACCGCTCCTGTAGATTGCTTAGGTGTCTTATTCAGACTCTCTGCTTACTCACACCGTCCGTGTGTCCATTGTCTCTGATCGTAGAGACAGCTCCAAAAAGATTACGCCTTTCGTCCACAAAGCCGGTACCACTCGTCGGTTTAGGTCACGCTGAGCGTGTTGGTATAGAGCGCGGCTGCGCTGATCTTGTGGCTGTTCCTATTGCTTCCCGTGCACGGGGGATGTTACGCGTGTCGGCGTCACATGACAGCTGTGACGTCAACGCGTTTCGCTTCCTTCAATGGGCGTAGCTTCGTCTGGACGTGCTTTCTAGAAGTGCAGCGTTTTGGTCCCTACCCGCCCAGGGTTGCCACCTTTTCTTCATGCCAAACCTGAACACTTTAGCGGCTCACTGCTACCGTATATACTCGAGTATAAGCCGACCTGAATATAAGCTGAGGCACCTAATTTTACCACAAAAAAAATGGGAACACTTATTGACTCGAGTATAAGCCTAGGGTGGGAAATGGAAATAAACAATGCCTATTTGCAGTCTCACTGCACCCATCTGCAGCCTCACTGTGCCCATTTGCAGCCTCACTGTGCCGATCTGCAGCCTCACTGTGCCCACCTGTATCATCAGTGCCCATCTGCAGCCTCACTGTGCCCATCTGCAGCATCACTGTGCCCATCTGCAGCCTCACTGTGCCCACCTGTATCATCAGTGCCCAACTGCAGCCTCACTGTGCCCACCTGTATCATCAGTGCCCAACGGCAGCCTCACTGTGCCCATCTGCAGCCTCACTGTGCCCATTTGCAGCCTCACTGTGCCCATATGCAGCCTCACTGTGCCCATCTGCAGCCTCACTGTGCCCACCTGTATCATCAGTGCCCATCTGCAGCCTCACTGTGCCCATCTGCAGCATCACTGTGCCCATCTGCAGCCTCACTGTGCCCACCTGTATCATCAGTGCCCAACTGCAGCCTCACTGTGCCCACCTGTATCATCAGTGCCCAACGGCAGCCTCACTGTGCCCATCTGCAGCCTCACTGTGCCCATTTGCAGCCTCACTGTGCCCATATGCAGCCTCACTGTGCCCATCTGCAGCCTCACTGTGCCCACCTGTATCATCAGTGCCCATCTGCAACCTCACTGTGCCCACCTGTATCATCAGTACCCATCTGCAGCCTCACTGTGCCCATCTGCAGCCTCACTGTGCCCATCCGCAGCATCACTGTGCCCATCTGCAGCCTCACTGTGCCCACTTGTATCATCAGTGCCCAACTGCAGCCTCACTGTGCCCACCTGTATCATCAGTGCCCAACTGCAGCCTCACTGTGCCCATCTGCAGCCTCACTGTGCCCATTTGCAGCCTCACTGTGCCCATCTGCAGCCTCACTGTGCCCATCTGCAGCCTCACTGTGCCCACCTGTATCATCAGTGCCCATCTGCAGCCTCACTGTGCCCACCTGTATCATCAGTGCCCATCTGCAGCCTCACTGTGCCCATCTGCAGCCTCACTGTGCCCATCTCCAGCCTCACTGTACCCACCTGTATCATCAGTGCCCAACTGCAGCCTCACTGTGCCTATCTGCAGCCTCACTGTGCCCACCTGTATCATCAGTGCCCAACTGCAGCTTCACTGTGCCCATCTGCAGCCTCACTGTGCCCATTTGCAGCCTCACTGTGCCCATCTGCAGCCTCACTGTGCCCACCTGTACCTTTGATTACAAACAGCGGGTGTCTCCCGCTGTGTCATGCAACTGCAGTCTTAACTGTTCAGCGGCCGTCCACTGTAACAAAGCCCTGCCTCCTCCTTGTCCGTGATAGACCGAACACTGATTCAGTTTATCAGCATTGTATCAGTGTTCGGTGTTCCGTCTATCACGGACGAGGAGGAGGCGGGGCTTTGTTACAGTGGAAGGTCGCCGAACAGTTAAGACTGCATGACACAGCGGGAGACCCTCACTCGAGTGTAAGCCGAGGGGGGCTTTTTCGGCATAAAAAATGTGCTGAAAAAGTCAGCTTATACTCGAGTATATACAATAAAAAATTTTTAAGGGGGAATGCTGTGGACTCCGGTGTAAAGCGGAACTTTGATGTAAGGGGGTTTCTGCTCACTAAACCTCCCACTTACATCAGAGTTCCCAGCGTTTCCCCTTAAATCAGGGTTCCCAAATACCCCTTAAATCAGAGACCACAGGGCATCCCTTACATCTGAGTCCCTCTTACCTTAGTGTATTCACTCGCTCGGAGGCAAGAGAGAGAAGGGAGGGTGGAGGGAGATTTCAGTCACAGACATTGGATGGTGAGCTCACTCACCCAAGGATGGAGGCTCAGGTATCGACACCTTTCATCCACAATGTATCTGCCGGTTGCTGAATTTCAGATTTCCAGGCCACACATTCCTTTTCCAGAGGACCAGAACACCGTGGTGTCAGAAACCATGAAATCAGGCCAGAAGTACAGTTAAATCACACTTGTTAAATAATAAAAGTAAAAAGAACAAACGTAGTCAAAACATAGCCAAGGTTCAGTAACCGGAACGGATAGTCAGCCTATCCAGAAGTCAGGGATCAACGTAGTGGAACAGCAAGCAGGATCTGGAGCCAGAAGGGATGTCAGCAAAGCAAGTCTTTAAACAGGAATGCAGGAGATCATCCCTGTGATGTTGACCAAGACGAAGGCGGAGATCCTCTGGATTGGACGGCTTAAGTAGGCAGGACTGACAAGCAGGATATCATCAACAGCTGAGTAACTGTGGAGAGAGATGGGAGCTGGCAATTACCCGACAGCTAAGCGGCCAGCTCAGAGAAGGAAGGGCTGAGCCCAGCCCTGACACGGGGGTTGGAGTGTGGGTGGGCAGACAGAGTTGTAGGGGTGGGAGGAGGAGGAGCAGATCAAGGCCTTTCTCCTGTCCATGTATGGGGATGGGTCCTGTGCACACCCCTAAGCACTCGGCGGTTGTGGTACTCGGTTACTTGGGGAGCCACAGTCCATTCTGAATAGTGTGTATGGGGTTTCCATTATGAATATTGTGTCCGGGTTTCAGGAGGCCTAAAACCAGGACACACGATTCAAAACCCAAACTGACCGGGTGAATCCTGGACAGGTGGTAACCCTAACCCCCCTTCCCCTCCAATGTGAGTCACCAGAGCGCATAGGATGAAGGCCTGGAGCGGCCCCCAGTTTATGGTCACAATGGGTTAAAGGAAACTGTTAAATCACAATGCTTATAGAAGCCAGCGTGCAAAAATAATGTGGTCAACAATTCTATAAATAGGAAGAAGAAGTACTGGGCATCAAGCGGATGAGACAGATAACGCAGAAGATGGTGATAAGAAAGACTGTACAGATAATCTTCGCTGCCTTCTTCCTGCAGACGTGAATTTTTTTGTGTTTTTATACAATTTACTCTGATCAAAAATAACACATTGCATTGGCACAGTAAGTATATTTTCAGATTTCCTTTGCTTTGTTTCTTAGAGGCAAATCAAGCAAGTTTAAGAATACAACTTTTTACACTCTCTTGCTGTCCATGGAGAGCTGTCCTAGGATCACCAGTTCAAATTGTGGTTTGAACACCGTTTTCATATGTGGGCGCTTCTGCACGTGAGCTCGGCGAGACGGGGCTCGTTTAAAAAATTTTTTTTTCTTATTTATTTTACCTTTTATTTTTTATTTTTACACTGTTCTTTTAAAAAAATATTGTGCGGAAGTGACGTTTTGACGTCGCTTCCGCCCTGCAGTGGTAAGGAGACGTACCTTTTTCTTCTCCCTCGGTTTCTCTCCTAATTGTAAGCTAATGTGACCCCCCCCCAATGCTGATGGAGAGGGGCAAGGGTGGGGTAAACAAGGATTCTACACCCAACATCCTCCTTATCAACTGATGGGCTGCTCAGATGTGATAGGGAGTATAGAAACTCCCTGAAAACTGAGCATGTGCAGAGCTGCCAACGCCGCTCTGCAAAATCTCTATCTGAATTGGGGACATGGACAGAAGGGGGAGATAGAGAGCCCAGCAGGATCAACAAGGATTTTTCCAGAATACAGAAAACAAATCTCATAGTGACTGAGTGAGTATGAACAGCATGATATACACCATTTATTGATCGTTTTTTAATGCTTTAACAAAAAAGTAGCCCTATTAGTGGATTAATAACATTTATATTTACAAATAAAAAATAGCTGAAACAGTATATCCAACCGTTACACAAGGCATGTTATAATGGTAATAAAAACTATATTTCCTTTTCAATCTGCAGTGCTGTCATTTTCTGTACAATTCAATATGGCTACCTGCAGGCGCTCCCAGAGATGTAATTTCCTGCTCGCGTGATTTGCTCACTGATTTTCCCCCGGAAGTCTGCACAATCCTCTGCAATAGGAATTTCAGTTTTTACCCTCCCCCCCCCAAGAGTCAATTACTTCTACAGTAAAGGGATGCTGACCCTGCATCTTCCCTCATTAGAACACTGAGAGTGCACCAGGTGGTTATAATGAACCAGACCCTCCTTTTCAGAATCAGTCTGGGGATACAAACAGCTATTTCTTCAGAGCAACGAAAGGTAGGAATCTGCTACGAAGGTTGTTAAAATCCCTGCAATGTAGATGTCAGAAATCAAATCATGACAGAAGTACAGTTAAATCACACTTTTTAAATAATAAAAGTAAAAAGAACAAACGTAGTCAAAACATAGTCAAAGTTCAATGACCGGAACGGATAGTCAGCCAAGCCAGAAGTCAGGGATCAATGTAGTGGAACAGCAAGCAGGATCTGGAGCCAAAAGGGATGTCAGCAAAGCAAGCCTTGAACACGATCGCTGGAGATAGTTTCTGTGATGTTGACCAAGGCGAAGGCAGAGATCCTCTGGACTGGACGGCTTAAGTAGGCAGGACTGACGAGCAGGATATCATCAACAACTGAGTAACTGTGGAGAGATAGGAGCTGGCAATTAGCCGACAGCTGAGCGTACAGCCGACAGTAGATTGATCACCCAGAGGGGGAAACGTTTTTATTTTTAACTAAAAAAATGGAGTCACTCTTTAACCCCTTGCCGCCGAGCGTACGCAGATACGCGGCCTCGGCTTTCGGGGGTTATACCGGGATGATGCCCGCAGCTGCAGGCATCATCCCGGTACTATTTTTTAGAGTGGGTGATCGTCTATCCAGGGATAACAACCGATGCGGCTAAAAGCTGCTCGGCTGTTATCCCAGAGGAGCGGGAGGGGACTTCCGCCGCTCTTATCGGGCTTCCCGTCCCACCGGGAGTCCCGATCATAGATCCGCCACTTCCGGCGGCTAGCGAGAGACTGGCACAAAGCCGGAATCGGCTTCGTTCCAGTCTTCCTCTGTAAACACGGAAGTGACGTCACGACGTCACTTCCTGTTTACTCGGCTGCCAATGGCGCCGGTTTTTAAAAAAACATACAGTATTCAGAATCATCGTTTTTGGTAATTTGAATACTTTGAAGTGCAAAGGTGGGATTTGGGGTCTTTTAGACCCCCGATCCCTCCATAAAGAGTACCTGTCACCACCTATTACTGTCACAAGGGATGTTTACATTCCTTGTGACAGCAATAAAAGTGATCAAAAATTTTTTTTTTTTTAAACACAATGTAAAAAAATAAAAATAAATGAAATTAAAAAAAAAAAAAAATTTAAAGTGCCCCCGTCCCCGCGAGCTCGCGCAGCAAAGAAAACGCATACAGAAGTTGCGCCTGCATATGTAAACAGTGTTCAAATCACACATGTGAGGTATCGCCTCAATCGTCAGAGCGAGAGCAATAATTCTAGCACCAAACCTCCTCTGTAACTCTAATCCGGTAACCGTTATTTTTTTTTTTAAATGTCGCCTATGGAAATTTTTAGGTGCCGTAGTTTGTCGCCATTCCTGGAATGTGCGCAATTTTAAAGCATGACATGTTTGGTATCTATTTACTCAGCGTAACATCATCTTTCACATTATAGAAAAAAATTGGGCTAACTTTACTGTTTCGTTTTTTTTAAATTCATGAAAGTGTCTTTTTCCCCAAAAAGTTGCGTTTAAAAGACCGCTGCACAAATACCGTGTGACATAAAATATTGCAACAATCACCATTTTATTCTCTGCTAAAAAATATATATATAATGTTTGGGGGGGGTTCTATGTAATTTTCTAGCAAAAAAATACAGATTTTAACTTGTAAACACCAAATGTCAGAAATAGGCTTAGTCATGAAAGGGTTCAGTTCAAGGATTTATCAGCGTTGCTATCATTATGTTGTCAGCATGTTTACCATCACTTCTGCAGCAACAAAAAGGAAACACCTGCTTCTATTAACAGATCATCATTTATTGTACACAAGTGCCGCTATCATGTGCTTGTCACACGTCGAGTGACTTCACTATCATGAAATAGATAAACGTTTCACAACAAAATACGTGTTAAGGATTTAGGAAGTTGTGTAGGAGGTTAAAAGGAAAACCTCACAGTTTCCAACAAGAGCAGAACGAGTCCCCGTTCCCCGGTCATAGCATCATTCTGCAGGAGGAATGGAGTTTTGGCCGGTGTTCTATGGAACTATTTGTTAAAGTGTATCTAAAACCATTCAAACTCTTAGATTAAAGTGTTGGGGGTTAGACCCTCTGTCAGATTTTTATTGCTGAATGTGTCCCCGTTGGGAAGATTCACCCCCTCTATTTGGCCTGCCTGAGAGAGATGAGTGCTTGGTTCGATAGAACTTTGCTTATACAGGCATTCGTCTGCATGCTGGACCTCCTGCCAAACTTCATATATGGTAGCAGTTTTCTACCATTACTATATATGACAGCTTCCTCTGTCAGTCATTATTAAGGAAGCAGGGGTGCTGCTACTTTCTCAGTTGCTTTGTTGAACAACAGAAGTAAAGTGGCTGGAAACTGTCATTTACCAGAAATGCAGGCAGCATTTGGGTTAGGGTTTGGCCATGCCTGTGAAGTGGCATATCTGTATGATGTATGCATAGCTCCCAACTCTCAACTCCCAAATACCACCAAAAGAAAACTCTATTTGTGGGAACAAAATGATAAAAAATTTGTTTGGGTACACTGTTGTATGATTGCACAATTGTCATTCAAAGTGCGACAGCACTGAAAGCTAAAAAATTGGCCTGGGCGAAAGTGACTGGTATTGAAGTGGTTAGAGATAGTAGGCCTAACTGGTATATGCCTAACTTTTATTTTCTCTATGGGCATAGGGGGTGTGGTCATAGCTTCCAACTGTCCTTGATTTCGAGGGACTGTCCCTGATTTTGAGGGACTGTCCCTGATTTGGAACAAAGTCCCTCTGTCCTTCTTTCCACCTCATTTGCCCCTCATTTTGGTCCAAAATCTGAAAGGCTGCAGATAATACAGTAGTATATATTTAGCCAACAGCATAAGAGTTTTATTAGCCACTTCTTGTCCAGCCTATAGCAAAATGACGGCTGGGCGGTGGTTCAGTTATCCTGACTGGACGACAAATGACGTCTTTCAGGATAACTGCCAGCGCGCACCCATGGGGGCGATCAGTGGTGCGGCATATCAGTCTGACACACCACAACACCGATCTCGGTAAAGAGCCTCTGACGCAGGCTCTTTACCACGTGATCAGCCGTGTCCAATCACGGCTGATCACAGTGTAAACAGAAAGAGCCGTTTATCGGCTTTTCTTCACTCGCGTCTGACAGACGCAAGTAGAGGAGAGCCGATCGGCAGCTCTCCTGACAGGGGGGTCTCTGCTGATTGTTTATCAGCGTAGCCCCCCTACGCATGCCCACATTGGACCACCAGGGATGCCGCCAGGACCACCAGGGATAGCCAGCACACATGGATGACCAGGTATGCCACCCATGGCCACCAGGGATGCCACAAAGTGCTCTAAAAGATGCCAATCAGTGCCCAGAAATGGTGCCAGTCAGTGCCCACTACAAATGCTTGCCAGATGTCTCCTCATCAGTGATACCCAGCAGTGCCACCCCTCAGTGTCCATCAGTGCCACCTATTAGTGCCCATCCATGCCCATCAGTGCCCACCTATCAGTGCCCATCAGTGCCCATCTATGCCACCTATCAGTGTTACCCATAAGTACCCATCAATGCAGCCTTTCTGTGCCCATCAGTGCCGCATATGAGTGCCCATCAATGCCGCATATGAGTGCCCATCAGTGCTACATACCAGTTCCATCTGTCAGTGCCCATCAGTGCTGCCTTTCAGTGCCCATCAGTGCCCATCAGTGCCACCTCATTGATACGACCTCATCAGTGCCCATCAGTGCCGCCTTATCAGTGCCCATCAGTGCAGCCTCATCAGTGCCCGTCATACATTGCTGGTAAATGACAGTTGCTGGCCGCTTTACTTCTGTTTCTAAACAAATTGGCCAGGAACTGTCATTTACCAAAAATTTAAGCAGCATTTGGGTTAGCTTTTGGCTTTGCCTGTGAAGTGGTATGATGTATACAACCTGCTACAGCAAGACCAACATTTACAAAGAAAAAATATTGCTGCATAAATTGTTGGTAAATGACAGTTGCCAGCCACTTTACTTTCTAAACAAACTGGCCAGGAACTGTCATTTACCAAAAATGTAAGCAGCATTTGAGTTTGGTTTTGGCCTTGCCTGTGAAGTGGTGTATCTCTATAATGTATACAACCTGATACAGCAAAACTGGCATTTACAAAGAAAAAAGAATGCTGCATAAATTGCTGGTAAATGACAGTCGCCCGCCACGTTACTTCTGTTTCTAAACACACTGGCCAGGAACTGTCATTTACCAGCAATTGAAGCAATGTTGTTTCTTTGTAAATGTCATCTTTGCTGTAGTAGGTTGTATACATTGTACAGATGTGCAGACAGGTGGTTCTGCCTTCTCTGGCTATATGCCAGCGGTTCCAATGGAGTGGTTCACTAAGTTAACAAGGCAACATGTTTCAGGGGTAAAGGGAACCCTAGTAAATCACTAAGTCAGTTCACAAGGAAAGGTGTTTCAGGGGTAAAGGGGGTCCTAGTGGTTCACTAAGTCAGTTAACAAGGCAACGCGTTTCAGTGGTAAAGGGGACCCTAGTGATTCACTAAGTCAGTTCACAAGGAAAGGTGTTTCAGGGGTAAAGGGGGTCCTAGTGGTTCACTAAGTCAGTTAACAAGGCAACGCGTTTCAGTGGTAAAGGGGACCCTAGTGATTCACTAAGTCAGTTAACAAGGCAAGGTGTTTCAGGGGTAGAGGGGGCTCTAGTGGTTCACTAAGTCAGTTAACAAGGCAACACGTTTCATTGGTAAAGGGGACACTAGTGATTTACTAAGTCAGTTAACAAGGCAACATGTTTCAGGGGTGAAGGGGACCCTAGTGGTTGACTAAGTCAGTTAACAAGGCAAGGTGTTTCAGGGGTAAAGGGGACCCTAGTGGTCCACCACGTTAGTTAGGAAGGCAATGCATTTCAGAGCTGAAGGGAACCCGAGTGGTTCACTAAGCCAGTAAACAAGGCAACGCATTTCAGGGGTGAAGGGGACCCTAGTGGTTCACTAAGTCAGTTACCAAGGCAACACATTTCAGTGGTAAAAGGGACCCTAGTGATTCACTAAGTCAGTTAACAAGGCAACACGTTTCAGGGGTAAATGGGGCTCTAGTGGTTCACTAAGTCATTTAACAAGGCAACATGTTTCAGGGATGAAGGGGACCCTAGTGGTTCACTAAGTCAGTTAACAAGGCAACACGTTTCAGGGATGAAGGGAACCCTAGTGGTTCACTAAGTCAGTTAATGAGGCAATGCGTTTCAGTGGGGAAGGGGGTGAAGGGGACCCAAGTGGTTCACTAAGTCAGTTAACAAGGCAATGCATTTCAGGGGTAAAGGGGACTCTAGTGGTTCAATAAGTCAGTTAATGAGGCAATGCATTTCAGGGGTAAGGGGGGCTCTAGTGGATCAATAAGTCAGTTAACAAGGCGATGTATTTCAGGGGTGAAGGGGACCGTAGTGGTCCACTAAGTCATTTAACAAGGCAACGCCTTTTTAATGGTGAAGGGGACATTAGCGATTCACTAAGTCAGTTAACAAGGCAACGTGTTTCAGCAGTGAAGGGGATTCTAGTGATTCACTAAGCAGAGGAGCCAGGGATGACAGGCATTTTCTAAACGTAGTCAACAATGGAAGTTATATGACAGGTCCACTTTAATATCACGCTAGAGAGATAACTTGCACCATCCTCAGACAGAGTGGCTTTGCTGTCCGTGCATAGCATCCTCTGCAGCATTATTTATCAGTGTTCTCATCATCATATCACATCCTGATAAGAAACGACAATGTTCTTCATCTGCTTCTACATCTCCCATCTCTGCTGAACTTCCTGAAGTACTCAACTGAACATAATCCATCCACCGATCATCCATGACATTATGACCACCCACCTAATATTGAGTAGGTCACCCTTTTGCTGCCAAAACAGCCCTGACCCATCGCGGCATGGACACCACTAGACTTCTGAAGGTATGCTGCCATATCCGGCACCAAGGCATCTCTAGCAGATCCTTGAAGTCCTGTAAGTTGCAAAGTGGGGCACGTTGGTGCTGCAACCCTGGGTGCCGATCCCCAACAAGCAATACTAAACCAAGATAGGAAGGCGTGAGCCCACCATATGTCCTTGCTATTGGCACAACCAGTAGAATTACAGCAAAAGATACTTATATATTTTAGTAAACCGCCTTAGTCATAGGAGTGTGAACAGCTCCTGTATGAACTTCAGCGTGATTTCAAAGCCGCAGATCAGTGCAATTTGCACCTCTGATTTCATTGCAGCTTGCGACTTCACTTAACAGGAGTCAATGGAAGACGCAATAAAATCCGAAAAAAGCAGTGCAGGAACCTTTTTAAAATTCACTGCGATATGAGTCGCAGCGATTTGACTGGTTCCGTTGCCAGCAATGGGCTGCGACTTGTCGTGCGATTTGACAGTTCCAAACCGCACCAGTGTGAATGAGGGCTAAAGTGCTTACAGCTTCAACAGGCTTTTTTTAATGTGTTTTTGATGTTTCTGTGATTCTTCTGTTATGCTTTTTTGAAGCTTTATTGAAGCTTGGCAAATGCACTGTGTGTTGATTTTCCATTTGTTTTAAAGGGGCCCAGTAGAACCCCAGCTCAGTAGTGCCCCCACTCAGCAGATCCCCAGCTCATTAGTACCCCCATTCAACAGATCCTGAGCTTATTAGTACCTTCACTCAGCGGATCCCTTGCTTAGTAGTAACTCCAAGCTCTGCTGATCTTCTGTTCAGTTAGTAACCCACAGCTCTGCTGATCCCCCACTCAGTAATAACCTCCTGCTCTGCTGATCTTCAGTTCGTTGGTACCCCCATTCAGCAGATCCCAATTTTATTATTACCCTCGCTCAACCGATCCTGAGCTTATTAATACCCTCACTCAGCAGATCCCCCGCTCAGTAGTAACTTCAAACTCTGCTGATCTTCTGTTCAGTAGTAACCCACAGTTCTGCTCATCCTGCACTTAGTAATAACCTACAGCTCTGCTGATCGCCCACTCAGTAGTAACCCCCAGCTCTGCTGATTCCCAGCTCAGTATTAATCCCCAGCTTTGCTGATTGCCCTCTCAGTAATAACACCCAGCTCTGCTGATCCCCCACTCAGTAGTAACCCCCAGCTCTGCTGATCCCCCACTCGGTAGTAACCCCCAGCTCTGCTGATCACCCACTCAGTAATAACCTCCAGCTCTGCTGATCCCCCTCTCAGTAGTAATCCCCAGCTCTGCTGATCCTCCACTCAGTAGTAATCCCCAGCTCTGCTGATCCTCCACTCAGTAGTAACACTCAGCTCTGCTGATCCCCCGCTCAGTAGTTGCCACCAGCTCTGCTGATCCCCTGCTCAGTAGTAACCCCCAGCTCTGCTGATCCCCCGCTCAATAGTAATCCCCAGCTCTGCTGATCACCCTCTCAGTAATAACCCCCAGCTCTGCTGATCCCCCGCTCAGTAGTAATCCTCAGCTCTGCTGATCCACTGGTTTGCTGATCCTCTTCTCTCTCTGGTCATCACAGAGGACAAGGGGGCACTATTTACTAGAGGAAAGAGATTTAATCTCCAAATACGAAAGGGTTTCTTCACAGTAAGAGCTGTGAAAATGGGGAATAGACTCCCTCCAGAGGTGGTTCTGGCCAGCTCAGTAGATTGCTTTAAACAAAGGACTGGATTTTTTCCTAAATGTACATAATATAACTGGATACTAACATTTATAGGTAAAGTTGATCCAGAGAAAATCTGATTGCCTCTCGGGGATCAGGAAATAATTTTTTCCCCTGCTATAGCAAATTAGATCATGCTTTGCTGGGGTTTTTCACCTTCCTCTGGATCAACTGTGGGTATAGAATTGTGTATATGGCTCTGTATACTGATATATTGCTCCTATACTGCTCACCACATGTCACATCTGCTAGTTTCTCCTACTCCGGTCCCCTAGCTCTGCTGATCCTCTGCCTCTCAGTCCTCTCTCTCTGGTCCCCTCTCACCTTTCACTATAGCATTCCCATGTTGCACCACGTGTGCCGTCTGCTAGTTGCTCTGCTCTAATTCAGACACCGCTCACTTTCCTGCTGTTCCACTCTGCACACCAGATGTGACGTGTGCACCAGTCACTCCCAGAATATATACACATGAACCTGGAAATGACTGCTGATGACGTCTTTCCGGTTCGCTTGTTAGGTTCCCAGTGCATCCTGGGAGATCTCATACCTGCAATACCTCCAAAACAAAGCAAAGCTGAAGCCGAATAAAAGCCTCTCAAAAGCATCAGGTGCTGTAAGCAAGCATTGTCATAGACTTCTATGGGGACTCGGAGACAATTTGTAAACATCAAGAAAGTGACATGGGGATCATTTTCGAAGCAAAGCAAACAACGTGCGAACAGCACTGTAAACTTAGCATTTTATTTAGAGACAGGCGCTTTGATTGGCATTCAGAGTGCTTTAAAAAAGTGTGTTCAATGCCAAATTTTAAAGCAAGATGTCTGTCATCTAATAGAGAAAGCTGCTGGCAGGAGGAGAGAGCAGAGTGATGACCAGTTTGCTGTTGTTTCTTCATAAGTCATTGATCAGGATGGGAGCCAGTTGGTGACCGAGCTGAGGAAGCTTAACTGCCATAGAGAAGAGAAAGGTCCCTGGCCTTACTAGGCTTTCTGGCAGGGGTGCTCAGGTCACAAAATAGGTGGAACAGATGGAAAAGTTCCATAGATAAAACTATCGCCATACACAGTATTTATTGTGTATTTAACAGACATTGTACAGAAGATGTTCTGTACAGAGAAGCAGCACCCACTGTAACCAGGTTATGTCTTGTGGTTGGCTTGCCAGACGCTGATGTCTTGTCGCTGATGTGGGCAGCCTCTTCCTGTGTCACAGAACACTCCATAGGCCATAGTGTCGCAGAGCACGGGGGGAGGGGGTTCAGAAACTGTAAAAAAAAAAATGTAGACATTTAATTTAGGACAGCATTTTGAGATGATAGATTAACACAATCAGACTTGCAGATGACCTTTTCCTATTCTATTCATCAGTTTGAGGCGCAAGACGAACGTTTCTAACATATATCTTTTCTAGCTTAGACTTCAACATAGGAGATATCATCTGTCTCTATAACTGATGGTAATTGCTTCATATGCGATTACATGCAAACACCTACAGGTGACAGAGGACAGCTGCGGCCACCATCAGCCTGTCATTGCTTTGTACACGCAATTTTGCCGGGTCTGTGAATCTCAAACCTGTTGGATTTGCCACAAATCTGTGTTAGCCGCAAACCCAAACCTCATCCCTACTCAAGGTTGTGCACAGGCTATTGCATCAGGGTGTGTGTCCCAAATTTCAAACATGCAGTGGGGTAGTGGACGGTGCCTGTAGAGCAGTAAACAGTGACAGTAGGACAGTGGATGGTGTCAGTAGAGCAGTGGAAGGTGTCAGTAGAGCAGTGGACGGTGTCAGAAGAGCAGTGGACGGTGAGAGTAGAGCAGTGGACGGTGTCAGTAGAGCAGTGGATGGTGTCAGTAGAGCATTGGACGGTGTCAGTAGAGCATTGGACGGTATCAGTAGAGCAGTGGACAGTGACAGTAGAGCAGTGGACGGTGTCAGCAGAGCAGTGGACGGTGTCAGCAGAGCAGTGGACGATGTCAGCAGAGCAGTGGACGGTGTCAGCAGAGCAGTGGACGGTGACAGTAGAGCAGTGGATGGTGTCAGTAGAACAGTGGACGGTATCAGTGGAGCAGTGGACGGTGACAGTAGAGCAGTGGACGGTGACAGTAGAGCAGTGGACGGTGTCAGCAGAGCAGTGGACGGTGTCAGTAGAGCAGTGGATGGTGACAGTAGGACAGTGGATGGTGTCAGAAGAGCAGTGGATGGTGACAGTAGAGCAGTGGATGGTGACAGTAGAGCAGTGGATGGTGTCAGTAGAGCAGTGGACAGTGTCAGTTGAGCAGTGGATGGTGTCAGTAGAGCAGTGGACGGTGTCAGTAGAGCAGTGGACGCTGTCAGTAGAGCAGTGGAAGGTGACAGTAGGACAGTGGATGGTGTCAGTAGAGCAGTGGATGGTATCAGCAGGACAGTGGATGGTGTAGGTAGAGCAGTGGACGGTGTCGGTAGAGCAGTGGACGGTGTCGGTAGAGCAGTGGACGGTGTCGGTAGAGCAGTGGACGGTGTCAGTAGTACAGTGGACGGTGTCAGTAGTACAGTGGACGGTGTCAGTAGAGCAGTGGATGGTGACAGTAGGACAGTGGCTGGTGTCAGTAGAGCAGTGGATGATGACAATAGGACAGTGGATAGTGTCAGTAGAGCACTGGAAGGTATCAGTAGGGTGGAGGTTGGTGTCAGTGGAGCAGTGGAGGTGTCAGTAGGGCAGAGGTTGATGTCAGCAGGACAGTGGATGATGTCAGCCTGTAGAGCAGGGGATGGTGACAGCCCAGCACCCATAGAGGTAAGTACAGCAGGGACCGGGAAGGGTGGGTGTCACCTTTTCACTGTTTCTGCAAAAGTGAACTAACCCTCTAAATAAACATTATTGTCAAGACCAAATACATTTTAGCATTGCAAAAGCAGTTAAGAAATTATTATGATGGAAGTGGGGGGTGAGAGGAATAAGTCCCAAGACATTATTATGGGTAAAGGATAGCATAAAGGGGTAGAAGGTGAGTCCATGTAGGGGACTGGGTAGAATGTGAGGCCATGTAGGGGACCGGGTAGAATGTGAGGCCATGTAGGGGACTGGGCAGAAGGTGAGGTCATGTAGGGGACTGTGTAGAAGGTGAGGTCATGTAGGGGACTGTGTAGAAGGTGAGTCCATGTAGGGGACTGGGTAGAAGGTGAATCCATGTAGGAGACCGAGTAGAAGGTGAGTCCATGTAGGGGACTGAGTGGAAGGTGAGGCCATGTAGGGGACTGGGTAGAAGGTGAGTCCATGTAGGGGACCGGGTAGAAGGTGAGTCCATGTAGGGGACCAGGTAGAAGGTGAGTCCATGTGGGGGACTGGGTAGAAGGTGAGTTCATGTAGGGGACTGGGTAGAAGGTGAGTCCATGTAGGGAACTGGGTAGAAGGTGAATCCATGTATGGGAAGGGGTAGAAGGTGAGTTCATGTAGGGGACCGGGTAGAAGGTGAGTCCATATAGGGGACTGAGTAGAATGTGAGTCCATGTAGGGGACTCGGTAAAAGGTGAGTCCATATAGGGGACCGGGTAGAAGGTGAGTCCATGTAGGGGACCGGGTAGAAGGTGAGTCCATATAGGGGACTGAGTAGAATGTGAGTCCATGTAGGGGACTCGGTAAAAGGTGAGTCCATATAGGGGACCAGGTAGAAGGTGAGTCCATATAGGGGACCGGGTAGAAGATGAGTCCATGTAGGGGACCGGGTAGAAGGTGAGTCCATGTAGGGGACTGGGTAGAAGGTGAGGCCATGGAGGGGACTGAGTAGAAGGTGAGTCCATGTATGGGACTGGGTAGTTTTTATTCTGCTGTAACATAGAGTGGATCTATTTTCACAGCTGGTTTCCCTTCCTCTTCTATAGAACTGAGGTCATCAGAGCATATATACTGCCAAGTTTTCCTTGCCTATTGTAAGAATAGTTTCCATTTGAATAATAGTTGGTTGGGGAAGATGCACTCGGAATTCAGGCAGACATCAGGAAGCAGGGCTGAGACAGAGATATTAAAGGCCTAGGATAGTGAAGGTAGGCTGTTTATAAACACCTTCCTGCTTGAAACAATGTTACATTTGTTGTTCTTGCAATATATTAGAGGCAGAGAGTGTATCATTATTGTTTATAAACATTTCACTCCTCGAAACAATGTTATATTTTTCAGTTCCTGTTAATCTACCTTAGGGACGGAGATATTATCATTGCTGATTTAATAACATTGTACTCCTTGAAACAATGTTATATAAGAGCGGAGAGTTTATCATTACTGCTCATATAATCATCTCAGTCTGACAATGTGGGGAAAATCATAACACACGCAAAGAAACTACAGTGTGTAGCAATAAACCAAAGCCCCTGACCTCAAGAGCTCACAGTCTAAAGGAAAGGAAGTGGTGCGAGAAGTAAAGAACTAGTTTTCATTTTTTACACAGAAGGAGCCGCGTCCAAAACGAAATGATGGGACAGACATCGAATACATCAGACTGACTGAGTCACGATATTACATCCTGTACAGATATAACACTTGACTCAGTCCATCGCTTCGCTTCCTTTTTCTGGGCGGATTGTTTGTATAAAATCAAAGTGAATTTTCATTTCAACGGGACAATGGAACCAAAAGGTGGACACGTTCTTCTGCTCTGTCTGATGGTTATTTTTAGAATGATCGGTAAGTTTATTCCCATTTTTTATTTGAACAGAGCTTTTACAAATAGATTTGACTCATTGTACCTTACAATCTGACCGTACAACCTTTGCACAATCAACATTAGATCTGCCAAAAATGATGTAATAGGAGGACCTACCTAATCTATCTAATCAACTTATATCCAGTCAGGCAGGCTCTTGCACTACATACTTGTTGGAAGATCTAAAGGAGATCGTACAATCAGATAGCTTTACTGTGAAATTCGGTCCGATTCACTAAAGGGTGAAATTAGTTATATATATATACCATGGACCCTAGGGTTCCTCCAGAGGTTGCTAGGGGTTCCTTGATCAATGAGCAATTTCTGCCTCTCAGACAAGTTCCCACTGACACTATTCATCTTTTTGGCTATCTGCAAAGGGGGAAATTCTTCCCAATGATCACCACACAAATGTATTATTAGTTGTAGATATAGTAAATTTTAGCAGGGGTTCCCTGAGACCAGAAAGTTATTTGAAGGGTTCCTCTGTGTTGGAAAGGTTGAGAAAGGCTGGTATATATACATTATACTGTATACTGATGATTGGCGTGTCATGAATACACTATACTGTATAATGACTAAACGCATGTGAAGTGTGGGAAAAGCGTCTACCCAGCATTCTGATTCCTGAAATTTTTGGGCTGTCCAAAGAAAGAGGATTTTGATCTACAATGGTGTGCGGCCATTTCTTCTTATTACACTATACTGTATATCGATGATTGCCATGTCATAAATACACTATACTATCAAAATTATTGGGACGTCTGCCTTTACACGCTCATGAACTTAAATGACATCCCAGTCTTAGTCCGTAAGGTTCAATATTGAGTTGGCCCACCCTTTGCAGCTATAAAAGCTTCAACTCTTCTGGGAAGGCTGTCCACAAGGTTTACGAGCGTGTCTATGGGAATGTTTGACCATTCTTCCAGAAGAGCATTTGTCAGGTCAGGCACTGATGTTGGACGAGAAGGTCTGCAGTCTCTGCTTTAATTCATCCCAAAGGTGTTCTATCAGGTTGCGGTCAGGACTCTTTTCAGCTCAAGTCAAGTTCCTCCACCCCAAACTCGCTCATCCATGTCTTTATGGACCTTGCTTTGTGCACTGGTGTGCAGTCATGTTGGAACAGGAAGGGGCCATCCCCAAACTGTTCCCACAAAGTTGGGGGCATGAAATTGTCCATAGTGTCTTGGTATGCTGACGCCTTAAGAATTCCCTTCACTGGAACTAAGGGGCCAAACCCAACCCCTGAAAAACAATTCCACACCATAATCCCCCCCCCCCCCCCTCCACCAAATGATTTGGAGGGTTGGCCCAATACTTTTTGGCAATATAGTGTGGATGAGTGAGTTTGGGGTGGAGGAACTTGACTTGAACGTCACTGTCCTGATCTTAACCCCATAGAACATATATAGATAGATAGATAGATAGATAGATAGATAGATAGATAGATAGATAGATAGATAGATAGATAGATAGATAGATAGATAGATAGATAGATATTATTTTTTATTTTTTGCTCCATACACAACAGAAGGACCCTAAGCCTACAACATTTTTTCAATCATTTTAGAAAAATATATATCCTTTCTGTGAAGAACACACCAGCTGCCATACACAGGCAGAGATTTGGATTTTTGTTTCTGTGTGTGGCCAGCGCTCCTCTTCTTGGTATGATTTTACCAAAAGAGAAGTGGACAATTAAAAAAGACTTCCAGCAAAGGTAGAATGAGTCAGTCAATGGTAAGTGGATTGATTAAGTCTCTGTGCACACTGGGCTTAAAATTTAGAGCATTTTTTGTACCGAGTGTAGATTAGTTTAGGAGAGTTTTATGTTTCCTCTGCCAGTAAGCTCCAATCAGAAATGCGAACCAGAAGGGGGTTTTTTTTCAGCTCAAAATATGCCTGTAAACGTCCTAATGTGCATGGACACATAGGAGAACATTGAGCTGCTTCTACAGGTAGAACACAAAACTCCTGTAAAAGCAACGATTTCTAAGCCAGTGTGCATGAAGCCTTAAACATACTTGGGACAAGCATAGTTCTGTACTAAAAAAAAAAAAAAGTGAAAAAAAAATAATAATAAAGAATTAAGCACTAAAAAGGGGCAGATTTGATGGAACACTTGGTCTTTTTCCTGCCATCACTCTTCTGTGTCACCATGTTTCAATTGTCCCCTATAGATGTGATATGTGAAGCTCAGAGCGAGGAAACGCGGTTGGTATTTGGCGCGGAGGGAGGCAATGTCACTCTTCAGCTCAACAGGAATGATGTTGAAGATGTCTCCTGGGTCTACGATGATGATGTCAGGGTTAAAACAAAGCCCGGAGAACCCATCGAGATTCGGGATCCCGACCACAAAGGAAACATGTGGGCCACTGAAGATGCTTCTTTAGTAATAATGAACCTCAGCCTGGAGGATCAAAAAGTCTACAGCGCAAATCTACTGCTAAAAGAAAAACAAGAGAGCAACGTGATACGTTATGACCTGAAAGTCTACAGTAAGTTTTGATATAAAAAGAGAAAGAGAGAGACAGAGAGAGATGGCAGCCTTGTAAGTGCAGTTGGGCACAAGCTCCATCTCTTAGAGAGAACCGTGTAATTTGCTGGATAGGCTAGAATTTATTTATTTTTTATCTTTTACCTTTTTTCTGTTAAACCCATTTAACTCACCCCGAATCCTCCATCTTGGTGGTGCTGTTGGAATGAGTATACATCAAACAATATAAAATTGTAATAGTGCAAATATGTTCGGTGGTTAACCATGGATATGAGAGGGATCCTCAATGACTGGCTACTATTATATTTGCAAATTAAAAAGAAAAATTAAAAAGAAAAAAAAAAGATCATCATAGATAGATATATAGATGGATAGCTAGATAGCTAGATAGATAGCTAGATAGATAGATAGCTAGATAGATAGATAGATAGATAGATAGATAGATAGATAGATAGATAGATAGATAGATAGATAGATAGATAGATAGATAGATAGATAGATAGATAGATAGATAGATAGATAGATAGATAGATAGATAGATAGATAGATAGATAGATAGATAGATAGATAGATAGAGAGATAGATAGATAGATAGATAGATAGATAGATAGATAGATAGATAGATAGATAGATAGATAGATAGATAGATAGATAGATAGATAGATGATAGATAGATAGATAGATAGATAGATAGATAGATAGATAGATAGATAGATAGATAGATAGATAGATAGATAGATAGATAGATAGATAGATAGATAGATAGATAGATAGATAACAGATAGATAGATAGATAGATAACAGATAGATAGATAGATAGATAGATAGATAGATAGATAGATAGATAGATAGATAGATAGATAGATAGATAGATAGATAGATAGATAGATAGATAGATAGAAAACAAGCTATCCATATGTAAAAAAAAATGTATGTGACCACAAAAGGAAGAATAGTCAAGTCTATATTTTGGTCCTGATTATAATAAATATATACACAGACCTCTCTCTCTCTCTCTCTCTCTCTCTCTCTCTCTCTCTCTCTCTCTCTCTCTCTATATATATATATATATATATATATATATATTCCCTATAATTAGGCTCACAATGTGACAATGATCTCTGCAGCCGCCTCGCCTTTCTCCTTTAGATTCACCATCTAATATGAGGTCACACCTAAACACTTTCTATTTGTATCCAATCAAGAAGGCCCTTCTACTACATAGCTGAAGGTAAATCTAAAGGAAAATAGTAAATAGTTAATGTATATCAGAAGACACTTTCCTGCAACCACACCAGTACAGGATAGATTTTGAAGGTTGCTTTAAGTACTGGACTTAGCGCTTTGAAGTGTATTCTATCCTTTCTTTATTATATGCAAATGTGTTCCTAAAAAGGTATATAGAACTGAATGGGACTTTAATTGTGCCTCTAAGAAGTATAAATAGATGAAAAACAATGAGAAAATACATTATTTTATTTTATTCAGTGTAAAAACAGTTAATAATACATTGCAGTTAATACGGTTGAAATGGATTCAGGGTGTGCAAATCCCCGATTTTAACAGAGTTATGGCCTACGCATTTCGCGGACGAGGCCGCTTCGTCAGGGCCTTTGAGAACGGCACAATGTGATCACGTGTAGATTCTACAAATGAAGCATCAATTAATATTGCATAGATTTATAGAGTTACATCAGTGAGGGCTAGAATATAAAATGTATATAGACATTGATGCATAAATGTATGTGTTTTAATGAGAAATTGTTAACAATGTTTACTAAACGAATCTGGATGTCTTATAAAGTATTCAACAGACAAATATATCTGCATTATCAGTCCACTAGGGGTGTGTATGGCGATGTTAGTCAACGTGTTAAGCAGTGATCAACTCTATACTGTTAAATGTATAAACAGGTAATGCTGTGGTTTTGTATAGGATGGAAAGGAGAGTGTATATATATATATAAATATGAATCATATTATTCTATCAAAGAGTTTTTTCCCACTCACCCGGGAACTGTAATTGGAGGGTACCGGCTCGGCGGGACAATGTGAGGCCTTTGTGCTCGTGGGAATCTCCTCTCCTCTCCTTTCCTTCCTGTACAAAACCACAGCATTACCTGTTTAAACATTTAACAGTATAGAGTTGATCACTGCTTAACCTCACACGTTGACTAGCATCGCCATACACACCCCTAGTGGACTGATAATGCAGCTATATTTGTCTGTTGAATACTTTATAAAACATCCAGATCCGTTTAGTAAATTTCTCATTAAACACATACCTTTGTATAAATTTATGCATCAATGTCTAAATACATTTTATATTCTAGCCCCCACTGATGTAACTCTATAAATCGATGCAATATTAATTGATGTCTTATTTTTAGAATCTACACGTGATCACATTGTGCCATTCTCAAAAGCCCTGACGAAGCGGCTTCATCCGCGAAACGCGTAGGCCATAACTCTGTTAAAATCTGGGATTTGCACACCCTGAATCCATTTCAACCGTGTTCACTGCAGTGTATTATTAACTGTTTTTATACTGAATAAAATAAAATAATGTATTTTCTCATTAATTATTTTTCATCTATTTATACTTCTTATGCCCTGTACACACGGTCGGATTTTCAGACGGAAAAAGTGCGATCGGACTGTTGGAAATTCTGATCGTGTGTGGGCTCCATCGGACTTTTTCCGTCAAAGTTTGAGAGCAGGATATAAAATTTTCCGACAACAAAATCCAATCGTTTAAATTCCGATCGTGTGTACACAAATCTGACGCACAAAGTGCCACGCATGCTCAGAATAAAGGAAGAGATGAAAGCTATTGGCTACTGCCCCGTCCCGACGTACGTGTTTTACGTCACTGCGTTCAGAGCGATCACATTTTCCAACAACTTTGTGCGACCGTGTGTATGCAAGACAAGTTTGAGCCAACATCCGTCGGAAAAAATCCAACAGAGTTTGTGGTGGGAATGTGCGATCGTGTGTACAGGGCATTAGAGGCACAATTAAAGTCCCATTCAGTTCTATATAGGAACACATTTGCATATATTTACGGGATGGTGACTCTATAGAAGGGATGGTATTTTCGCGCTCGCCCCACCCCGACATATATCTTTACTTTATTAGATGTAGCCGTGTTACAATCTAAAGAACATTCTTTTTAAAATATACTGCATCCAGTATGGCATCCACACAGCGCGGGGGGGGGGGGGGGGTGCATATATATTATTAACAGATTGGGGAGATTTGACCTTAGTGGGGGAAGGAAGTTTGCCAATGAACATCTAAAAGATTCAGGGAAGGATTGGGAAAGTTCTGTGGTCAGATGAGACCAAAATTGAGCTCTTTGGCAATAACTCGACTCACCGCATTTGGAAGAAGAAAAATGACTATGACCTTAAGAACACCATCCCTACAGTCAAGCACAGAGGTGGAACATTATGTTTTGGGGCTGTTTGTCCGATAAAGGTATAGGCCAAATTTGCCACATTGAGGGGCCAATGGAGAGGGTCATGTATTGTAAAATCTTGGGTGAGAACCTTCTTTGCTCAGCCAGAACACTGAAGATGGGTCATGGATGGGTCTTCCAGCATGACAATGACCCAAAACATACCACCAAGGCAACAAAGGAGTGGCTCAGGGAGAAGCACATTGAGGTCATGGAGTGGCCTAGCCAGTCTCCAGACCTTAATCCTATAGAAAATTTATGGCGGGAGCTGAAACTTCGAGTTGCCAAGAGACAACCAAGAAACCTTAAAGTGATTTAGAGAAGATCTGTAAAGAAGAGTGATCCAAAATCCCTCCTGAGATGTGTGCAAACCTGGTCACCAGCTACAAGAAATGTCTTACCTCTGTGATTGCCAACAAGGGTTTCTCCACCAAGTCATGTTTTGCTTGGGGATCAAATACTTATTTTACTCACTGAACTGCAACTCAATTTATAACATTTGTAGTATGTGTTTTTTTCTGGATTTTTGGTTGATATTCTGTCTCTATCGTTTAAAATACACCTATGATAAAAATTATAGACCCTTCATTTCTTTGTAAATGGGCAAACTTACAAAATCTGCAAGGGATCAAACAATTATTTTACCCGCTGTGCAGTACATGGATAAAATTTTGGATGATTCTTTCTACATTGGGTGAAATTCAATCAGTAGGTGGCCCTGTTGGCACCACCCAGCTCAACAAACTTTGATCTGAAAATCGAGTCAGGCTGAAAATTGTTGGCTGAACAGCAACTGCAGCCAAGCTGATGCAGGTGCCGTTCAGGTATTTTGACAGCCACCGGCACCAGCTGTCAGAATTCAATAGCCGACGTCCATATAGCTCATCCAAGCCCAATATGTAATATTGAGGTTGGAAGACGCTGCACTCCATTTAGCCCATATACACTGTATTAAGTGAAGATCGAAAATAGCCTCAGCCTAGGCTCCTCACAGTCCACGCCCCCTAACACATTTCACTTCGCCCACACTGCTTAGTCATAGAGTCATAGATCTCTATGATAAAGCCCTTTGGGTGGGACAAAATGCGTCAGTGGCCTGAGGGAGCCAAAGTCAAACTTCACTTAACATATGTGCTGATTAGAGCGTGGTGTCTTCCCACCTCAACATTATAGAATTTACATGTTTGGAATAACTATTTTGGTCAGCTCAACGCCCAACACCGATTTGTTAGCAATACATTGTAAGCCATTCCAGAGCTCTAATGGGGAAATAAAATGGACATAGCCCCCCCCCCCCGAATGAGAGGAGCTTACAAGGAAAGGCGCATCAACACAACTCAGTGGTCATTTAAAGTTGTCTTTAAATTCATGTATAAAGTGAACTTCTTATCACAACCCTTCATCAATAGCGGCACAAGGTTGGCTTTGGGAAGGTGAGTGACCACCCTCCAAGACTTATAAAAACAAGACTAATACATCAGTTTTGAATATTTCTTCAGATGTTTCTTCTGGTTTCCTGCAGAGATATTATCAGCAGAGGACATCCAATTAGAGGGCAACATTACCAAAACTGAGCCTTGTGGAGTTCTTATGACTTGTGTGGTGAAGGAACCCAATGTGACTGTTACCTGGAGGAACGGCAGTGGTCTAATCTTTACTGGTAATGTCCTGAATATAGAAGATGTTCATTCGAGCCTCAACATCACTTGTACCGCCAAGAACCCCATCAGTAACATCACCAAGGCTGTGAAACCCTCACAGTTCTGTAGAGGTAATTGAATATCAAACTCATGTCTGTTCTACACAGCGAGGGATGGTGGCTTTTTTGTGTTCTGGAGTAATAATATAGATTCTGATCTCCAGAGTGTGGCCTGGAGGCCAGATGTGGCCATGTACTCGCTTTTCTCCGGCCCTTGGGGGACTATTTTCATCCACTGATACGAACAATGTGGCATAATTCCCCCCATTGCCACTAATTAAGGGGTAGAATTCCTCCCAATAACACTAAAGATGGGGACCAATTCCTCCCAATGCACCAAAAATGGGGCCCACTGACACCAATGATAGTGGCACAGTTCCTTCCAATGACAGCCACAATGGGGCACTATTCCTCCCACTGACACTAAAGATAGGGCCAAATTCCTCCCAATGACATCAAAAATGGGGCCCATTGACACCAATGATGGGGCATAATTCGTCCCAATGACACCAACAATGGAGCACTATTCCACCCACTGACACCAAAGATGGGGCATTGTTTATTCCCACTGACATTGGGACCTTTTCTACTTCCAAAGGCCTCAGTCTGGCTCCATTGAGTCTGAAGGGGAAAAAACTGGTCCTTTGTTTAGAAAGTTTTGAGACCCCTAATATGGACAATGAGTCAGTTTTCTAGGAAGTGCTGACATTGGCCACCATTATTTTATGTGTAGGGGTTAATATGGGGCATACAGTGGGGACAGAAAGTATTCAGACCCCCTTAAATTTTTCAATCTTTGTTATATTGCAGCCATTTGCTAAAATCATTTAAGTTCATTTTTTTCCTCATTAATGTACACACAGCACCCCATATTGTACACACAGTACCCCATATTAAAAGAAAAACACAGAATTGTTGACACTTTTGCAGATTTATTAAAAAAGAAAAACTGAAATATCACATGGTCCTAAGTATTCAGACCCTTTGCTCAGTATTTATTAGAAGCCCCCTTTTGATCTAATACAGCCATGAGTCTTTTTGGGAAAGATGCAACAAGTTTTTCACACCTGGATTTGGGGATCCTCTGCCATTCCTCCTTGCAGATCCTCTCCAGTTCTGTCAGGTTGGATGGTAAACGTTGGTGGACGGCCATTTTTAGGTCTCTCCAGAGATGCTCAATTGGGTTTAAGTCAGGGCTCTGGCTTGGCCATTCAAGAACAGTCACAGAGTTGTTGTGAAGCCACTCCTTCGTTATTTTAGCTGTGTGCTTAGGGTCATTGTCTTGTTGGAAGGTAAACCTTTGGCCCAGTCTGAGGTCCTGAGCACTCTGGAGAAGGTCCCTGTACTTGGCCGCATTCATCTTTCCCTGGATTTCCACCAATCGTCCTGTCCCTGCAGCTGAAAAACACCCCCACAGCATGATGCTGCCACCACCATGCTTCACTGTTGGGACTGTATTGGACAGGTGATGAGCGGTGCCTGGTTTTCTCCACACATACCGCTTAGAATTAAGGCCAAAAAGTTCTATCTTGGTCTCATCCGACCAGAGAATCTTATTTCTCAGCATCTTGGAGTCCTTCAGGTGTTTTTTAGCAAACTCCATGCGGGCTTTCATTTGTCTTGCACTGAGGAGAGGCTTCCATCGGGCCACTCTGCCATAAAGCCCCGACTGGTGGAGGGCTGCAGTGATGGTTGACTTTCTACAACTTTCTCCCATCTCCTGACTGCATCTCTGGAGCTCAGCCACAGTGATCTTTGGGTTCTTCTTTACCTCTCTCATCAAGGCTCTTCTCCCCCGGGAGCTCAGTTTGGCCAGACGGACAGCTCTAGAAAGAGTTCTGGTTGTCTCAAACGTCTTCCATTTAAGGACTATGGAGGCCACTGTGCTCTTAGGAACCTTAAGTGCAGCAGAATTTTTTGTAACCTTGGCCAGATCTGTGCCTTGCCACAATTCTGTCTCTGAGCTCTTCAGGCAGTTCCTTTGACCTCATGATTCTCATTTGCTCTGACATGCACTGTGAGCTGTAAGGTCTTATATAGACAGGTGTGTGGCTTTCCTAATCAAGTCCAATCAGTATAATCAAACACAGCTGGACTCAAATGAAGGTGTAGAACCATCTCAAGGATGATCAGAAGAAATGGATAGCACCTGAGTTAAATATATGAGTGTCACAGCAAAGGGTCTGAATACTTAGGACCATGTGATATTTCAGTTTTTCTTTTTTAATAAATCTGCAAAAATGTCAACAATTCTGTGTTTTTCTGTCAATATGGGGTGCTGTGTGTACATTAATGAGGAAAAAAATGAACCTAAATGATTTTAGCAAATGGCTGCAATATAACAAAGAGTGAAAAATTTAAGGGGGTCTGAATACTTTCCGTCCCCACTGTATGTATAAAGAAAGAAAAAAAAAGTCATACTGTGAAACTGCATATACATTTATTCTGTGTGAAGGGGGGGCAAAATTGAGTGTTATTAGGCTATTTTCTCTCCAGGTCAAATGTTTTACTTCAAACAGAATATAGTGAAGCATGAAAATACTGCCTTATGGCCACTAGATGGTGCTGATGGGGAAAAACTTAGTACAGCACTTAGACACTGTGGGAGACAGGGGAAAAGGGTCAACACGTTTCATGCTATCTCAGCGCTTACTCATGACTTACTCAATGTGAAATGCGTTGACCCTTTTTTTTCCTGGCTCCCACAGTGTCTAAGTGCTGTACTCAGGTGATGTTATATCTCAATAAAAATGGATGTTTTATTGTGTGCAGCTGTCTGGACTTTTGAAGTTGTTTCCCATCACCACCATCTAGTGGCCATAATGCAGTAATTATGTAATTTTATGTTCTCAATAAAGTTGGATGTTTTATTGAAGTGCAGCTGTCCAGACTTTTGAAGTTTTTCCCATCAGCTCCAACTAGTGGCCACAATGCAGTATTTGCTATATTCTGTATAAAGAAAAACATTTGACCTGGAGAGAAGTTTTTCTATACATGCAGTTACACAAACTGGGCTGGAACCCGAGCATGTGAGAGATTGAAGGATATTTAAGAAAATTGTTTATATTGTTATCCAACTGAAATTTTAAGGATTTATGAAAAATCTGTATTTTGTTTGTATTTGTTTCAGGAAAGACGGCTGACAATAAAAGGAATAAAGGCCTGGGGGTCATTGTTAGTATTCTTCTTGCAGTCATTGTTGTGGGCATTGTCTCTTATTTTGTATACCGGAGAGTAACAAAAAGTAAGTGTTTATTGTATTTTGTGTTCTATATCGCTGAATTATCCATTATCCTGCTGAGCAATGAAAACAGTGAACAGCCTCTTTAGGAAGGGTCGAAGAAAAGAACATCTATAGTAGGGATAAGTAGAGGAAGGGGTTAGCCTTGCAAAGGGGCAGAAGATTTTGAATGTTTGTGGCCCTGAAAAAAATGACTTCAACATTTACCTTCTGCTGTACAGGGCCATATTTTACTGATGTTGAAAGTTGCTAATCCATCTTCTCCCAGTCCTTGTATAGTGGGAAGGGGAGCTTCATACCCACTCAGAGACATCCTTGGAGAATTAATGGGTTAATCCTTCCTAATGCAGTTGTGTGGTCACAGCAGGTGTAAAGACCTGGGAACTCAGCACAGGGATGGTGGGAACCCCTCATAATGGTCACAACAGGTGTAAAGACCTGGGAACTCAGCACAGGGATGGTGGGAACCCCTCATAATGGGCACAACAGGTGTTCAGACCCAGGAACTCAGCACAGGGATGGTGGGAACCCCTCATAATGGTCACAACAGGTGTTCAGACCCAGGAACTCAGCACAGGGATGGTGGGAACCCCTCATAATGGTCACAACAGGTGTTCAGACCCAGGAACTCAGCACAGGGATGGTGGGAACCCCTCATAATGGTCACAACAGGTGTTCAGACCCAGGAACTCAGCACAGGGATGGTGGGAACCCCTCATAATGGGCACAGCAGGTGTTCAGATCCAGGAACTCAGCACAGGGATGGTGGGAACCCCTCATAATGGTCACAACAGGTGTTCAGACACAGGAACTCAGCACAGGGATGGTGGAAACCTCTCATAATGGTCACAACAGGTGTTCAGACCCAGGAACTCAGCACAGGGATGGTGGGAACCCCTCATAATGGGCACATCAGGTGTTCAGACCCGGGAACTCAGCACAGGGATGGTGGGAACTCCTCATAATGGGCACAGCAGGTGTTCAGACCCGGGAACTCAGCACAGGGATGGTGGGAACCGCTCATAATGGGCACAGCAGGTGTTCAGACCCAGGAACTCAGCACAGGGATGGTGGAAACTCCTCATAATGGGCACAGCAGGTGTTCAGACCCAGGAAACTCAGCACAGGGATAGTGGGAACTGCTCATAATAGGCACAGCAGGTGTACAGACCTGGGAACTCATCATAGGGATGGCTGGAACCCCTCATAGTGGGCACAGTGGGTATACAGACCCGGGAACTCAGCACAGAGATGGTGGGAACCCCTCATAATGGGCACAGCAGGTGTACAGACCCGGGAACTCAGCACAGGGATCTTACCAATTGCATCCCCAAGGGAGATGAAAGGAAACTGTTGAGGGTTTATCAGTCTACCCAACACTGAAATATCAGATTAATGTAGACCCTTTAAGAGAAAAAAAAACAGTTAATGTAATAGATATGGTTATAGCTAAAGAATCAGGTAATGGATGGAACTAATGCCACGATTAGGCCACAGTCTTTCTGAACAAAGAGACTTTTTTTTAATTGAGCCTGTAGTAGTTAAAATTCACCACAAGATGGCACCATTGGATTATTACATAAAAAAGAAATGGTGCTTACATCTTATGTCAAACCTGCACCTTTCTCATCCTTTTTACCATGGAGGAGCCATTGAAGTAATTATTATACAGGGGGGAGGGGACTGAGCACATGCTTATTCCTTATTATGACTATTGCAAGTGGGTGGAGCTGGGAACACAAGTTCAAACAATTTTCCACCTTGTGTCCAAAATGAAAAAAAATATCAATAGTCGGCGGAAATTCAGAGATCTAAGCCTCAGAGCCCCACAGATAAGGCCAACCCACCCAGTATTTATGTTTTCATTTAAATTTAGAATTTAGGAGTGCATTTCTACAATGTCCAGTGAAATGGCTGGTACATTTGTTTTCTGTGAAAAATGGGGCAAACTGGAATGTTTACAGGCTGTTTCCTCTACTGGTTTATTTCATTCATAAAAAAAAACAAAAAAAACAATGGTTGCGGAAAATACCACATCATGGCCACTAGATGGAGCTGATAATTATTTCATAGGATATAGGCTCCATCTAGTGGCCATAATGCAGTATAGTCCAAAACCACTTTATTGTTATTTTTTTCTATGAGTGAATAACATTTAACCTGTGGAGGAAATATAACATTTGACCTATGGAGCAAACAGTACATTTGATTTTACCCCAGAACAAATGTACCAGCAGATCCATTGGATGAACAGCTATGCAGTTTTTTCAATTTTCAATAAGCGCATTCCGTAAAGTTTTGTTCAAAGGATAAACTGTCTTATTGTTTCTTATAGCGTGAAGAAGTGACGCCTCTGAGGGACTCAGGAAGAGTCCAGTGTTTGGAGTTTCCAGGCCCACTTTCTCCAGGATGACCATAATAAAGTAGAACTCCTGCTGGACAGCTAAACACAACATTGGAATACATGTCCGAGAACTGCATTGCCTCTCAAAATATGTCAAATTCTGTTCAGCCAGTCTTATTGTTTACATAGCTCTGACTCTCTATATAGTCAGAGGGGGGAAACTAGCATTCAAAGCTCCCCCCCCTTCATTCAAGGAACAAGAGGATATACCAGGTACGTCTAGGTATGGAAAGCAGACAACAAGCTCTCTTTTCTCCCATAATGCAATGCTGGTTGTCTAAAGCAGCCAATTGCTGGATCCCAATGCTATCACATGAGAACAGAGAGAGAGCCCTAAGTCCTGTGTAAGTTTACAATTGAAAAAACAAACAGAATCTTGCGAGCTACCATGTGAAAATCCAAATGATAATTAGAGATGATTAAAGGACAGCTGCTAGCATTGATCACGTCCCATATGCTTGTGCCAAAAAGTTTTGTACCACAATAATGCTGCGCTATCCAAATGTAATCATACGGTAACCGTACTAAATCATAGTATTACTGGCTGCAGTTCAATAGTGGTGGTGAGATATTCTATTCTGAATAGAATATCTCACCACCACTATTGAACTGCAGCCAGTAATATTATGATTTAGTACGGTTACCGTATGATTACATTTGGATAGCGCAGCATTATATTGGTATATAAGTTTACAATTGCTCTGGTCAATCCTCGGTATAGCCCGGGTTCATTGAGGTTACATTTACACTGTTTGCGGTGCGTTGCGGTAAAGCGGCTCACTTTGAATGGGCCGTCTTTGTAGGGCAATGTAGATTTTAACAGCTCTGTTCCTATGTGAAAGAGGAGGGGGTGTCCCTTCTCTCCAATAAGCTCTCACTGAGCGCTGCAGATTGTAACTTCAGCTCCCCACCCCCTGCTTTCTGAAAGCTCAAACAAACTGTATAAATTATGCACTTTAAACGGCCATAGAGGAAAAAATACTGCAGATAAACAGGTACAACTTATGTAGGAGGATTTTTTTTGTCTCTGTGTACCACCTGAGGCCAGTCACTTCACTGGGTATATGGAAGGGTTTGCAACCACTTTAACCACTTCAGCCCCAGAAGATTTTCCTCCCCTTAATGACCAGGCTGTTTTTTGTGATATGGCACTGCGGTGCTTTAACTGACAATTGCGCTGTCGTGGTGCTGTACCCAAATAAAATTGATGTCCTTTTTTTCCCACAAATAGAGCTTTCTTTTGGTGGTATTTGATCACCTCTGCGTTTTTTATTTTTTGCGCTATAAACAAAAATCTGACCATTTTGAAAAACTATTAAAAACTATTTTTAACTTTTTCCTATAATAAATATCCCAAAAATAAATAAATAAATAATGTCTTCCTCAGTTTAGGTCGATATGTATTCTTCTACATATTTTTGGTAAAAAAAAATTGCAATAAGTGTTTATTGGTTGGTTTACGCAAACGTTATCGCGTCTACAAACTATGGGATAGATTTATAACATTTCTATTATTAATTTTTTTTTTCACTAGTAATGGCAGTGATCTGTGATTTTTAGTGGGACTGCGACATTGCGGTGGACAGATCGGGCACTTTTGACACTTTTTTGGGACCAATGACATTTATACAGCGATCAGAGCTAATAATAGCCACTGATTACTGTATAAATGTCACTGGCATGGAAGGGGTTAACACTAGGGGCGATCAAGAGGTTAACTGTGTTCCCTAGGGAGGTGTTTCTAACTGTGGGGGGAGGGGACTGACTGGAGGAGGAGAGAGATCGCTGTTCCTGATCACTAGGAACAGATGATCTCTCTCTCTCCTCCCCTGTCAGAACGGGGATCTGTCTGTTTTTATTGACAGATCCCCATTCTGGCTCTCTGTGGAGCGATCGCGGGTCACCGGCCACGCGCATCAGCTCCCCCCGCCGTGCTCCCCCCGCCTGCTATAGCTGTTAAAGGGAACGACATACAACTACGGCGATTTGCGGGAACGAGCCGACCTGCCGCAGTATAATGACGGCAGCTGGTCGGCAATCGGTTAAAGTTAATTTCAAACCCGATTCATGAAATTTGAGCTGGGCACTTATAGCCGCAGCATTTTCTTATCTTTCTTCAAAGCACCGAGTCCCCCGGCTTTCTCCTGCTCCATTCTCCTGTTATCAGCCTGATAACTTCTGACAAGTTCTCCGTCACACGTGATAAAACCAGGCTGAATGTTGTGTCGGGGTGGGCATTAGAAATAGATTAGCAGAGGGCTGGTCTACTCCCAGGACAGCTCTGAAAGTCTCTGCATGTGGAGGGGGGGTGCCTTTCCTCCAATCAGCTGTCTCTCAGTATAATCCAACACTACACTGCTACTGCTGAACGAGGAAATTAGGGTTTAGGGTTAGGGTTAGGGGTTAGGGTTTCCCCTTGAGGAACAAGGTTAGGACTCAGGGACTGGAATAGAGACCTCCTCCAAAGGTCAAGGGTCAGCAGGCGTGTCCCCCAAAGGTCAAAGGTCAAGAGGCGTGGCTGACCCACCCCCGCCAAAGTGTTCCGCCTACCCCAACCAAGTCGGGGAATGAACAAGTCGGGGAATGAACAAGTCGGGGGAAAACGCTTTCTAAACAGTATAGTAAGCTGAAGACAGCAGATATACAGGTACAACTTATGTAGGAGGATTTGTTTTCATCCCTGTGTATCATCTGAGGTTGTTCACTTCACTGGGTATATGTGTGGGTTTTACATTGATTTTAAGCCTTTTGATATGCTGAATAGAATTGACGTGTAGCAATTTTTAGACTTGAACCGGTAACAGAACAGAAGCCTCATCTGAAATGCGCCAACCCTTGTTGCCATTTTTTCTTTTTTTTTTGATGATGATAATATTTTTATATTTCTTTATATACAATGTATTTATTTGTAATGTTGTTTGAAATACATTTTTATACAAAATGATTTATTGTAGCTTTTTTTTATTATTATTATGATTCCACTTTGTGCAGTTAGTTACAAATCCTACCAACCACCTACAAATGACAATCCATCTTATTCATTGAGAAGCTGTTCTCCAAAAAAAGAGTTCAAATATATCGAAAAGCCCAAAAAATGTCTTCATTTTATATACATACTATATATAAATCAGGTAAATCATATAAATCATACTGTATATATCAGGAACTACAGACTATTACCTAGACAAAATGAAAGTAGTATTAAAACCCAAAAAGCAAACATTTATTTATATTGCAGCTTATCAATTCTTTCTGTTTTCTTTTTTTTTATACTTTCTTTCTTTCTATTTTCATCTGGTGATCTTCCCAGTAAGTCTGTCGTTATTCAAAAGAACAAGCTCTCTTGCAAAATGTATCAGTTACAGAGCTGAGGCAAACCATTTAACATGGATAGTGGTGCTTAAAATGATCAGCTTTATCTAAAACTTTTGTCTCAAAAGAAAAAAAAACTGCTGAGCTGGAGTTTGGCTTCAGTTTGTTAGTGTATCTAAATCTGCTAGTACGTCTAACACTTACACCCCCCCCCCCCCCCAATGCTGGTGTCCAAATGAGCCTCTTGTGCTCCTTCATCCAGAGTGTGTGTGTGGGGGGGGGGAGGGGGCTTTAAAATAGGTGGTGTGTTACTGGACAGATCACCAGGTGAAAAAAAAAAGAAAAGAAATGCAGCCACCATCTAATGATTGGTAAGCTGCAATATATTACTTTATTGGCTTGGGGTTTAATACCGCTTTAATTACAATATATAAATTGCTAAGAACATGTTTTAGAAAAAGACAATGACATGTACCAACTTTGTACCGTACACACAGCTACAGGTCAGGCCATTGCACATAGAGCATTTATATTACTGGAAGACAGTGACACCTAGAGGATATATTCAGGAACTACAAGATCATAGAATTCAATTGCTTGAATTTGTACCATAAAAATTTAAATATAATTGGTTGCACATATCAGGAACATATCAAAGCCATTCCATCGGACGTTTTTTGGTTTTGCACAACATTTGCCAGCTGTAGCAGACATAGGAGCCTGATGTTGTGGTCTGGTGCTCCTCTACATGGTGCATGTGGACAGCCTCCTCTATATCACTGCTGGCTGCGAACTCCCAATTCTACTTGACCCCTCTCATTGACGAGGTGTTTACACCCCAAAATTTGCAAGCTTGCTGGATATTTCATTTTTTTTTTAGTTTGCACCATTATCTGTAAACTCTAGAGCAGGGCCGCCCTACCATGGGTCCTCCAGTGGGTCCATTGGACCCAGGCAGCACTTTGAGAGGGGCAGCAAATTGAACCATGGCCTCTCTCCTTTTCTTCTATGTAGCCAGCAAATTGATGACCAAGACAGCAGTTTTGTGTGTCATGAGGACAACTGCCCCCCGGGCCACTCCGCCTGCCCCTATACTACCCTAGCCCACCCCTATACTGCCCTAGCCTGTCTATATACTACCCTAGCCTGTCCCTATACTACCCTAGCATATCCCTATACTACCCTAGCGTGCCCATATACTACCCTAGCCTGTCTATATACTACCCTAGCCCACCCCTATACTGCCATAGCTTGTCTATATACTGCCCTAGCCTGTCCTTATACTACCCTAGCCCACTCCTATACTACCCTGGTGTGCCCATATACTTCCCTAGCCTGTCTATATACTACCCTAGCCCACCCCTATACTACCCTAGCCTGTCCCTATACTACCCTAGCGTGCCCATATACTAACCTAGCCTGTCCCTATACTACCCTAATGTGCCCATATACTACCCTAGCCTGTCTATATACTACCCAAGCCCACCCCTATACTGCCTTAGCCTGTCCCTATACTACCCTAGCATGCCCATATACTACCCTAGCCTGTCTATATACTACCCAAGCCCACCCCTATACTGTCCTAGCCTGTCCATATACTACCCTAGCCCACCCCTATATTGCCTAGCCTGTCTATATACTGCCCAAGCCTGTTTATATACTTCCCTAGCCCACCCCTTGGAATTGAGCATAATGGTATGTCATATAATTTTGCATATAGACAATGTGCTGTTGCATGTAAATCTGACTTCCTGATAAATGTCATTTTAGTTTTAATTATCATGATATAAAATAATGATCGTGGGGGCCTTTTGGTGGGCGTGATTTTTTTTTTTTTTGTTGGGGGGGGGGGGGGGCAGCATTACATTCTTAGACCCAGGCAGCACAATGTCTTGGCATTTTTCAGCGTTGCTCTAGAGGCTGAAAAGTGTGAAGATCCTTGGGAGGTAACCAGGCAAAGTCCCCCAAAGCATGCATCTCCCCCATTCTAATGTTGAAGCTTCTTGGCCACGTCTGAATGCTTTATATATCAGTCATATGATATGTTATTGGCTTTAATAAGCAAGTGTACCTAAAAAAAAAAAAAAAAAAGGGAGCCTTTCTGATGTAAGAGCACTGTACCTTATGGAGATGCGTTATAAAGCGGGGGGGGGGGCTTACAGTCCTAGAGGCTGCAGCTTTAGAGGACCAGTAAGGGTGGGGTCATGCTGGGCCCCCAGAGGAGTCTACTAAAGTTTTGAAAGGATGATAACTTCACACCAATTTGTATAAGTCTTTAAAAGCTTTTTTTATTTTGCAACAGCACCCCCCCCCCCCCCCTTCATCCAGGCTTTTCCAGGCCATGGTGCCTACTTTATCTGGTTTTTAGTCCTGACGAAGGGGAATTGCTGAGCCCCAGAATCACATTGGCTGTTGCAGAAAAAAACCGACAACATTTTTATTTTGCAACAGTCAACGCATTTCTGGGGCTTCATCAGGGCTAAAAGGCAGATAATATAGGCACCTGCACTGGAAAAGCCTTGAGGAAAAAAGGGGGGGGGAGTATTGAGCCCAGAAACACATTGGCTGTTGCAGAATAAAACGGACAAGATTTTTATTTTGCAATAGCCAACGCATTTCTGGGCATTCATCAGGACTAAAAGCCAGAGAATGTAGGCACCTGCACTGGAAAAGCCTTGAGGAAAGGGGGGGGAGGGGGGTATTGAGCCCCATAAACACATTGGCTGTTGCAGAATAAAAAAAAATCTTGTAGTTTTGATTTTGCAACAGCCAACGTGTTTCTGGGGCTCATCAATCCCCCTTCATCCAGACTTTTCCAGTCCAGGTGCCTACATTATTTGTTTTTTAGCCCTGATGAAGGGGGGGAATGTTGAACACCCGAAACATGTTGGCTGTTGCAAAATAACATTTTTGAAGTATTTTGTTTAGCCAACATGTTTCAGGGGCTCAACACTTCCCCTTAATCAGGGCTAAAAAAAAAAAAAAGGCACCCGAATTGGAAAAAGCCTGGTTGAAGGGGGCAGTGCTGACCCCCGGAAACATGTTGGCTGTTGCAAAATAAAAATATTTTAAAGGACTATACAAACTGGTGCGGCACTCACATACTTTCAAAACTTTAGTAAAAAAAAAAAGAAAAAAGTGGAAGCGGAACAAAACAATTGTAGCAATAGGGATGCCATTAATAATGATGGGGGTGCTGCAATGGTGACCCTCCTCAGGTGTGAGCTGGAAATCCAGAGACTAGGAGGTCTGCTCATGGTGTGCCCAACTGTTCATACCAGCCGCTGAGCTTCACTTCTGTGCATTTTGTACCGCACTGTGGATTATGTTGGCGCTATAGGTAAGTAAATCCTGGTTCCTCGAGGCTGGAGTTGAGGATGGGTCAGAAATAAACTCCTCCAGGGTTCCGAAGACCAGAAAAACAGCGCAGCATCCGGCAAATCTCAAAGCAACAGGAAGATCGGTCGGTTAAAGGGGGCATTACCTTTAAATGTCTTACACCAGCACAGTCGCCTTCCAGATTCCAAAGATGATGATTTGTTCTTTATTTTGATACAAAATATAACGAATAATCCTCATCCGAAATGTCCTGGAAACCACAAAAATATAGGACGTCCCATAGTTCGAGCGAGGAGCGCAGCGACACCCTCTTACCTTTAGGACCAGTGAAGGTGGCGGCACACTCTATGGAGTCTCAGGGTTCCCAGTTGGAGCTATAGACCCACCATTGACCGTATCCTCGTACACACTGCAGTCCCTCAGTGACTCCCCCCTTCCCCCTCACCTCTCTTATTCTTGCTTCCTGTTGATTGAATGTGTAAGGGTGTCTGCGGGCTGTGATACAGAATATTTCATAGCTGCGGTGACACACCCCTACACATCTGTGCCTTGGAGAGATACGATCGATGCACAGCTAAGCTTCCCTTAAAGAGGACCGGTCATTGTGGCCCTATTCTGTCTAACAAAGTGGGGGCTGGATTTTAAACCGAACTCCTTTCCCTAGTTTTTGGTGGAGTGTGGAAGGGTGAGAACCTCTGTCAGGTCTTTATTATTTCCTGTTGAAGATTTGTCCCCCTGGGCTATAGTCATAAGGACAGAAAGTGATGGAAAAAGCGAGATTTTAGGGTCGTCATCACAACAGGAAGTTAGGGGGACATCTGTTCCAGTACTTTTAAAGATTTAAATATTTTATACATTTTCAAAAATTCAATAATATACATAAAATAAAGAAAAATTATAATATCAAATGTGAAGGATTTAAAATATACACACACACACACACACACACACACACACACACACACACACACACAGTTGTGCTCATAAGTTTACATACCCTGGCAGAGTTTATGATTTCTTGGCCATTTTTCAGAGAATATGAATGGCAACACAAAAACTTCTTTCATGGTTAGTGTTTGGCTGAAGCCATTTATTATCAATCAACTGTGTTTACTCTTTTTAAAATCATAATGAAAACAGAAACTACCCAAAATGACCCTGATCAAAAGTTTACACACCCCAGTTCTTAATACCGTGTATTGCCCCCTTTAACATCAATGACAGCTTGAAGTCTTTTGTGGTATTTGTGGATGAGGCTCTTTATCTTCTCAGATGGTAAAGCTGCCCATTCCTCTTGGCAAAAAGCCTCCAGTTCCTGTAAATTCTGGGGCTGTCTTGCATGAACGGCACGCTTTGAGATCTCCCCAGAGTGGCTCAATGATATTGAGGTCAGGAGACTGAGATGGCCACTCCAGAACCTTCACTTTATTCTGCTGTAGCCAATGACAGGTCGACTTGGCCTTGTGTTTTGGATCATTGTCATGTTGGAATGTCCAAGTACGTCCCATACGCAGCTTCCTGGATAATGAATGCAAATGTTCCTCCAGTATTTTTTGATAACATACTTCATTCATCTTGCCATCAGTTTTGACCAAATTTCCTGTGCCTTTGTAGCTCACACATCCCCAAAACATCAGCGACCCACCTCCGTGTTTCACAGTAGGAATGGTGTACCTTTCATCATAGGCCTTGTTGGCTCCTCTCCAAATGTAGCGTTTTTGGTTGTGGCTAAAAAGCTCAATTTTGGTCTCATCACTCCAAATGACTTTGTGCCAGAAGGTTTGAGGCTTGTCTCTGTGCTGTTTGACGTATTGTAAGCAGGATACTTTGTGGCATTTGCGTAGTAATGGCTTTCTTCTGGCGACTCGACCATGCAGCCCATCTTTCTTCAAGTGCCTCCTTTTTGTGCATCTTGAAACAACCACACCACATGTTTTCAGAGTCCTGTATTTCACCTGAAGTTAGTTGTGGGTTTTTCTTTGCATCCCGAACAATTTTCCTGACAGTTGTGGCTAAAATTTTAGTTGGTCTACCTGACCGTGGTTTGGTTTCAACAGAACCCTTCATTTTCCACTTCTTGATTTATATCCCTTTCCTGTTTTATACAGTTCAACTACCTTTTCCCGCAGATCCTTTGACAATTCTTTTGCTTTCCCCATGACTCAAAATCCAGAAACGTCAGTGCAGCACTGGATGAAAGATGCAAGGGTCTGTCAGGAGTCCAGAAACTCATTGACCTTTTATACACACGCACTAATTACAAGCAAACAGATCACAGGTGAGGATGGTTACCTTTAAGACCCCTTGCACACTGAGCCGCCCTGGGCGCCGGCAGGTAAAAAAACGCGCTATTTTTAGCGGCACTTTACCGTCGTTTTTGCGTCGCCATTCGGCCACTAGCAGGACGCTTTTAACCCCCGCTAGCGGCCGGAAAAGGGTTAAAACCGCCCGGGAATTTGCTGCTGCAGCGGCGCTTTACCGGCGCTGCCCACTGATTTCAGTGGGCAGGGGCGCTTTAGGAGCGGAGAGTTCACCACTCCTAATGCGCTCCAGAGAAGCTGCTGGCAGGACTTTTTCTGATGCCCTGCCAGCGCTCCAGTGTGAAAGCCCTCGGGCTTTCACACTGGAGTGAATAGAGCCGCTGTTTCAGGGCGCTTTGTAGGTGCTATTTTTAAACGCTATAGCGCCTGCAAAGCACCTAAGTGTAAGGGGTCTAATAGCCATTCTAACTCCTTTGTGTCAACTTGTGTGCATGTTATCAGGCCAAAAATTACCAGGGTATCTAAATTTTTGATCAGGGTCATTTGGGCCATTTCTGTTGACATTACGATTTAGAAAGAGAAAACAGTTGATTGATAAATGGCTTCAGCCAAACACTAACCATGAGTAAAAGAAAAGTTTGTGTTGCCATTCATATTCTCTGAAAAATGACCAAGAAATCCTTCCAGGGTAATATAATTATATATATTATATATATTATATATATATATATATATATATATATATATATATATATATATATATATATATATATATATATATATATATATATATATATATATATATTATATTATATTTTAATACTTTTTAAATCCTTTAAATCTGGTAATAAAAAAGAATTTTTTTTTCCCCTTTTTAGATTTATACATTTTTTTTATTTTAATACCAAATTTAAAAGGATTCTAAAATGATTAAAATGTAAAATACACACACAAAATTTTTAAATCCTTTAAATTTTGCGCAGAGAAACCAGATCTTCAGCCTTCCTGCATAGAGGAGCAGCACAGAGACCCAGTGATGAGGTCATCAGCTCTAAAATAAGGCCCCACACCCAAAATCTATCAATGCAACTCGACAGAGTTGCTCACAGCTACCACGTTTTGACCGTGGGAAGTGAACACTCCTTTTCTTTTGCCTTTCTCCTTCTGTACATTTTTACTCACAAAACCATCAAAAAGCAAGAGAAATCTTCTAAAAAAAAAAGTTTTATTTTTATACAAAAAAAAAAAAAAAAAAAAAGTTGTTTATTCAAAATGTAAGAAAAAAAATTTGAATGCCATACAGGTTGAATTCACTGCAAACTGTAAAAAAACATTTTTTTTTTTAATTTATATATAAAAAAAAGGGGACAAATAAAAAAAATAAATTTTACATTTTACAGTATTCTACAGACATGCACATTGTAACCAGCCCTGACAAAAAGAAAAGAAAAGAAAAAAAACATTTTAAACTTTTTTTTTTTCTTTATTTTACAATCACAGGCCCATCTTTTCATTACCCCTCCCCTTCCATATAGAATGTTCAGTCTAGACCAGGAAAAGTTTTGCCTTTGAAAATATGTTCCTCTGGATTGCAGCTTATATCTGAGGCTTCTCACGCAGGTTTCACAAGAGGAAAGAGAAACTGCCTGTGCTGCTTGCATTCAGATGGGCCTTAAAGAAGGGAATATAGGACAGACCTGTCTGTAAACAGGCCCACCGCAACTGAATGAGGGTCACTGGCATGAGTGCTAAATGGCAGGCAGCCATGTTGTTAGGCCCCTACAACCTGCTACATGAGTGCAAGAAGAGACCTGGGAGGTGCATTATGCCAACACATGGCAAGGGACCGTAAAAGGGAGGGGAAAAGAATGGTTATGAATGCCGTACAACTCACAAAAACCTAGGTGTATAGTAAGAACAGCCGCAGCCTCTGTCCAGGCCACACTTTCACTAATGCCCTGGTGGTCATGACTAAGCGCCGTATGTGGGATCGAAACGCGTCGGAGGGCATATGCTGGACAGAGTCTGGTCTGAGGCTGCTTTTACTATATACCTAGGGTTTTGTGAGATGTACAGAATCCGTAACTATTCTCACCACAAGAAGTTAGTAGCTCACTGGATTTGTAGCAGATCATCCGAAATTTGTCAATTCTGGTCAGGTTTGGCCAGCATTGTCCTTATTTGCTCATGTCTGAAGCAGAACCAATTACCACAAGCCACCAATATCTTCTGGTTAAACTCTAATGGCCAAAGTCTAGATAATCTAAAGCAGTGATATGCAATTAGCGGACCTCCAGCTGTCGCAAAACTACAAGTCCCATCATGCCTCTGCCCCTGGGTGTCATGCTTGTGGCTGTCAGAGTTTTGCTATGCCTCATGGGAATTGCAGTTCTGCAACAGCTGGGGGTCCGCTAATTGCATATCCCTGCCCTAAGGCATGTGGTTATCATATTTAAATGCTGAAGATTTCTTGGGCCAAAATCACATTGCTCTGCTCTTCAGAGGCAGCCCTCCTTCCCTGTAGTCTGGTTTCCACCAGAGAATGCTAGGGGTCCCTTGAGCTGCGACTCATTGCCCTCCCATCTAATGGTGCCCGCATAGTTCCGAAATCAACAACCCTTGGAAGAGCCAGTGGTCTGAAACCAATGATCTGAGCGTTCTGACCACTGGTCACCAATGTAAACGGCATTAAATCAGATGACTCCCAATGAATTGGTTCCCCAAGACCTAATAGCTTGAAGGGTTCTTTAAGCTGTGGCTCACTGACCTCCCATCTGATGTTGCCCACATAGTTCTGGAGTCAAGAACCCTTGGCAGCCCCAGTGGTACGACACCAATAATCTATTGAGCAATCTGACCACCGGTCACCAATGTAAAAGGACATTTTTTTCAGATGACCCCTAATGAATTGGTTTTAGCAAGGCTGCCCTCTTTGAGCTATAGCTCATTGACCTCCCAGATGATGGTGTCTGTATAGTTTCGGGGTCAACAACCCCTTTGGCAGAGGCAGTATTATGACACCAATAATCTTGTGAGCGTTCTGATCATTAGCCACCAATGTAAAGTGCATTTTTTCAGATGGCCACCAATTAAATGGTTTTAGCCAGGGTTCCCCAAGACCTGATCATTTCAAGGGTTCATCAAGGGTTCTTTGAGCTGTGGCTCATTGACCTCCCATCTGATGGTGTACACATAGTTCTAAAGGTCAACAAACCTTGGCCAGTGTTATGACACCAATGATCTCTTGAGGGTTCTGACCACCAATGCATAGGGAATTTTCCGTGATGACCCCCAAAGAATTGGTTTTAGCAAGGGTTCCCCAAGACCTGATCATTTTAGGAGTTCCTCCAGGACAAAAAGGCGGCTCTAAAGTGTGGTTGGCAGGAAAATAGCATGGACAGCCCTCATGTGCCATATCCATTTTAGGAACACCAAGATGAAAATGAACATTAGATAGATTAGAAAACACGGAACTTGGCCTTATCCATTTTCCAGCAAGCAGTGACATCATAGACCTGGCCATTTTTTTACTACCTGAATCATACCACAGTAAGGTCATCAGGCCCTAGCAAAATAATTGGCTGAAAGTTGGGGCAACCATCCAAAATGGCCTTTGTGAAAAATTCTAATGGCCAAAAAAAGTCTCTTGGTTTAGCCTGGTAATTTCATACACAAGGGGTTGGGGGGGGGGGGGGGGGAGTTGCCAATATGAAAATTATCAGAATTGGGCACAATTTTTTGCACATCTGTGCCCATTTTGAGTTCCCGTTGGCATTTTCATCATTAGGACAGACACAGGATTATCTAAGGGTTTTCTCTGGTTTTCATCTAGTGTTATTCTTGGGCTACTTTATGAAAATGATAACTTGTGTGTCTGGGACAGAAACTTGTTAATATTTCCATCATCTTTGTCCTTAAATAGAAGGCCAAGAACACACCATTTTTTTTTCTTTGCCAAGTAAATCATAAGTGCAACTGCTGTATCTAATGGCTTGGACAAAAATAAGGATCGCACCAATATTTTTCCAATTTAGGAAAACTGGTCGAAAATAACATATTTGGAAATGGCTTTAAAAAAAAAAAAAAATGTTAAAAATGTAAAAAGTATAATGGAGACCAAGACTTTGGACAAAGTCTTCAGGTCATGATTCTTGAAATATTAGATAAAATAGGGCATTTAAAAACCAACCACAATGGTTTATGATGCTGAATAACCAACCATTAATAGTGCCGAAAGCAATATACCATGTAGTACTAAGCAAGACTGGAGTGCCCAACTTTAGCCAGAAGTTAGTTTTTTCCAGTTTTGGACTGTCACAATGATTGGGGGACATGAAGTGAGAAGATAAAGCCCAACAGGGCAGCAACAGAAAGAAGCTTGTAGTAGAATATGGAAATGAGAAAAAGGTTAAACCTCCAACCTCCCCCTAATCAGATAATTTTGCTGTTTGTGTGTTGGTCTTCCTGTGTGTCAAAATTGTGTACACACTATCGGAATTTTCGACAATGGATTTTGTTGTTGGAAAATTTGAGATACAGATCTCAAATTTTGTTTGTCAGAAATTCCGACGGAAAATGTCCAATGGAGCCTACACATGGTCGGAATTTCCGACATCAAGCTCCCATCGAACATTTGTTGTCGGAAAATGCAACCGTGTGTACGCGGCATAAGAGTCAAGGTGTCACTAGGACTGAGGTCAGGGTTTTTACTGGTAGCAACCCAAACTAGATTAGGTTCTTACCCTTCCCTACTCTAAAACAAAAATCTCCTGTGCGGGTCTTTTATCAGCTTTAGATGCCTTGCTGCAGCTTCAGAATATTATATTTTATTATATATATATATATATATATATATATATATATATATATATATATATATATATATATATATATATATATATATATATATATATATATATATATATATATATATATATATATATATATATTTTTTTTTTTTTTTTTTTTCAATTTTTTCATATACACACACACACATTTTGAAGCATTTTCTCCATTATCCTAGGACAGGGGTCTCCAAACTTTCTAAACAAAAGGGCCAGTTTACTGTCAGGCTTTAGAGGGCCGGACTGTGGCCAACAGGAGTAGAAAATGCCCCATCGTTGGTGCCATTGGGAGGAACTGTGCCCCCATCGTTGGTGCCATTGGGAGGAACTGTGCCCCCCATCGTTGGAGCCATTGGGAGGAACTGTGCCCCCCATCGTTGGAGCCATTGGGAGGAACTGTGCCCCCCATCGTTGGAGCCATTGGGAGGAACTGTGTCCCCCATCGTTGGAGCCATTGGGAGGAACTGTGCCCCCCATCGTTGGAGCCATTGGGAGGAACTGTGCCCCCCATCGTTGGAGCCATTGGGAGGAACTGTGCCCCCCATCGTTGGAGCCATTGGGAGGAACAGTGCCCCCCATCGTTGGAGCCATTGGGAGGAACTGTGCCCCCCATCGTTGGAGCCATTGAGAGGAACTGTGCCCCCCATCGTTGGTGCCATTGGGAGGAACTGTGCCCCCATCGTTGGTGCCATTGGGAGGAACTGTGCCCCCATCGTTGGTGCCATTGGGAGGAACTGTGCCCCCATCTTTGGTGCCATTGGGAGGAACTGTGCCCCATTGGGAGGAACTGTGCCCCATCATCGAGCCCCATTGTTAGTGTCATTGGGATGAACTGTGCCCCTTTGTTCATGTCAGTAAATAAAATAGTGCCCCAAGTTTTGAGACCAATGCCCTAGGATATGACAACTCAGCAACAGCAGCTGGTATTCTGCAGCACAACTAGTAAGATTTCAGAAGGTTTAACATTAAAAACCATTAGATAATTTTTTTTTTTTACATCTGTCACCTCTAGCTTTTCTAAGGGGCAAGAAGAGGCCTACATCATTTAAAAAAAAAATAACCAATTTGCAAAACCAACAACCAAAAGGGTTAGGTAGTGTAAAAACAACTTTATTTTTTTAATTATTTTTTAAAGTCCTTCAGTAGTGGGATCCTAGAAATGTCAACTTTTTTTTTTATACTAAAAGTGAGACATTACAATGGAGAAATAAAAAACAAAATATGAAAAAGTTGACCTGGAAAAAAAAAAAAAAAAAAAAAAAAAAAAGAAAAATACATAAAATGTGTTCGCAAACACCACACACACTTTTCCTGTAGACAAAACATTCTCAAAAGTAGTAGAGTCAAATTTTTTTTTTAAATTGCTACAATTGGGTGACCGTGTTCATATCTCACACTTCTGGAGCAACACAGAGACACAAAAAGAAGAAGAACTTCCAACATTAACACACCCGAAATAATCATGTCACCTGGCCAGCCAAACCTTGGGAGTCTACGGACTTCGGCGGTAAACGAGATGATGTGAGAAATTAGTGCACTTAGTTGACAAGTCAATACATTATTGGAATGTAACAGTCTGAAATTTCCCGGTCACCACCATCGGACAAGAAATAGTTCAAACAATCGAGCTCACATTTTCTTTTTTTTCCCCTCAATTGAAAAGCTTGACATGTTCATGGTGTATTCTACTAGTGTATTCAGACCGCCCCCGCCCCCCCTTTTTAAAAAAAATGGCAATATATTTCTTGAATTTAAAAAAAATGTTAAAATCAGGGATGTACATTTACAGAATTAAAGTTACAGTTTTGTACAAATTTTTGAAAACAAAAAAACAGACAGCGCCACAGTTTAGTGGTTTTCTGAGAACTGTCCGAACATACAAAAGATTTCAGTCTACGAGAATTCCTCGCCCACCCAAGCCAGGTTGGCAATTACGATAGTTGGTGTGACCTTTTTACGAACTAAGCCACTTTTTTTTTGTCTGGTGTCGGAGAAGCTCATGAGCTGAAGCTTCAAAAAAATGTTTTTTCCACAGTTAAAAAGACGGGAAAGCACCAGGGATGGACAGTAGAAAAAGCCTCAGCTGATAGCCCTTAAATTTGGCACCAAACGTGAATCTTTTATGGCCTCGGCTGGTGTAAATGGTTGAAGCAAGGTCCTCCTGAAGCACTCAGAGTAAACGTGGTCCATTGTTCTAAGTCTCAGCGGATGTGAAGAGTTGTTGATCTTTAATTATTGCTGAGATGGTGGGAACAAAACGAACTGAAAGCTCTGGAAAACAGAGTCAATAAGCGCCCTGATCACTGGAAGAATGGATTTGTAGCAAAATGGAAGTTTTGATGGGTCTTCAGTTCAAAAAACAAGTTTATGAACAATGGATGTTCGAGAAGAAACCATGGTTGAGGTTTGGTGCACACCAAAAAAAGTCATGTTGATTTTGCCATAAGGTCAAAACAGCACAGACCCAAAAAAAAAAAAAAAAAAAGTCACCGAGGAAGAAAAGATGAACAACCATGTACACCTTAACTTTGTATCCCTTCTGTGAGTGTGAAGGTCCAGGGGGGTTCAAACTGAAGTCTCTGACTGAAGCCTCATCACGAATTTATGAGATTTGGGGTCCACGAATTCCTCTGAGAGCTTAAAGAAAGGAATCTTTTTGGTGCTGACTACCAAGCTGAAATCTTGCCTCTTCAAGACGAACACAACGCCATCTTTCAATCCATTGGTTACTGGTTCCTCGCTGACCAATGTCCACTGCTTGGCTAGCCAGCGTTCTTTGTGATACTGGATGGTGGGACCGGGGCCTAAATACCGCTCTAGAAAAGCCTGTAGGGTTAGAAAAAAAAAAAAAAGTCACGCAGACGTTAGTAGCAGGAATGTATCTCTACATAGTGTGTGTGAATACATATAGAATTTTTTTTGCGTTTAATATACAAAACAATAATGGAGAAAAAAGAAGGCCACTTTAAAAGAATGAACTGAAAGCACATGCAGAAACTTAGTTAATGTGCAGTTTTACCATTTAGCATACACACACACACACACACACACACACACACACACACACATAATACACATATACATACACAGTTGTGCTCAGAAGTTTACATACCCTGGCAGGATTTATGATTTCTTGGCTATTTTTCAGGAAATTTGAAGAACACAAAAACCCTTTCACTCATGGTTAGTATTTGGCTGAAGCCATTTATTATCAATCAACTGTGTTTACTCTTTAAATCATAATCACAACAAACTACCCAAATAACCCTGATCAAAAGTTTACATACCCTGGTGATTATGGCCTGATAACATGCACACAAGTTGACACAAAGGGGTTTGAATGGCTATTAAAAGGTAACCATCCTCACCTGTGATCTGTTTGCTTGTAATTAGTGTGTGTATAAAAAGTCAATGAGTTTCTGGACTCCTGACAGACCCTTGTATCTTTCATCCAGTGCTGCACTGACGTTTCTGGATTCTGAGTCATGGGGAAAGCAAAAGAATTGTCAAAGGATCTGCGGGAAAAGGTAGTTGAACTGTATAAAACAGGAAAGGGATATAAAAAAGGTATCCAAGGAATTGAGAATGCCAATCAGCAGTGTTCAAACTCCAATCAAGAAGTGGAAAATGAGGGGTTCTGTTGAAACCAAACCACGGTCAGGTAGACCAACTAAAATTTCAGCCACAACTGCCAGGAAAATGGTTCGGGATGCAAAGGAAAACCCACAAATAACTTCAGGTGAAATAATACAGGACTCTATAAAAACATGTGAAGAACGATGGGCTGCATAGACGAGTCACCAGCAGAAAGACATTACTATGCAAATGCCTCAAAGTATCCCTCTTACAATACGCCAAACAGCACAGAGACAAGCCTCCAACCTTCTGGCACAAAGTCATTTGGAATGATAAGACCCAAATTGAGCTTTTTGGCCACAACCATAAACGCTACAATTGGAGAGGAGTCAACAAGGCCTATGATGAAAGGTACACCATTCCTACTGTGAAACACGGACGTGGATCGTTGATGTTTTGGGGATATGTGAGCTACAAAGGCACAGGAAATTTGGTCAAAACTGATGGCAAGATGAAGTAAGTATGTTATCAAAAAATACTGGAAGAATATTTGCATTCATTAGCCAGGAAGCTATGCATGGGACGTACTTGGACATTCCAACATGACAATGATCCAAAACACAAGGCCAAATCAACCTGTCATTGGCTACAGCAGAATAAAGTGAAGGTTCTGGAGTGGTCATCTCAGTCTCCTGACCTCAATATCATTGAGCCACTCTTTAGAGATCTTAAACGTGCAGTTCATGCAAGACAGTCCAAAAATTTACAGGAATTGGAGGCTTTTTGCCAAGAGGAATGGGCAGCGTTACCATCTGAGAAGATAAAGAGCCTCATCCACAAATACCACAAAAGACTTCAAGCTGTCATTGACGTTAAAGGGGCAATATACGGTATTGAGAACTGGGGTATGTAAACTTTTGATCAGGGTCATTTGGGTAGCTTCTGTTGCCATTATGATTTAAAAAGAGTAAACACAGTTGATTGATAATAAATAGCTTCAGCCAAACACTAACCATGAGAGAAAGAAAAGTTTTTGCGTTATCATTCATAGTCTCTGAAAAATGGCCAAGAAATCAAATTCTACCAGGGTATGTAAACTTATGAGCACAACTGTATATACATATAGACACACACACACACACGTCATCCAGTCTATTTAGGTCAGTTTTTATCAATTACAGTCCTCAAGGCGCACCAACAGGTCATGTTTTCAGGATTTCCCTCAGATGAAACGCTTGCGGTAATTACTAAGGCAGTGAAACCGATCAAATCACCTGTTCAAAATAATGGAAAGCCTGAAAACATGACCTGTTGGTGCGCCTTGAGGACTGGAATTGAGAAACACTGGTTTAGGTGATTGGATTAAAAGGCAAATCAATTTGTGTATGGATAATGTTAAAAAAAATATATAAAAATATTATTCTTATTAATATTTGTATAGCGCCAACAGGAGGGGGGAGGAGGTACAAAAGATAATAGCTGCGGGGGGGGGGGGGGGGTGATCTGATGGAGGTGACTCGGATACAGTACTTAGGTGGAGGTTGGATAGGCTTCCCTGAATGAGGGAGTTTTCAGGGATCGCCAAAAAGGTGGACAGGGTAGGGCCATACAAACTGGGGCAGGGAGTTCTAGAGAATGTTACAGGTTCTGCAGAAGTTCAGGAGACGTGCATGGGAGGAGTTAACGAGGGAGCTAGAGAGCAGAGTCTTTGGAGAAGAGGATTTGGACGATATCTGTACACGAGGTTGTTGATGCATCTGTGGGTGGCCCTGTATGTTGTGGTTAGTATTTTGAATGTTATATGGTGGGGATAGGGGAAGCCAGTGAAGGGATTGGCAGACAGGGGCAGCAGTCACGGATTGGTTAGTAAGGTGTATTAGTCTGGCAGCAGTATTCATAATAAACTGAAGGGGGATAGCCTGCGTAAGGGTAGGACAGTGAGGAGGGACTTGCAGTAGTCAATGTGGGAAATAACCAAGGAGTGAATACGTTTTGTGGTGTCATTAGTCAGGAAAGAGGCAAATTCTAGAAATGATATGGAGGTTAAGGCGGCAAGATGTAGCCAGTGATTGGATTTGGTGGCTGAAGGAGAGGTCAGAGTTTAGGATTATACCCAGCACCCTGGCATGTGTGGAGAGACCAATGGCTGTGCCTTTGATCTTAAATGGTAAAGTCCTTGGAAGAGGATCGAGGAGAAGGAAATATTACAAGTTCAGTTTTAGAAAGATTGAGTGTAAGGAAGTGGTATGAGATCCAGACTGATATGCTGGTCAGAAAGTTTGTGATACGGGAGATTGAGGGGGTAAGTTGAGGAGTGGAGAGATTGGTTTGGGTATTGTCAACATAGAGGTGGTATTGGAAGCCATTGGAGGCCATCAACTGGCCCAGGGAAGAGGTATAGAGAGAATAGAAGGGGACCAAGGATGGAGCCTTGGGGTACCCCAACAGAAAGAGGAAGAGGAGCGGAGGAGATGTATGTGACACTGAAAGTGTGCTGAGACAGGTAGGAAACCAAGAAAAAGCAGAGTCACGGAAACCAAGGGAGTGAAGTTTATTGAGGAGGAGCGGGTGGTCAACATTGTTGACGGCAGCGGAAAGGTCCAAGTGTATGGGTATGGAGTACTGGCTGTTGGTTTTAGCAGTTTTTTGGTTTGTTGGTGAGTTATAGTAGGGCAAGTTCAGTGGAATGTTGTGGAAGTCAGACTGTAGGGGGATTGAGAAGGTTGTTGTGAGTGAGGTAGCAACTTAAAAGGTTGTGGATAAGGTGTTCAAGAAGTTTGGAGGCAACTGGGAGCAGGGAGATGGGTCTTAAGTTATTCAAACAGGTGGGGTCCAGTAAGGGTTTTTTTTTTGTCTTTTGTTTTTTTTAAGTATGGGGTAACCAGTGCATGTTTGAGTGGGTAGGGAAAGGTGCCAGAGGAAAGGGAGGAGGATGGAGGAGATGTGGGTTAGAGAGTTTAGGATAGAGCAGGAAGGTGATCGCAGTAATTGTGAGTGGACAGGGTCCAAGGAACAGGTGGTGAGGTGGGCCGTGGAAAGGAGTTTGGCAACTTCCTCAGTGGCAACAGGGCTGAAGGAGGTAAGTATCGAGTGCGTTGTTGAACCTGGTGTGTTGGTTGGGGGAGGAAGCTGGACATCTCATGAATTGTGTCGATCTCGTTTTTGAAATGGTTGGCAATCTCCTGGATGGTAAAGTAAGTAGGTGGGTGGAGGCAATGGGGAGGTGAAGTAAGGAATCAAGGGTAGAAAAGAGTTGACGAGGTTTGGCTTTTTATGAGAGTGGTGTAGTAGGTTTGTTTAGCAGTGTGGAGGCAGGAGTTGTATTTGAGAAGGGCAGATTGGTAGGAGGGTGAAGTCTTGCAAGGATTTAGTTTTACGCCAAGCTCGCTCAAGACCACGGTTGCGTCTCTTGAGACTTCTGGTGTCGTCCGTTTGCCAGAGTTGTAGCAGACGAGGCCTGGTTCTGAGTGTAGCAATAGGAGCGAGTGTCCAGGGAGGATGACAGCATGTTGTTGTAGATGGAAGTATGCATATGAATTAGAAATATATAAATAGACCAAAAACTAATTTTTACAATAAAAAAACAAAAAAAAAACGTAAAATCAAATAAATGTCAAGAAAAACAGTTAAAAAAATAAAAATAAAAACATGATTTACAAACAAAATAAAATAAAGATAGAATAATAAAATAAAAAACACACAAAAAAAACACAAAAAAAAAAAAAAAACACAAACAAACAATCTTCATCACCCATTAAATAAAAATTAAAATGTCAAAAGAAAACACGTTTTTACAACAGAAAAAAAAAAAAATTCACACATGAAATAAAATAAAAGTGGCAAAAGAAAACACCTTTAAAAAATACATTACACACAAAATAAAACAAAAAAAAAAAAAAACTACCTCAAAAATGGTACAATCGTTGAATAAAAATGGCAAGTATTTTTTTTTGGATTTCAGTTAAGGACCGCTAAGAAATAAATGGGCAGAAGCAACCCAACACATAAAAAAATAAAACGCTTTTTAAACGCTCGTGTTAACTGTACGCTTGGGCGTTAATAGGTCTTTAGTGAATTGATCCCTATACTAGCACTGCCCCTGTTCTAATGCCTACCCCACTGCACATATTGAAGCACAATTCTGGACACATTTTTGTTCTTTATGCGGCGCCAACATTTTTTTTTTTTTAAATAAAAAAAATGGTAATGACAGCAAAAGCCAAACAAGAGTTAAAAATTGAGCTCATTACAAAGAGGGGAATAGCAGTAATTTGGCAATAAGCAGTCTGTTGACACACAAGAGGAGCATTTATGATTGTCACAATGACCCATTAAAAAGGTCTTCATGCCGCTCCTGGTCGTACATTAAAGGCTTCAGGGTGTGAGCGACACATCTGCTCAGCACAGGACAAAGCCATGGCAGAGAAGCCGCAATTAAATATAAATGAGCGGCATAAATATTTCAAGGCGTGTCAGAGCAAGGTACAGTAGCGGCTGGTTAACTGAAACCAATACCCCAGCGCTGTGGGCAGGAGCTAAAAGCTGCCTCTAGCTGCAATACACCTAGTACACACTAGGTGGCAGACTTGTGATTTTTATTATAAAAAGGTGAACAAAAAGCCAAAAAGAAAAAAAACTGCATATCATATTACAAGCGGAAAATTTACAGCTGAACCGGGACTGGGTGTAAACCGCAGTTTAACAAGTCACCCTACATGGGATTAACACCTCTGCTGGAAACGTTTCACAGGCTCCGTCACAAATAAACAGCGCAGGATCCAGTAACGTGAGAACCTAGTTTTGGGCCCGATTTGGAAACAAAACTGCAACAGCCGGCTAAAACTACAGTGGCTATAAATAGAAAAATATATAAACAGGCGCTAAATAAAACAGGATATTTACATATTCATAATATGGGAGTATAACTATGAAGTAGAATGGCATCTTGACATCTGGGGGACCCCAGGGCAATGGCACCCTGACAACCAGCGGCCCCCAGGACCAAGGTACCCGGACACTGGGGGCTCTCAGGAAAACAAAACCCTGACACACAGTAGTCCCTGGAACAACAACATCCGAGGGTCTCAGAACAATGGCACCCTGATGCTTGGGGGTCCCCAAAATAATAGAACCCTGACACTTTGTGTAAAAGCACATCAGCACCCCAAAACTTGGGAATGACAGCACAATGACATCTTGAGACTTTAAAGGGCCTAGAACAATGGCACCTTGACAGTTGAGGGTCCTAGCACAAAAGCTCCCTTGTTACTTGGTGCAGAGCAATGGTACCCTGACACTGCCAGTAACAGCACAATGGCACTTCAACATGAGATATTAAAAAGCAGAAACATTTTCTTAGCATCACAATGAAGAAATTAATCTCCACTAACCTTTGGTGTCATATCATGAGTGATACAGAACTCCAGGTGTTGAAGAATGCTCTCCATCGTGTGATACGGTTGCTGTTTCGTCGTGCGTAGGTATTTCTGCATGGCTCTAGCCATGGAAGCGAAGATAGCCTGGGCAGCCTCTCGGGGATCCATGATCTCACGTGGGTTTTTCTGGTCTTCTTCTTGGAGACGTTTAATGTGGGTGAAGGCCTCTTCTACAGCCACCACCAACCTACAAGGGCAATATCAGCCAAGTTAGTAAACGGTGAGCAACTTAACTGAATTGTCCAATAGAAAAGCAAAAGGCAAGATCTTCGTACTAAACTTTCAGCTCTTAGACCATAACATATCCTAGCTAGAGGCAACAGTGCTTAAGATCCGACACCATATGGTGTTGGCAAGAACCTGCACAGGTCTTGAAAACTATCTCAGTTTTCCCTTAGAACCACCCTGGATCCTAGGTTAAGGATGTAAATGAGGCTTTCTAAAGGTCTGGCACCTTATGGTGTTGACAAGGGCCTATGTAGGTCTTCAAAACAATCTCAGTGTCCCTAGAGAACTACATTGGAGTCTAGGTAAAAAAAGGGGAGTTAATGGGGTTTCCTAAAGATCTGGCACCTTATGGTGTTAGCAATAACCTGTGCAGGTCTTCAAAATAATCTTAGTGTCACCTACAGAACCAATTTGGGTCACGGGTCAAGGCTGTATATATGAGGTTTGCTAAAGATCTGGCACCTTATGGTGTTGACAAAGGCTTCAAAAATTTCAGTGTCCCTATAGAACCCCCTTAGGTCATATGTCAAGACTGTATAAAGGACTTGTTTGCCCAAGTCAAGATTTAGCTACTCCTACTTCCATACTAAGACCCACCCCATCATCCAACTTTACTGCTCTAAAGTTCTGGGATTTGACAGTTGAATGACAAGAGAGGATAGCAATAGGATCCCCCATATTTACAAGGGAAAATGGTGACTGGTGGTGCGATCACATGGGTTTGGTGTGATCACATGGGCTTGCCTCCACCAAGTTTATAAGTGTGCTGGGTGACTGTCCATTCTTTCAACCAATGTTGATTTACACAAAGCACAACAGGCACTGTTTACGATTACAAAAAACACACCAACGAGAACCCGATGAAAGATTTGCTCAATTTTCGTTGTTGGCGTCGGCCATTATTGTAAATGAGAGTGACATTTATCTACCCCGGGATTATCACTAACAGGAGGATGATGACAGTTTTCTCCCGCAGGCCTGCACAAGTCCTAGAATTGCTGTGACTGCCGTAGGAACGCAATGACATCTCTTCATCACAGGGGAGAAGAGAAGAGAGAATTAACATTAACGATTAAGGGATACGGGATAATAATTCTTATATTCAGAGATGTGTGAAGGGACTTACACCGCTCACGCTCCCACTCTATAAAAATTTTAATGAATGTACTTTGTGCAAGGCAGGGAAAAAAAGTTTCAAAGTTACTTCAGAGTGCCGACATTTTTTCACCCATCTGCCCTGGACAACCATATTGGAAGACACACTGAAGTCAAGGTTTCAAGCCTTAAAATGTGACTTTGTGCAAAGCAACAGGTTCTCTCTAATACTGGCCACCTTTACGCTTTGTTCTGCAGGTAGAAGCCCTGCATAAGTTCCAAGACACAGCCCATTCAGAAGAAGGTAATGGCACTTGACCTGAGGTCATTATTGGAGGACCATGTAGTGGTTGGAAGGGCTAGGGAGCCAGTTCAATTCGTCTGATATAATTATCCTTTAACCTTTTATTTTTTTTCCCCCCATTAAGAACAGATACATCACTGCCCTAGTGTAGATCCCTGTGGAGCCAACTTCAAAGGCTGTATGTATATGGGGCCTTGACTACTGTCCAAATCCAAGATTTAGCCACACCTCTTCCTGCGCTAAACCCCACCTCTAACATTTGTAAGAGAAGCAACAGATAAAAGGTACTTCAAGATATTTAAGTCTCCATATCTTCTAAAGCAGGGATCTCCAAACATTGGGTCAGTTTACTGTTCTTCAGACTTTAGAGGCCACCGGGAGTTGATCAGACTGTGGCCACTGGGTGTTGATCATCGTTGATGTCAATGGTAGGAATTGTGCCCCATTGTTGGTGCCATTGGGAGAAATTGTGCCCTTCATTGGTGACTATAAATGAAATAATGCCCCAAGGGCCAGATAAAAGCAAGCGAAGGGCCGCATCTGGTCCCTGGGCCACAGTTTGGAGACCACTGTTCTAAAGCAAACGTTCAAACTCCCAATTCCTGTTTTCCTGTATTTCCAATAACGTAGAGCAGACCTTCGCTCTCAGAGATAGTGGACCCATAGAAGGCATACCTTGCTTTCCGCTTACGCACTCTCCGCTCATGCTCCGCCTCTTCATAGTAATACTCGTTGTGACTGTTGTCCCTCCTCCTGGCGGCTGCAGCTATTACTGCCCGAGACTGCCCTGTGGAGTTGTTAGTAGAATTTTCTAGAGGAGGAAAAACAAGGAAAATGTAGTGGTTAGATTAAATAATTATAGTAAATGAAGGACTTCTAGGAAAAGGAAAAAAAAAAAAAAAATGTAAGAATTAGGTTGATGCACCCAAAAACAATATATTATTGGAGGTGGAGTACGATTGGTTGAGTCAGCCACCGGCTTTTTTTTTGAGAGACTACAGTGGTGATATTTTCACATCAGAGTTGCTGGCTGTTCTTATCCACAGTGGAGTTTTGCATGCCCTGCCCTACCTTAGGGTGCTATTACATTTGTGGTTGCAGTCTACCAATTCTGAAATTAATGAAAAAAAGCTAATGAAAAGAGTGAGAATCCCTTGTAGTAGCCAAAGCAGGTGTGTAGACTCAGGAACTTAAATCTGAGAGCTTATACCAGGAGAAAAAAAAATAGGTTTGGCCTTCCATAGACAGTGCAGGAGCAATAACTGCATGAAATACTCAGCATTTCAAAGAAAGTGCAGGAGTTATAGCTGGATAGAATGGTTGGCATTCAGTAGACAGTGCAGGAGTTATAGTTGGGTGAAATGTGCAGCATTCCATAGACCGTGGAGATGCTATAGCTGCATGAAATGTTCAGCATTCCATAGACTGTGGCGATGCTACAGCTGCATGAAATGTTCAGCATCACAGACAGTGGAAATGCTTTAGCTGCGTGAAATGTTCAGCCTTTCATAGACAGTGGAGATGCTATAGCTGCATTAAACAATTTATATTCCATACACCGTGCAGGTAGCTATAGGAAGAGATATACCTGCATGGATTAGACAGCATTTCATAGATTTTTGCTACATTAAAATGCTCAGCATTCTGTAGCATTCAGGAGCTATAGCTGCATGAAATGACTGGCATTCCTTAGCCCGTGTAGGAGATATAGCTGCATAGATTGGTTTCATATAGAGAACAGGAGTTTTGGCTGAATTAAATGCTCAGTATTCAGTAATCCATGCACGTGCTATAGCTGCATAGAATGGTTAGCATTCTGTAGACGGTGCAGGAGCTATAGCTGCAGAAATTGGTCAGCATTTCACATAGAGAGCAGGCGTTGTAGCTGCATTAAATGCTTAGCATTTCGTAGGCTGCGCAGGAACTATATCTGCATGGAATGATTGCCATTTGGTAGACTATGCAGGAGCTATACTTGCATGAAATTCTTAGCAATCTGTAGACCTTACAGAACCTATAGTAGAATTAAAACGCTTGACAGTCTATAGGTAGTGCAGGATCTTTAGCTGCATGGAATAATCAGCATTCCGTAGACAGGGGAGGAGATATAATAGTTACTAACAGCTGAGTATTTTCCAATAGGCACACTTTGAAAGCTAGGAAAGGTGAAGAAATCCAAGAACTATTTCATTTCATCGTCCTACATCGTCCCACTTAAATTTTATATACAGGTCAAAAAAAAGTGGAGATTTCCTTTCTGAAAACTGCAAAATGCAAACACTAAGGGAGTCCTTCGAAGGTTAAAAAAATTTGAATTTAAAATGTCTGCCCGCAGCCTCCACGTTTCGTTTCCAGCTCTTGGAGAAGCCCAACAAGGCCTCCATGCAAAATGCAGACAGCAGCTTTGAAGTTTTCGACTTTCATAAATTTGATATTCAGCTCGATGCCCTAAAGGGAGAAAAAGGTTTCAAGGAGGAGGTTTCAGCCAACCTTAATAATGGAGGGGGACCGCCTCCCGTGCGCTAGTTTTTCTTTTTTCATAGGGAACAAGACAAGATTCATGTCTGTGTGTAGCATGCAGAGTTATAGAGGTCATGGGAGCAAAGATGGTGGGAACCATTCTCGTCATTGCGAGGGTCTAAAAGGAGGTTTGTGTCGCCCATGACAACCAAACCACTGCACTGTCAGCCCTAGCTGACTAATAAAAGGGGAAACTAGGTTTTTTATGAAAGGGGGATGCCTCACTGAGGATAGCGGGTGGTGAAACATCTTCCAACCCCTTAGCAGCTCAGCCAGTGTTTGAAAGTGGCACACAAAAATTTAACACTCGCTCTCCTTTTCTCCATAGTAAAGAGTAACATCAGAACCCAAAAAGCCAGTGTGTTAAATTTCAGCTTTAGCTATTAAGCTCTGTAAGCAACAGGGTTCTTTTTTTTCAACTGAGTAGTAGAGAGGAGCTCAGACTTCGTCTGAACTTGGACCAAACCCAGAAGGAAGCAGTCATTCTTACCCAATCAACTGCAGCTAGGGGAGGGAATGCTTAAGAAAATCATTACTATAATATGGCCATATGGCCTTTTTACAGTCAAGGTCATTAATTCCCAAGCTAATCCCTAATGAGCAGCTAAGAACTGGCAGGTAAATATGAGGAAAAAAGCTGAGAGCTCCATCTACTGGAGGTGATACAATTGCATTATTTCTTAGTTGCTTGACAAAAAGTATATAAGTACTGTTACATAGTTGGGGTTAACGCAAACCCATTCCTTTCCTGTGCTTGGCAAAGGTAAAGGTTGGTTTAGCTGTAGGAGCCACAGACTACTCTGGGGAAATCTCACCACTGCAATCTCAGAGATATGAAAAACAACTGGGTGCTTATATGTCCTAGTGTCCTCCTATACATCCTAGTGGAATAAATTTATATAAAGATAAATGGTCAATAAACCCAACTCCAGCCAAGTTTTTTTCTTTACTTTATATAGAACAGAGATGCGCTCGAACATCAGTAATGTTTTAAATGCTGTCTATGTCTCCACTGAAATGTCTCATTTCCTCCTCTTCCAACCACCAGGACAGGTAGTGAGGACAAATCTCCCTCATGGTGACACAGGCAGCATTACAATCCTAAGATAAATTTTAAACTTTCCATGTTTTTCTAGAAAATGTAGACTTCTTGCTGTTTCCATTAAGGGGATTTCCCTCACTTCCGGTTTTATTGGATATCTACCAAACAGGAAGTGGGGAGATTTTCCCTCACATGTGTCCATCAAATAGACTGAAAGTGGGGGAAAATCTCCCAAATGGAGGCACAATTGAAAGTTGATTGAGGTTCTAACGCTTTGACATTATCTGGAGTTGGGTATTAACAGTAGAGGACAACCCGAGAGAGGTCATAAACACAAGCCATGTAGACGAGTTTCTTGACAGGGAAAAGACAACAGGTGAAGACAAAGTGGAGAAGACCGAAGAGACCCAGGAACAGTATCATCGTCTCACCCTCTCCAAGCGAGTAGACCTTGAATCCAGACATTTTCTTGCTCAGGATGGATTTTGGCAGGTTCAGGAGGGCAGGGTTGTAGACAGGGAAGTCGTGATAATAATTTTCCAAAATCCATACAGCGACTCGCTGGATACTGTGAGTAGAACAGACAGGGACGGGTGGGGAGGAAGAGACGGTAAATTAACAAGTGTGCCAAAAAGGGGGAGGAGAAGACACAAGGGGAAAACAGAAGGAACATGGGAACAAAGGCTGTGAATCAACCAGACTGACAATACAGAAAAATCTAGCAGAACAAAGATGGCTGCCGGAAAGCTGGGAGACAAACCTGGCCACCATAGAGGTGGAAAAATACAATCCAAGTTTTTCTAAATTGTTTCTAAAACTCATAGTCCCCTGAACCTTCTTAGTGTTCTTACCAAAGAGGATCCATGAATACTCTTCTCAATCTTCTCACCAAAGAGGACCTATTGATACTGCTCTCACCAAAAGAGGACCTATGGATACTGCTCTCACCAAAGAGGAACTATTAATACTGTTCTCACCAAAGAGGACCTACTGCATTAATACTGTTCTCACCAAAGATGACCTATTAATGCTATTCATGTTCTCACCAAAATGGAACTATTACTAGTTCTCTCAATGTTCTCACCAAAAAAGACCTATTATTACTGTTCTCGATGTTCTCACCATAGAGGTGGAAAAAAGTCCAATTTTTTAAAAATTTCTAAAACTCAATTTCCCTGACCCTTCTGAAAGTTCTTACCAAAGAGGACCCATGAATACTCTTCTCAATCTTCTCACCAAAGTGGACCTATTTTTTCTGTTATCAAGGTTCTCACCAAAGAGGACCTATTAATATGGTTCTCACCAAAGAGGACCTAACAGTACGGTTCTCACCAGTGGACCTGTTAATACAGTTCTAACCAAACGCGGACATCTCGGCAATAAAAGTGATTCTCATTTTGGAGTGTAAAAAAAAAAAAAAAGGTACATCCTACATGCCATCACAGATAATCCTTATCACTCCATCTAGTGTCTATAATGCTGTATTTTTCTGATTGAGGCATTTCAGGATAATACTGCATTATGGCCACTAGATGACTAGACTAGAGCTGACAATCATAAGAAATAAACATATTAGGCAAAACACGGGGGTCATTTGTGAAAGCTGTGTGAATGCTTAAGATGTATAGACATTTTTTTTTATATAAATAGACCCTTTAGTCTAAAACACAGACAAAGATCATATGGTCTCCTCCTACCAGGAGCACCTTGTGTATGTTTTAAGTCATCAGACCAGCCTTTCTCAACATAGAGGAACCCTTTACACTTTCTGGTTTCAGGGAAATCCTGCTAAAATGTACTATTGATACTTTAGTGTGATGGTCAGTGGGAGAATGCTTCTTACACTTGTCTTCATTGGGAAGAGTTAACCCCTTACAGATAGCTAAAAAGATAATGGAGGTCAGTGGGAACTATCTGAAAAAGGAGAAGTTATTCATTGCTCAAGGAACCCCTAGCAATCTCTGGGAGGAACGCTAGAGTTCCATGGAACCCCGTTTAAGAAACCATGCATTAGACACTGCACAGAGCCTACAATTTCTATAAAGCAATCCCAATCTGGGTATCATGAAATCAGCAAAGTGCAACCATTGTGTAGCACAGGGGTAGGCAACCCGCGGCACACAAAGCCTCTTTTGGCGGCACTCCACTCCCTCCCCATCAGCAGAGCAGCGCAGGGAAATGTCAGTGAGACACTAATGCATTCCAATTTCAGAATTCCTCACACCGCACCTGCACTGAGGGGAAGGCACTGTGCCCTCACACATTGTAAGAGATGGAAAACATTGATAGGTTCTCTAACTTTGCTGTAGCTGTGATCATCAGCTTTTGTGATGGGGGAAGAGATTTGGGTGCAGTTTTGTAGGGGGGGGCGGCCCCTGTTTCCAGGAGGAGGACTGTCATTGGCCAAAGCTAAAGCCAATCACAGTCCTGATAGCCCCGTCCACCATCTGGAAGAAGATGACTCGCTTGGTTGCCACTACCAATCTCAGAAAGAAGGGATTTCACTGCGATTGAGAAGACCCCAATCTTGTGACAGTTTGTGGAATTACTGTTGAGCTTCTGGGAACTTTGCTGAAATTATTCCTGAACCTTTGCATTGCTTATTACTGAACCCAGGCACTCTGCATCCCTTTAAGCCCCAGCCAGTATTCAGCGCAATGAAAACCACACCCAACTTTTGCTGCAGCGCAGAGCGCCGCACTTTTTCTCAGCTGCGGGGGCCCAATTTATGACCCTGCACACAGGCCCACTGCTTTCAGAAAATGCCCCTGACCTGAGCTCATCATTGAGCACCCATTCCAGATGCTTGAATGTGACACCACATACATCCCATATATCCCATAGAAGCACATGGGCTGGATGCAAGAGGTGGATCAGCAGGATGAGTGTGAAGTTTTTTTCGTTATAAAATCGGCACGCTCAATTTTCTATGAAAACATTTTTTCGGCACACTGTGCTCAAAAGGTTGCCTACCCCTGTTGTAGCACAACTAAGCAGGAAGCAGCGACTGCATATATAAATTAGGAGAGGTCTGGTTTCCATATCGGGAGATCAATTACAAAATGTGGTTTTCTGACAACAACCAAGATTTACATCAAAGAGATTATACACGCATACATATATGAAAACCTTAAACTCCACCGATTCGCCCCAACACTCATTGTTTTACAAGCAGTGTACTCTGGGAATGCCCCGATTAATATTCCAGTATTGGTCTGACATAAAACAAACATCATAATGCCTGTAGCTCGTCAACGCTCAGCTGCAGTTGCCATGGGAACAATCGTATACATCCCATGGCCTTTGTAGTAAAAAATAAAAATAAAAATCTGCACGAAAAAAAAAAAAGAAAGAAAAAAAGCAGATTTGCAAATACCTACAGACAATTCAAGCAGTTACAATGTCCACTGGCTACCGGTAAAGAATAATGAAATTATAATACTGCATTAGTTACTCCTTTATTTATTTTTAAAGCTTAACGCCTTTTACGAGGCAATATCGGGCGCTGCAAAGGGATCTAGTGCATACAAAGTGGATTTATATCCTTTGTGGCTCTTGAGGAATGTATTTAAAGAGGAATTCTGGCTATATACTCAACTGTCCTCTTCCCACCTCCTAATGTCTAAACTAACCAGTGTAAGAAAGATGTATATACTTACCCATCCTCAAGCCATTCCGGTCACAGGATGTCCTGTGTCAGCCAGCAGCGGCTGCAGTGGAGAGGGATAAGCCTATGGGTCAAGTCACCACTACAGCCCTACTTGCTGTTGTTGGAGTGCTCTCTTCTACCCCCTGCAGCTGCCACTGGCTTTAAAAAGGGGGAGATCATGTGACCAGACCGGGCTGAAAATAGGCAAGTATATACAACTTTCCTACACAGGTTGGTTATTTCCCCTCACTTTCTGAATTGGCAGTAACACAGTGACTGGGAACGAGAACGAGCAGTTACAGATATACCATATGGCCCAAAGCTGGAGGACACCTGACCATTACCACCCATATGAACTTGTTGGGATAACCCAGTCTAAATCCATTGCCATGAATATGGAGATGGCCTGCCTTTGCAGCTATAACAGCCTCCAATCTTCTGGAAAGGGTTCCCTCAAGATCTTGGAAGTGTGTCTGAAAATTTGTACCCATTTGTGAGGTAAGGTATTGATGTTGGATGTGAAGATCTGGCTTGCAATTGGGGTTCAAATTCATCCCAAGGGTGTTCAATAGGATTGAGGTCAGGGCTCTTTGTAGGCTATTCCAGTTCCTCTACACCAGGGGTCTTCAAAACTACGGCCCTCCAGTTATTCAGGAACTACAATTCCCATCATGCCTAGTCATGTCTGTGAATGTCAGAGTTTTACAATGCCTCATGAGATGTGTAGTTCTGCAACAGCTGGAGGGCCGTAGCTTGAAGATTCCTGCTCTACACCAAACTCCTTTAACCATGTCTTTATGGAGCTGGCCACCATTTATGAGGTCCGATAAGGATGTTGGATGAGAAGACTTGGTTCACCATCGGTGCTTTAATTTATTCCAAAAGTGTTCAGTGGAGTTGAGGTCAGGGCTCTGTGTAGGCCATTCCAGTTCCTCCACACCAAACTCCTCAAACCATGTCCTTATGGAGCTGGCTGCAGTTTATGACGTCAGACTGATGTTGGATGAAAAGACCTGGCTCAACATCAGTGTTCCAATTCATTCCAAAAGTGTTCACTAGGGTTAAGTCAGGGCTTGGTGTAGGCCATTCCTGTTCCTCCACACCAAACTCCTTAAACTATGTGCTTATGGAGCTGGCAACCATTTATGAGGTCAGATACTAATGTTGGATGAGAAGACTTGGCTCACCCCAAAGGGGATCAGCAGGGTTAAAGTCAGGCCTATGTGTAGGCCATTTCAAGTTTTTCCAAATCAAACTTCTCAAACCATGTCTTTATGGAGCTGGCCACCATATATGGAATCAGATACCGATGTTGAATGAGAAGACCTAGCTCACCATCGGCGTTCCAATGCATCCCAAAAGTGATCAGTAGAGTTGAGGTCAGTTCTCTGTTCCTTCACGACTGAACACAACCATTTTAAAGGGGGGGGGGGGGGGGTTCATGTACTTTTTGTCATAGTATAGATGTGATGGTCAAGTGTCTACAAACTCTTACCCAAATAGTGTAGCAATGTGGAAAAAGGTTCCAAGTCTTCCTTAAGCTGGCCATACTCTAGTAGTAATGTTCTTCAAAATTCTTGTTTTTTGGAACGTTTGACTTTCAAATGTTTAGTGGGGTCAAACTGATGTTCGTTTTTGAACAAGATTTCCAAGAAAGATTTGAAGGAGCAGAATGGACAATTTTTCCTCGAATAAACATCTTTCAAACCATAAATGTGGATTTAATTCGAGAAAGGACATTCATTCCAAAATTGAATGTTAAAAACAAAATTTTGAAGTACAGACGTTAGTTTGATGGTCTACTAGTGAATGTCCGTCTTTAGTGTAGCCCAGGGGTGTCCAAACTTCCTAAGCAAAGGGCCAGTTTACTGTTGGCTTTAGGGGGGCTCGACTGTGGCCAGTGGGGAGTAGAAAATGCCTCATCAGTGCCCCATCGATCATTGGTCTTAAAGGGAGAACTAGTGCCCCATAAAATGTGTCAGTAGGGGGAATGGTGCTCCAATATTGGTGTCAGCTGATGGAATAGTGCCCCCTAGGGTCAGCTAAAGGGAGGCAAAGAGCCACATCCGGCCCCCAGGCTGAAGTTTGGAGACCGCTGGTCTGGTCAAAGCTAAAACGATGGCTGGAGTTGCACTTTAAATTATCATTGGATGTTGCTTCAGGTCCAGTACTATCACTATAATGTGGAGGTTCTATAAATGGTAATTTTATTGACTATGTTTAGACTGCAGAATTAGTTTATGGCTGGGGCAATAAACTCATTAGGCTATAAAGATAAAAGTCCCTTTTAGTGCCCTAGTTTGGAAACCATAAATTTTGATTGCAGATAAGCTGTGTCTGGGACAGGGATCTCCATGTGACCTGTTCAGCAGCTTCCCATACCAAGGAGTGTTGTGCTGCAGATACAGGAACATTACGGCTGCTTCCAACAAGATTGAAATTCAATCTACTGTTCATCAACACGCTTATAGTATTTTTCAATAAAACCTTTCCGCTTTCATTACATACCCCTTTTTTTTTTTTTTAAGAACATTTGATGCCAGTCTTTGTGCTTCTCTATGCAATGCAGGCAGATCATGGCTGGTGAGAGGGTGCTTTCTTTAAAGTGGAACTAAAAGTCCCTAATGTGCTAATACAAATAAGTGCTTATTGTTTTTCCGGTTGCAGATTTCCCATTACTTACGGTCATAACAGCATTTAGGAGTTAGGAGAAATCTCAACAGGGCAACAGAACCGAAAAATTAGGTTCTACCCACTTTTCCACGATATCCGAAATGTAAAAAAATAAGGAAAACGAAACCCAGACCTTTGCTTTTAATGTATAGTTCGTATTTATTACATGTACATGGGGGAGCAACCATTTTTTGCAAATTACGTATGCAGCATCTGCTTCCTGCTTAGTAGTACAGCTGCAAAGAGATTGTGCCGTACCTTTTATCTCACAAATTTGTCAAGCTACACAAGCTGAAGAATATTCCAAGCTCTGTGGAAGCCCAATCCAAGCCCTAGCTCTAGCTAGGGCTCACCCAAGCCCTAGCTGAGGTGGAGCTCACCCATGCCCTAGCTAAGGTGGGGCTCAACCATGCCCTAGCTAAGGTGGGGCTCAACCATGCCCTAGCTAAGGTGGGGCTCAACCATGCCCTAGCTAAGGTGGGGCTCAACCATGCCCTAGCTAAGGTGGGGCTCAACCATGCCCTAGCTAAGGTGGGGCTCAACCATGCCCTAGCTAAGGTGGGGCTCAACCATGCCCTAGCTAAGGTGGGGCTCAACCATGCCCTAGCTAAGGTGGGGCTCAACCATGCCCTAGCTAAGGTTGGGCTCAACCGTGCCCTAGCTGATGTGGGGCTCAACCATGCCCTAGCTGGGGTTCAACCAAGCCCTAGCTGAGGGTCACCCAAGTGCTAGCTGAAGCCCACTAAACCTCACCCAAGCTCTAGCTGGGGCTCATCTAAGCGCTAGGAGAGGCTCATCCAAGCTTTAGGAGGCTTATCCGGTTATCGCATCTACATACACATAATGAGCTATTAAAATTATCCAGCTTACCTTAAGTGGCCAATATTATAATGCCTGCTTGCCCCATCTGTGGACCTGACAACTTTGATGGTGAACTGAGGTTGCAGTTGCCGTAACTCCAGCAAGACCACCGCCAAGTAGTGAACAAATAGCAAAGCGTCCACCAGCGACACGGCGTATTGTACTATCCCCTGGTAATTCCTCTCGGCGGTGGTGAGGATCCGGACAGCATAGAAGAGCCAGTAGGACACCACCAGCAGAAAAATAAGCACCATGATGAGCGCCCGGAAGACGAACACCCGTGGGAAGAAGGCCTTGGGGCGCCGGAAGAAGAGCGCCCAGCTGCCCACCAGGAGGATGAGGAGTTTGAAGGCCACAGAGATGAAAAGGCCCTCACAGGGCGTGCCACAAGCTTCCAGATCCCACGGTAAGATTTTGGGCAACAGCATGAAGGCAATGGGGGTGAGGAAAGAGACAAAGGCCAAGGCTCCGCCCACAATGACACCCAAGTGGCGGGAGCAGTCCAGGTTGGCGCTGTCCTCCATGTCCTTAGTGATACGGGTAATGTCATCGTGGGATATGCTGTGTTCCGAGGTCCCAGTGACCACGGTGGTGGTTTCTCCCCAGTTGTCATCCTGTAGACCAAATAAAAAAGGAGAGTCACCTTAAGACCTATTGTCAGATATATTTAATTCACGTTAAGTGCAGCATGCTCAATAAAACACTTCTAGTATTTATTACCTCCCACAGAGATCAAACAACCCCTCATTTACTTTTCTCTCCAGAAGGATGGCGCCCTCATTGTTCAGGCATCATCCAGGGTTACCACCCACTTCCTGGACTCAGATGCCAGCCCAGAGATGACACAGCCCTGCAAATCCTGCTGCCCGACTACAGCCTCACTTTGCTAAAAAGGTACAGCAAACAGTACAAGTGATCACTGGGGGACTGAGGAAACAGGAAGTATGTGGAAATCTACCCAATAGGAACAAAGTCTTGAGAAAGACATCCTGGCAGAAGTTCTCAAAGTCCAGCTCTAGCTAAAAACATTGCATTCAATTGTGGATAGAGATGGAAAGAGTTAAAACCTCTGCCAGATTTTAATTGCCCTTTGGGCACACGTCTCCAAAACATAAATTACTTTTAGTGGAACCACCTAACTTCCTGTCTCGGTGACAACCAAAACTCTCATTCTTTGTACAGGTGTCACAGAGACAGGAAGTGTAGGAAATCTACCCAATGGGGTAACAGACAAAAAAACTAGAACAAAATTCTCTTTCCCACTCTACTCAAAAATAAACACAAACAAAAAAAAAAAAAAGAAGGTTTTGTTAGGCGTTTTTAATCTCTTTCCAGGCATACCTTACAAAATCTTATAAGCGTAGCTGGCGGCGGCTTTATAGAAGCCAATTCTCATTTTGAATTCAGCTCATAACTTGGGACTGTTGGCGGCTCCCGCCCTCCCTCCCTTCCCACCATACAAGATCACACAAGCTGGGGGAGCTCCGACTTGGCGGAGGTACAAGACGAACAGGTGCCAGCCTTCGCCAGAGAGCCGCCGCGCATTTTCACATTGCTGCGTGGGGAGCTGTTGTGTTAATATGTCATTTTTATATGGAAATTTATTTCGGGGGCTTTCTCGCAGCCCTGTAAAAGTGTTGGTTTCCTTCAATGAGACGAAAAAAAAAAAAACTGGAGAATGACAAGTTTGATCTTGTGACCTGAAAACCCAACCGGTTGAACGACTGTGTTAAGGTATAGCGGAGGGGGGTATGGATTACAACATGGAGACTGAAACACACAGCCGCTGGCTCCGCTTCTAACGTTACAGCTACAGACATTCTCACGCTATTAAATCTCCCACAAACCCACCTAAAAAACGAAATCGGCCAAGAATTTATTACATCTTGCATTATTGTCGAGAAATTATTATACAGGTTTTATGAATTTTATTGAGAGAATATATCTCTCCAGCTCTCCATCTCTCTAGATATCTAGAACTCCAGATCGCTCGACCGCTCGACCTCCAGATCGCTCGACCTCTAGACCTCCAGATCGCTCGACCTCTAGATCTCCATCTCTCTCTCTCTCTAGATCTCCATCTCTCTCTCTCTCTAGATCTCCATCTCTCTCTCTCTCTAGATCTCCATCTCTCTCTCTCTCTAGATCTCCATCTCTCTCTCTCTCTAGATCTCCATCTCTCTCTCTCTCTAGATCTCCATCTCTCTCTCTCTCTAGATCTCCATCTCTCTCTCTCTCTAGATCTCCATCTCTCTCTCTCTCTAGATCTCCATCTCTCTCTCTCTCTAGATCTCCATCTCTCTCTCTCTCTAGATCTCCATCTCTCTCTCTCTCTCTAGATCTCCATCTCTCTCTCTCTCTCTAGATCTCCATCTCTCTCTCTCTCTCTAGATCTCCATCTCTCTCTCTCTCTAGATCTCCATCTCTCTCTCTCTCTAGATCTCCATCTCTCTCTCTCTAGATCTCCATCTCTCTCTAGATCTCCATCTCTCTCTCTCTCTAGATCTCCATCTCTCTCTCTCTAGATCTCCATCTCTCTCTCTCTCTAGATCTCCATCTCTCTCTCTCTCTAGATCTCCATCTCTCTCTCTCTCTAGATCTCCATCTCTCTCTCTCTAGATCTCCATCTCTCTCTCTCTCTAGATCTCCATCTCTCTAGATCTCCATCTCTCTCTCTAGATCTCCATCTCTCTCTCTCTAGATCTCCATCTCTCCAGATCCCTCTCTAGATCTCCATCTCTCCAGATCCCTCTCTAGATCTATATCTATCGATCTAGATCGAATATTGCTAGAGAGATAATCAATATTAACATATATAAAAACATTTTTTACATGTTGGTGCTCAAATTTTTTTTGGGGGGGGGGGGGGGTGGAGATGTGGAGGCAACCCCCCGCAGCCCCCACTCAGCCTCCCCCCCCCCCAGGTGCTCAATCGATCGCTGCCCATCACACACCCCCCCCCCCCGTCACTAGATTAATCGCTACTTCACCATCATGCGCTTAAAAAAAAAAAAAAAAACACATTGGAATCTAGGCGTCCAGCCTGTAAATTAGAGGCGGCGCATGGAATGGGGGGAGGGGCACCCCTGCGCCCCATATGAGCAGCTGCCACTGGTCCTCAGGTGACAACGCTTCCTTACCTTACTGTAGCCATGGAGGAGTTGTCACTCCAGGACTACCTGTGCCTGTGTTAAGCTCTTATCAGTTACATTATCAGTTACATTGTTTCAAGCTATCTCCTTGGACTACAGAACTCGTCCTACCCTCGAATCTCTTCCATAACACTGGGGGATTCTGTAGTACACAGAGATAGCTGGGAGGCAGTGCCAGGACACTGGACACACATGTATGAGCGTTATGGCTCAGCAAAAATCCTCTCCCTCCCAAAAATAAAAAATAAAAAATGAGAACAATAATCTTTACATTTACCCCCTAAGCATAAATTCCCTTTGCAAGCCAAAATTCTCCCCGCAAAATAATCTCCCCTCTTCCAGTACAAATCTCCCCCCCTCTGAGCTCAAATCCTCCCTAGACCCCCCCATATAGCATGATTCCTCTACCCCTCAAATTTCTGAGCATATATTCTCTCCTCCCTCCAAATCCCCCTCTCCCAGCACAAATCCTCCATCCAAAATCCCCATTCCTAACAGAAATCTACTCTCCTAGTACAAATCCTCCCCCCCCCCATTCCACAAAATCCTCACGGCGCCCAGGGCAGAGGTCCCTCCTGCCCACCCCTTGTCCCGATCCTGCTGAGAGGAATGTAACTGACAGGAGTGCAACACAGGCACAGGAAATTAGATCTCTGGCAGGATCAACAGGTATCTTTTTTGCACGTGTTGAACAGATATTACTAAATGCTTTCGGACTGAAATAAAACATTGACAGGGATTTTAGCCTTCCCCCTACTCTACATTTTTGTTTCAGTTTATGTTGATGTTGGAGAGTCCCCCCTACTTCCCATCTGGAAAAAGGTTGTCGGCAGGACAGGAAATCTCTCTAACAGAGCCCCAGATAGCAGCAAAAACCCAGTAGAGGTTTAATCCTTCCCTTCGATACCCAAAAACATTATGGCTTAAAGGAGTACTTGATGGTGCTTAAGGCATGCTAAAAATGACAGGGTTTATGGGCCACTTTGGCATGCCTTAAAGGAGACCTTCACCCTCCCCACCTACATCTTAACATTTGATTCCTTTCTTACAATCAGAGTTTTTTTTTTTCTTCCACATCCCTTAACCTCCTGTAGTCTCACCTAATATGCGGCACCCAGGTCACGCATCCCAGGAGGCCATGGGTTATTCTGCCACACAAATGTGCTTTGCCAAACAGGGGGGGGGGGGGGCAGCAGCTTCTTTCCTCCTGGTTTTTGCAGCTGGCTCTCTGATGTGATTTGGTCCATCAGGGGGGCCAGCTGCAAAAACCAGGAAGAGAAAAGCTGCCCCCCCTCCCACCCCCATGTTGGCAAAGCGCACGTGTGCAAGAAAACAGGAAAAGGAAAGGTGGCCTCCTGATGACTTCACCAAAGAACATGGGCGACATGGGTAGTGGTCTTCTTTATTTATTTCTGCCTGTGTCAATGTTGGAGTGATCCTCTTACTACTTGTATGTTCATATGCAGTCAGCAGAACAGTAATGGAGGTAATAGCCCCCCGGGTAGCAGTAAAAGACTGACAAGGGTCCTAACCTATCCGCATGCCATCCAAAACATTTTTGTTTCGCATACACTTTAAGGAATACTGAATGGGGCCTAAAAGGCAGGTCAACACTGGCTTAGGAGGCAACTTTGGCATGCCTTCAAGTGGACCTTCACCCTCCCAACCCACTTTTCTAATATTTCACTCCTCTCAATCGAAAAACTTTACTTCACTTTGTTCAGGGAACACCTCCCCTGCACTTCCTCATTTAGGCGAGAACGACTGATGCAGTACCCGCAGCCTCCTGGGACTCCCATGGCATCACAGTAGACCATGGGTTATTCTACTAAGCTTGCACTATTAGGGGGGCTGGCTGTCTCTTTTCGGCTTTTGCAGATGGCTCCTGTTTTTTTTTTTTTTTTTGCATCATCGGGAGGCCGGCTGTATGAACCCAGAAAAGACAACCAGACCCCGGATAAATTTCCATAAGATGGCGGCGCCAAACTTTGTGTGCTTCGGTGGCTCTCTGCAGAACACTGCTGGATCCTATGAGTATGCTTTTTTGTGTATAACCCATCTATTGGGAGGGGGGATGTTCCCCACAGCATCCTGGGACACCCAGGAGGCCATGGTGTATTCGACTGCGCTTGCGCCATTAGGAGGACTGGCTGTCTTTCTAGCTTTTGCAGTTGGCCCCCAATTATTTATTTTTGCATCATGGGGAGGCCGACTGCAAGAACCCAGAAAAGACAGCCAGGCCCCTGATGATGTCCCAGAAGATGGCAGCGGCAAACATTGTGTGGTGCAGCTGCTCTCTACAGAACACTGTTGGATCCTACGAGTATGCTTTTTTGTGTATAACCCATCTATTGGGAAGGGGGGGGGGGGGGTGTTCCCGCAGCCTCCTGGGACACCCACATCATGCATCCCAGGAGGCCATGGGGTATTCTACTGCACATGCGCCATCAGGGGGACTGGTTGTCTGACTTTTGCAGCTGGCCTCCGTTTTTTCAGCATCACCAGGAGGCCGGCTGCAAGAACACAGAAAAGAAAGTCAGGCCCCTGATGACGTCACAGAAGATGGGGGCATCGGACATGGCGGATCTCTACAGAACACCGTTGGATCCTGCGAGTATGCTTTTTTGAGGCTGGTTGGGGGGGGGTGACGTTCCACTTTAAGCACACTTTAAATGTTATGAATATATAATACATTATGAGTAGGAGTCTTAGCCTGAATTTGCACAGTCAGTCTTTTGTTACGGCCGTCACACCATTCTTAAAAAAAAAAAAAAAAAAGAAGAAGTACTGTCTACCTGCATGCTGTAAAGTGTTGCGCAAACTGTTAGCGCTATATAAATCCTGTATAATAATAATAAGAAGAAGAATAAGAATGTTAAAACTATAATTGAAATGTATTTTTAATCAAGCAAGCTGTCTGTTATCTACCGACCAGTTTAGCTGTACGCTCTTGGAGGAAGGCATTGAACTAATAGGAAGGGTATTTGTTCCTTCCTCTGGTTTAATGAGGTGTGGAAAGGTAAATTTGTACAGCCAGGCCGCTAAACGGAGTTTCCATAGTAAAGAAGAAAAAAAAAAAAAAAAAAAGTTCCACTGTCTCTTCCTGGCCTTCGCATGGCCTGGAAACAATTACATCACCGGCAGCCAATAGTGGTCGAAAAACGGCGACCCCTGTGCTGTGAATCCTTTTGCAAGCTCTCCCTGGCAACAGGTCAAAGACACGAGGACCAGTCTCGCTTACGCGGCCGGACTTGCTGGTTAGCGCTGCGCCACGGGATCTCGTCTGGAGATGCCGATAAGTGCTGCAAGGAATCAATAAACGCTCCTGTTAATTGAAGCTGCAGACACTGGCGGAAAATAATTAGTCACGAGGTGATGGCAGGCAATAAGCGAGTCTTCTGCTACGTCGCAGAGCTATCCGCACGCTTACACGCCAAGCAAGGAAAAGAAGAGGCAACAAGCGGACTGACTAAAGCCCAGCCACATGTGTGCTTTTTAGCAAGTAGCAAAAAGGAGGAATGCCAAATTTTTGTGCTCTGTGGCATAACCAAACGCTATAGCAGCCCATGTTGCTGCTATTGGGCCTGAGGTAGGAAGGGGGCCCCTAGAAGACTGCAAAACTGATATGTATGTATACTTAACACAAAAAAAAAAAAAAAAAAAAAAAAGAGAAAAAAAAAGGGTCCTTCTATTACTCTTAGCCACTTCCAAATTGTTTTGATGCCATGATCCAACTTTCAATTAGGATGATGGAAATGTTTATTCTCCGTGGTCCCACTGTATGTAGGAACATAGCCACCCGGTCTTGGTCCCATTGTATGTAGGAACGTAGCCACCCGGTCTTGGTCCCACTATATGTAGGAACGTAGCCACCCGGTCCTGGTCCCACTATATGTAGGAACGTAGCCACCCGGTCTTGGTCCCACTATATGTAGAAACATAGCCAACTGATCTTGGTCCCACTATATGTAGGAACGTAGCCACCCAGACTTGATTCCCACTATATGTAAGAACATAGCCACCCGGTCTTGGTCCCACTATACGTAGGAACATAGCCACCCGGTCTTGGTCCCACTGTATGTAGGAACATAGCCACCCGGTCTTGGTCCCACTGTATGTAGGAACATAGCCACCCGGTCTTGGTCCCACTGTATGTAGGAATGTAGCCACCCTGTCTTGGTCCCACTGTATGTAGGAATGTAGCCACCCCGTCTTAGTATCACTGAATGTAGGAGCATAGCCACCCTCCCTTCTTTGCTCCCAAGATGGACTATGGCATTTGTAGCATGCACCGATTGTTTCAAATAGGGGTCCTATCAAAATTTTCTATGGGGCCCTAGGATTCCTAAGCTGGCCATACACCCGTAGAATTTCCCTTGAAATTTTTCCTTTAAGTGTTCGACTTTTTAATAGTTAGTGGGATCAAATCGACATATATTTTGAACCGTAGGGACGAGAAAACTCGAAGAAACAGGATAGAAAGTATTTCACAAATGAATGAAATAGGGGGGGGGGGGGGTGTTCAGGAATTGTACATGTTGTGATGAAACCCATTTAATACGTCTGGATGAAATTTTAGGGGTTCTCAAACAAAAGTTGAGGCGATGATGGCAAGAAAGAATGTTCTGACCAACGATATTTCAGAATTTCCTCACAAATGTTTGAATAGATATCCAACGGCATGAAGCCAGTTTTAGTAAAAGGGCAAGTTGACCTTTTCAAGAAAATGAACACCAAATATCTTGGCCAGCCCTCCGGACTACGCTGCACATAGCAACCGTTATAGCCTATGCATTAGAAACTGTTCGAGAACTGTATTTTGTTGTTGCTACTGCCAATTCCAGACTTTAACCCAGTAAAAAACACAGGTACTCTAATGGGTGTAGTATCACACCCTTTTATCAATATGGTACAACCTCTGGTTTTGTTATGGCACAAGAGTGCTTACCATGTTTTGTTTCTAAATAAATACCAAAAAGGACAAGATTAAGATGGTGTGTAAAAGAAACCCAATTTCAACTACAATTTTGTTTAGGCCTTGCTAAACCATCAAATCCAACATCCTATTGGTTTTTGTCAATTGCGACCCCATTTACATCCACCACAATTTCTGGTATTTAGAGATGATGTACCCGGTCTTCTCCTCTCGTTGACTCATTGTCTAACAAAGGCTCTCCTGGAGCTTGGATGGTGACCGACTTATCACCGCGACTGCTGCCATCCCGGCTTTTGGATCGATGGCGATCCCTCCGTTCTCTGTACAGACAAAATAAAAAGTCACATGTTAAGGCTAATGGTCAAAGCTCAATACTTAAAGCTTTCTCTAAACAGAGTGGCAGTCAGTATGTATATTTCAACTTTGTTCCCAGTCAAAGTCGCATACCCTCCCAACATTCTACCACACAATATACACAGCTCTATTGGTCTGTCAGGGACATGCATTGCACTGCTAGCATCTGAGGGGACAACAGTCTCAAACAGTCCTTAATGCCTAATGAAAAGTATATAGATTTAATAAACTGAAAAGGGGTATAGAGAAGGACAGCACTCATTTGGTATTGTGCATTAGTAGAGACTGTCCAAGAAACAAATAGGTGCTTTTCTTATTGTGAATCTCTTTGACCGCAGGAATCTATAGCAGGAGAATTGATTTGTAAAAGTGACTGTAATAGTACCAATCCAAAGTCTCTGGCCATCGCCTGCAGCAGGTCCACAGTCTCTGGCCATTGCCTGCAGCAGGTCCACAGTCTCTGGCCATCGCCTGCAGCAGGTCCACAGTCTCTGGCCATCGCCTGCAGCAGGTCCACAGTCTCTGGCCATCGCCTGCAGCAGGTCCACAGTCTCTGGCCATCGCCTGCAGCAGGTCCACAGTCTCTGGCCATCGCCTGCAGCAGGTCCACAGTCTCTGGCCATCGCCTGCAGCAGGTCCACAGTCTCTGGCCATCGCCTGCAGCAGGTCCACAGTCTCTGGCCATCGCCTGTAGCAGGTCCACAGTCTCTGGCCATCGCCTGTAGCAGGTCCACAGTCTCTGATGTTTGCCAACCTATCATACCCTACTCTCTACTCTCTCATGGCTGTGTGCCATTTGACTAATCTGCATACGACAAGCTACAACCACACCTTTATGTATCAAATAAGGCTCAAAATTCATAGAAGTGAAATCAAATAAAAATCCAAAACACCAGAATTTGGCACAATTAAGCAAGTCCCCAATATAATTTATATCATAAAACGTTGCACCAACCTGCCCTTGAGGCATCAAGGGAAAAGGAGCAGGGAACGCAACTGGACCCCTGCTGAACCCAGGCCCCAAAGCAGCCAAGCAAGCATACTTGCATCCCTGGCACCAATTTTAATTTCTGAATAGCAGTCTCTTACCTGTGTTTGCGGGAACTTCGAGACTGCCCCGACTTGTAGGAGTACCCAGAATATTGGGACTCGTTGTCCATGTTTTCAGAGTAGCGACCTTTGTGGCGATCCACGTTTACAGTTTTTGGTTTCCCTGACCCTGGAACTGCCGCCAACACGGCCGCCGCCTCTTTCAGCACAGGCTTCTTCAGGCCAAAAGGCGCCACCAGAAAGTCCACTTTCAACTTGAGGGACTCTATTTTGATTGGCTGGTGTGGTCCGTCTCATAAGAAAAAAAAAACAGACACCTAAAAAAAAAAAATGGAGGGAAAAAAGGCGAGAAATAGTTAGATGTGGTCAACAGTTTTTTGAGATGAATGCAATAAAAGTACAAATCTAAATCACACAAAGCAATTTTTATTTTTTTCTACCATTTTCTACAAAACCCTCCCACTTTGACCTTTCCTTTCTGCAAAAAAATCTTTCACTTAAGCTGGCCATACATCAGTAGAATTTTGTTTAAATGTTTCTATGGAAATTCTGAAAAATTGTTGGTCATAACATGGCACATCATTGAGTGAACTTATTTCTTTTGAAAGCCCTTAAAAAAAAAAAAAAAAAAACTTTTGTCCAGGTGTAAGAAGTTTCTTTCTTGCCTAGGAGATAACATTACATTACATGGACAAATATTTCCCAAATGAAAACTACATTCACAGTTATAATTTTATTAGTTTGAGAAAAATTTTCCATCCTGCGCCTTCGAAACTGATAATCAATTTTACCACACTAACCTTACACGAATGTTCTACTGGTGTATAGCCAGCCAACAGTCTACCAGGGCATGGCCAGCCAACAGTCTACCAGGGCATGGCCAGCCAACAGTCTACCAGGGCATGGCCAGCCAACAGTCTACCAGGGCATGGCCAGCCAACAGTCTACCAGGACATGGCCAGCCAACAGTCTACCAGGACATGGCCAGCCAACAGTCTACCAGGACATGGCCAGCCAACAGTCTACCAGGACATGGCCAGCCAACAGTCTACCAGGACATGGCCAGCCAACAGTCTACCAGGACATGGCCAGCCAACAGTCTACCAGGACATGGCCAGCCAACAGTCTACCAGGACATGGCCAGCCAACAGTCTACCAGGACATGGCCAGCCAACAGTCTACCAGGACATGGCCAGCCAACAGTCTACCAGGACATGGCCAGCCAACAGTCTACCAGGACATGGCCAGCCAACAGTCTACCAGGACATGGCCAGCCAACAGTCTACCAGGACATGGCCAGCCAACAGTCTACCAGGACATGGCCAGCTTTAGCTGGGATGCAGGGTTTTATTGGCTCTTTGTGTCTAGTCTACCTGTCTTGGTTACCCCATGGCCTTCTTATCCTAGCATCAGAGAGACAGGAAGGGAGGTGAATTCCTACTCAAGAGAACACAATTGGTTAAACACAAAAAGTTCAAAGTTCTAAAATAAAACAGTAGTTATGTGTTAGATATCAATCCCCAAAATAATGTTACATATTAAACAAACTAGCAATAAAATCAGATAATAAAGCTGGCCACACGCTGATAAGATTTTTTTTTATGAACCTTCACATGCAAAATCTCATCAGTACATTCTAGAGTACCATCAGAGACGCGATGCATGTTGCAAAATTCTCTTGCTTTTAACATTCAATCTTGGAACTAATGGAATGTCCCAAATGAAAACCAACTTCACCGTTAGATTTTCGAAAAATGTTCCTTCGTGACTTTTGAAAATTTTGGTAAATATGACGCTGATCACTATTAAAAAAATGTAACAAACGTTCTGAAATAAGTTTTCCTTCCTCAAATGAAATTCTACCCACGTTTAACCAGCTTAGACAAAACAGAGTGCTCTGACTGCTATGTCATCGGGAGGTGGAAAGTGAGAATTTTCCATTGTGTTCATCAAATTAACCCCCGGGGGCAACTTTCTGTTTAAGTTTCTGTGACTCACAGTGGTTTGTTTACCCTCAACACAGAGCTTTTCTTCCCATCAGAAAGCTGCCCTAATGGGGCAAAGCCAGCAGATGTGCTCCCCTGGGCTTCCTCATAAGATCCCGAGCAGTGAGAAAAAGGACAGTCCATGGCGGCCATGGAGGGTCGAGAAACAAAGACTTGAGCACTGAGAAGGAAGTGATATTATCGCTCTCCAGACAATATAGATTTTACAGGAGTGACATTGCTCTCCAGGTACAAGTTATAAACACTCACCGGCCACACCTGTTACACCTGTAACAGAAATTGCTATACAGCCAATCACATGCCAGCAACTCAATGCATTTAGGCATCTAGACGTGATAAAGACGACTTGCTGAAGTTCAAACCGAGCATCAGAATGGGGAAGAATGGGGATTTAAGTGGACTTTGAACATTGCATGGTTGTTGCCGCCAGACGGGCTGGTCTGAGTGATTCAAAAACTGCTGATCTACTGGGATTTTCACACACAACCATCTCTCGGGTTTACAGAAAATGGTCAGAAAAAAGAAAATATCCAGTTGTGTGGAGGAAAATGCCTTGTTGATGTCGGAGGAGAATGGGTAGACTAATTCCAGAACATAAAAAGGCAACAATAACTCAAATAACCATTTGTTACAACCAAGGTATGTGGAATACCATCTCTGAATGCACAACGCATTGAACTTTGAAGCAGATGGGCTACAGCAGCAAAAGACCACACCGGGTGCCACTCCAGTTAGCTAAGAACAGGAAACTGAGGCTACAATTTGCACAGGCTCACCAAAATCGGACAATAGAAGGACTGGAAAATCGTTGGTCTGAGGATTTTCAATTTCAGCTGCGACATTCAGGTGGTGGGGTCAGAATTTGGCGTAAACATGAAAGTATGGATCCATCCTGCCTTGTAGCAACAGTTCAGGTTGGTGGTGGTGTAATGGTGTGGGGGATATTATCCTGGTACACTTTGGGCCCCTTAATACCAATTGAGCATCATTTGAATGCCATGGCCTACCCAAGTATTGTTGCTGACCATGTCCATCCCTTTAGGACTACAGTGTCCCCATCTTCTGATGGCTCCTTCCAGCAGGATAATGTACCATGTCACAAAGCTCCAATCATCTCACCACTGGTTCCATGAACACGAGAAGGAGGTCACTGTACTCCAATGGCCTCCACAGTCACCAGATCTCAATCCACTGCGTGATGCCATCATGTCACTATGGACCAAAATCTTTGGAGGAATGTTTCCAACACCTTGTTGAAGCTACGCCACGAAGAATGAAGGCACCTCTAAAAGCAAAAGGGGGTCCAACCTGATACTAGCAAGGTGTGCCTAAAAGTGGCCGGTGAGGGCATTTTACAGAACATTAGAGCACTCAGATAATAAGTTAAAATTTACTTAATATCTGAGTGAATCAGAATGAAGGACTTTTCTTAAATAGAGAGTACGCTTTCACTAATCTGTCTCTCTTTCCGGAAAGGCCAGGAAAGTTCCCTCTATGGTCCTTTTGTGCGGATCTTTCCATGGCTGTTTGAAGCTCCAGCTCAGATATGATATGTAATAAGCATTACCCAGCATATACCAGAAACATGGATCTGTGTGGTCGATACTCTGTGGGGGATAAAGTTACAGAAGAGACAATTGAGCTTTTGTCCCTGGCTCAGCCCTCAATGAGAAGGATTATGGGGGGAGATTTATGAAAAATGAGTGTCCGGGTATCTATAGAGTAACTGGCCTCTAATAACTGCTCAGCACACGTTCATTAAGCTTCATCTAACATACAGATAATCTGGCCGGTTAGGGCGATGAGGGAGAGGATCCATAGGATAACGGAAGCGGGATTTTAGCGATTTGCTTGCAGGACCCCATTGTGTGCCTGCCAGCAAGAAGGCCTCATGAGGGACAACTAGGCCGGATATTGATTCCAACATTAGACCAGCAGTACATCACTGGGCCTCACTCCTGAAAACTGGAAGAACTGTGCGTGTTTCCCATAGCAACCAGGATTGCCTGGTTATGGTGCCTTTCACACCACAAACGTGTGTCAAAGTACATAGAAATAGTTGCTTGCATAGATGTACAGGTAAGCACATAGAAAACCTAAGTTCCAAAATGTACAAAAACAATGAGAGGGAGAGAGGGAGAGAGGGAGAGAGAAAAAAAAAAAAAAAAAAAAAAGGAGGGAGCGGGAGCGAGACGGGGGGGAGCAAAAGAGGGAGAGAGAGCGAGACGGGGGGGGGGGAGCAAAAGAGGGAACGAGAGCGAGACGGGGGGAGCGAGACGGGGGGGGGGGAGCAAAAGAGGGAACGAGAGCGAGACGGGGGGAGCGAGACGGGGGGGGGGGAGCAAAAGAGGGAACGAGAGCGAGACGGGGGGAGCGAGACGGGGGGGGGGGAGCAAAAGAGGGAACGAGAGCGAGACGGGGGGGGGAGCGAACGAGAGCGAGACGGGGGGGGGAGCGAAAGAGGGAGCGAGACGGGGAGCGGGAGCGAAAGAGGGAGCGAGACGGGGAGCGGGAGCGAAAGAGGGAGCGAGACGGGGAGCGGGAGCGAAAGAGGGAGCGAGACGGGGAGCGGGAGCGAAAGAGGGAGCGAGACGGGGAGCGGGAGCGAAAGAGGGAGCGAGACGGGGAGCGGGAGCGAAAGAGGGAGCGAGACGGGGAGCGGGAGCGAAAGAGGGAGCGAGACGGGGAGCGGGAGCGAAAGAGGGAGCGAGACGGGGAGCGGGAGCGAAAGAGGGAGCGAGACGGGGGGAGCGAAAGAGGGAGCGAGACGGGGGGAGCGAAAGAGGGAGCGAGACGGGGGGAGCGAAAGAGGGAGCGAGACGGGGGGAGCGAAAGAGGGAGCGAGACGGGGGGAGCGAAAGAGGGAGCGAGACGGGGGGAGCGAAAGAGGGAGCGAGACGGGGGGAGCGAAAGAGGGAGCGAGACGGGGGGAGCGAAAGAGGGAGCGAGACGGGGGGAGCGAAAGAGGGAGCGAGACGGGGGGAGCGAAAGAGGGAGCGAGACGGGGGGAGCGAAAGAGGGAGCGAGACGGGGGGAGCGAAAGAGGGAGCGAGACGGGGGGAGCGAAAGAGGGAGCGAGACGGGGGGAGCGAAAGAGGGAGCGAGACGGGGGGAGCGAAAGAGGGAGCGAGACGGGGGGAGAGAAAGAGGGAGCGAGACGGGGGAGAGAAAGAGGGAGCGAGACGGGGGAGAGAAAGAGGGAGCGAGACGGGGGGAGCGAGAGAGGGAGCGAGAGTGAGGAGGGGGAGGAAAAGAGGGAGCGAGAGTGAGGAGGGGGAGGAAAGGAGGGAGCGAGAGTGAGGAGGGGGAGGAAAAGAGGGAGCGAGAGTGAGGAGGGGGAGGAAAAGAGGGAATGAGAGCAAGGAGGGGGAGCAAAAAGAGGGAGCGAGGAGGGGGAGCAAAAAGAGGGAGCGAGAGCAAGGAGGGGGAGCAAAAAGAGGGAGCGAGGAGGGGGAGCAAAAAGAGGGAGCGAGGAGGGGGAGCAAAAAGAGGGAGCGAGGAGGGGGAGCAAAAAGAGGGAGCGAGGAGGGGGAGCAAAAAGAGGGAGCGAGGAGGGGGAGCAAAAAGAGGGAGCGAGGAGGGGGAGCAAAAAGAGGGAGCGAGGAGGGGGAGCAAAAGAGGGAGCGAGAGCGATGAGGGGGGAGCAAGAGGGGGAGCAAAAGAGGGAGCGAGGAGAGGGAGCAAAAGAGGGAGCGAGAGCGAGGAGGGGGAGCAAAAGAGGGAGCGAGGAGAGGGAGCAAAAGAGGGAGCGAGAGCGAGGAGGGGGAGCAAAAGAGGGAGCGAGAGCGAGGAGGGGGAGCAAAAGAGGGAGCGAGAGCGAGGAGGGGGAGCAAAAGAGGGAGCGAGAGCGAGGAGGGGGAGCAAAAGAGGGAGCGAGAGCGAGGAGGGGGAGCAAAAGAGGGAGCGAGAGCGAGGAGGAGGAGCAAAAGAGGGAGCGAGAGCGAGGAGGGGGAGCAAAAGAGGGAGCGAGAGCGAGGAGGGGGAGCAAAAGAGGGAGCGAGGAGAGGGAGCAAAAGAGGGAGCGAAGAGAGGGAGCAAAAGAGGGAGCGAGAGCAAGGAGGGGGAGCAAAAGAGGGAGCGAGAGCAAGGAGGGGGAGCAAAAGAGGGAGCGAGAGCAAGGAGGGGGAGCAAAAGAGGGAGAGGGAGCAAGGAGGGGGAGCAAAAGAGGGAGCGAGAGCAAGGAGGGGGAGCAAAACAAGGGAGAGGGAGCAAGGAGAGAGAGCAAAACAAGGGAGAGGGAGCAAGGAGGGAGAGCAAAAGAGAGAGCGAGAGCAAGGAGGGGGAGCAAAAGAGGGAGCGAGAGCAAGGAGGGGGAGCAAAAGAGGGAGCGAGAGCAAGGAGGGGGAGCAAAAGAGGGAGCGAGAGCAAGGAGGGGGAGCAAAAGAGGGAGCGAGAGCAAGGAGGGGGAGCAAAAGAGGGAGCGAGAGCAAGGAGGGGGAGCAAAAGAGGAAGCGAGAGCAAGGAGGGGGAGCAAAAGAGGAAGCGAGGAGGGGGAGCAAAAGAGGAAGCGAGGAGGGGGAGCAAAAGAGGAAGCGAGAGCGAGGAGGGGGAGCAAAAGAGGGAGCGAGGAGGGGGAGCAAAAGAGGGAGCGAGAGCAAGGAGGGGGAGCAAAAGAGGAAGCGTGAGCGAGGAGGGGGAGCAAAAGAGGGAGCGAGACTTAAAAAGGGAGCGGGGGGACGAGAGAGCGCAATAGGGAGCAGAGGAGTGCAAGAGCAAAAGAGGGAGTGAGAGTGCAAGAGAAAGCAAAAAGCTGAGCGAATGAGAGTGCGTGAAAGAACACGAGAGACTTAACACAAAAGAAAGAGCAAAAGAAAAAAGAAATGCACACACACACACAAGCATTTGCACTCCTCCTAGAAGTTTTCTATTTTATAGACATTAGATGGAGGACACAGACAGCAGAAGACGGTAGTATTTCCTGAGCTCAGCCCAGTGGTGGACGACATTCAGACTGACACGTTCTGCTTGGTGTAACGCAGAGTCGTGGTGGTTGAACCATAACACTACTAGGCCCGGTTACCGTAGTAACGCCAGTAAAAGGCCATTTGATATAAGGAGGCGATGGTGTTGAGCTCACAAGGCTCAGGGTTCTCTAATGAAGACAAGGTCAGGATGCTACAGTCAGGAAGGGCCGTTGTCCCGAATGCCAGATTTTTTGCGCATCTATTGCCATGGAAACCCACAAAAAAGGGGGACTAGTCTGGGTGCACCTCCCCCTCCCTCCTTCCCGGTTTCCTAGGTGATGGCAGCCGGCCTGCAAACATCCTCTAAAACAAGTGCAGGGAGCGAAGCTGGGTGGAGAGAGTGACGGGAAGGGTGGAGGGCGAGCCCGGGCCGACATAAAGGAAGGAGAAAAATGGAGGGAAGGAGCCCATTCTCTTCTCCACTCCTTTTGTTCTGTAAAATGGGATCACATTTCTCCAGGGAGACGGCTCTGAAAAGCCTCAGGAAAAAAAAAAAAAAAACCTCCACACCACCCGAGCCAACAACTTCCCGGGACACCAGGAAAGGTCCATCTGAAGGACTTCCATAAAAATAACATTTATTCCATCGCTTCATAGTTATGTGCGGGTTTTCCCACGACCTTTGACTTGTACTTCTGTATTGTCATACAGCCAAGACGTAGGATTGTGTGCGTTCTTCCTAATGTTAATGCCAATAAAGCATTGTAAATAGATACATGGGGGCAGCCATCTTTGCTCATTACATTCGCAAGAGCCGCTCCTTGCTCAGTTGTGCTGCATTAAAATATGCAAGAGCCGCTTCCTGCTCAGCTGTGCTGCATGACATACGCAAGAGCCACTTCCTGCTCAGCTGTGCTGCATGACATACGCAAGAGCCACTTCCTGCTCAGCTGTGCTGCATGACATACGCAAGAGCTGCTCCCCGCTCAGCTGCATTACATACGCAAGAGCCGCTCCCCGGGACGCTCAGCTGCATTACATATGCAAGAACCGCTCCACGCTCAGCTGTGCTGCATTACATACACAGGCGCTGCTCCCTGCTCAGCTGCGCTGCATGACATACACAGGCGCTGCTTCCTGTTCGGCTAGCAAGTGCGCACTCTCTCAGTACATAAAAGCGGAGCACATATGCCATGGCTCTACATTACAACCCACCAGCTGCACAGTGGTCACATGATCTGTCCCTTAAAGGTCATTAAAGTGCCATTAAAAAGGAAAAACTTTTTCGTTTTGGATAGAATGGAGAGGTATTAGAACCCCTGTCAGTTCTTATTGCGGTCTGTTAGATTTGTTTTATTTTACCATCATCATTGAAGATGTAAAAAAAAAAAAAAAAAAATCAAACTTTTGGGAAAAGTAATAGAGGGAAAATCCCAATGGGGACACTAGTTGATGACCTGCGGGATTTCCCTTATTTGCAGGGATTTCCTCTCACTTCCTATTTTGGCTATGGGACAAGAAGTGAAGGGAAATCTCCCTATTGGGACAAAGAGGGCAAAAATAAACCTTACAGGGGTTATAGACCTCCCCTACTAAAATGAAAAAAAATAAAAAGTGTTGCCTAGTTCTACTTTAACCACTTCTGGACCGCCGATATACATCCTTACTTTGAGGACGTATATCGTTATGGCAGCAGCTAGCTGCCATAACCCCGGTATCCTCATGTTCGGCCGGCGGTCCGCTACAAGATAAAAGTGGTCTCTGCGGCGGATTCGCCATGAGGGCCACCCCTCCTCCCGCCGCGCTCCGGTGCCCTCCGCCGCTTACCGGAGCAGGCGGCAGCGGCGGAGGCGATCCGGTTCTTCTGCTGCCTGGGTATAGAGATGAGTGAAGGGAAGATGGCCCCCATCCGTCTCCATGACATTGCAAGGCAGAAGCGACGTCAAAACGTCACTTCCGCCCATAGCTCTTAAAGGGCCATTTTTTTTTTTTTTAAATCATTTCTTTAAATGACAATTTTTTTTTTATTATTGCATTTTAGTGTAAATATGAGATCTGATGTCTTTTTGATCCCAGATCTCATATTTAAGAGGTTCTGTCATGCTTTTTTTCTATTACAAGGGATGTTTCCATTCCTTGTAATAGGAATAAAAGCGACACCAAATTTTTTAAAAAAGTGTAAAAATAAAAAATAAAGAGTTAAATTACATAAGAAAAAAAAAAATTTTTTTAAACGCACCCCGTCCCGCCGAGCTCGCGCGCAGAAGCAAACGCATACGTGAGTAGCTCCTGCATATGAAAACGGTGTTCAAACTACACATGTGAGGCAACGCCGCGATCGTTACAGCGAGAGCAATAACTCTAGCCCTAGACCCCCTCTAACTCAAAACATGAAACCTGTAGAATTTTTTAAACGTCGCCTATGGAGATTTTTAAGTGTAAAAGTTTGTCGCCATTCCACGAGCAGGCGCAATTTTGAAGCATGACATGTTGGGTATCAAATTTACTTGGCGTAACATTTTCTTTCACAATATAAAGAAAAAAAAAATGGGGCTACCTTTACTGTTGTCTTATTTTTTAATTTCAAAAAAGTGTATTTTTTCCAAAAGAAGTGCGCTTTTAAGACCGCTATGCAAATACAGTGTGACAGAAAGTATTGCAACGACCGCCATTTTATTCTCTAGGGTGTTAGAAAAAAAAATTTATAATATTTGGGGGTTCTAAGTAACTTTACAATTTAAAAACAAGTTTTTTTGCTAGAAACACAGAGTCTGAAAAAGAGGCCCGGTCTTAAAGTAGTTAACAGTGACCGGGGGGGGGGGGGTTCTCAGTGACAGCTCGGTCTCTGCGTAAGGAGCGTGCAAGTTTGCGCGCTCTCAGTACAGAATAGCAAAGCCAGCTGATGTACATATGCTGTGGCTTTACATTACAACCCACCTGCTGCACTGTGGTCACATGATAGCGAGCCTGTCCCACCAGGAAGCCTGTCCCACCAGCTACCTGTCTTTAACAAAGACAGCTCAGTAACTGTCCAGGGAGGGCGCGAGCGCGCACACTCAGTACAGAATAGCAGAGTCACCTGATGCACATATGCCGTGGTTGTACATTAAAGCCCTCCTGCAGCACAGGAGTCACATGATCAGGAGTCTGTCCCACCAGCTCCAGGTCTTTAATAGTGACAGCTCAGTCACTGCCCAGGGAGCGCACAAGCGCGCACGCTCTCAGCACAGAATAGTAGAGTCACCTGATGCACATAAGCCATGGTTGTACAATAAAGCCCACCTGCAGCACAGGAGTCACATGATAGCGAGCCTGTCCCACCAGGAAGCCTGACCCACCAGCTACCTGTCTTTAACAGCTCAGTCACTGTCCAGGGAGGGCGCAATCGCGCACGCTCTCAGTAAAGGATAACAGAGCCAGCTGATGCACATATGCCACGGCTCTACATTAAAACCTACCTGCAGCACAGTGGTCACGTGATGGGGAGCCTGCCCCATTCACTCCCCATCACAAACCACGACAGCTCGGTCAATGTGTAAGGAGCGCGCGCAAGTGTGCACGACAGAACAGAACATCAGAACGGGAAGGTGTTAAATAAAGTTTTGCACAGCTCCGTTTAATCTGCAGGCATTTACAAGACAGGTGTATGTAGATTTACCTTGAAAGGCAGATAAGCTGTGTTTACTACAAGAGATAATTATATTGTAACCAGCGTGGCAGCTTATCTGCGTCTCAGAGACAGGGCATTCCTGGATCAGATTAGCCATCAAAAGTCTAATTTTTTTTAAATTTTTTTAAATTCATTTTTATCCATTTGCCAGGATTCCCATCAGGCCATCCTTCGCCGCCATTATTTCACCACGCCACAAAGTCAGAGCGCGCCCGAACCACCTACACATGTGAAAGCATTTCTCTGTACTTTGGAATAATGGCCTTACATATACAAAGCTGGCTGGTAATACCTTAATAACACATTAGGGAAACCACAAGCTGCAATTAAAAGGAAGTCTGATCGATCTGCAACCTGAAGAACCAGCTCCCCCTTCCTCCCCCTCCCCCACACAGAAATAACTCAAAGTCCAGGCCGGGAGATCAGACGCCCATCCTAGGTGAGACTTGGCCCCCGAATAATAGCTTGAAATTAAATCCTCATAGACGGCCTGGCGGGGTCTTGTTTAAATTCGAACGCTAAATAAAGTTATTCAATAAATCATCCCATATAGATCTTTCATGATAAGTTGCATGAATGCTGAGTAATTTCACATCCTCTTCCTCCCCGACAAAGCCTTGATCTGCCTTTCTCTCCAGAACCATGCCGCCATCTTTGTTTAGGCATCATCCAGAGTCTGAGAGCCTGGCACTGCACCAGTATAGGTTCCTCCAGGGCAAATGATGCAGAACTGCGCCCCCTGCTGCCGATTCATGCCGTAGAATGGGTGTCCTGCCCTGCACCCATTCTCTGCCAGCTCTGGCTGCCCATGGTTGGCCACACAGGTGCAGTGCACACTCCTTGCCAATCGCTAGCTTTCTAGTAGCTATAAGGCAGTTGTGCATGCATGGTAGGTTTTCCGTGACGGCTCTGGGTGGAAAGTGGGCATGATGGAGCACAGTGTGACAGCAAATTGCGGCAAAACGTGCGTTTAAGCTGTGGCCTCCTAGTTGCCAGATGCAGATCTGGAGCATGCCTGTGGTGAGGGGGTGTGCCCACACCCACCCACCCACCACCACTTTGCTTGGGACACCTGCCCACCCTTTGTCCTGTACAATATTGTAAATCCCGGTGTCTGTGCAGTGCTTCACCCTAATGGCACCCCAAATGCTGTGCGATTCTGCCGTGATGGGCACGTGACTGAAATCGTGCTGCAAAACGCAAGTTAAAAAATTGTACCAAGCTTGTTGCCCCAAAAGTAGCAGGAGCCTCTTCTAGGTGACAAACGCCCATCGAAGTGAATAGGATACCCTATGCGCTACATGCAGAATTGAAAACCGTAATGCAATAAAAATTGCTTCCACTTGATACCACCATGTGATGTGTGAATTGGCTCTTAGATACACCCACAACCATATGATCAGAGAGGTAAACCCCCACCCCCACATGACCATTGAAGCGAATGGGTTGCCCTATGTGCGACACGCAGAATTGCGTGAAAATGGTGCAACAAAAAAATGCAAACGGAAACGCTTGCTCCAGCTGCACCAGGGCTCGGCAAATCCCAGGCACCAGTCCACCATGGCAACTAGAAATTGTGTCCCGGCACCTGGGCTTTTGTCAGCTGGCTACAGGGTGGTTCTCTAGTTCTGGGAGGGTGTTCATTGACGTCCTCCCAGAACCCTCCCTGGGGCGAGCTCTGATCGAGGCAAAAGGCCAATCACAGCGGACCTTTACCATGGGATCACCTGTGTCCAATTGCAGTTATCCTGTGACAAAGGATATTTACATTGATAATCAGGGCAGCCCCATTTGTACCCCCCATTACTGCCCCCCACCAGCGCAGCCGCATCAGTGCCCATCAGCAAAGAAGATGGGCAGAAATTAAGAAATGTTTTTGTTTTCAAAAAATTCAGTCTTTTTTCATTTACTTAGCAAAAAATAAAAACCCCAGTGGCGATTTAATACCACCAAAAGAAAGCTCTAATTGTGTGAAAAAAAAAGAAATATAAAAATGTTGTTACGACGGTACAGTGTTGCAGGACCACGCAATTGTCATTCAAAGCGTGCCACTGCTAAAAGCTGAAAAGTAGACTGGGGAAGGAAGGGGGTGAAAGTGCCCGGTAGGCAGGTGGTTAAAAAAATAAAATAGCTCCTAACTTTTTTCGCTGGCTCCTAGATTCGAAACAAATTTGTCAAGCCCTGCCTTACATGATATGTGAACATGGCCTTATATACACCCACAACTGTATGATCAGAGGGGTACCCGCCCCCCCCCCCTTTGTTACGCTAATTTTAATATGGTCCTCAATGGGGTTTCAATTAGACAACACTGGTCGAAAGCAAAGACACACACACACACACACACCGTGCTCTGGGAGGTTAGTGTTGCTGGCGCACCCTGTATTAAATTATTTGTAAAATAAAGATTTTATACACATAATAAAAACTATTACAACTTATAAAAATGTCATTAAAAAATGTTAACATTATAAGTTTCGCCCCCAGCGTGTACCAGGGAGGGCTCTCTGAGGACAAAAACTCTATATTTAGAAAACTCGGTAAAATTGACACTCTGCCTAACCAACGATGTCCGATTGCACAATCCGTTTTTTTACACTTTGTCCTGGTTTAATGAGCTGCACATGATCAATAAATAGAAAAATAAGGTCTTGGTAGGGGTCTGGTCTGAATTACTTTCAGCAAAACAATTCACAGCGGATTCATAAAAATTCCACAGAGAGGGAAACTAACACCAAACAAATTAACAGCTGGAAACAGCAATATCTATACCAGCAGACTTAAAAAGGAGAAAAAAATCTCTGTTAAAAAAAAAAAGGGGAAAGCAGTAGAGAAATTTTCGGTGCATACAGATTTTTAATATTCATCAGCGCTAATCGGTGCAGCATCATCTCAGTGCAGCCACAACAACGCCCATGGGTGCAGCCTCATCTCAGTGTAGCCTCATAAGCGCCCATGGGTTCAGCCTCATCTCAGTGTAGCCTCATAAGCGCCCATGGGTGCAGCCTCATCTCAGTGTAGCCTCATAAGCGCCCATGGGTGAAGCCTCATCTCAGTGTAGCCTCATAAGCGCCCATGGCTGCAGCCTCATCTCAGTGTAGCCTCATAAGCGCCCATGGGTGCAGCCTCATCTCAGTGTAGCCTCATAAGCGCCCATGGGTGCAGCCTCATCTCAGTGTAGCCTCATAAGCGCCCATGGGTGCAGCCTCATCTCAGTGTAGCCTCATCAGCGCCCATGGCTGCAGCCTCATCTCAGTGTAGCCTCATCAGCGCCCATGGCTGCAGCCTCATCTCAATGCAGCCACATCAACGCCCATGGGTGCAGCCTCATCTCAGTGTAGCCTCATCTCAGTGCAGCCACATCAGCGCCCATGGGTTCAGCCTCATCTCAGTGTAGCCTCATAAGCGCCCATGGGTGCAGCCTCATCTCAGTGTAGCCTCATAAGCGCCCATGGGTGCAGCCTCATCTCAGTGTAGCCTCATAAGCGCCCATGGGTGCAGCCTCATCTCAGTGTAGCCTCATAAGCGCCCATGGGTGCAGCCTCATCAGCGCCCATGGGTGCAGCCTCATCTCAGTGTAGCCTCATAAGCGCCCATGGCTGCAGCCTCATCTCAGTCTAGCCTCATAAGCGCCCATGGGTGCAGCCTCATCAGCGCCCATGGGTGCAGCCTCATCTCAATGCAGCCACATCAACGCCCATGGGTGCAGCCTCATCTCAGTGTAGCCTCATCTCAGTGCAGCCACATCAGCGCCCGTGGGTGCTGGGGCAGAACAAGCCTGAAGTAACCGAAAGTACCAAAAGATCTTGGATCAGCATAAGTGGCGGACAACTGGGGATTTTCAGAAAGGGAGCTCCATCCTCTCCTCAGTCACCTATCAGGGTGAAATATGCAGGATGCTATTGCTAAAAAAAAAAAAAAAAAAAAAAATCCAGCAGGGGCAGAAGGAGCCCCTCACAGCAGGTGTAAAGACCTGAGAACTCAACACAGGGATGGTGGGAACCCCTCATAAAGGGCACAACAGGTGTACCAACCCAGGTACTCAGCACAGGGATGGTGGGAACCCCTCGAAATGGGCACAGCAGGTGTACAGACCCGGGAACTCAGCACAGGAATGGTGGGAACCCCTCATAATGGGCATAGCCGGTGTACGGAACTGGGAACTCCCCAATACAGTCATTGAGAAATAGAAGATTCTCCACCAAAAAATGAAATATCAATTTTAGGTGGAGTGGACCCTTTAATACCCTTTGGGCCCAGCTGTTGACCCATGATGTGAATACCCCCCCAAAAAAATGAACACCTCTCTTTTTAAAGAGGGGTGTTCATTTTTCCAAAATGACAACAACATTCTGCAAGTTGTGCACTTAACACATTATGTTCAGCGAATGGTTAAAAAAAAAAAAAAAAAAATTGTTTAAACAGAAATACAGACAGGGCTAAAAACTCAGCAAACACGGTGTTCAAACACTGGGGCCAGGCCTGGTCTTTCCCAATGGTCAGCAGTAGTCTGTACAATGGTTGTCCTCCAGTTTGCAGAGGGATAAAAACACTCACAAGAGGAACCAAAGAGGGCTTAACAACGGCGAGATAAAAAGGGAACCAAACCGCCCACCCCCCCAGCTTCCACCCAGCAACCAATTTATAAAGCCGACCTTCCCTCCACACTTCGCTTGTTGGCGGACTGGTTTTTCAAAAGGGAGCTTCGCAAATAATCCGTCAGAGTATAGACTGCACACGGGGCTTTTCTGGCTGGATAAAGAACTAAAGAATGATAAAAGACTGCTAGCATTCTATTTAATATGACATAAACCTACCCCCTTCCCCAGCTGCACATACTCATCTACACTTTGCTACGCTGTTGGCCCACCAGGAGCAAAAAAGAGGAGACAGGAAGTCTGGTGTAAGCTTGAAGTCGTGACTTGGAGGATCCACAGCATTGGGTGCCTGAGCAGCCAATTACCAAGCACCAGAACTGCCACATGGGAGGAAGGGGGAGTTCGGAACTACCTCCCCATACCTGAAAGTACTAACAGCCAAACAGAGCAACAAGGAAGCAAAAGTCTTGGAGAATATCTGCAGCTAGCAGCAGGTAAATGAAGCTGTTGCTTCACCCTGTATGAGCAAAGCAAAAGGTACCCTTGCCCACGGACAATAGCTCTATATAATGGCTAGTTGCTTGGTCATCTAGAAGTTGAGTGAGAGAGCTGAGCTAAACAGATTTTGCTGCACAACTGTCAAAATGGTTTTGAACTCTCAATTCTGCTCATTGAGCCACTCAGCCGAAAGGATCATTGCACTTTTATTAAAGATATCTTATTTTCACCTTCCCCATGGACTGCAATGCATTTTGCCAAAATGCAGATGTTACAGTACTCGCAGAACCTCAGCCTGGACTTCCAATGGTACTCCTAGAAACCCTGCCAGGGCTTCCAATGGTATGTCTAGAATCCCTGCCAGGGCTTCCAACGGTACGCCTAGAATCCCTGCCAGGGCTTCCAACGGTACGCCTAGAATCCCTGCCAGGGCTTCCAACGGTACGCCTAGAATCCCCGCCAGGGCTTCCAGCGGTACGCCTAGAATCCCCGCCAGGGCTTCCAACGGTACGCCTAGAATCCCCGCCAGGGCTTCCAACGGTACGCCTAGAATCCCCGCCAGGGCTTCCAACGGTACGTCTAGAATCCCCGCCAGGGCTTCCAACGGTACATCTAGAATCCCCGCCAGGGCTTCCAATGGTACGTCTAGAATCCCCGCCAGGGCTTCCAACGGTACGTCTAGAATCCCCGCCAGGGCTTCCAAAGGTATGTCTAGAATCCCTGCCAGGGCTTCCAAAGGTATGTCTAGAATCCCTGCCAGGGCTTCCAAAGGTATGTCTAGAATCCCTGCCAGGGCTATAAAGTGGCTGGTGCTGTATTCTTTCACCAGTGAGAATGAACTCTGGTTTGGTCCAAACTTAGGTTAGGACTGAACACAAAAAGAAGCCATAACTCCCAAACACTCAATCAACTGACGCCAGGGCAATTTAATATAGTCATGTGGTCATCTTAGGTCAGTGTCACAAGCATCCCCACCCTTTTGTCTACACGCAGTTGTGGACGTAAGAATGCCCTAGCCGCAGGTGATTGAGTGGGGAGGGTGCGGCCTGGAGGCACAGCTTCTTTCTGGGTTCAGTCTAAACCTAAGTTCAGGCCAAACTCATCCCTAAAAACAACACCAGCTATCCTTTGTGCAAAAGAGCCAATATACTTCCCGATTGCCTGGCTTATTGCTGACCTGGATTGTCCTTATTACACTCTTGCTTGCCGTTTGCCCACAACCTCTGCGTGCACCTGAAATGTTCTTCTGCCTAGAGTTTCATGTACAGTCTCCATACCACAGTCATTCTGTTTAAGTTATTCCCTTGTTGTGGGAATCTCTAGGGCTATGGACCTGGTGACCACTAGGGTTTTCAACCCATCTCTATCATCAGGAGCTCTGATGGAGACCAGTTTTCACGTGAACTCCGCAACTGCCAGGAGTACCATAACAGCTAAAACCTTGCCAAAATCTTCTCTGGAAATTCACGTAAAATAGTGAAATCAGCAGGATAGCCAGGCACCTTGCATTTTTTTGTACAAGAACAACGGTTTACCATAGGTTTTTTCACAGATTTAATGCAATACAATGGAAAACTAGCATTACAAGACATTTTTCCCCTCTTAATTGTAAATGTGAGCATGAATCTTGACATCCAACACAGAAACCACACATGTATGGTATTTTTGTAAGAGCTACACACTTGCTGTAATCAGGCTGACACAATCAGGCCACAGTAAAGAGGAGGAAAACACATCCAGATTCACAGGACGAAATAAGAGGATAGGAGTAACTGAACATCCCATGCCACTCACCTAGTTAGGAGCAAAATATTGATGCACTTTGATCGGAGTAAGCCTACGGTCCTTTGTACATCCTAAAAGAGGAACATTGATTCAGAAACTTGAAATCATGGAGTCTTGACCTCCCGAACATCGAGATCCCTCAGAGCCAACTCCTTTTATAACACTTTATCTGTGAAAAAAGATTGGAGTCAATTAGCTAATGAAAGAATTCATTAATTGATGCCGAGGGCTAAGAAGGAGAGATTAGGATTATGAATAGCAAAGAGCAAGTTGTAAAGCGCAGTAATCTCATCACAAAGTCTTTTACTGATATGAGCATGTAGAAGTGTAATTTGGTTTGGTGACCAATACTGTACCTTCTTCAAAGCACCCAGCTGTGTAAGAGAGGATATAGGGCTGTCCTATATGATATAAAGCCATTCTGACCATCAAAGACACATGCTATTGCATGCAAAAAAAAAAAAATATTGTCCCCTCTTGGTATAAAAGCTTTGCAAGATGGGACTAAGTGAAGCTGCACCACTTCAACAGAACCCAAGACACAAAGCAGTCATGTATCAGTACAGGGTCAAGGCAGATAAAATCCTGGTACTAAATGGGTAGACTTATAGCTACTCAAACTGGAGTCTGAAGGGAACGTGAAATTAAAACTTATGAACACCGAACCATCACACTTGTAGGAGCTTCTTAGACATCCCATTCCAAAACTATGGACATTATTATTGTGTTGGCCTCTCTTTGCAGCTACAACGTCCTCCACTATTACAGGAAGGCCTTCCACAAAATTTTATGGTGTGTGTGTGTAAATTTTTGACTATTCAGCCAAAACATAATTTGTGAGTTCAGACACTGATGTTGGATGAGAAGATCTGGCTCACAGCTGATGTTCTCATTCGTTCCAAAACCACGTCTTTATGGAGCTGGCCACCATTTATGAGGTCAGGTACTGCTGTTGAATAAGAAGACCTGACTCACAACTGATGTTCTCATTTATCCCCAGGGTGTTGTTCCAAAACCATGTCTTTATGGAGCTGGCCAACATCTGTGAACTCAGGTACTGACTTTGGATGAGAAGACCTGGTTCACAATTGGTAATCCAATTCATCCCAAAAGGTGTTCAATAGGGTTGAGGTCATTTATGAGGTCATGTACTGAGGTTGAATGAGAAGACCTGGTTCACAATTGGATGTTCTCATTCATCCCAAAAGGTATTCCAAAACCAAGTCTTTATGGAGCTGGCCACCATTTAGGAGGTCAAGTACTGATGTTGAATAAGAAGACCTGACTCACAACTGATGTTCTCATTTATCCCCAGGGTGTTGTTCCAAAACCATGTCTTTATGGAACTGGCCACCATTTATGAGGTTTTGAATAAGAAGACCTGGTTCACAATTGGTATTTCAATTCATCCCAAAAGGTGTTCCACAGGGGTCAGGGCTTTGTGTAAGCCACTCAAATTCCTCCACATTAAAACTAAATGTCTTTATGAATATTAGTGTTGGGTAGTGGGAGTACTGTTTTTAAATAAACATTGAAGTTATTTTACGAACACACTTTTTTCCTGGGTATAGCCTTGAGTATGAAGGTGCTGCAGCAAGAGCCAGCTGGTTAACAGGCGTCACCAACACACACCATGGATCCATATAATGGTCCCAAAATGTATGTGATCACAATAACAAGTGCAAACGTTTCGGAGTCTCACAAGACCCCTTTGGGCAGGCATGTAATTTCGTTAATACATTTTTTATGGATCCATAGTGTGCTGGCAACATGGTCTGTGTTAAAAAGTAAATGCCCCAGCACTCTATGGATCCATTAAAAAAATAAAAAAGGAGTCCCAAAAGGCATTAAAGGAATCACTTGCATGCCTGTTGAAGAGGTCCTACGTGGCTCCAAACATTGCACCAGCACTTTTGTGAGACGATCTACATTTTGGGACTATTCTATGAATCCATGGGGTGCTAGTGATAGATTACTATTACAAAGATAGCATCACTTTGCCTAGGGTGGGCAAAGTGACAGTGTTTCTATAAGAACGTGGCCTATTAATTCACTAGGATCAGTGACATCACTGCGGTTTGGTAACGCAAACAAAATCCCCAAAAATGTGGCCTACCCTACTCAACCTTATCAGTTGTTTCAAAAGCTAAGGCTACTTTCTGGTCCATAATGAGTTGGGTTGACCAAATGGCCGATTTGATTATACTTCTACGATTAACTAAAAAAGGATCTTTAAGCCAATTTAGACCCCCCCCCCCCAACAAAAAAAAAATTCAATGCACAAAAAACCAACAGTCTGGTTGTCCTTCGTCTCTCCTCAGAAAATCTCCAAGCTTACATATTTATAGGGAACGAAGCTAAATCCATTTATTTTTCTCTCCTGCACCTATAACCACAGTTCCCGGCAGCCGGGCCGGTGCAAAATGGATTATGTTTTTACCACGGAAGAAAAGAAACACAGCGCATTATCGACATGCATTATGCGGAAATAAGATTAGCCATTTGGCGCGTGTAAACTGGAGAGAGGATATATGTTCTATATTTCGAGAGCTGCCAGCTTTGCGAGGCGGAGTGATGAATGGAGGTCTGCAGGCCCGTCCACAGATTAGCACTTGAAAATGGCCGCCGTTCCACAAGGCCCCCTGCTCATTGACTGACAATGGCCCAGTGAAGAGAGAGGCATGCGGGCTCCGTAATGAAAGGCTCAATTTAAAGGGGGATGATTATTAATTCCTTCCTGGCTCTGGAAATCCAAGCAGACGTTAGGAAACCCTAAACTGCCTGTCTCACGATCGCACTCGGCGAGTTCATTACCTCATCTCAACTCCATCCATCATCGGAGGCTCTCGGTGTCTCCGAATATTGAACAGCCGCCATAAAAAAAAATTAAAAAAAAAAAAAAAAAAAAAAAAAAACACACGAATCTCGTTCTCAGTAATCCGCTATCACATTCCACCCTGCCTTGTGGAAACAGGCTATGAAATGTTACTGTCAGGGATAGAAGGGATTGATGGGAAGAATAAGGAATTTCAAAGGCAAAACTGGGAAATGCAATTTATTCAAAGCATAATCGGAGCGTGCGAAAGGCCATATGGTTACCAAAAGAAAGGAAATAAAAATAAGACAAAAAAAAAAAAAAAAATTTATAAAAAAAAAAAAAACTTTGGATTGTCGAGTGATTATTCATACCAATGGCAGTTGGTGTTTATGATCGTGCTTTGGAAATCTGCCGAGAGGACGTGTGGCGGGGGGGTGCTGGGAAACAAATAGCATCACAGCTGATCTTGGAAGCAAGAATGCAAAAAGAGCTATAGAGAAGATTTAGCAAAAGCGGGAAGGGGGAACGACTTTCCGGGGATGAACAGAGACACACATCCAGCCTTCTGAAAGAGGACCATATTTTAGAACAAAGCATGTTGGCAAAAAGGTAACGCCCACGAGTTACAAAAACCACAAAGAATATACAAAGATGATTGGTTAAACCCACAAAGGGCTTTTCTTTCGCCTTATAGAACGAAGCATGGGCAAAGGACACGCCCCTGAGTTACACAAAGAATATACAAAGATAATTGGTTAAACCCACAAGGTCTTTTCTTTTGCCTTCTAGAATGAAGCATGTGGGCAGAGGACATGCCCCTGAGTTACACAAAGAATATACAAAGATAACTGGTTAAACCCACAAGGGCTTTTCTTCCGCCTCCTTTTGAAACAAAACATGTAAAGCAAAGGGCACACCCTCGAGTTCGATCTTAAAGAATATACAAAAATGATTGATTAAAACCACAAGGGCTTTTTTTTGCCACCTTTTAGAAAAAAAAAAAAAGCATATGGGGAAACACGCCCCCGAGTCACATGAACCGCTTCCGGACCAGCCTCCACAGTTATACTGCGGCAGGTTAACTCCCCTGCGCGAGCCGTCGTAGCTGTACGTCGCCCCTTTAAGACGCCTCCGCCCTGAAGCCTGTCCCCGGAGCCGATGCGAGTGCCCGGCGGGCGCAATGACTGCCGGGCGCAATGACTGCCGGGCACATGCGATTGCTCATTACAGAACGAGAACGGGGATGTGTGTGTATAAAACACACAGATCCCAGTTCTTTCAGGGGAGTAGAGACAGATCGTGTTTTCATACCAAGTATGAACACCGATCTCTCTTGCTCCTCCCTTAGTCAGTCACATCAACCCCTACAGTTATAACACCTAGGAAACACATTTACCCCCTTGATCGCCCCCTAGTGTTAACCCCTTCCCTGCCAGTGTCATTTATACAGTAATCAGTGCATTTTTGTAGTACCGATCGCTGTATGAATGTCACTGGTCCCAAAAATGGGTCAAAAGTGTCCGATTTGTCCGCCGCAATATCGCAGTCCTGATAAAAAAAAAAAAAAAAAGACTTGCTTTGCTGACATCCCTTCTGACTCCAGATCCTGCTTGCTGTTGCACTACGTTGATCCCTGACTTCTGGCTTTTTCTGACTATCCGTTCCGGGTACTGAACTTTGGCTATGTTTTGACCAAGTTTGGTTTTTTTACTTTTATTGTTAAACAAGTGTGATTTAACTGTATTTCTGTCTCGGTCTGCTTTCATAGTTTCTGACAAATATACAGGGACATAGGAAATGGTATTGACACACACACACACACACACACACACACACACACACACACACACACACACACACTGTAAGAGAACTATCATTGAGCTCCAGACGCACTCATAGGAAACTTTGCGGATCGCCAATGCGCGTGCTCAAAAGGAGTGTGCACGTCCGTAGGAGCGCGTCCATGCTTCCCCTTGGTGCCAGACAGCCTATTTAAGGGGCGCACCGACCTGTAACGAATGCTGACTGATCCTCAGCTGTTCCTGTACCCGTATCCTGCTGTTACCTGCCCGATATCCATTGCTGAACTTTGGCTTTCCTTGACCTTGCTTCTGGACTCTTCTACACTTCTGATTATTGGTTCCTGATCCCAGCTTCTTATTTGACCCTGCTCCTGCCTGATGACTTGGTACCTTGCTGCCCGTCTGCTACCGAACCTGGCTATCCTTGTGATTTCGCTTCTGTCTGGCTCTACGCTGTCTCCCGGGTGTCAGCAACTACGTTCCTGCGACCCGCTGCGACTTTCTGCCTTCCAAGAGTCGTATCTTCTGCTTCAAGCTTCCGGGGCTATATCTGCAGGCACTCGTGTTCCTCCCTGGTCACACACACCCACGCAGGTTAAACTGGATGGACTTTATTTCAACCGTCTAAACTATGGATGGCTGAAAAGTCAGAAAGGGGTAGAGAGAAATGGATGGATGAATGGAGGGAGAGAGCTAGAAAAGGGATGGATGAAAAGGATGGACAGAGACTTCTAGAAAGGAATGCATAGATGGCTGGAGAGCGAGTTAGAATGAGATAGATTGATGGATGGATGGAGATCGTGTTAGAAAGGAATGGATGGAATAGATTTGACGGATGGATGGGTAGACAGGGAGAAATACAGGGGTGGAGAACTTTAGATTAGAAGAAGTGGGAGAAAACCGAATGAGAAGAAGACTAATCTAGATTAGTCAATGATACATTTTTGAAAGGAGATGAACCCATGGAATCCTCCATTTGTACGTTCACACCCCATACATACACAGTCTACAGAGTCTTTTAAAGAAGAAAGCAAATAGGAAATCTGCTCTTATCAATTTACACAGAATCCCAACACCCCAATCCCCCATAGACAGGGCAATGATTGACCAGGAAAGGTCAGGAGGGCAGTAGAATATTCCCGGAGCTGACAGACAACATTCCTAAATATTTATGTCCTGCTAAAGCGAACAATGGCCCCCATACTGCCGCTCTCCACAAAGGGTTAACGGCAGCCTATGACAACGGAGGAACAATGCGGCCTTCTATTCCCGTCTCTTGTTATTGTAGAGGGAGAAGACACAAGGCTCAGGTATGAAGAGGAGGGACAAAGTACATTATCCGTGAAATGGCACAGGCCGCCAGACAAAGGAGAACGGGGACCGCGTACAAAGCGCAGGCCCGAAGGGCAGACTGTGTGGGAAGCCAATGACAGACGCCCATTATGTTACGGGAGCGAGCGACAAAGAAGACACGCAGGTTATCTAGTCTGGCCCGGTGATGCCTCTGCTTCGGGAACACACGATCGATCGCGATGCAGAACATCAAAAGTAAAAACGCAAGGCTGCTCCAAACCAGAGACGGTCAATATTGTACTGGCTTCCAAATACAACCTTTATCCCATCAGGTGTCGATACCCATCATAGAGCTACAGCAAAGTGATTGGTATACAAATGTGATTGGACAACGGGCGGCTGGCATGCACGAGCCACCAGAACTCAAGACTCTAACCATGTATCAAGTATTGTGATAATTACTATTCATACATATTAATTACTTCGTCCACATTCTGCTACCCTGTTTCCCCAAAAATAAGACCTAGCGTGATTGTCGGTGATGGCTGCAATATAAGCCCTACCCCCCCAAATAAGCCCTACCCTGTTTTCCCGGAAAATAAGCCCTACCCTGAAAATAAGACCTAAAAGGACTTTAACTAGGGCTTATTTGGGGGGTAGGGCTTATATTGCAGCTATCACCGACAATCACGCTAGGTCTTATTTTCGGGGAAACGGTACTTTGTGCCAATCAGTCACCTCTAACAGCTGAACTGAAGTCAATATCAACGTTCTAGATCAGCGGTCTCCAAACTTTCTAATCAAAGTGCCAGGTTTACTATCCTTCAGGCTTTAGGGGGCGCCAAACTATGGGCAATGGGAGTAGAAGATGCCCTGGCATCAGTGCCCCATCATTGGTTATAATGTGAGGAATAATTCCCCATTGTTGAGATCTATGAGAAGAATAGTGTCCCATTGATGGTGTCAGTAGGGGAAATGGTGCCCCATCATTGGTGTCAGTTGGTGACATAGTGCCCCAAGGGCCAGATAAACAAGCAAAGGGCCACATCTGGCCCCAGGGCCACAGTTTGGAGACCACTGTTCTAGACCAAAGCCTAAAGCTGTTCGGAACTAGAGCAAGGAAGGGTTGGAGCCTCTGTTAGCTTTTTAACCACTTCAATATCAGGCACTTATACACCTTCCTGCCCAGGCCAATTTTCAGCTTTCAGCGCTGTCGCTGTTTAAATGACAATTTAGCGGTCATGCAACACTGTACTTAAACAGAATTTTTATCATTTTGTTCCCACAAACAGAGCTTTCTTTTGGTGGTATTTGATCACCTCTGCGGTTTATATTTTTTGCTAAACAAATAAAAAAAGAAGACCGAAAATTTTGAAAAAAATAAAAAGTTTTGCTTTGGTTTCTGTTGTAAAATTTTGTAAATAAGCAACTTTTCTCCTTCACTGATGGGCACTGATAAGGCGGCACCGATGAGTGGGCACTGACAGGAACTGATGATGGGCACTGGTAGGCGGCACTAATATGCAGCACTGATGGGCATTGGTAGGCAGCACTGATGGGCACCGAAAGGCTGCAAAGATGGGTACTTATGGGTGGCACTGATAGGCAGCATTGATGGGCACTGAAAGGCATCCCTGGTGGCACTGGCAGGAATTGTGAGTGGGCACTGATTGGCAGCTGCCTGGGCATTGATTGGTAATTCCCTGGTAGTCTAGGGGGGGGCATACCTAGTGGTCCAGTGTGGATGGCCATCCTCGTGGTCCTGGGCGGCACGATGGTGGTCCTGGGTGGTATCCGAGGTAGGGCTACACTAATAAACAATCAGCACAGACACCCCCACCGTCAGGAGAGCAGCCGATTGGACAGGCGCGAGTGAGGAAAAGCCAATCAACAGCTCTTCCTGTTTACATCGTGATCAGCCATGATTGGAAACGGCTGATCACGTGGTAAAGAGCCTCCGTCTGAGGCTCTTTACCGAGATCGGTGTAGTGGTATGTCAGACTGACACTGCACCACCGATACCCGTGATGCACACCCCCACGGGCGGCTGTTATCCTGCAGGACATTTTGCTATAGGCCGGGCGGGAAGTGGCTATACTCTATGTTCCCACTGGGGTGATTTCCCCATCATGTCTTGGTGACACCATATCAAGATGCAAAAGGAAAAACACCAAAAAAAAACAAAAACCACGCAAAATTATAATAATATCTCTCTATCTCTCTATCTCTATCTCTATCTCTCTATCTATCTATATATCTATCTATATATCTATCTATATATCTATCTATATATCTATCTATCACACACACTCACTTTTTTTTGCAGGCTTCTCACCAATTTATAAATGTGGGCATTGAGCTACTCTGTAATTTGTAAATATATTTGTATTGCACATCAAGAAGATTACCCATCATTTTTCACAGCTCCAGGTAATTTCCCATAGATGAGAAATCCAAATTACTTGGAATTATCCACAGCTGCCTTCATTGTAAGGAACTGGTCAGGCTAACCCCAGTCAATGTTAAACAAAAGGGGAGGGAAATGGGATCTCCTTGGCTTTATACATCTGTATAGGTCGCTCACACCACAGCCATAAAATTACCCCCTTTGGTCCAATGATGGAGTATTAGCAAGTCTTAGGCCTATTGTTCCACCATTAAAACCACCCACTGACACCTCTTATGCTCACGCTCAATACAGACCCTTCTGTGGGACCACACTACGGCCTGGACTAAAGGGAAACTACTCACCGACTTTAGTAAAGTGCCCCCTTTTTCAGCCACTATAGTCATTTTTTTTCCTAGAATCTTCTTGGTTGGGGCCACATTTTACATCATTTAAAATTCACAGCTTGAATTGCCATCTTATCTGATAGTGCAGTCAGCGTACTTGGTGAAACGCTGCAGAGATAAAATCAATTAGGCAGCAGTCACACATGAAAGGGCGAATTAAAGACTTTCCTTTTGACATAATCAAACGCCAGATGAAAGCTCCTTCCCAGGAGTGTTATGGTGAACCCACAACACTAGGAAAGAGAACACAAGGTCAACACTGTAGGCAACCCAGGGACCTTCATTCTGCCTTAGGATATCTGCCCACTTCTCAATTTTTTTTCTAGAAACCCCCCCCAAAAAAAATTTCAAAAAATACAAAACTCAATTTCAAGGTACCCCACCCAACCCAATCAAATACCTATCACCTTGCTCTAGTGGATCCTCTTACACAATTTTCATAAAATATAGCTGGGAAAGCCCCCTCCTCTACCCCAAATTCCCCTATACATAGACTGGCAAGATCCGTTACACTAAACTGCATGGGACCATTTGGAAGGTTGTAATGACTGATGGGAGTTTCTCTGCAGTCCTGTTCACGCTCACAGCAAGAATAAAAATTAATTATACACCCCCTCACATTTTTGTAAATATTTTATTCAATCTTTTCATGTGACAACACTGAAGAAATGACACTTGTCTACAATGTAAAGTAGTGAGTGTACAGCTTGTATAACAGTGTAAATTTGCTGTCCCCTAAAAATAACTCAACACACAGCCATTAATGTCTAAACTGCTGGCAACAAAAGTGAGTACACCCCTAAGTGAAAATGTCCAAATTGGGTCCAAAGTCTCAATATTTTGTGCGGCCACCATTATTTTCCAGCACTGCCTTAACCCTCTTGGACATGGAGTTCACCAGAGCTTCACAGGTTGCCACTGGGGTCCTCTTCTACTCCTCCATGATGACATCACAGAGCTGGTGGATGTTAGAGACCTTGCGCTCCTCCACCTTCCGTTTGAGGATGTCCCACAGATGATCAATAGGGTTTAGGTCTGGAGGCATGCTTGGCCAGTCCATCACCTTTACCCTCAGCTTCTTTAGCAAGGCAGTGGTCATCTTGGAGGTGTGTTTGGGGTCGTTATGTTGGAATACTGCCCTGCGGCCCAGTCTCTGAAGGGAGGGGATCATGCTCTGCTTCAGTATGTCACAGTACATGTTGGCATTCATGGTTCCCTCAATGAACTGTAGCCCCCCAGTGCCAGCAGCACTCATGCAGCCCCAGACCATGACACTCCCACCACCATGCTTGACTGTAGGCAAGACACACTTGTCTTTGTACTCCTCACCTGGTTGCCCCCACACACGCTTGACACCATCTGAACCAAATAAGCTTATCTTGGTCTCATCAGACCACAGGACATGGTTCCAGTAATCCATGTCCTTAGTCTGCTTGTCTTCAGCAAACTGTTTGCGTGCTTTCTTGTGCATCATCTTTAGAAGAGGCTTCCTTCTGGAATGACAGCCATGCAGAACAATTTGATGCAGTGTGCGGCGTATGGTCTGAGCACTGACAGGCTGACCCCCCACCCCTTCAACCTCTGCAGCAATGCTGGCAGCACTCATATGTCTATTTCCCAAAGACAACCTCTGGATATGATGCTGAGCACGTGCACTCAACTTCTTTGGTCGACCATGACGAGGCCTGTTCTGAGTGGAACCTGTCCTGTTATACCGCTGTATGGTCTTGGCCACCGTGTTGCAGCTCAGTTTCAGGGTCTTGGCAATCTTCTTATAGCCTAGGTCATCTTTATGTAGAGCAACAATTCTTTTTTTCAGATCCTCTTTGCCATGAGGTGCAATGTTGAGCTTCCAATGACCAGAATGAGAGAGTGAGAGCGCTAAACACCAAATTTAACACACCTGCTCCCCATTCACACCTGAGACCTTGTAACACTAACGAGTCACATGACACCGGGGGGGGGGGGGGGGGGGAGGGAAAATGGCTAATTGGGCCCAATTTGGACATTTTCTGTTAGGGGTGTACTCACTTTTGTTGCCAGCGGTTTAGATATTAATGGCTGTGTGTTGAGTTATTTGTAGGGGACAGCAAATTTACACTGTTATACAAGCTGTATACTCACTACTTTACATTGTAGACAAGTGTCATTTCTTCAGTGTTGTCACATGAAGAGATAGAAGAAAATATTTACAAGAATGTGAGGGGTGTACTCACTTTTGTGTATATATATATATACACACACACACACATACACACATACATACATACATACATACATACATACATATATATATATATATACATATACACACATATACACATATACACATACATATACACACACACACAGTAAATAATCGAATGTATTGTCAGGACTGCGCTGCAGGATGCTGAGTCAGCACAGCATGTAGAGGGGGGTTACACAGGTCTTTATATCTCAGAGCAGGATTTTATACCCTTATCTCAGCTTGCATACATTACAGAGATTTATACGCCAGCATTGTATACATACCGGCAGATATATTGCAACCTCTGACTTAAACAATGGCAAGGGAGAAGGCACAGGGCCTTTGAACACACCACTTTTTGCAGTGCCCTTTCAGAATGACAAACACCGAGTGCTGGTAATGCCAGAATACATTAGGATCTACCTAACCAGCACCCAGCCCAACAATGGGGTCATTAAATGTGGCATCCTACAGGAGAGCGCACCGTCTCAGACCCATTAGTCCAAGCCCCTAATGAGCCGTCTGGCAGCCAATCTCCCCCAACCCACGAGCACGACCGCCCCACCGTCTAATCAGCAAAACAATTTTGTTTTTAGTTTCCAAGATGCGAGGGGAGGAAGTGCGCGTTTTTCATTGTTAGAAAAAAAAAAAAAAAAAAACACCACGACAAGAAGATTTGAAGTATTTTTTCCCTTTTTGGTGTACGCCCATGGTGGAGCGCAGACCGCCCCGGGGAACGGGAGGGCACGTTGTAAATAATTGATGAGGGGAATTCGTATATGTAATAAATCTTAGTCGAGAGGTAGAATGAGGGATGATGGGAACGCCGAATGCCGAGATCAAAAGGACTTTTGTCTCAGACGGTATGAAGTCTTCGGAAAGACGCCTCGTCCGGCGGCCATTTTTTTGGGGATTGCCAAGACGGCAGGGCTGCCACAGCCGCTGTCAGTTATATTTTTAATTGGCGGTTGCAGAAATAAAAAAAAAATAAATAAAAAAATAAAGCGGGAGTGAATCTGCAAAATATGAATTACTTGAGGCAAGGTGCATCTTTATTGTACAACCATAATGGCGTCCAAGCCTTGCTAAAGTGCATTGGGAGTACCTCAAAAGCTTCACACATTGGTTAACAAGCAAAAAAGTATAAAAACGAGAAAAGTAACAGCTGATTGACGGACAGGTTTTTTTTAGGAAGATTGTACAACGGTCTGTAACGGGTCGAACAGAAAATAAATAGCCAATTAATAAGTCAATGATTGATTGTCATCCTACATGACTGATGGTTTTTTAATAGATTTCCATTAGATTTCCTTGAAAATTGATTTTGTAAAATTATATTAATATATATATATATATATATATCAATCACACACACATATTCTCTATTAGAAGAATAATAATAAATAATAATAATAATAATAATAATAGTAATAATAATAATGCCTTTATGTGATTAAAGCTGAATCCCAGGAAAACCGATACACACACATATTAAGATACACAGATGGAAGCCGTTTTACTCAGCTCTGCCATAAAGCACAGCCCTGTCTGGCAGGACAAGAGACCTGTTTTTTTTTTCTGCCTGTGATTGGACAGATTCCCCCAGCAGTAATTGTTTCTGCCACTAGATATCCTCAGTCTGAGGGCCAGCAGCATTCAGCTGCCTCCTAAGCCCAGGCCATCCCGGACGAACCCCCAACCTGTGACTGGACAGTGAAAGGAGAAGCAGCAGACTGATGAGCTCATCTCCCTCTCCTCCAATCAGCTCGTTTCTTGTTAGCACATAAGCACTGCAGCAAATTGGATTGGCTTTTTGTGCCAATTCTCTCTCACCCATTCTGAGCTGTACTGTACAGGGACTGTAAGAGGCTGATACTAATGCCGCTTACACACTACCGGACTTTACGGCATACTTTGCCCGGCGGACTTTGACCGACTTTCCGAATGAACGGACTTGGCTACACATGATCAACCAAAGTCCGACCGATTCGTACGTGATGACGTACGACCTGACTAAAAACGAGGAAGTTCATAGCCAGTAGCCAATAGCTGCCCTAGCGTCGTTTTTTGTCCGTCGGACTAGCATACAGACGAGCGGACTTTTCGACCGGACTCGAGTCCGTCGGATAGATTTAAAACATGTTTCAAATCAAAGTCCGTCACACTTTTAAGAAAACAAAGTCTGCTGGAGCCCACACACGATCGAATTGTCCGACGAAATCCGGTACGCCGGACCAAGTATGCCGTGAAGTCCGATCGTGTGTACGCGGCATAAGTCATGTCCAGGTACTGACCCTGCTTGCACAAAAAAAAAAAAAAAAAAAAAAAAAACAGAACTGCATTAAATTTGCATCTTTTTGTCTCAGTCAAACAATATCTCCTGTGCCCAACAGTAGTGCGATGGCGATGGAAGAAGCCTGGAATTCCTATGGCTCCCAGTACATGCACAGGCCTTGCTGCCCTCCAAGGGTCAGGGGATACCCAATGGAAAAACTGTAAAAGAATGAAGAAAGGGCGCACCAACCTTGCGCATTACCCACGTAATACCCAAGTGGGCTCTGAGGAAGATGGGGATCACCCCTCGAAAGGCGTCAGCCATCTGGAAGGTCCTCCAGCATGTCAGACATAGTCCTGGTGACCTGGTTGCTTGTTATCCATTGTAGACTCCGATATGCTTTTACTATCTACTGGTTTGTGAGTACGTTTCCTTCTTTTTGATTTTAATAAATATTACTTGGGTAATGCGCAAGGTTGGTGCCCCCTCTCTCTTCATTCTTTTACAGTGCATCCTTCACACCAGAGAACCTGAAGGATAAATAAACCACCAAGCAAGGTTAGTTGAGGAGTTTAGCTTTAGCGCTTCTTTGTTAATTGGATTAAGCCACCAAATTTATTAGCAGATTCAACTCCACCCTTAATCCCATCTTCCATAGTGAGGAAAACATTTTTGCAACAAAAAGTAGAACTACAGTCTTTAATTTGTTTAAAAAAAATAAAAAAAGAGAATCTCAGCCTAAAAGAAAAAAGATATATTAGATCTTCAGATGGGTGACAACCATGCATTTACAATTGGGGTTACAACAATGCTGCACTGCTCCTGAAGTGCAGAGTTGCATTATGATAGGATAAGATATTGTTACAGGAGCTGTGGCATGGTCACTGTTGATTCGCAAGTCTGTAGCTGGTCAATAATCACCTAGCCACATCTAGTCCCGCCCACTTCTTTGATTGACAGCACCCACTTTGCTGAAATCCTCCCATTGTGAGCTGGAGTGTCTGGGAGAGGGAGCGTGTGACACACAAATGAAGGAGTATTGAGCCCTGTCGGGAATTTCGGTTTACTTTAGGAGGCTTGTTCAGCATATGGGGCTTGTTAGACTGTCATATGGGGGCCTTTAGCTTTACTTTATTGTATATGTAGCAAGGTCCCCGGCCTCCTTTAGTCTAATGAGAACCTCTAGCGTTAGAGGTATGGTTGACATCCTTCTTTGTAGAGTGGGTTAAAAAGGCATGGTGGGTGTAGTGCAAGATGGATTCATGGGCGCCAGACACTTCTTGAATAGATTTATTTTCTCTTGAACAGAACTGTGGAAGAGAGGGTTAGGGCCATGACACCCTTAGGTATTTGCAATGTTAATTGGCAGACTCCAAGACTTCTACAGGTAGACAGCCATGCAGGGAAAGGCATCCAGCAAGACACCACATCTGCAGGTGTAGGAGCGCTGTCTCCTGTGGCAACAGTCTTATAAACAGTTCCTAACACAAGTTGTAACGAACGTCTTTACTTTTCCTACAATGACTTATTGTAGATTCTTAGCCTGCTGAGCTCCCAGTCTCTCTCACTTGCTAATTCACTTCACTGAATCCCGTGAGCTTTTCCAATCTTCTTACTTAGTACCTTCCTCAACCATCACCCCCGCTTCCTGCTGGGTCCCTGGCTTGGCACTCCAGATACTCCTTAAGCATCACCCCACTGGCTGGGTCCCTGGCTTGGCACCCGTTGAAGTTTCCGATTATTCACCATCCCCGATTGGTGAGAATACTGCTCCGGTACTTGCTACAGCTACTCACTGTGGCCCCTGGTAATAAGGTGGATGGTCCCTTAGTGGCGACAGCTTCCCCTCTACCTGCGACCATGACCGGTTCTCCGGCCAGCAGAACCGTCACTTCTGGTTGGACTGCAAGCCGCAATCCCAACCCTGCGCTGCCCTCTTACTTCTGGATAGGCCCTCAGACAGCCCAGCGGCCAGATGTATCCGGAATAGGCCCAAACTCCGGCCAGCAAACACGTCCACCCAGACAGCCGTTTAGGTGGCACAAAACCCTGATCACCTGACTCCACCCACATATATAGGCTCTCCCAGCAGGCCAACAAAACCCCTGCCCATTGGCTGAGACACCCCATATACTCCTAATCTTTCCTTGCATCGCCCTAAACTTATCTAATGTCACCAGGTACCCAGCGACAGAAGAGAGAAGTGCAGCAATTCCAGACTTAGGGTAAAATCAATTGATCCCCAACAATTGGCCAAGGCAACTATACTTGACAGGCAAATTTAGGAGCAACCCTGCCTAAACATCAGGGTGCTACATATATAATCTTAATGTGTACGCTAAGGTTTTAAAGACCTTGTTTCTGCTTCTATATACACATTGTACATGGGAGCAGACACTGGAGCTATAGAAATAGGGTCTCAACTGAAATTCACAAGAGCAACGAGACTTCAGCGGTAGCATGGTGGGAACTCCAAATAACAGAGCACAAGGTGTGCAGAGTCGGGAACTCCACACAGGGATGGTGGCAACCCCTCAAGGGGCACAGCAGGTGTACAGAAACAGGAACTCAGTACAGGGATAGTGAGAACCTCTCATAATGGGCATGGCTAGTGTACAGACCTAGGAACTCAGTACAGGTATAGTGAGAACCTCTCATAATGGGCATGGCTAGTGTACAGACCTAGGAACTCAGCACAGGGATGGTGGGAACCCCTCATAATGGGCACAGCAGGTGTACAGACCAGGGAAATCTACACAGGGATGGTGGGAACTCCTCATAATGTGCACAGCAGGTGTGCAAACCCAGGAATTTTGAGTCCCTGAGATATTAAAGTCACCTGGGGTTAACTCTTCAGCATCTACCAAACATCGACATATCAGTTGTAAGTGGACTGACCCTTTAACAAAATAATTCTGCATCTAAACAGTATTCCATTGTGTTAGGCAACAATAAAAAGACCCATAATTCACACCGAGCCAATAAAGATTGTTGCTGCCAACAGCAGCCGTGTGAAGCAATCACACTAGCAGGCCCGTGAGCTATTACACCTTAAATCAATCTGGGAATCGCTGTAGTAACTCTTGTTGAACACCTCTCAGCCGAGAAGGATAAGCTCTACATTGTTGCCCAGACAGACCAAAACCTTTTCACCTCATAGAAATCCCTGCCAGCAGGATTTGTAAAGAGCAGGCAAACATTACAATTCTGTACGGAAACAAAGAAAAAAAAAAAAAAGAAAACTACTGAAGGCAAAAAGAAAAAAAAATGAGCAAAAAACATTTCAGTGAGTCCTGTTTAATTGCGAAGCAGTCATTCTAAATCAGCAGGAGGTAAAGGACTAAGACAAGGAACCTTTTATAAAGAATTTAACTATGAAGAAAAAAACAGTTACTTTTTACAACATGGAGATCTTCTGGGTCATGTGGCTAGAAAAAGACAAGTCAAACCGGGTCCACAGACCTAAAATGGTGCCCCAATCTTCAAGTATCAGAATGACAATTAAGGGAGAGGAACCAAACATTGATAATGGAAAGATTGTAGACCAAGGTCATCTACATGGGGTTCTTCTGGGTCATGAGGCTGCAGAAGACAAGTCATAAGGTGCCCATAGACCTGAGACAACAATCTGATCTTCAAGTATTAGAAGGATGCTTTAGGGAGAGAGGTCAAATCTCGTTTTTGATCATTCCTTCAATTAAGTTCATCAATGTGGAGGCCTTCTTGGTCACGAGGCTGGAAAAGACGAGTCATAAAAGTGCCCAAAGACCTAAAAACGGTAACCCGATCTTAAAGTATGAATATTATGCTTTAGGGAGAGGACCAAAAAAAATTGATAAAATTATTGTAGACAAAGTTCATCAACATGGAGTTCTTCTGGGTCACAAGGCTGCAAAAAAAGTGTCATAAAGATGCCCATAGACCTAAAACCGTGACCCAATCTTAAGGTATGACGCTTTAGAGAGAGGGACCAAACATGGTCTACAATCATTCCATCAACAATGCTCACCAACATGGAGTCTTCTGGACCAGGAGGCTAGAAAACGGCAAGTCAAAAGATGGCCACAGACCCAAGATGGCGTCCTGATCTTCAAGCTTTAGAAATGCGCTTTGGGGAGAAGAACTGGATGATGGAATGACCGTAGACAAAGTTCATCAACATAGAAGTCTTCTAGGTCATGAGGCTGGAAAAAAGTCATACGGTGCCCACAGACCTAAATCCGCGACCCGATCATTAAAGTAGAAGTATAAAGCTTTAGAGGGAGAGGCCAAACAGAGTCCACAATTGTTCCATCATAAAAGTTCATCAATGTGGAGGTCTTCTGGGTCATGAGGCTGGAAAAGAGGATTTATATGTTGCCCACAGACTTGAGATGGCGTCCTGGTCTAAAATAATAAGAATTATGCTTTTATGAGAGAGACGAGTCCACAATCATTCCATCAAAGTTTATCAATGTTGAGGTCTTCCGGGTCACCAGGCTGAAATAGGGGAGTCATAAGGTGCCCTCAGACCCGAGGTAGCAACCTGATCCAAAATGATCAGAATCCCGATTTGTGGAGAGAAGGACCAAACATTGTCTAGATGCATTCCATCATCCAAGACCATCAATGACAAACGTCTTCTGAGTCATGAGACTGGAAAACGGAGTCAAAAGGTGTCCACAGACGTGAGATGGTGACCTGATCTTCTGAGCAGCAGAATGATGCTTTAGGGAGAGGAAGCCAACATGCATGTGAGCAATCTGCACCTTGCAGCATGTGATGGTCAATGGTTTGCACCTAAACTTCCTTTCTCCACTTTTCTAAGGACAGGCAGTGCTGATCCTATACCCACACAGTGAGAATTTGACAATGCTGAGCTAGTTGCCCATTGGCAAAGGACACTAAGCATTGGGGTGGCGCTGGAAGCCAACAACTTGCTAAGCCATATGCTGCACCATCACATTCCTAAAGAGGAGGCCAATGATCTGAAAACTACAAAAGCATGCCAATACAGGGGTTTTGCCTGTATTAAAATACCAAATAAAAATGAAAGAAACCAATAAACCAAGAACACCAAAATAAAATATTTCTTTGTTCAACCAGCACCACTGCCTCTGCTGTAATCCCCCCTGGGAAGGACTTTGCCCTTGAAATACCCCCTTCTCTAATTACTGGAAATTATCCAAGCCTGTCTGGAGAGTGACATTATCCAGAGTCTGTCATTATCCATCATATACAAGAAACAGATCCCTACAAAAGCAAAGCAGATACAAAAAGGTCTCTATATACAAAACACACATCAGCAGCAACAGCCGGACCGCTGGTCCTTCACAAATGCTCAAGTTTTGGTGCCGAGCTCCATAGGGCCATATGGTGGAGGTGACCAAAATGTGTCACCAAACTTGTATTGTGCTCACTGGATAAGAATTAGGTAAAGGATCTCACTTGCATGCCTCTACTAACAGATCTTGTGTGATATTGTATTGGTTGAACAATACTCTTCCAGGGTGGCCATAAGAAAGGATGGCATCTAAAAATTGTACCCCTATACAGTGCCTTGCAAAAGTATTGGCATTTTTCGAGTTTTGTTGCCTCACAACCTGGAATTAACATGGATTGTTTGAGGATTTGCATCATTTAATTTACAGAACATGCCCACAACTTTGAAGATTTTTTTTTTACTATTGTGAAGCAAACAACAAATAGAACAAAATAACAGAAAAAGTCAATGTGCATAACTATTCACCCCCCTAAAATCAATACTTTGTAGGGCCACCTTTTGCGGATATCACAGCTCCAAGTCGCTTTGGATAAGTCTCTATGAGCTTGCCACATCTTACTACTGGGATTTTTGCCCATTCCTCCTTGCAAAACTGCTCCAGCTCCTTCAAGTAGGATGGTTTGCACTTGTGAACAGCAATCTTTAAGTCTGCCCACAGATTTTCTATTGGATTGAGTTATGGGCTTTAACTAGGCCATTCCAACACATTTACATGTTTCCCCTTAAACCACTCAAGTGTTGCTTTAGCAGTGTGTTTGGGGTCATTGTCCTGCTGGAAGGTGAACCTCCGTCCTAGCCTCAAATCACACACAGAGCGGTACAGGTTTTGCTCAAGAATATCCCTGTATTTAGCACCATCCATCTTTCCCTCAACTCTGACCAGTTTCCCAGTCCTGACTGCTGAAAAACATCCCCACAGCATGATGCTGCCACCACCATGTTTCACTGTGGGGGTGGTGTTCTTTGGGTGATGTGATGTGTTGGGTTTGCGCCAGACGTAGCATTTTCTTTGATGGCCAAAAAGTTCAATTTTAGTCTCATCAGACCAGAGCACCTTCCTCCATACATTTTGGGAGTCTCCCATATGCCTTTTTGCAAACTCAAAACGTGCCATTTTGTTTTTTGCTGTGTAATGGCTATCTTTTGGCCTCTCTGCCATAAAGCCCAACTCTATGGAGCGTACGGCTTGTGGTCGTCCTATGTACAGATACTCCAGTCTCTGCTGTGGAACTCTGCAGCTCCTCCAGGGTTACCTTAGGTCTCTGTGTTGCCTCTCTGATTAATGCCCTCCTTGCCCGGTCCATGAGTTTTGGTGTGCGGTCGTCTCTTGGCAGGTTTGCTGTTGTGCCATGTTCTTTCCATTTGGTTACGATAGATTTGATGGTGCTCCTAGGGATCATCAAAGATTTGGATATTTTTTTTATACCCCAACCCTGACTTGTACTTCTCAACAACATTGTCCCTTACTTGTTTGGAGAGTTCCTTGGTCTTCATGGCAGTGTTTGGTTAGTGGTGCCTCTTGCTTAGGTGTTGCAGCCTCTGGGGCCTTTCAAAAAGGTGTGTATATGTAATGACAGATCATGTGACACTTAGATTGCACACAGGTGGACATCATTTCACTAATTATGTGACTTCTGAAGGTAGATGCTTGCACCAGAGCTTTTTATGGGCTTCATAACAAAGGGGGTGAATACATACACACATGCCAATTATTTTTTTATTTCTGAAAAATAGTTTTATGTATACATTTTTCTAATTTTACTTCACCAACTTAGACTATTGTGTTCTGATCCATCACATAGAATTCAGATTAAAAAAAAAAACAAAAAAACATTGAACTAGAGGCTGTAATGTAACAAAATAGGTGAAAAGCCAGGGGGGGGGGGGGCGGGGGCCTGAATACTTTTGAAAGACACTGTATATCAAAACTGACCATGCATCGGTTACCTTTTTCATGTGAAGTGCAACATACTACGCAATAGGTCATTGTAACACTTATTAATGTCCCATCGAGATCACAGCAAACCTTCGAATGATTCCTTTAATCTCTAGAACGAAACCATATTTATTTTAGGCATCGCCCAGGGTCACCATTGGCGCCCTGCATGAAGATGCTGGCTCAGATATGACAATCACATAAATCCTGAGGGTTTTAACAGCTCTAGACGGTGTTCACAAATGTCAGGCACAGATCAGCCCCTGATCCAGCCTCTCACCTTGTGACCTGCTGCAAAGTTACATTGCACAGCCCGAGTGATCACTGTGGGAGAGAAAAACACAGGAAATGCTTCAGACTTCCTGCAACAGACTGATGACCTCATGTCAGCCTTGGCAAAGTCACTGGATTTTTTTTTGAAAATCCTTCTGCCAAGTATTGTGACCCATCTTGAATTTATTCACATACCTGGGAATGGTTATTAAAACTGCTTGGATTCTTTTTTTTTTTTTTTTTTTTTTTTTATATATGTATATTTTATTTGGCATTTTTATTTTATATATTTTCTGTATTTTTATCGAGATTTAAAAATAAAAAATATATTTTTTTTAATCTCAATAAAAATATATAAAATAAAAATACCAAAATAAAAATATACATATAAAAAAAATATTATTATTATTAATATTATTATTATTAATATTATTAATAATAATAATAATAATAATAATAATAATAATAATTCACAGCTTTACAGGGCAATTGGGACTAGTGAAGTCATGTCTTCAAGAAGCAGAATGATGATAAATGTTTATATAAAAGGATAAACTGTCTGCCATGTGTATACAACAAAACGTCATCTAAATGGTACCCAATTCCACTGTGTCATGTCCTGTCAGTCACAGCGAGATTTACAAAGAGATTTCCATGAATGAGGGAGAATTACACCCGGCATACAGGACAAGAGAAGTAGTACTGTGCAGAGTCCATACATACAGAATAAGAACAGATACCAAGAATTACACCCGGCATACAGGACAAGAGAAGTAGTACTGTGCAGAGTCCATACATACAGAATAAGAACAGATACCGAGAATTACACCCGGCATACAGGACAAGAGAAGTAGTACTGTGCAGAGTCCATACATACAGAATAAGAACAGATACCGAGAATTACACCCGGCATACAGGACAAGAGAAGTAGTACTGTGCAGAGCCCATACATACAGAATAAGAATAGATACTGAGAATTAGTCATGTTTCTCCCAGTCTCATTAAGCTCCATCACTCCTCCTTTATCCCTTATATACAATCAGTTGCATTAAGAGATATATCATAAAAACACAGCTAAGCTCGGCATTCAATTATGGCCATCAGATGAGTAAGTTTCTTATGATGCCATTGATAATTAGAAGGGGATTTATAGAATTACATGCGCACACAATGCGCTCTCCTCCAAAAATCCTCTTTGTAAAGAGATGATTTGCTACATGGGGAATTAAGACAACCATGATCTTGTTGGAGCAATCAAATCTTTCAGCAGATGCTCCTCGGCGTAATCCGAAGGCCTGTTCTTACCTGCCTGTGGAGCGCCTGATGACGGAGCATCCTCAGAACCACAGACGTGACAATCAGCTGAGAGCTTCTCATATCTAAGGAGGCATTTAGTTCTAAAAGTAATGGATATTTTAGTTCTAGTTGGAGAGGAGTCAGTGTCTGGCTTCTTCTAGGTCTTGGATGCTCCAAAGCAGGGGTCTCCAAACTATGGCTCTTCAGTTGTCCAGGAACTACAATTCCCATCATGTCTGTAAATGTCAGAGTTTTACAATGCCTCATGGGAGATGAAGTTCCGCAACAGCTGGAGGGCCATAGTTTGGAGATCCCTGCTACAAAGGAATTTCCAAGCTGCAACTCCTGACGCTGTTCCTGCTCACCTGGGAAGTTCTAGGTGTTCCAACCCAAAAATGTAATGGAAAATGTAAGCATAAGGGCTGGAACACAAAAAAAAAAAAAAAAAAAAAAAAAAAAAAGGAGCACAAAAATGTATGGGACAGTGGCATTTCCCATCACAAGCCAGAAGAAGTCTGTACTGTTGGACATACATGTAGCAATATAAAAAATATATATATATATATATATATATATATATATATATATATATATATATATATATATATATATATATATATATATATATATATATATATATATATATATATATATATATATATATATTTTTTTTTTTTTTTTAAATCAGTGATGGCAGGGGTAGGCAACCTGGGGCCTTCCAACTGTTGTGGACGTACATTTCCTATGAGGCATTGCAAGGCTGGCAGTTACAATTACTCCCACAGGCATGATGGGACTTGCAGTACTGCAACAGCTATCGGGCCCCAGGTTGCCTACCCCTGAGTTAAAGCTTTGACCACTTCACAGGTCCATCACTTAAAAAAAAAAAAGAAGATTGCTTGATGAGGGGAAAAAAAAAAAAATAAAGAATGATTTACTATTTATATTTTTCCTGCTGGAATTGGTTATTTTTTAAACTTTTTAAATGTTATTCATTCATTTTTGAAACTTTTATAAATGTATTATTACTCATTGATATTTTTTAACTTTTAAATATTAAAAAGGTACCATTTAGCATGGAGGGGGTAGTAATAAAACATGTAACAGATGTCACTGTAAAAAAAACATACATACATACACATTTTTAAAATGTAATCTTCTGCATGTGACAAAATTATGGGGGAATTTTTGCCAGCGTTCTCTTTTCATGCAGCCCTGATGAAGAATGTGCATTACCTTTGGCATGTGTAGGCTTTAGAAGACCTTTCTACATATAAAAGCTTAAAGCGGGGTTCCACCCAAATTTTGAACAATATCTGTATGTATTCTCTTCCTTGCCTAGATGCTGACATGCCGTTTAAAAAAATTTAAAATCGCCGTAATTACCTTTTATTTTTCTATTCTTCTTTGCACTTCCTGGTTCTCCTCCCGTGGGAGTAGGCGTGTTTCTAGCCTCTCCCAGACTCCTGGGAGCTAGTCTCAGGCTTCCCAGGATGCCACTGAGCATGTGCGGGAACGAGCGGTGAATGCTGGGAGCACAGCATTCACCACATCCAGGAAATAAATGCTTGTGGGCTTCAAATGCCCACAATGAAGATGGAAACCGCCTGCAGTGAATAATAAGTTATTCTTTCCGACGAAATCTGACACAGGCGGACATATTACACACAATATGCGAGTATGTAATGCTGAGAAGAAAAGTTTGTGAATGAACTCAAAAAAAAAAAAAAAAAAAGATAGATAGGTGGACCCCCACTTTAAATCTGATCATTGATGTTTTACCATATTATGAGCACTTATACTGTATGTAGGTCACAACTCACCCCAAGAATAAAAGGGGGCAGAGCTGGAAGTGGATCTTGATTGGCTAGAGCAGCCATTCCCAACAAGGGTTCCTCCTGAGGTTGCTAGGTTTTCAAATAAAAGACCACTATGGTGGCACATTTGTAATGTTGCTAGGGGTTCTGTAGCTGGTTGACTTCCTATTTGATGGTTCCTGCAAGGTTTAGGGGTCATTGACACTTGGAAGAGCCAGGGGCTTGACATCAATGATCTTTTAAGCTGTCTGGAAGTTGGCATTCCAACCCTCACTGCGGGGGAAAATATTCTTCTCACTGACCATCTGATGGTGCCTGCATAATTCTTGGACCAATGCCACTTGGAAGAGCCAGCGGTATGACACCTGATCTTTAATATCTTTTGCTGTCTCTAAGGGTGCCCATTCTGACCACTAAACCCCCCCCCCCAAATGAATGTTCAGCAAGGGTTCCTCTAAATCTGAAAAGGATTTCAAGGGTTCCTCTAGGGTAAAAATATGGGGAAGACACTCAGGAAGGCCTTGCCATGCATAGAGAAACCAGTTTTAGATGTCAGCCATAGACTAGGCAATATTGGGCAAAGGGTTTGGTAATAGGAAAAGATCTTGCTGCCCGCAGAAGCCAGTCATTTTCAACTCTACACTGCAGGAAAGACAGTTGCAAGTTGATGTTCTTGACAACACATTTCATATACAGCCCACTTTGTGACTTCAGAAGTCTTGAAGATAAAACATGTACAGTACTTGTAGGTGTGTGTCTTGCTTTCAGTTTCTCATGATGGCACAATAATCTTTTTTCTTTATAATAATTACTTTATTGGCTGGATCCAGATTGAACGCCATGTGTATGTTTTTGAGGCGATCACACAAGACTCGGAGGAGGACCAGTTATGCTGCTTTCATCCAAGCACAAAGGGCAATCAGTGGCCAACAACAGTCATTTCAACCTGCTGCCCATGGAGACCCTCCAGCTGCTGTCAGCACAGTAAAAACATTTTGGCCAATCCATCATTCTCCCGTCCAACGTCCAGACCTCAGATGAAGCTCCTGAGCTGAAAACCCCCACCACCATTTAAACATTCTCCTTGGGATTCCCGGCCTGCAGTGCGCAAGCCAAGGAAGAGTTTGGCCAACCAACATGAAAAGAAAAGAAAAGCTTGCACAAAGCCATAACCCCCCCTCACCACCACCACCACACATGGCTGGCACTCTCAGTGGTAAGTCCCACAAAGCAAGCTGTATAAACACCTAACAAAGTTTACATATTCTGAGCTGTAGGCTGGGTCCTCGAGGATAGCCATTTTTATTGGCTTAAAAATAGCATTTGGAAGCTGCCCGGAAAGGGTCCCAAATGCTGGAAAAACAAAAAAAAAAATTCTCAGAAAAAAAACGTAACTGAATGCCATTTCTACTGGTGACTTAAAGTGGGATTAAAGAGGTCCTGTCACCAACTCCAAAAAAAATGCATGTAAAAACAGAAAAATCAAGTATTGTAGCAGAGTTGCTTTCCATAAATGTGTTTTTACTGGCTTGCAATGTGAGTTTGAACCAACTCTAGGAAAAGTCAATTCCCTACCACAGCTACCTCCTCTGTGATAGTCTTTTCTTCTGGGAAGTCTTAACTACTATCTGTGGTGGCCCAGCTCCTCTGCCCCACCCTACATAACTTATCTAGCAGCCAAGGTTGGGAGTGAAGGGGAATACTATATAACAGGTGCAGACAACCTTGGCCCTTCGGCTATGGGGAAACCACATGTCCCATGAGATATTGCTGAAGGCTGACCACCATAGTAAGACTCCCAGAAGCATGAATGGACTTGTAGCTTCACCACAGCTGGAGTGCCGAGTTGCCTACCTCTGCTATAGAGTGTCACTTAAGTGTTGGGGCTGCTGATGTCACGTCCAAGATGGCGGCACCCAACAACGGTCTCAGGGCTTTTGGAGGTTTTCACAAGGGAGGCTTTTATAGGCGAGTTACATAAATAAAATACACACACGAAAAGGCAGATTGTTGTTGAAATGAATGGTCTGGTGGTAGGCTCTTCCAAGTAAAAATTTAAACTGTTGGTTATGTAATCTATGGTCACAATGGGTCTTTAGCATTGTGAAAAAAGGACCCAAAGCCAACATGGGGCTCAGATCTATTTTAGACCCTTCTGCAGGTAAACAGGGCAACAGCCAGACACAAGCGGCAACATTCAGTGCTCCAAAACTGAAAATACTATTTAACAAATTAGTATTTTTTCTCTTGGTGCTTTATTATTTCACATTGGTAACTTCCTTCTTGATCCGTTTTGGACTTTCCAGCTGGTGATGTCTCTTCCATCACCATCCCTGGGCTGCTCAGACGTCGAACTCGGACATAATACCTTCTCACCTGTCAGCACCTTGTGCGAGACGGCTGTTTGCTTGTTAGTCAAGCAGAGATAATGTGGTGTACATGTGCATTACATTTTTTAGGTTTTTAAGAGTCTACCTCTGATCCCATTTTTTTCAATCTTATTACCCAGAAGAACCCCCCGAAAAAATAATAATGATTCAAGGTCTCAGAGAACCCGTTAAATTAAATTGGGGGGGGGGGGGTCATTTGTGGCCAGTTGGACGAGTGCCCCCCCAACACTGGTGGCCAGTTGGAAGAGTGCACCGCCCCCCCCTCCCCCTCCATACACTGATGGCCAGTTGGAAGAATGCCTCCCCTCGCCCGACACTGGTTGCCAGTTGGAAGAATGTCCTCTTAGATTGGTGGCCAGCTGGAAGAACGCCTCCCTTACATTGGTGGCCAGTTGAAAGAAAAGTATAATTTTTTTTCACGCAGGGAAGCTTCAACTATCCCTTCCCCGACAGACCTCATTATGGATGACATGCAACAACCTAAAAATAGCATTTACGCAGAAGTCATCGCTCCTTTCATACAGAAGGAGGATATACTGTATGCCTTGCCTATAGTTTCCTTATTTGTAAGCTGCACGCTACTGAAGAAGAAGACAGCATAAAAGAAATTGTATAAATAAAATAAAGATTTCTTATATATCAATAAAAAGTTAATGTTTCAGTTAAAATGAAATTAACATAATGTATTTAAAAATAAATTTAAAAAAAAAATCAATAAAATTCAATATTATTATTGAATTTAAGGATTATTATTTTGATTTAAATAAATCATTAGAATTCAATAGGAATAAAATAAATAAAATTATTATTATAATAATAACATAAATATACACAAATATATTTACTCCTCTTTTCACAAACTCAAATCCAGGAATACAAGACGTCTTTCTGCTCGGATACAAGGCCTTTGAGTTTAACCAACACAGACAGCGATGAGAGCGCAGCGAACGCGTCCTATATATGTAGTGTACATGTCACCGCCCTCTGGACAGCGTCTCCCCCTCAGCTTTGTAATGACAGATGACAGCTCAGTAAGCAGGTAGGGAAAGGAGACACAGACCCCCTCCCATGGAGAGCGAGCGGCAGGAGAGCGCCCGCCAAATGTTCGCCATTTGGATGGATTGACCTGTTTAAAAATATCTTCATCTGTCCGGCGTTCCCTCCAAATGTCTATTTTTTTTTTTTTTTTTTTTTTCTTACTGCAAAGTAATTAATTCAAAATTTCAAACTGTGCGCAGTTGGCCACTATGGCTAAAAGAAGCCCTCTAACCATGACTATAGGTGAAACGGCGGCAAACGTAACCCCTTATAGTTAAATATTTTGCAGCTCGCCAGACCTTCAATGTGGAGGCTGCTTTAGTTTTCTTTTTAAGGGTTTTTGCCAAAAAATTACGTTAAGGGGGCATCACGTCGCCTATTCGCCGCCTCTCAATTGCCCCTGAAAAGTGATCCGAACACAGGATCGCCTTTCAGAAGAGCAGCGGGTTTAGACGCATGCCCAAACCTAGAGGGACGGGGAGGAACCAGAAGAGGAAAAGTCCTTGTAAGAAGTCTACTTTATTTCTGAGCTGGTGATCCTGCCAGTGACACTTATTGTTCTTGGGTGACAACGCTCGCTAACCTGCATCTATGGAAGATCAGCGTTGTCACCCTAGGACAAGACTACAGACCACCACCCCTCACCACCGATCTTCTTCAGAATTAGTGGGGACGTTTTGTAGTCCTAACACACTCGCCATCTTAGGGTGACAACGTTGCTCCTCCAGAGGTACAGTGCGGTGGTTGAGCGTTGTCACCCTAGGACAGGAAGTGTGTTACCGGCAGGATCAGCAGGTGAAAAAGAAAAAACTAATTCAGCCGTCGCACCCAAGGACAGGTAGGCAGAAAGATATTCTATTTTTGTTCCTGGGTTTAGATACACTTTAATCTGTTTGGGTTCCACTAAAAGGCTCACGAGACCTCGCCGAAAATAACTCCCTCCGCAGCCGCGGTAATGTGGAAAGTCTGCCTGTTGACATTGCACGGTTCATGGAGAAAGCGGCTATGAGGAAATCTCCCCATTGTCTGCTTCTCATAGAGCCGCACGTCACATGGCAGAGGGATGAGGTCTGCAACACAGAGAGAGAGAGGCCAGAAACTGCGTGGAAGAGGGGGAGATCGGCAGCCGCCTCCATCGATTGCTCAGACATTGTTTGCCGAGATCATTTATCTAGAATGACTCCCAAGTGTCAGCTGCCCCTACAAAAAATAAATAGACGCTAATCCTCTGCAGACTGAGCCACTTAGACTGGGGACAGGCAGGGAGAGGCCTCAGAGAAAGCCGACCACCAGGGGGAGTGGCCCTCTGACTTGTTGGGGCCCCAACGAAATCCTCTTCCTGGATTGGCCGATTGAGGTCTGCGGTACATAAGCACCAATCTAATTACCAGCACGGAAAAGGAAACAATTGGCACCTAATGTAACACTTTCAAGGAAGCTAGGAAAATTCCGTGTTTACTTCCTATTGGTTTTAAAGGGGCCCAGTAGAATCCCAGCTTGGTAGAACCCATGTTCAGCAGATCCCCAGACTCTGCCAATCCCCCGCTCAGTAGTAGCGCCCCAGCTCTGCTGATCCCCCCGTTCAGTAGTAGCCCCAAGCTCTGCTGATCCCCCAAGCAGTAGTAGCCCCAAGCTCTGCTGATCCCCCAAGCAGTAGTAGCCCCAGCTCTGCTGATCCCCCAAGCAGTAGTAGCCCCAGCTCTGCTGATCCCCCAAGCAGTAGTAGCCCCAGCTCTGCTGATCCCCCAAGCAGTAGTAGCCCCAGCTCTGCTGATCCCCCAAGCAGTAGTAGCCCCAGCTCTGCTGATCCCCCCGTTCAGTAGTAGCCCCCAGCTCTGCTGATCCCCCCGTTCAGTAGTAGCCCCCAGCTCTGCCGATCCCCCAAGCAGTAGTAGCCCCAGCTCTGCCGATCCCCCAAGCAGTAGTAGCCCCAGCTCTGCCGATCCCCCAAGCAGTAGTAGCCCCAGCTCTGCCGATCCCCCAAGCAGTAGTAGCCCCATCTCTGCCGATCCCCCAAGCAGTAGTAGCCCCAGCTCTGCCGATCCCCCAAGCAGTAGTAGCCCCATCTCTGCCGATCCCCCAAGCAGTAGTAGCCCCAGCTCTGCCGATCCCCCAAGCAGTAGTAGCCCCAGCTCTGCCGATCCCCCAAGCAGTAGTAGCCCCAGCTCTGCCGATCCCCCAAGCAGTAGTAGCCCCAGCTCTGCCGATCCCCCAAGCAGTAGTAGCCCCAGCTCTGCCGATCCCCCAAGCAGTAGTAGCCTCAGCTCTGCCGATCCCCCAAGCAGTAGTAGCCCCAGCTCTGCCGATCCCCCAAGCAGTAGTAGCCCCAGCTCTGCCGATCCCCCAAGCAGTAGTAGCCCCAGCTCTGCCGATCCCCCAAGCAGTAGTAGCCCCAGCTCTGCCGATCCCCCAAGCAGTAGTAGCCCCAGCTCTGCCGATCCCCCAAGCAGTAGTAGCCCCAGCTCTGCCGATCCCCCAAGCAGTAGTAGCCCCAGCTCTGCCGATCCCCCAAGCAGTAGTAGCCCCAGCTCTGACGATCCCCCAAGCAGTAGTAGCCCCAGCTCTGACGATCCCCCAAGCAGTAGTAGCCCCAGCTCTGACGATCCCCCAAGCAGTAGTAGCCCCAGCTCTGACGATCCCCCAAGCAGTAGTAGCCCCAGCTCTGACGATCCCCCAAGCAGTAGTAGCCCCAGCTCTGACGATCCCCCAAGCAGTAGTAGCCCCAGCTCTGACGATCCCCCAAGCAGTAGTAGCCCCAGCTCTGACGATCCCCCAAGCAGTAGTAGCCCCAGCTCTGCTGATCCCCCAAGCAGTAGTAGCCCCAGCTCTGCTGATCCCCCAAGCAGTAGTAGCCCCAGCTCTGCTGATCCCCCAAGCAGTAGTAGCCCCAGCTCACAAACAGGCATGGTAAGTCAGTAAGGTCTCGTTTACACTTGAGGTGGATCGCATTTCAAAAGGGTATTCGACAGGCCCCGCTGGGAGGCATTACGTTGCATACTCACTGCCCTGTAAAGCCTGCACCATCGCATTGCAACCGTGTGCACTGCATAAGGTTGCAGTGCAGCCCCATCACTTGAATGGATCGTGCTCAGAGCCCAGTGCAATAGGGTAGAATTTGAAGGAAGAAAAAAGGTCATACAAGCTCGGACACCCAAGCTCCTACCTTCATGACTAAGGGATACCTTTTCTGCCTACATATGGCCTTCAGTGCCTTGAAAAAGTATTCATACCCCTTGAAATTTTCCACATTTTGACATGTTATAACCAAAAAAACTTAAATGTATTTTATTGGGATTTTATGTAATAGACCAACACAAAGTGGCACATAACTGAAGTGGAACGAAAATGATAAATGGTTTTCAACATTTTTTTACAAATAAACGTGAAAAGTGTGGCGTGCATTTGTATTCAGCCCCCTTTACCCCTAACTAAAATCTAGTGGAACAAATTGCCATCAGAAGTCACCTAATTAGTAAATATAGAGTCTACCATGTGTAATTTAATCTCAGTATAAATACAGCTGTTTTGTGAAGCCCTCAGAGGTTTGTTAGAGAACCTTAGCGAACAAACGGCATCATGAAGGCCAAGGAACACACCATACAAGGTCAGGGATAAAGTTGTGGAGAAGTATAAAGCAGGGTTAGGTTATAAAAAAAAAAAAAAATATCCCAAGCTTTGAACATCTCACGGAGCTCTGTTCAATCCATCATCTGAAAATGGAAAGAGTATGGCACAACTGCAAACCTACCAAGACATGGCCGTCCACCTAAACTGACCGGCCGGGCAAGGAGAACATTCATCAGAGAAGCAGCCAAGAGGTCCATGGTAACTCTGGAGGAGCTGCAGAGATCCACAGCTCAGGTGGGAGAATCTGTCCACAGGACAACTATTAGTCGTGTTCTCCACAAATCTGACCTTTATGGAAGAGTGGCAAGAAGAAAGACACTGGTGAAAGAAAGTCATAAGAAGACCTGTTTGCGGTTTGCGAGAAGTCATGTGGGGGACACAGAAAATATGTGGAAGAAGGCGTTCTGGTCAGAACTATGTGTGGCGGAAAACTAACTGCACATCACCCTGAACACACCATCCCCACCGTGAAACATGGTGGTGGCAGCATCATGTTATGGGGATGCTTTTCTTCAGCAGGGACAGGGAAGCTGGTCAGAGTTGATGGGAAGATGGATGGAGACAAATACAGGGCAATCTTAGAAGAAAACCTGTTAGAGTCTGCAAAGGACTTGAGACTGGGGAGGAGGTTCACCTTCCAGCAGGACAACGACCCGAAACATACAGCCAGAGCTACAATGGAATGGTTTAGATCAAAGCCTATTCATGTGTTAGAATGGTCCAGTCACAGTCCAGACCTAAATCCCATTGAGAATCTGTGGCAAGACTTGAAAATTGCTGTTCACAGACACTCTCCCTCCAATCTGCCAGAGCTTGAGATATTCTACAAAGAAGAATGGGCAAAAATGTCCCTCTCTAGATGTGCAAAGCTGGTAGAGACATCCCCAAAAAGACTTGCAGAGAAAGGCGATTCTACAAAATATTAGACTCAGGGGGGCGCTATACAAATGCCCCCCACACTTTTCATTTGTTTGTAAAACGTTTTGAAAACCATTTATCATTGTCCTTCCACTTCACAATTATGTGCCACTTTGTGTTGGTCTATCAAATAAAATCCCAATAAAATACATCTACGTTGCAACATGACAAAATGTAGAAAATGTCAAGGGGTATGAATACTTTTGGAAGGCACTGTAGAGTCAGGATGGATTCTTCACCCAGCCTGCACCCACAGACTCACCGGGGGACACAAATGCAAGTTAGGAACTGTGGCCTTACATCGACTTTCCAGATCTGCATGCTTGCCCCTGCTAGGTGTCTCAATGGACTAAGGCCAGAGGCAGCCAGGAAGGTGGTGGGTCCAGGGAGGTGAGCAAGGGGTCTTCCAGGTTCTAGCTTTATTACAATCGGCTACTTAACATAACCTGACTTTTGTATGCATTTACATAAACCTCAAATTTTCTGTAAAAAGTAAAAGCTTATTAAAAAAACAGAGCAAGCACAGGCAGCAACGCATTCAGAGTATCAGGTTCAAAGCATAGGGTCAAATTTAAAAAAAAGTTAGTAGCTCATAAAAAGGCAGAACTTTAATAAACACCATGGAAATAATAATAGGGTTTAATTATAGTCGGTGAAACATTCTCATTTATCCAGGTCATGGTATAGCTCAGCCATTCCCAATCAGGATTCCGTGGAACCCCTAGGCTTCCTCCAGGGGTGAATAGGGGTTCCTTGAGCTGTGCCCACCTGACCACTGACCCCCAATCTGATGGTGTCACCATAGTTCCAGGTCCAACACCACTTGGCAGAGCCAGGGGTATGACCGCAAGGGTATCATTCTGGCCACCTCTGCAAGGTGGCTTGTCAAGTCGCACCGGTTTGAACGGGAGCAAAAAAATAAATAATAAAAATTAAAAAAAAAAAAAAAAGTACACAAGTGTTTTTTAAATCAATGGGCACAAGTAAAAAATAAAATAAAATGTACTCAATGGGGGTGGAGTAAAAAAAAAATATATTAAAAAAAATAAAATAAAATGCAAAAATTAAGAAAAAAAAAAAAAAAAAAAAAAAAAAAAAAAAAGGAACACAAGTGAGATTCTCGATACATTTTAACAAGGTTGTCAAGTACAATGTATCCCATTGTTTACAGTCCTATTTTCGGGAGACACAGCGCACTGCGTGGGAGACATCAGCGGAGTGCAGGAAAAGGGGTGTGGCGGGGGCAATCTTTTATACTTCGAGGTTGTTAAAATTTATATCAAAATAGATCTATCGTAAAAGCATAAAAAGCTAAAAAAATGAAAGATTGATTTGTATTCCCACGCAGCGAAACGTTTAATTCCTCTCGCCGGTTGGAAAGAAAACCCTAACGACTGTACAGGAATGAGATCAGCGCGTTTTTTGAAGCCTCTGCAAGCCGCCGTTTGTACGATTATGGAAATCTAATACATTCAGAAATGGGAATCCATTTGTAAACAAAGCCTGGAGCCGGTTCAGCAGGTTTCACTGTAACAATCAGAAATGCCACGCTGACTCCGTACAAGTCACTACAAGGCAGGGAGGCCGCGCCGCCAGGAGACTGACTGACAGCAACCTCTTCAAGGGGGAACTCCGGGCGTAGGGAAATGAGGTCTTGTAATTGAGATTTCTGAAAGGCTGCTTTTTAAATTTTTAAAATTTTGGATAAGAATGTGGAAGAGTTAAAATGCTCTCTGGCTGACTTCCCAAACCGATATAATTTTTTTTTTTTTTTTTTTTTATAAAAATTTATAAATACACACACACGGAAATAAAAATCTACAAATAAGATAAAATAGTATTTTTGTTCCAAAATAGATCCTAATTTTAACGTTTTTATAGATTTTTAATAACTTGGGAAAAAAAAAAAAAAAATTAAGATCTATTTGGAACAAAAAATTAAAAAAAAAAAAAAAAAAAATATAAATATAAATATAAATATAAATATATATATATATATATATATACACACAAATAATTTTATTTCCTAGGTATGTTAGTGTTATGATCAATCATGTGACAATAAATTTGGAAAAATAAAAAAAATGTAAATCTATTATTTGAAAGAATATATAAAAATATTATTAGCATTAATAACTTGGAAAAATAAAATTAAAAACTGTAAATATAAAAATAGTATTAGCATTAATAAATTTGGAAAAATAAAAAAATATTATAAAAAAAAATGCAAATCTATTTGGAGCAAAAAAAAAATATATATATAATAGTATTATTATTATTATTATTATTATTATTATTAATAATATTTGTATATTATTATTTTTAGGTCTGTTTGTGATCCTATTAGCTAAGGTTTTTTCCAGCACCTCCTGTTCTTGTGTCCGCCATAAAAGAAATATGGAGTCCATTTGTCACGAGACAGGAAGTCCTTTTATAATTCGCATGTGGATAAGATGTAAGGAGGAACTAGAAAAAGGCAAAAATCTTGTAAGTAGATTTAAAGTTCTCAATGGAGTAGGGAAGCACTAGAAGCTCTAGGAGGTTTGCATTGTCTTTTATATAAAAACCCTCCCAATAAGTATACTTCGAAATGCAGCTTTCTGCTACAGAATCTTATTTAAAACAGAATATATGTGACTTTCCACTGCAGATTACTTAGCACATGCAGCATGAACATAAGTTCAAGTGATTTCCGGCGTGTCCCATCCAACGCCATGATCTTGTGTCAGAGGTGACAGATTCCTTCTTAAGTCATCCGGCAGTGTCAGATGTTTACTCTCCTCACATGGGAAGGATCTTCTCTACCAGCAGATGGGACAGTCCCCGTCTGATCCCACCTGACCAGATCATTCAAACAGCCACAGGAACCAGGACCCCCCTCTACACTTCCTCCGCCACATGCCAGCCATTCCACCAAAGTCAGCTACAAACTACTGCCATATGACAGAGTCAAGTTACCCTCCACATTGTGGAACTTCCCCATCCCCCATTGCAATTATACTATGGGAGGGGGGTGGCATTAACTAAAGGCATATTTACTTTAAAAAAAAAAAAAAACTCAATTAGAAGCTATTTTAAGCCGTTGTTGTAGTAACATTCATCGTTAACTGTAATGAACTCTAAAAATAAAAAAATTAAAAGTTTAGCCATTACACGTATCCCCCTTCCCCCACCACTTTCCTCCCAGAGCTAACAAAACTAAAAAGGACAACTGGAAAGAGGAACAGCGAAGCGCAGTCACTGTGCATAACGACTAGAGCTGGAAGCCCACATACAGTACACCTATGGTGGGGGAAAATTGCTTCTAGCAGGTAGATCTTCAGGGGAACCTTTGTGCACACTCCCTATAGGTACCCTGCAGACCATAGGGCTAAAAACTATCTTTAGGTTTATCAAGTTTCCTTCCACCTTCTTGTCTTTGAATTTCGAATCCCTCTCTGCTCTCCTCCTACCATGTCTTTGAATTTTGTAACCCTCTATGCTCCCTTTCCACCTTCTTACCTTTGAATCTCAAATCCCTCAACGCCAAGGGTCTTCAAACTATGGCCCTCCAGTTGTTCAGGAACTACAATTCCCATAATGCCTTGTCAGGTCTGAATGGCACAGTGTTACAATGCCTCATGGGACATGTAGTTTCGCAACAGCTGGAGGGCCGTAGTTTGAAGATCCCTGCTCTACGCTCTCCTTCCACCTTCTTGCTTTCCAATTTCATATCCCTCTACGCCAGTGATGGCGACCCTTGGAACTCCAGATTATTTGGAACTACATTTCCCTTGATACTCAACTACAGAGCAGAGTGCATGAGCATCATGGGAAATGTAGTTTCAAAACATCTGGGGGCACCAAGGTTCACCATCACTGCTCTATGCTCTCCTTCCACCTTCTTGCCTTTGAATCTCAAACCCCTCTACAATCTCCTTCCACCTTCTTGCTTTCCAATTTCATATCCCTCTATGCCAGTGATGGCGACCCTTGGAACTCCAGATGGCTTGGAACTACATTTCCCTTGATACTCAACTACACTGCAGAGTGCATTAGCATCATGGGAAATGTAGTTTCAAAACATCTGGAGTTCCAAGGGTCGCCATTACTGGCGTAGAGGGATATGAAATTGAAGGTGGAAGGAGAGCGTAGAGGGATTTGAGATTCAAAAGGCAAGAAGGTGGAAGGAGAGAACAGAGCAGTGATGGTGAACCTTGGCACCCCAGATGTTTTGAAACTACATTTCCCATGATGCTCATGCACTCTGCAGTGTAGTTTAGCATCATGGGAAATGTAGTTCCAAAACATCTGGGGTTCCAAGGTTCACCATCACTGCTCTATGCTCTCCTTCCCCCTTCTTGCCTTTGAATCTCGTATCTCTCGATACTCTTTCCACCTTCTCGCCTTTGAATTTTGTAACCCTCTATTGTTCTCCTTCTAGTCATTGAATATCATATCCCCCGCTCTCCTTCCACCTTCTCGTCTTTGAATTTGATATCGCTCTATACCAGTGACGGCGAACCTTGGCACCCCAGATGTTTTGGAACTACATTTCCCATGATGCTCAACTACACTGCAGAGTGCATGTGTGTAGTTCCAAAACATCTCGGGTGCCAAGGTTCACCATCACTGCTCTATACTCTCCTTCCATATTCTTGCCTTTAAATCTCGTATCCCTCTGTGCTCTCCTTCCACCCTCTGGCTTTTCAAGGTCACATACCTCTATGCTCTCTTTCACTTTCTGGTCTTTGAATTTCTTATCCTTTATGCTCTCCTTACACCTTCCTGCCTTTGAATTTAGTATCCCTCCATGTTCTTTTGCCTTCTTGCCTTTGAATTTTCGTAACTCACTATACTCCCCTTCCACCTTCTTGCCTTTGAACGTTGTATCCCTCTATGCTCTCTACTGAACATTTTTCAGAAGCTTTGGTGAAGACGTGACCAAACCTCAATGGAAATTCTTCATCAGAATGAACAGCACCGGCGTGTATTCTTCAACATTTTCTGCGGTTCATTTGATAGACATTTCCAGATTATTTGCTCTTTGAACAGTCCCCTACATTGTACGCTAAAAATACCATTAGTCTTTTTTGCAACAAAACCGCGCCGCTTGTAAAAAGCCCAATAAAAGCGAACGTTGCGCCTGGCTTTGCGCTCATTAGGTCATTTCTGATCTCAGACTCAGAGATAACGAGCACCTCTGGCAGTCGCAGAGGCTTGTTATTGTTGAAGGGTGGACAGATCTCCTCAACTGTCACCTGCAGGAAAACCATCTACCCAGCAAAGGGCCCTTTCAGATTATTAAGCTAGAAGCTAACTGGCAATTTGTTGCAGCATCGAGCACCCTTACATGAGAAGGACATGCAAGTATTTGGCGGTTGACCATTGAGCATAGCCCGGCACCACTAGGTGCTAACTGATGAAAGTTATGCCCCTTCACCCTTGTTCTGGGTATCGTATGCAGCTTAACATGTGTCATTGCATGAATTAGTGTGTTTTATTTAGGCAGACTATTTCATTTGACTGGGCCGTCAATGCACCTAAAGCCTGACAGGCACCTTTTTTTTTTTTTTTTTTTTTTATGAATGCACCTCACTACACACATACAGTAGGGTTCCTATCCAAGTATACGGTGCAATGTAACACATGCACGTTGGGATTCCATTCAATATTGGCACCACACGGGCCATTGCAGTAATGAGTGGTTAAATGAGTGATTTACCATGTTACTGCAACACACAAATGTAAAGCCGGCCTTAATGCCCATAGAGTTGCCCAAGAGTAGCCAAAAAAGGGTAGAATTTTGTACAAACCCTCCTATGCAATTTTTCTTCAGACCATGCAATTTGTATTAAATTTTGCTAGAAAACCAAGAAGATCAAAAAATGTCTGCATTAACCATTTTGAAAAAACAAAAAAAAAAAAAAAAAACCCTGACTGTCCCGAAAACAACCGGTTTCTAATTTCTAAGCGAGTATGGCCAGCTTTAGTCCAGATTGGAAGCCCCTACTGGTATGGATTTACAGACTGCTATAGCTATGATCCTAACAGCCGAGATAAATTCCATCTACCTTCATGAACTGTTTGTTTAAAGGGGTTTCACAGTCTGCTGATGATAAAGAGGAGAGGGGAAGTGAAAACAAACAGCAGTCATGGTGCCTAAATAAATAAAAAGGAAACTCATTAGGAGAATAGGCTGCTAATCGATTGCAGAGTTTCCGAAATGTTGCAAGCAAGAACGGTCTCACAGAAAAAAAAAAAAAAATGGAATCCTCCAGCTTGTCCTTCATTCAAGACCGAGCTATGTGATTACATCTACTGTGAATTGATTGGCATCATAGAATGTCTATATGTAGGTGGGTGAAAGCCAGTGCTGGATCCCAAGACGGGTCATAATACTGTATTACAGCATTGTAGAAGTTATAGTTAAGAAGTCTGCTCTAAGGGACCTTGGATAAAGCAATAAAATGTATTGAGGATGAACAAATCCGTTCAAAAATAAAATATTTGTTTAACTTTTACTGTGAGAATGCACACCATTTAAGGAGGTCATAAGAGGTCTCCTTCAGGGTTTACAAAACCGGAAAGGCAGTCTAGAACTGCTTATTGTAGGACAATATTCTCATGAAATATATCAAAGGACTCCCAGTACCAAACAGAAGACGGAGAGGGAGCCAAAAGGGTGGTATGCCATGCCAACCCCTCCTGGCCTATCTTTTTGGGCTTCCAACTAAAGTCGATTGCCCATCCTTAGTATTTTACGAAGGATAGAGGTTACAAGATGACCCCTTTGGAGGTTTAGAAAATATGAATGTCAGTCTAGAACTGGTTGGTGTAGGACAATATTCCTGTGCCAAACAGAATAAGATTCCCAGTACACACCACCATTTTGATTCCCGCTCTCCTCTGTCTCAGAAGAGAGCGGAAGTCAAAAGGGCGGTGGGCCAAGTCTACTCTTTTTGGCCTATCATCCTAGGCTGATGTGGTGGGTTGCTGTGGTGTGCCATACCTACCTTTCTTGGCCGATCGTCTTGGGCTTCCAACTAAAGCCTAATGTCTATCCTTAGTCACAAAATGCCCCCCTTCTTCAGGATTTAGAAGATAGAAAAGGCAGTCCAGAACTGCTTAGTGTATGACAAGATTCTTGTGGAAAACAAGACAGGATTCCCAGGGCAGAGAGAAGAGATATCATAGTGAAGCAGAATTCACCAAGTGTTGGATTAGGGAGACAAAAGGCTGGTGCGCCATGTCTGCCCTTCGTCTTGTGCTTCCAACTAAAGTCGAATTGATAACCTTTAGTATAGAAGTCATAATAGGCCCCCCTTTTCCTGGCTTTAGAACAGGGATATGCAATTAGTGGACCTCCAGCTGTTGCAGAACTACAAGTCCCATGGGGCATAGCAAGACTGACAGCCACAAGCATGACCCCCAGAGGCAGAGGCATGATGGGACTTGTAGTTTTGCAACAACTGGAGGTCCGCTAATTGCATATCCCTGGTTTAGAAGATAGGAAAGGCAATCTTAGAACTGCCTAGTGTTGGAACAATATTCCCATGAAAATATTAGGATTACCAGTACAAACAGATGACAGGGAGGAGAGAGGGAGTCAAAAGTGTGGTATGCCATGTCCACCCTTCTTGGCCCACTGCCTTGGACTTCCAACTAAAATGGATGCCCTATCCTTCGCATTATAATAAAGGATAGAGGCCACAAGGTGTCCCCTTCTTCATAGTTTAGAAGATAGGACAGGTAGTCTAGAACTGTGTGATGTAGGACAAAATTCCTACACCAAACAGGATAGGATTCACAGTACAAACAGATGACAGAGGCGATAGGGGGAGTCAAAAGGGGTAGTATGCCATGCTTACCCTAATGAGCCCATCGCCTTGGCCTTCCAACTAAAAGTTAATTGCCCATGCTCAGTATTATACTAAGGACTGAGGTCACAAGATGCCCCTCCTCAGGGTTTAGAGAGAGGGTCTCCAATCTTTTCAGTCTGAGGGCCACATTATTTTTTAAATATATTCAGGGATCCAAACAAAAATAAATCAATATTTAAACAAATGAATACAATTTAAACAAACGCCAAGAAATATCTTCATATCAGAAGTTCACCCATCACATCAAAGTCCCATTTCTCCTCTTACAGGGTCCCGATCAGAGTCCATCCAAAAAACATAGTGCCCCTTACATCAGGGTGGCAATCAGAGTTCCTCCATACAGCATAGCACCCCCTTACATCAGGGTCACCATCGGAAGCAGACCAACTGATCAGAATTCTCAGTCGGTGCACCAAAGCTGAGGTTACACTAGCTGTAGGCTGGATAAAATCTTATTGCGGGCTGGATGTGGCCCAAAGGCCATTGTTTGAAGACCCCAGGTTTAGAGGTTAGGAACGGCAGTCTAGAACTAGATGATTTGCATGGAAAACAGGATAGGATTCCCAGTACAAAGAGATGAAATTGGAAGGGCAGTATGCCATGCCTACCCTTCTTGGCTCATCATCTTGGGCTTCCAACCAAAGACGATTACAAACAAGTGAACATATCCTGATATGACTTTTTAAACAATGTGAACTCATACAAACTATCCATAGCAACACAAAGTACAAACTGCAAATATAAAACAAGCAGCTGAAACAAAATGTGAGCTTGAGAGTTGACCTGCAGGTGACGGGGACAAGGATTGCATGCAAGACTTTGTATTCTTGAAATTCTTTGCACCAGAAGAGACATTGGATAGTCTGGTAAAACTGGCTTCCATTTAAAAAATAATAATAACGACCCCCAAGGGGAAAGAAAAAAAAATCTCCTTCCAGGTCTTAAGTGTCAGAAGCCGGATGCGATTTTCCAGGTATAAAATCTCCTGTTCTCATTCCAATATACACATCGTGGGTTAAAGTTACAAACAGCACCCTGCGCCGCTATGCGAGGCTCTAGTGCCCCATGGTGTGGTGTGCTCCACTCAACATAATCTATGCTAAAGGGAATTTGTAGATTTTTGCCATTTTCTTTGTTTATCTCAGACACAGATCAGCCCCGGCTGCAGCTTCTCACCTTGTGACTCACTAGAAAGTTATGTTGTACAGTCTGAGTGATCACTGGGGAAGGTGGCGATTGCATTTTCCCTGTGCTGAGTTCCAGGGTCTGTACATCTGCTGTGCCCATAATGAGGAGTTCCCACCATTCCTGTACTAAGTTCCTGGGTCTGTACACCTGCTGTGTCCATTATGAGGCGTTCCCACCTTCCCTTTGCCAAGTTCCCAGGTCTTTACACTGGCTGCGCCCATAACGAGGGGTTCCCACCATCCCTGTGCTGAGTTCCCGGGTCTGTGCACCTGATGTGCCCATTATGAGGGGTTCCCACTGTGCAAGGCCAGGGTCCCAGGTCTGCACATCTACCATTATAAAAAAAAAAAAAAATAAAAAAAAAAAAAAGGGGCGCCAATCATCCATACAGGGATTATTATTTTTTTATATTATGGAGACTGTAACTGGAGGAACTGGGAACACTAAGACATGCAGAGTCAACCAAAACTACCAGGTGGGCAGGAGCAGAGCCTAGAATTATAACGAATAATGGGGAGGTTCGGCTGCTGGGCTACGCCTATCAGGTTCTAATTGGTATTATAACTTTACCTTTAGGTGGACTGGCCCTTTAATCTCAGTCAATAAGAAAGGAGGCTATAGTAGGCTATGCATGTTGCAATTTTTTAGTAAATGTAATAAAAATACATGAAAGAAAATAAATAATAATAATATCACACTGATGAAAACTTGAGCGCTTCAATACAGGTATTTTAAAGCTCTATAATCAAAAATGGGAAAAACTAAATTACATTTTTCTGTTGGGTTCAACTGGGGCAATTTCTAACCCATCTCCTTGTGGTAAATTGAAATCAATGTTTTACAATTACATCATCCGTTGCTTTATGGTTTCAACCAAAGATATACAACCATCTCTAGGGTGCCGTAATCTCCCGATTCCACTCACTATTTAAAAGCATAATCCCAGCCAGCCATTCAAGTCTACCCTAGCAGGTAATTACAAACCATCTGAAATTGACAGTGCCCATGGAGATTAATCAACTTGCTGAAAAATGTAATAGTATACAACAGAAGCATGGTAAGCTAAGTTTAGCAGGCCAAGCTCGTCAAACTGAGAAAGTCGCTTGTAAAATTACCTTTAAGTGCACCTACAATGATAATATAGAACTATGTTAGTAGTTAAACATAAAAGACAGGTTCCCTTTAAGGTTCCTGCATTGTTACACCTGTAGGAGGCCATTAAGCGCCTATTGACTTGTCCCCGGCTCACGACCTCAGGGATGGGAAGAACTTGCTTTACCTGGTTGCCCCTCCCGCCAACTCAAGAGAACTAGAATGGGATTATGTGGGCCCTGCAGCACCAGAGGCGATAAAGCAGGACTTTCACTAGAAGCACTCAGACAAGTCCCCAGTGTTTGTGGAACTTTGTTTGCACACTCCAATGCCTGGCAGATCTGGAGAAGACTCAAAAGATGGTGTCACACCTAGAGAAAAGGCCAGTAGGGGAAACCTGGAGATGGCCAAAAATGAGGTGTGGCAACAACCCGTCCTACAGAGGACATTCAGCCAAAATGGTTTTAGGGAAGGGTAAAAACCTAGGTTGGGTTTTCATTGCAAAGCTCCATGTCAGCTTACTTTTCCATTTATCAATTGCCTTAAAGCTATGTATTTCTGCCCAATTTTAGATGCTCACATAGCTTGGAGCTGGACCACACTTGAGGGCACCTATGTCTTGCTACAACGCAGTCTTCTGCTTTAATACTACAACGCAGTCTATTGCTTTTATACTACATAGTCAAACCAATGGTTACATTTCTCATTGCTAGCTACCAGTAGAGAGTGTATTAACCATTTCACCATTTCTATTTGTTTCTTCGGTAGGATTTCCACCTTAAAAGGAAACTGGTGTCACCGGTACAAAAAGAAAAAAAGGATTCTAGCCTTTCCCATTGTACTAAACAAGTGTTTTTGTTACCTACAACAAAAATGACAGGTGCCATTCATGGCTCCACCAGGTCCTCTTACATGACAAACCGATAGGAGTGCTGACAAGGACAAAATTTTATCTCAGCTCAAAACATCCAGTAGGGAAAGGAAGTCCTAAAAGTCGCACATCACAGTAAAGCCCTGTTAGGAGGTGTACGACAGCCTCAGCCCAGGCTCCAACCAGGCCACCTCCAACGCGTTTCACTCTGGAGAGAAACACGTTGGAGCCTGGGCTGAGGCTGTCATACACCACCTTATAGGGCTTTGCTGTGATTAGCGACTTTTAGAATTTCACTTCTCTTCAAAAAAGTGTTTTTTTTTTTGTTTTTTTTTTACATGGCTCAACTTGAAATAACCAAACGGAAATTGGACCAGCCACTTCAACTAATAGGATTTTGATTTTCCTCAACTGGTGCTCAAAGACTGAAGCTTGTCCTCCAATACAATATCAAACAAACGGTCATCTTCACATTTATGCTATGGACACAGGATGGCGCATGATGACACCTCCATTGCTAGCAAAACCTTGAAGAACCAATAGCGTTAACGTGGCTCAACTTTGAAAAACCACTGGCAATTGGTTTAGGCATTTCATCTAATCTGTTCTCGATTATTCTCAACTGGTGCTCAAAGACTGGAGCTTGTCCCCCAATCAGACAGACAAGGTTCATCTTCATGTTGATTCTATGAACTCAAAAGGGCATATATGTCGACACCTCCAGAGTGGGCTTAATTTGGAAGAACCAATAGTGATTGGATTAGGCTTTTAAACTAATCTGATCTCAGTATTCCTCATCTGGCAGCCATAAACGTGAGCTTCTTACCCAAGCCTATCTTAGACAACATTCATCTTCACTTTATGCTATGGACACAGGATGGCGTATGTTGACACCTCCAGTGCTGGCCCAGCCTGGATTGGATAAGGCATTTCTACTAATCTCATCTCAGTTGCCCTCAACTGGCACCAGGCAGGTGCAGTCTGTTTTCTCCACTGAAGGTGATGCTCGACCAGAGTGATACTGCAGGAGGAGAGGAAGTCAAGAGAAAACTATTTTTTTCTATGGTTTCCTCGGTCCCCTGGAGCAGCATTCCAATTGGCTATGCTACATCCAGGTGACCCTGGTGGCCAGCAGAGTGTTTTTAAGTCCCTGTCCCAGGTTTTGGCATGTTTGTAAAGTGGCTAGAGTAAGGAGAACTCATCCGCCTGTCAGGGACAGTACTAGTGGTAGCATAGCAACAGACTGTCCCTGAGTTGGAGTAATGTCCCTCATTTTGGCCCAATTTATATAGTTGTATAAAAAAAAAAAAAAAAAAATGCACTTATCAGAAAGTGTTTTCCAGTGCTAAACCTTTCATCTAGTTTCTAAATTGCTGCATTTGTAAATTCCAAAAGCTAATATAAAAAAGTAATAGTAGTGGTAAAAAAACAAAACAAAACAAAAAAAAAAAAAAAAAAAAAAAAAACACCCACACCCCATGCACTTGCAGGTTTAACCCCAATCTTGTTATTTTGTACAATTCTCCTTTAAAAAGGGGGTATGGCAAGAGGTGTGTCCTATGCCTGCACACTTTTTGCCGATAGGTTCCAAACAACTGGCCACTTCCCCCGCCTATAACTGGCCTTCACAGTCAAGGAGCACACGTAAGGGCAACAGATGCAAAACCAAACCAAAGAAAATTCCCTATTTAACTCACCAGCCTTGCTGCAACCAACCGAATTGTCTTTTCTAACGGTTCACGTTAAAAACAGGGGTTTAATTATCACACATTTTGCAAATACATGCGCAAGCTGGAGAGCCAATCCAAGGCACCCCGGTATTATATGAAGTCCTAACTCTTGCAAGTTTAGGAGAGCCTCCATAGTAGAAGCACTGCATTCTAATGGATAGAGGGCAGATGAGCCTGGAGGTAGCCAGTCCCACCCTTAAAAAAAAAGACACAGGGGCGCACTGAACACCAAACACAAAAGGTTCCAAAAAAGTAGGGAATGATCAGGGTCTATGCCTACTTTTGGCTTGGACCGGCCACGCCACACACTACTTCCCTTGGTAAGCGATCTCTTCAGCTTGGGCCTACCACCGATGACCCAGACGGGTGTCCCACCAGGCTGTTGCACTGTTCTACTAGTACATTGCTTTCTGCGCATTCCCGGCCTCAGCTTAGTTACTGCCGCTGCACCTACTCACCAACCATAGACATGAACTTGCCACCCAATCCCCTATCAGACATCTGGGTTCAACGTGACACCTCCAGCGCTGGCTCAACATGGAAGAACCAATAGCGATTGATCAGGCATTTCAAACTAATTTTATTTTGGATGTCCTCATCTGGCTTATATAGCCATGAGCTCATCATCCAATCCCGTATCAGAGAACGTTCGTTTCACATCTGCACCCAACTTTGTTCTACAGAAAACCTTCAACTTAAGTCCCTTAACCACCGGAGGGCCACAGGTGGCCCATAAAAACCCCGGTTTGACATGCCTGCTCTAACAGGCTGCCTGAGATCAGACAGCATGGCCTTTTCCCCCCTTCAGCCAGCTTTACCAGTCACTCCTTTAAAAATCAGCTCAGCTTGCACTTCAGATCAATCGTCCCTTTAAAATCATCGTCCTACTATCTAATTAAATCCAAAAGTAACCGCACGAACTGTGTCACGATGTGCAAGCTCCCCTCTGGCAGCGACAGACCGAACACAACTTCCAAGTTCTGACTTTTTTTTTTTAAGCCCTCAGCAAAAATTTCCCATGATGAAAGCAAAAGAATTACAGAGACCCTTTAATTATGAAGATCGTTTGTTTTCTGATTCAAGCTTGACACACGCTGAAGAATATGTAACCCTTTCATCTCCGGGACGTTCATGTGCAGGACAGCCATCGCAGGAGGTTTTCCTCTTTTGCGGCGCGCACGCGTTCTCACTCAAAGTAACGGAATTAACCGCCCACTTGTTCCCGCTGGGTAGACCTGAAAAGGCTGCGGCCAAACAGCCATATTGCTTTGTAAATCGGCAAAACGGCAGGAGACAGGGGCTCTTAGGTCTCCAGCAGAGGCACTCGATTTGAAGCCATATTGTCGGCTGTAAACAGAGCGCCAGTAGCCGTCCCTGCCCTGCCCAACGCAAAGAAGCGGGGGCTTGTAAAGCATCTCGCATGGCAAAGCTCGGTAGGGGAAAACTGCATCTCTTTTCAGAGGGGCTTTCTAATTGTGGCTGGCATTAAAAACAGAGCTGAATGGAAAAATAAGACACCGGCTGAGCCGGTCAACAGCGGCGGCGGCCACCCAGTGTGCCTTATTCACTGGCGGGTAAATAATTCTCACAATGTATTAGGATCACGCACAAAAGCAACAAAAAAACTGTTATTACATTATAGCCTTGTTTATTATATATTGTGAAATTTGTATTGAAACACGTCTAACGACTCCATTGAGGATAAAAATTGCTGAGTTTGCGACATGCATTCGATATTCGACCACGAGACAATATTAAACCAGATATTAAACCGCGAGTTGCACCTGAAGGTTATTAAGGTCATTAAAAAGTGTATTCAAAGCCCAAGCTCTCAATGGGAGTATTGTCACCAAGACTAAAAGTGATGGGAAGATCGTTGACCAGAACAAGAATAGGAGTAAAAATCTTCATATAAATTTCAAGAGAAAAAAAAAAAAAAATTACTTTGGCTTTAGATATTTTAAATAACATTTTGGAACAATAAAAAAGGCCAAACAAGGTTGTATTTCACCCAAAAGTTGAGAAACAAGAATGGTAGTCTTTCCGCTCTAGGTAGGGAGCAGGGGGACACAAGTGGAAATGGATTTACAACCTGTTGGTGGCAAGATAATGCTCAGGCGATGGTGACTTTTGGAGTATAGTTTTAGGTACAGATGAGGAACTAAAAAGGAATTGTCCATTGCTACCAGGAATGAACTTCGAAGTTCACCTCCATTAACATCAAATGCATTTCACAAAAGGTTATTTCGATTTTACTGAAATCAACTTTAGCAAAATGAATTGGAGTCAATTGGGGTGGCCGATTTCAATGAATTTTTAAAAAAGTTTCACCTCTCATCCCTCCTGGAAGTGTACCGAGGCGCGCCTAGTACAAATGTTTTATCACTTTTGGAAGTGTATTGGTTAAGAGCATCATTTACAGTCAGCCCTAGAGCAGTGGCAGCCAACCTTGGCCCTTAAGAAGCTGCCCTAGAGCAATGGCTGCCAACCTTGGCCCCTAAGCAAACTCCCTAGAGCAGTGGTTGCCAACCTTTGCCCTCAAGAAGCTGCCCTAAAGCAGTGGTTGCCAACCTTGGCCCTTAAGAAGCTGCCCTAAAGCAGTGGTTGCCAACCTTGGCCCTTAAGAAGCTGCCCTAAAGCAGTGGTTGCCAACCTTGGCCCTTAAGAAGCTGCCCTAAAGCAGTGGTTGCCAACCTTGGCCCTTAAGAAGCTGCCCTAAAGCAGTGGTTGCCAACCTTGGCCCTTAAGAAGCTGCCCTAAAGCAGTGGTTGCCAACCTTGGCCCTTAAGAAGCTGCCCTAGAGCAGTGGTTGCCAACCTCGGCCCTTAAGAAGCTGCCCTAGAGCAATGGTTTGCCAACCTCAGCCCTTAAGAAGCTGCTCTAGAGCAGTGGTTGCCAACCTCAGCCCTTAAGGAAACTCCCTAGAGCGGTGGTTGCCAACCTCCAGCCTTAAATAGATACACTAGAGCAGTCGTTCCCAACCTCAGTCCTAAGCAAACCCAAAAAATTAGGTTTTGGGAATTTCCCTAGTTGTCAAATACCAAGCCACTGATAATGATTTAAAAGCCACTTTGTAAGGTGAATGAAATCCTGAAAACATGACCTGTTGGGGGGCACTTGAGGACTGAAGTTTAGGAACCGCAGCACCAAACAGGAACCTAAAATTAAGGCTTGGTAGGGATTAGAATCTCCCAACAGCATTGAGAGCCTGACCTCTTATCCCCATCACTGAAACAAAAGCGATGGCAGATACCACTCATTTCTAGTGACAGTTCTAGAGTGGGGGCACCCCTGGGGAGGATACCCCCTGCCTAAATAAAAAAAAAAAAAAAAAAAAAAAAAAAAAAATAGAGATCTCTCTCTCTCTCTCTCTCTCTCTCCTGCTTGACTCAATTGGTACCAGAAGCTTGACAGGAGACAACTCTGGCATCTAACTCCAAGGTGGACCACTTCGTACCACCAATGCTTCTCCTTCTGACCATATTCGCCCAATGATGCGTCAAATCAGGAGAGGCGTCCCCCCTGCCCTGGAGCAACCGCCAAAATGTAATATTTTTTCTAAAAATGCAACAACACTTAACATTTACTGAGTCCTACAAAAAGGTTCCAAGTACAGCTAGACCTGGTGAAAAGTTCTCATTACAGAAAAGCCAACACATTTTTATTTTTTATTTTTTTTAACACCTAGGATCACTTACACAGAAACTCTATCCAAAAAAAGAGTCAAAGTCTTTAAGGCAGGACAACAAAGGATTTCCACCTGCAGTCCCTGTGAGGAGCATGGAAAGCAAACCCCCACATACTTGTATAGCCGGTAAGGTTGCGTTATACTGTAAACAGTCCTGAGATCAGGTCCACGCCTGGACTAATATTTATTTTACTCATTTATATATAAGCATTCTGCAATGCTTTATAGAAGATATCAAACCTATTACAACAGCCTTTGACCCAAAGGGGGAGATTTTCTAAAACTGAAGAGTGCAAAGTCTAGTGTCGCTCTGCATAGAAACCAATCAGCTTCCAGGTTTTTTTGTCAAAGCTTAAATTGAAAAAGCTAAAGTTAGAAGCCGATTGGCTACCATGCACATCTATACCAGATTCTGAGTGCTCCCTCAAAAGGTGCTTATAATCTAAATAATCCAATGCTACAAAATTGGTCAGAAGTAAATCAAGCTGCCATGAACTCACACCTAAAAACCATGCACACTCCATGCAGTGCTCCTGATGGCAATCAAACCCAGGACCCCAGTTCTATAAGGCTAGACTGCTAACCCTCCAGCCACCGTTTATAAATGTCATCTTTCCACTTGAAAACGTAAAGCTTGCAGGCCAAGCGTCCTTGCACATAACTGTTGAAGCCGAGTGCCCAGTGCTAAATCCCTATAGTTATGGTATTAACACCCCTGCCTAAATCTGAGCTGGTGATATTACAGGTCCCCCAGGCCCAAACACTCCCCTCTGTCTAAACTGGCCCACACACTGGGGTAAGGTGAGGGGGGGGGGGCTCAGGAGGGAGTCACGTGTCCACCTAGGGGCACTAAGTAAGGCCCTTTGAAAGCAGCTGGGTTCAATAAAATATATACATACATACATACATACACACAGAAAGGGGTTACTAAGGGCACCACATCCTAATAGTCTCAATTTTGGTTTAGAAATTAAAAAACTGGACTTTCCAGGCGCCAGGACACGTGGGTAAGATGTCACGCGTTTCGTGGGAAACTCAGCTTCTTTAGGCAAGTATGGGTAGTGCAATTAAAACTAAAAATATATATATTTTTTTAAAACCACATACATTATACAACTGCACAAACAAGTTATACAAATTTATAAATGGTCACATATCAGGCTCACCAGACTATCAGCAGGTCTTGCTGATGATCTGGTGAGCCTGATATGGTTCTCCATTTATGAATTTGTATAACTTGTTTGCACAGTTGTAGGATTAACTATAGGTTTTTTTTTGTTTTTTTTGAGAATTGTAATAAAAATAAAAAAAAACCCACAAGAAGAAGAAAGAAACACCACACCAGACACACTGCCTTCCTTATATTATCACCCACAGAAACAGCAGTCGCCTATTTGTAATCAATAAGATGTTGGTATGGAGTCAAGAGGACTTCCAATATTTGCCTGGGGTGTGTTCAAGGTGGGTAAGGCGTCTCAACGAGTTTCACGGGAAAACCCTGCTTCTTCAGGAGATACAGGGAGCGCAATTAAAATTCAAAAAACACATACGTTACTCAACTGTGCAAACAAGTTATATAAAATTCATAAATACCGTCACATATCAGGCTCACCAGACCATCAGCAGGACCTGCTGCTGGTCTGGTGAGCCTGATATGTGACGGTATTTATGAATTTGTATAGCTTGTTTGCACAGTTGTATAAACATATGTATTTTTTGAATCTTAGTTTTACTTGCGCTCCCTATACCTCCTGAAGAAGCGGGTTACCCAGCGAAACACGTTGAAGACGCTCCAGTCAGATATTGGTCATCTGACTCAATACCAACATCTTATTGATTACAAATGGGGGACTGTTTCCTTGGGTGATCCTCTAGGGGAGGCGCCATCTATCAGTGTGTTAGTGAAAAAGAATTTTAATCTTGTTTTTAAACTTTGAGAATTGCAATAAAATGGACTTGTGTGTCCTGGCACCTAAAAAGTTAGTGTTTCCTTTCTAAACCAATACTATAAAATAAAAAAATTGTAGTCTGGAGTTGGATTTGTGATTTTTGTAGATAAGAGATTTACTGTAAAAAGGTGATCAGGAAATAAAAAAAAAAAAAAAAAAAAAAAACACCACCACACTTCACCATCTATCCAAATGATTACACAGCTCTATGAAAGACCGTTTGCACTGTAACTTAACAAACAGCCTCTCCCTTTTTTCAATGCAAACAGACCAGAGCGTAAAAAAAAAAAAAAAAAAAAAAAAATTATTTAGGGAGTAGACATTTAACATTGAAGTGACACATTGCTCTGCTTATTGACATTCTTCGGCTGACCACACGCCCGGATTTTCATCTACTGCACCAAACAAGGCTGCAGGTCTAAAGCTGGCCATAGACGGTTAGAATCTCAGCCGGTTTAGCAGGGACCAGCCAAGGATTCGAACCATGTATTAGGTAGGCAGGATTGTACCCAAGTTTATCCATCGTTTAACTTGGGTACAACCAGCATGCCTGATTTTGAAGATGCGAATATTGCCGGCGGCCACACTGTTCTCCCGAAAGGGAAGGCTCCCCGCGCCCTCCGCCAGAAAAACACAATAGCTCCACGGGAGGGATTCCTCCATCAAACACTGACCGCCTCTGTTGATGGGGGAATTGAGCAATTTTCTTTGCTGCAAACCATAGTTGCAGGAAGAAAAAAAAAAAAAAAAAAAAAAATTTGCATCATCAATGGCCAGCTTTAGTTGCCCTGACCATCAACATGTAAGGCTCATTTGTACTTCGGCATCAAGGTAATGCAAACGGCAAGGCATCCTAAGGCTCCATTCACATTAGCGCTCCTCGCACGATTTCCAGTGCAACTTTGGAGCGTGGCGACTTTACATTCTATGGATCAAAGTCGCACCAAAGAAGTGCAGGCACCTTTTCAAATTTGCTTCAACTTTAAAGTATAACTAAGAGCAAAAGGATTTTTTGTTTTATAGTTTTGGATAGCGTGAAGCAGGATTAGAAACCCTGTGTAGTTTTTATTGCTGTCTGTGTCTCCGTTAGGGAGATTTATCCTCCATTTGTCCTGTTTACCATTATCATTGAAAGTGAAAGTAAAAGAAAATCCCAAATTTTGGGTTGTCCCCAGAAAAGTAATATAGGAGGAAAAATATTGTGTTGGGGACACTAGTTCTGGTGACCAGGGGGTCCCCAAGGAACAGGGATTTCCTGTCACATTGAAAAGAATGGGGTGCGACTTGCCATGCAACTTTTATGTCCAAAGACACATGACAAACCGCACAAGTGTGACTGGAACCTAAAGTACCTGTGTAGCAACGCACCGCAACGTACAGCAATGTAGAATAGTACGTTCTGTTCCAAAAAAAGGGTTATGTACAATTTCTACCTCGTAAACATGCACTGGTGGCCCATTTTCAATGGACTGCCTTAATGCAAAAACCACATTTATGCATGACAAGGTGTGTTAACGCACTAAATGGGCCCCTAAAGCATATGTATAGTCAATTTTTTTTTTTTTTTTTTTAGGGTGCATTCGCAACTTGGAAATTTGGAATCGCGGGTAGAATTGGTGCGATTCAGCCCGCGAATCCAAATCACATAGCAATCGCTGCAAGGCGTGCGTTTGGGTGCCATTCACTCCAAAACGCGGTGAGATTTTGCCCTAATAAAACGCGTGGCAAAAGGCAACCTTTAAAAATCATGTCAAGCTTGGTGCCCAAAAAAGGAGCAGGGGCTTCTTTTTTGGCAACCAACGTGCAAAAGGGCAGCCCATTGAAGTGAATTGCAGATTCACCTGAAAAGTCCCCCCATGTAAAATCGTGACCTGGAACACAAGTTCCCGCTGTCGAAGTGTGAATGGGGCCTTAAAAGTTGGATAGAGCAAGGGGGAAGGTCAAAACCGTCCTTTATTTCTTGAAGTCTTTGATCCATTGGGGAGACTTCCCTTAATTTCTTGTCCTGAGGACACAACAGGAAGGAAGGGTTTCCAAAGTTAAGGGAACCGGTGCCCCCACAGGACCATTTGCACTCTAATCAAGTTCTGGTGACAACCCAACATCTCAATTAGCAAGCTCTGTCTCAATGACAATTTGGACTTTACAAAGAAGGATCTTCTGGCAAGTTACTATAACATGGCCCACAATGGTCAGTGCTCAGCCTTGGGAAAAAAAAAAAACCAACTAGAAAGCACAGATGGGGTGGGCATGGCTTTGTATTAAAGTGAGTTCTAAGGCTGATCTGGACCAGCGTAAATCAACTCTCATCAACTCTCAGCATTCCGTATGCCAACGAGATGACATTCCTGGAGATAAAATACACCAGAGGGGACAATGACCACCTTTATCAGACCTGGCAGAGGTATGTATGGTAACCATGTGGAAGCATAATACTACCAAAACCAATTTTGGCTACCTACAGCCCAGTAGATCCCGAAGGACTACTCCAAAGAGCTGTGACCGCAACGATTGCAGCAATTTTTTGTTTTCCCGATACAAAAAGAGAGCAGCTGTAAGTTGGCAAGAATCAGACTATCTACATCTATCTCATGTTCTAAGCTTACCAAAGTGCCCATTATAAGGTTTCCCACCCGTGCCAAGTTCCCGGGTCTATACACCTGTTGTGCCCATTACGAGGGGTTCCCACCATCCCCGTGCTCTATCCTCAGGTCTGTACACCTTCTGTGCCCATTATGGAGAGGCTCCCACCATTCCTGTGCTGAGTTCCTGGGTTTGTACAACTGTTGTGCATATTATCAAGGGTTCCCACCATCTCTGTGCTGAGTTTCCAAGTCTGCATAACTGCTGTGCCCATTATGAGGGGTTCCCACCATCCCTGTGCCAAGTTCCCGGCTCTGCGCTCCCAATGTGGGCAGGAACAGACCCGGGAATTACTGCAGGAATATCTCACTGTTGGAGAACCCAGGACATACCAGAAGCCAGGGGCCGACTCAGACCACCAAGCTCCACTTATAACTAAATCACCACTCTGGACGCACTAGTCCCATACCTGCAGTAGTGTATTTAGGTTTTGTGCTGCCCTAGACCTGACTAACCTTGTGCACCCCCTAAATTAAATATGACCCACCCCTTCCTGTAAAGGCCACCCCCCCTTGCTGTTTAAGACCCGTCCTGAAATTTGAGTGGGGACACATTCGTTTAGGGGCGGGGGGGGCAATGCATTCCTTTAATTTGCATAGATTTCCTCTCACTCCGTTTGGCTATGGGGCAGGAAGTGAAGGGAAATCTCTGCAATGGGACAGGGATGGTAAAAAATAAACTGACTGGGGCTATAATGCTCCCTTACTCTATCCAAAATGGAAAAAAAAAAGTTTTTTCTATAATTTCTGATATTTTTATGGAGAGGACCAAGAAGATATAACCATGCCAATGGTGCAGAAGAAAACATATAGCACAGTGAGGAAGGTTTGTGGTCCAGGATGATAGGACAGTCAAAATTAGAAGTGGCGCTCCCCCCCCCCCACAGTTGCGGAATGCCGCCTGCCCGCATACTGGAAGCAGAGTGTCCGCTTTATGGGGGTGCTAGACTGATTTGCCTATCAGCCCGGTCAGCCCCTTACTGGCGCTACACTAACAGCGCAAGCCGGCGGGGACTCTTTTAGGTGCTGCCCCCCTGCAAAGTGCTGCCCTAGGCCTGGGCCTTGTTGGCCTAGGCCAGGAAACAGCATTGCATACCTGTACTTGCCAGCTTGAGTCTGAAAAGGACTAGTTGCTCCAAGTGACAGACAGTTCTTTCAGATGCATAATAAATGGGATTACGTAAATATTTTATCTGACAGCACGCAAACCGCCGAACAGCAAGGTCGGCCATCGTATGGAGGAGGAGGGGGGAGATCACCATTTTGTTCAGACATAAAAATAGGAAAGGGGTGGGGAGGTTTGGGGTTCCGTGTTTTTATTTCTTAATTAACACTCTGGAGATCTAAATACGGAGGCGAATGCTAATTACCCTCCGAACGCCTGGAGTCTGGAATTAGTATGGGAAGGAGATCATTATATAGAGTAGAAATTAATCAAGCCATACGTGCTGTTAATATTGTCACTGGGCTGCCTTTATCAGCCTCTCCCGGAAATAAGCCTGCACGCAGCGTAGGCAACCGGTGGCCTCGAGCCCCATTGACATCGAAAGACCCGGTGAATCAGCAGGCTGGATCTGATCTCCCCGATTGCTGCCAATTAACGAAGACTCTACAGGCCCAGCATGTAAAAGAAGGGACTAGGCCACAAACATCTTTTTACATCCACAAAAAAAAAAAAAAAGTGCAGTAAAAAACGAATACATTTTATTTTACATTATATTTTTAGCAGGACTGTGACCTATATTTTCCCTCCAGTGCCTATACTTTAACCACTTCTCCAATACTTGTCGCTCCATTGTAAAAACCCTGTTACTTCGCCATCATTAACTGACAGACGCTAAGCCAGCTACTATTGACAACTTTGATGGACCACCAGAATTCAGGCAATTTTGTGACGTCAAAACTGGCCAATAAGTGATTTCCCATCCCCCAAAAAAAAATTAAATAATAATAATAATAATAATAACAACAACAACCCAAACCACCAAGAAAGGGGAGGGTTCTCCCATTTTGGCTAAGGGATGCAAATTTTTCCACGTTCAATTGCCGCAATTTTGATACTGTCTGTGGTCAGTTGGGGTCACCATTTTAGGCCTTCAATGCTATGCCATTGACAAAAAAAAAAAAAAAAAAAAAAAATCAAATTTGATCCTTTTCCACATTTTTTTTGTTCCATGTAGCGACCAATCAGAATCCTCCTTTCCAAGTGACAGTTGGAAACATACCATCGTTGACACAAGCACCCAAACCTGTCCCGTACTTTTCACGTCACGGAATCAGGAAAACCCCACTGTCATATGAGCAACATCCCCAGTGAACTTACAGCCTTCAGTGGAGTTTTCCCTTTGGATTGTAAAACGTAAGGTTAAAAAAAAAAAAAAAAAAAAAAAATGCAGACAACAGATGTGAAAAACATATGCTAAAGCCCCCTGTGAGTCACATGACCATTTACGACATGAGGCGGGTTGGATCTGCCTTTAAAGAGGTGACCACATCTCTGGTGACACAGCAGTGAATACAGCAAGGGGGGCCCCCAATTGTATGACACAGCACAGGGCACATATTAGAGTCCCGGACAATGATTAACACCGGCTTTTGTGTGCAGATCACCACTAAAGAATGAAGTAAGAGGAACGCCTCTGGGGCGACGATTGCATGTGAATGAGGCAGATGCCTGGGGGAGGTAGCAATTCGCTCCCTCGTGGGGTCATATACACATACAAGAAGGGTGAAACCATCTATTGAAATCTTCCAACCACTTTACAACTCAAAGCCAGGCACAATTTTTTTTCCTCCGAGCACCATTACTACGGTGGCCAATTTGGAGAAGTTTCATCACCATGGCAACTATATTTAGACAGCAACGTTAACCTGGACATTTTTAGACAGTATACCAAGATGAGGCAACTAAGATAATAAAGCAACCATTTCAAGTATTACAGAGGAGGTAGCCATGTTTAAAGGGCACCAATGTTACGGCGACCATTTTTTTTCCCAAACAGACCAACAAACCAACCATTTTATAATAAACTTCTAATGAGCTCTAATCAGCTTTTATCTAGGAAAGGAAAGGAAAGAATGGCGACAGCAGAGAAAATCGGTACGCACAAGAAAGAAACCCCTTTTAAATCTCCATCCAATCTTAAATATATATATTTTTTTTTTTTTTAGGTTGCATTAACAGGTGAAAAGGTTATCATACAAGCTCTGCCCACCCAGAGTACGACAAAATGTTTGCCAATGGGGTGCTGCAATGGGCACAAAAAGTCTCCCTTTAAGGTGCGGCAAAGGGTACCCCACTGTGTTCCGTGTCCTATCCCAAGTAACCCATGTGGATAAATATTTTGGAGTTACGGTAATTGTACTGACAGTAAGGATTCTAATGCTTCCCAGGGGAGTCATTTAAGCAGCTATTACTCAGATATGTACATGGTTAGAAGTCGACTTATATTAGTGTTATTGTATTCGGGATATTATGGCCTCATCCAGCCGGAAATGGGGTCTGTATCTATATATAGACAGGACATCAAAGACACCCTCCCCCCATTGCACCACAAGACTGGACCACACACAGCTGTATAAACAATCTAGCTCCTTGTATCTAGGCCGTGTACACTGCTGCATCTTCAGCGAACATAGATAAGCTTTGTAGAAGCCGTTTAGGGAAATAGTCAAGATGCTAAAAAAAAAAAAAAAAATTACGCTGTATTATTTCACATGCTCTTGTATCATAAGTACAAAGATGGCACAACTGGCATGGACAAGAAATGGTTGTCCAACATGAAGTGATGGGCAACTCACTGCAAGTCTTTACATGCACCTCAATAATCTGGAAGGGTTTGTGTACCCAAAAGAACCAGGATTTGGTCATTTTCCATTGATTTAATGACTAGGACATACAAACAGATGTCTAGTCCTTCCTGGAAGGCGATTGTAGCCATATCAGTGCAATTGCAACAAAAACAAAAATTAGTACAACTTTGTGTTATTAGTACGGCTTGAACCTTGAAGGGGTTACACCCCAAATGCTAGTCCTAAAAGTGTGGATGTTAATCGCAAATAAAAGCATCATGAACAGTACTCAATTGTCTTACTGTAAACATTTTTTTGGCCACATGACTTCCAGGCAGAATTCAGGACAGGAATTGAGGCCTCCTGACCATACACATTACAATCTGATGTACAATTTCCTTTATGATTAAACACAAACACACTAGGTTGGTCATACACTGTTCAAATTTTGCTTGGTCCCTGATGAACTAGCCGAAAATCGATTAGTGGGTGACCCTTCCACCCAACATCCTTGGATTGAAAAAAAATCTAAGGAACTAGATGAAAAATGGTGCGCCGAATAGCAGTTGCATCCAATTAGATACAAGTACTGTCCGGGTATTCTGATAGCCACCGGCACCGGCTGTTGGAATACTATAACCTCTGTGGGAGATTCAACCATCCAGCTGCTAGACTTTGTTGTTTCGGTCAATCTATGTGGGTGGCACAGTGGCTAAGTGGTTAGCACTTCCACCTAGCAGGACTGTGGTTGTTGGTTCAAATCCAGATCAGGGCACTACCGGCCTGGAGTTTGCATGTTCTACCTGTGCCCGCGTGGGTTTTCTCCCACACTCCAAAAGACATGCTGGTAGGTTAATTGGCAAAGTATGTGTACGCATGCGAGTTAGGGACCTTAGATTGTAAGCTCCCTGAGGGCAGGGACTGATGTGACTGTTCAATATATATGTAAATTGACAGCACTATACAAGTACCTGTAATCTATGTGGATATGGCCAGCCTTACAATTTGACCATAAAACCAAACTCTAAAATTTACCAAAAGCTATGCAACACGAGAAGCAACCTAAACAATCCAATCAGGCAGACCCTTTGACTACCTACAATGTAGATGTTGGTGGATCTAAAAAAGGAGAGCTTTGGCTTTACAACTGCAGTAGCTTACTTTAAACAGTTTATTCATGTTGTGTCCAATCCAGCAGGCCCTAGACCAGCGATGGCGAACCTTGGCACCCCAGATTTTTTGGAACTACATTTTCCATGATGCTCATGCACCCTTGTAATTTAGTTGAGCATCATGGGAAATGTAGTTCCAAAACATCTGGGGTGCCAAGGTTTGCCATCACTGCCCTAGACCTACACAGTTGATCTAGAAGATATTGTATAAATCAAACTAAAGCCTGGTACACTAACAGTTTTTTTGTGTTGCACACAAAAAAACAAAAAAAAAAAAACAAAAAAAAAAACAAAAAAAAAACAAATAAAAAAAAAAAAACCCACACCACTCTGACAGCTCACAGTTGGAGCCGCTGTACTAACATGGCAAGGTTAGTTCAGTGATCTCCCCCCGCTGTAGCCCCACCACCACACCACTGAGAGTGCTGATCAGGAGTAGATCAGCTGCTGGTTTTCCAGCATGCATGTCCGACATAAGCCAGTCAAATAGCCGATTCTGTCATACTTTTTTTTTTTTTTTTAACCGGCCATTGTCTCCTGACATTCGGCCCATGCGTACGAAGCTTAAGAATTGGTGAAGTTAAGGCTATCTGTAGATCTAGCAAGGCTTTTGAGACTAGTGGCCAGTTTCTTGGTTTTACAGATTTCCATGCCAAAGAATATTCTAAACACTAACGCCCATCTCCCTCCCGAAAATTGTACACTTGCAAGATACAGCAAAGATGGTCCAAGATTGCATACCGATGTGTAAAAGGTAAAAATCAAACAAAACAAAACTCCTTGTTCCACAACAAGGTCTCCAAGTATGGAAGCCATTGAATTAGTATGTCAGCCAGGCCTCAACCCAATTTTCTTGACAGCTTTCTTATGTCTACTAGTCGTTCTAGGCTTGCTATAGAGAATGCACAATGTTTTTCTAAGATTGTACTTGTATAACCTCACAAATTATCCAGCTGTATGGATTAGCCGTACCATGATTAAAATTTACGTCAAGCACCTTGAATCTTTATTGTCATAAGAGGGGAAAAAATAATAAATAAAAAAAGCCTTCTACAATTGCCTGACAGCTTGTACATAGACGAGGGCTAAAATAGGATATGTGATAGCTAAATAACACCATACAGCAAGCAGAAAGGGGATACTGTTAAAAAAGAAAGCCAACACGTCATTCTCATATGTCTCTAATTCGCTCCCGGCTCTTAAGAAAAATAGGTGAGGCATTCTACCGGTAGGATGATCTATTACTTAGGCCAGGAGTCTCCAAACTACGGCCTGTGGGCAAAAACGCAGCCCACTGCAAGATTTGATCCAGCCCTCTGGTGTAAGAGGGACCCTGATTTAAAGGGGACTCCTAAGGAGGGACCCCGATTGGCTCAAAGTTTACTTGGTATTTCTTTGTTTTGTTTTTTTTATAATAAGAGACTAAACTTTAGTAAAAGCAAACACACACAACCCTCTACGAAAATTGTATTACCTTATTGAAATTTGATTTGTTCCCTTTATAAAACCAATTGGAATATTTCTAAGATATACAATTTGGCCCTTGTACCAAGGAGTTTGGAGACCCCCCGGTTTAGTCCATAGACAGCCCACCAAGAGCAATGGGCACACACTCATCCATCATCTTCTGAGAGCCACCTAAAGCATCCATCACTGAAGAGGAATCTCTTCAAAAGGAAAGGTTACATAGGTTCACGGCTAAGCACTTTTGGAAGTCTAAGCTTACTGCCTAAAGCTTGGATAGCCAAAAGAGTTGCAAAGGAGTTTGGGGAATGAGAAAGTGGCTGACATCAGGAGACCGCTCAGGAACATCTGCCGACTGCTTGCCTCTGCTTGGTACCTTGGGATCTTTTGGCAGAGGTTATGTGACCAATGGTCTTCTTGGCCAACTTTTCAAGGTTGCACCTACAAACTCTTGTCTGTTTTTGGTAAAAAAAATTTGATTAAAAAAAAATATATATATATTGTCTGACATCAGAGGGTTCTGTATTACCCATGGTGGTCACTCAGCTTGAGAATTTGAATGTTGGCTATAGGAATCACACACACAGCTTGTTGTTGCCTCCAATGAAACCAGTGAGTTGGGATCTTGAGTGAAGTTTGAGTCATGGTAAACCCCTGGTTACTACCAAATACATTCAAATCAGTCTTCCTTGCAACCGGTTTCAGAAATTCCATCCTCTTGGAATTGGCTTAGGAGTCCACATAGAGCTAAAGGTCAAATAATATAAAAGTAGAGCATCTTCATTCATTATAAAAATGTGAATCCAGCATGCAGTCATGTGACTAGCGTTGGGGCATGGCCTCTGCCAAAGATCCCAAGGGTCCAAATCCAGGCAGAGGCAAGCAGTCAGCAGATCTTCCTGAGCGATCTCCTCATGTCAGCCACTTCTCATCCTCATTCCCCAAACTCCTCTGCAACTGTTTTGGCTTTAAGCGGCAAACTCAGACTTCCAAATGGTCCACCAGGTGTCTATGTACAATAGTAGCTCATTCACCAAAAGATAAAATTTTTGAGCATTTGTTATAAGGACTTTTCCAACTGTCTCCCTATAGTATATGGATGGGAAAAAAAAACCATCATAAATATGTGCGAAGGGTAAATAATAAAAAAACTTAAATGGGAGTGTTATGTGGCAACCACCACAAGCTGCCATGCTGACTGGCATAAGTATAGACATAGCAGACCGGGCACCTGCTATGGGGCCCAGAAGGGTTCAGTTCCATAGACCTAAATGCAGAAAGCAATAACATTTCTAGACAAAAAATGATTGTGTACATTGTCTGGGGACCTCCATAGGGCTGCCATGAAAGCAATTAGTATTCTGTATCAGTAGATGAATCACCTTTGAGATGGAGATTAGAGAGGCAGGGGGCCCTGTTCATGGTTTTGCTATGGGGCTCCATCACACATAATTATGGTGCTCGACACAGAATGGCTATGATACTTTGGCACCCCACAGTGATGCCAGAGCTCCAAAAGTTTCTTAACATGCCTAACAGTCAAGATCAGTGGTGGCCAACGTAAGAGACATGGGGGGGCCACAAATGCAGCACCTGACGGCCAGAGCTGGCAGTCGAGTTACAGGAGATGGTCAGGGGGCGGCAGTCGGGCTACAGGGGTGGCTGAGAACTCAAGATATGCTTCAGAGCTCAACCAGAGACTAGGAACATGATACAGGAGACTGCTAGAAGTCACTACCATTCTTTTACAAGTCAATGCCCCCCACTACTGACCACTGGGGTCCAAGGACTGGCTGTTACTACCAAAAGATGGCAGGTAAGGGAACCAGGGTTTTAGATTATCTGCTCCCAGGACAGGTTCGGTTCACCATTATTCATCATATCCAAAAGAATAACCAACAATATTTTTGATTCTTCTTGACCACCTTCCATGGTTGGACCTACTCGTCTGTAAATGGATAACAAAAATTCACAAAAGAATTTGTCTGACATCAGAGGGTTCGGTATTACTCACGGTGGCCACTCAGCTTGAGAATTTGAATATTGGCTACAGGTATCACACACAGTTTTTAAATTGCATACCAACATTCGCCTAGGCCTTATTTTTTTTAGAGCCCGTATAGCAGTGCCAACCGCAATGGTTAAAGCCTAACAGTCTAGTGTGCATTACCTCACAATAAGTTGAATTTCCACACTGCTGTTATACATTCCAGCCTGGGACATTTCTGCAGCATCAGGCCAGTAGGAAGGGGCCTGTTCCCTGCATTTGTACGCATGACGCTGACTTGTCACAACCCAACTAAACCACTACAAAAGTCCCCTCCAAGGCAGCTAAAATTTAAGTATTGGCGTATAACACGCACATGCTATTTGCACCCGATTTTCATGGTGAAAAAGTGAGTGTTACACGCCAATAAATACAGTATATATTTTATTTAAACAATTGTCTTTAGTGGATGGGCAACGGTCGGCAACTCTTTCTATGGCCCTAGCTGGCTTGCCAATGCCACCATTATTATTATATTTTAAAAATTTATTTATTTATATATATATATATATATATATATATATATATATATATATATATATATATATATATATATATATATATATATATATATATATATATATATATATATATATATATATATATAAATAAATAAAATTACCAATATAAATATAGATTTTTTTAATATAATGGTCATAATAATAATAATAATAATAATAATATGAAAAATTAGATTTTTATATAGTAGCAAGTCAAGAAAGCCTGCTGGGGCCATAGCAAGACTTGCTGACTGTTTTGCATCCACTAAACACAAATTAAATCATTGGCTCAGCAGGCACACGTCCTCGCAAGAGGCGCGTCTATAGGAAAAGATGAGATTGGCTAATCGGTGTGAGTGTAGGGTTGGGTGCACAGGACCTTCAGGTTCCATTAGGAACCCATTTATATTTCCGTATTGCAGTAATGCCCTTAATGTTTATGGCACCCTAATGCACTCCAACATCATGCATGGTAGGGTGCATTGGCAGTCCATTCATTTTGAATGGGCTGCTTTAACTTAATGCAGGTAACTTGGCCCTAAGCTTTATTGCACAGGGCCCATCTTTTTTTTTTTGGGGGGGGGGGGGTGTAACTAAAAGGTTGCCATACATACAAGAATCCAATTGTACAATCTCTCCTTCAGACTTACCAAATGGGCTTACCTAAATAACTAAATAATCCATCCAAATTGAACCATACAAAGTAGGCCCTTAAGCTGGCGAAACACCCAACAGATTCTTCCATCTACGCTAAACGTTGCTGATGGACGAATCTCCAGCTGTGGCTGTTGTATTCCAAACAGCCAAACGCCAGCCCACTGTCAGAATACCTAAACAGTGATAGTTCACATGTACCAGCTTCCTTGATTTTCCAATTGAAGGATGTCAGGTGCAAGAGCGCCTACGGGCAACCCAATGACTGATTTTTTTAATGAACCGGACGAAGTTTGCTCAGGTGTATGGCCAACTTTACTCTACATAATTGTTGGGAAATCTCAAAAAAGAAGAGATTGTACAATCATGTCACATGCAGGGCTGGGACAAGGGGTGGACAGGAGGGAAAGGTGCCCTGGGCGCAGCAGGGAACGAACGCAGGGAATTACCTCCTTTCTATGACATGCATTAGCAGTGGGTGCAGTTCTGCATCCTTGCCCCGGGCGCTGGATGAACCTGTTCCAGTACTGGTCACATGTATGGTTGGCTAGAGTTGTCACCTTTCTTCTCAAAAAAAAAAAAAAAAAACCACACACACACACACACACACACACACACACACACACACACACACACACACACACACACACACACTAAAACAAAAACAAAACCACCACACACACCACCAGTACCATTATTACAGGCCAGGAGGTGAACAAACAGTTTATGCTCCCATCTACGTCAGGTATTTAAGACGACGCGTCTATGCATACCTCCATATTATTAAATATTATATATAATTTTTTTTTTTTTAATTATATTAATATATATATATTTATTTTAAATATAAACGTTTGAAGACAGGGAAAAAAAAAATAATAATACAACACATGTGGGTTGGGATGTGGTGTTTTTTTTAATAGACCACCACACCCCAACCCACGTGTTGTATTTTTTTCCCCCTTTTCTTCAAATATTAAAAAAAATAAATAAAAATAATTAGATACATTTTTAATAAAATGTTGTGTTTTTTTTGTTTTTTTTTTTAATAAAAAAAAGGGGGAAGAACCAAATCCGGCATGGCGTCCATTGACCACAACATTTCCCCCCCTCAAAGATGGATTTTGTAGCAGTTCTATAATGAGTGGTCTGTTTTTAAAAACAAATATTTTGTATCTTTCTCATACATAATTTTTACGTTAGTGGATTCCAGACGTTTTTATCTGGCGGTTGATACAGATCGCAGCGGACGCATCGATATCTCGCCAGCGCCCGAAAAGCTAATAATTAAAACTTCATTTTCCATTTCCCAGGCTCTCCCAAACACCCATTTATCATCGCAGGCCACTCGGCTGAAATAAACACGACAAGAAGGTCGGGAATTTTCTAAAAAGAAAAATCACCCCGAGCAAACAATCCGCACTCCACGGCGTCTAGCAACCCAAAACAAACGATCATTTGATGGAGGGGGATTAGAGATTGACTGCAAATCTGACTGGAGACGGTGCCTTTTCTCTCAGCCGCGGCCCAGAAATCCGACTCCCCCGTCCGACCAGCGGCTCAGGAAAGGCCGCGGATTCACAAGGCCTCCAGGCCTCCGGGGGGGGGGGATTTTTTTAAAGGAGCCGTCAAAGTCTTTAGAAGACGGATTAAAAGGCATCTGTCGTTTCCTTGTGAGCATAGCCATCGATCGGATCTGCTCCCCTCCTCCCATGTGCAGATCAGGGTTACCAATAATGATTTATATAGCGCCGTCAACCCCTGCGGCGCAGTACAAAATAAGTATTACAAACCAGGCCTGTATAAATACATCTATGGTGTATAAACATCACGTTTCTGCTCACTGTAGGATTTTGATTGGCCCCTTGTAGAAAAATTGGTGACGGTGACATCGATCGTCCAATCCAATCACAGGACAGCTTTTTATTACGCGGTTGCTAGTAAAGAGCGGCTTAATTGGTCGATCAAAAATCTGAATGCGTAAGGTCAGCTTAGGCCAGTGATGCCTTGGCACCCCAGATGTTTTGGAACTACATTTCCCTTGATGCTCCTACACTCTGCAGTGTTTGGGAATCATGGGAAACGTAGTTCCAAAACATCTGGGGTGTCAAGGTTGGCCATCACTGGCTTAGGTTCATCTGTACAGAAATTGGCCAACTGCCGTTCACTTTCACCAATTTTTGTACAGATGACCCTGAGAGCCCAAGCCAATGATGGCGAACCTTGGCACCCCAGATGTTTTGGAACTACGTCTCCCATGATGCTCAACTACACTGCAGGAGCATCATGGGAAATGTAGTTCCAAAACATCTGGGGTGCCAAGGCATCACTGGCCTAAGCTGACCCTACGCATTCAGATTTTTGATCGACCAATTAAGCCGCTCTTTACTAGCAACCGTGTAATAAAAAGCTGTCCTGTGATTGGATTGGACGATCAATGTCACCGTCGCCAATTTTTCTACAAGGGGCCAATCAAAATCCTACAGTGAGTTCCAAAACATCTGGGGTGCCAAGGCTCGCCATCACTGGCTTAGGCTCTCAGGGTCATCTGTACAAAAAAGTAGTTGGCCAAATAAGTTTGATGACTCTCACAAGGTGACCCATATAGTTGCTAGTTAACATCAGCCTAGTTCAGTGATGGTGAATCTTGGCACCCCAGATGTTTTGGAAACTACATTTCCCATGATGCTCATGCACTCTACAGTGTAGCTGAGCTTCATGGGAAATGTAGTTTCAAAACATGCCAAGGTTCTCCATCACTGGTCTAGTTGGTCGGCCAAAATCTAAGCGTGTAGGGTAAGCTTAGGTTTTTCGGGGTCATTTGTACAAGAAAAAAAAAAAAATATATAGATTGGTCAATGTGCTGTTGGTGGGCCAATCCAATCATTTAGATGAATCTTACTGGGCAGCCCTTTTATTATGCGGTCGCCACTAAAGAGAGGCTTAATTGGTCGATCAAAGTGCGTAGGGTCAGCTTAGGCTCTCGGAGTCATTTGTACAAAAAAAATTGCCAATCTGTAAAAAAATTGCCGAGTGTGACGGCAGTTGACCAATGAAATTATTTTCATTCATCTGACAGGGCTGCCCTCGAAGTTATTGGTTAACAGCAACCTAGTTGGTAGCTTAAAACCTTAGCATGTAGGGTCAGTTTAGGTCCTTGGGGTCATTTTGTAAAAAAAATTAATTAGTTGGCAACTTGTACAAAAATTGGCAAATGTGACATCGGTTGGCCAATCCAATAGTCTGGATGAAACTAACAGCCCATCCCTTTTACTACGCGGTAGCCGACAAATCGCAACTTAATTGGTCCATCAAAATATGAGTGCGTAGGTTCAGCTTAAGCTAGCGGGGTCATTTGTACCAAAAATTGGCGATTTGTACAAACTTTGTGATGGCCGTTGGCTGAACGAAGAATTTAGATTACTCTAGTAGGGTGGCCCCTTTTAGTTGCTGGTAAAAAAGCGGCCTAGTTGGTCGATCAACATCTTATGGTTGGCTTAGGTTCTTGGGAGTCACGCATATGAAAAAATTGGCCAATCAAAAAAATTTTGGTAAATCTAGACAGATGGCCCTTTTGTTACACAGTTGGTGATAAAAAGCGGCCTGGTTGGTCAGTCAATATCTTATGTATCGTCGGCTTAGGTTCTTGGTGGTCATTTGGTACCAAAAATTGTCGATTTGTACAAACACTGGCGAATGTGATGGCTATAGGCCATTTATACTTTAGAGGAATCTAGTGGGATGGCAATTTTACAAAAATTGGCCAATGTGACGGCCGTTGGCTGAACAAATAATTTAGATGAATCTACTAGGGTGGCCCCTTTTAGTTGCTGGTAAAAAGCTGCCTAGGTGGTCAATCAACATCTTACGTTTGGCTTAGGTTCTCTGAGCCACTCATACAAAAAAAATTGCCAAAAGTGACATTGGTTGGCCAATCAAAAAATTTAGGTAAATCTTGACAGATGGCCCCTTTATTTGGCAGTTGATGGTAAAAAGTGGCCTAGTTGATCAATCAACATCTTACAGTCACGTTAGGCTCTCGGAGTCAGTCATACAAAAATCAGCGCATGTGACATTGGTTGGCCAATTGGGAAAAAAAAAAAAAAAATTTAGGCAAGTCTAGACAGAGTGCCCTTTTATTATTATGCAGGTGGAGGCAAAAAGTGGCCTAGTTGGTCAATCAATACGTTAGTTTGTATGATCACCTTAGGCTCTCCCAGTCAATCGTACGAAAATTGGTGAACATGAAATCGGATGGCAAAGCGAAAAAATTTTGGTAAAGCTTGACAGATGGCCCCCTTGATTGCGCAGTTGGCAGTAAAAAAAAAAAAAAATGGCCTAGTTGGTTGATATCTTACGGTTGGCTTAGGTTCTCTGAGTCACTCAGGTGATGGTAAAAAGTGGCCTAGTTGGTCGATCGATATGTTTGTAGGGTTGACTTTGACTCCGAGAGCCTTTCATACAAAAATTGGTTGGCCAATCAAAAAAATTTAGGTAAATCTAGACAGAAGGCCCTTTTATTACGCAACTGGCAGTAAGAAGTGGTCTATTGATATCTTAACTTGTATGGTCGGCTTAGGCTCTTGGAATCGTTTTTACAAAAACTGTCAAATGTGACATCAGTTGGCCAATCGAAAAAAAAAAAATGTAGGTAAATCTAGACAGATGGCCCTTTTATTACACAGGTGGTGGCCTAAATGGTCAATCAAAAACTTATCCTGTACAGTTGACTAATCAAATAATATACACAAGTCTAGCAGGGACCTCCGATCACACCATCGGTGGCAAAAAGCGACTTAGCTGGTCGATCGAAATCTTAGCGTGCATAGTCAGTTTAGGCTCTTTTGTCCAAAAATTGGTGAAAGCGACATCAGTTGGCCAATCCAATAATTTAGAAGGATCTAGACAGATGGACCCCTTTTTTGCACAATAAAAGAGGCTTAATTGGTCAATCAAAATCTTATAGTGTATGGTCGGCTCTCGGGTTAACAGATCAGAGATGCGTTTGCACGGGACAGTAGACCCTCTAAATCAAAAGGGGGATATAAAAAAAAAAAAAATCACAGTGGGTCATTTTGGCACAGTCACAACCCCCCCCCCCCCCCCCCCCCCATTTTGTAGCGGCGATCGGCCATGTGTGCTAAGGAACTACAGCCATGCCTGGGATTGAGCAGATCTTCCAAGATCTCACCAGATCACCACTCCTGACCGATGGGGGGCTGGACAGATCTTCCCCCAGATGAGTCAGATCAGTTACAATGTATCAGCTCAGCTTTACAAATGTACTAGCTCAGTGTTACAATGTATCACTCCAGAACCCCTCCCCCAACCCGCCCCCCTTTTTCTGATTTCCAGACCCCCCAACAAGTGCCAGAAACATGAAATAGCAGATTTGATGGAGCTTACCTCGCCAGCCGCTCAGCAAAGTCCCAGTGAGCAGATCCCAGATCCCTGGATCCCTTCCTGGTGGGGGAGGAAATCAGATGTGGGGCTGTTTTTTTAGGAAGGCAGGAGGAGGGTAGGGACTCCCTTTTGTATCAGGAAGCTTTTGTTTCCCAGCATTGCATTAAAAAATCCACATTTTGCAGAGGAGGGTGGGGGGGGAGGCAGTTTCCAGTCCTGGCTGGGCGGAGAGGGGACAGAATCCCACAGGCCAGATGGGAAAAAAAAAAGAAAAATCAAAAACATTCAAAAAAGGCAAATCAAAAACATTGATAAATTCCCAGGTCTGAGGCTTGGCCGGGTGTTCCTGGTCTGGATGTGTGCTCTCTGTCTCCTGGCTCTTACAATGCAGTTTGAACACCTCTATAGCTCTTCCAAGGACAGCCCAGCCCCCCTCCTCCTCCTTCTCCTCCCCCCCCCTTCACTCTTCGCCATCCCTCCTCCTCCTCCCTCACCATTGTCTACACTGGGCTCCTCTATCCCATTTCCTTCTAATGTGTCGCTCTTTCAAACCCACAGCAGACCTTTAGGGCTTTCGCCTGATCTTATTTGGGATATTATCGCCAAGACGCAAGCGGTTTGATGGCCCGGTGGGAATAAAATCCGATCGAAGGGCGTCCTGTAGACGGGTGTACGAAAAAGTACGCTTCAACCTATAACGTGGCGTGGAGACGGTTTACAAATTAAATACTATTTAGTAAATAATATAATATTATTAAATAGGATGTTTATATGTATTAATAAATAGGATTTTATTATTATATTTGTTATTAAATAGAATTTATTATTATTGTATTTATTTTTATTAAATAGGATTTGTATTTTATCATTATTTTTTATTTATTATTAATAAATAGGATTTTATTATTATTATATTTATTATTAAATAGAATTTATTATTATTATTTATTTTTATTAAATAGGATTTTTATGTAATCATTATTTATTTTTATTAAATATGATTTTTATTATTATTATTATGTAATTATAATATTATTATTATTATTATTTTTTATTTTTATTAAATAAGATTTCTTATCATTTTTTATTTATTATTATTTTATTAAATAAGATTTCTTATTTTTTATTATTTATTATTTTTATTTAAAAAAGGATTTTTATTTTATCATTATGTTTTATTTATTGTTATCAAATAGGATTTTTATTATTATTTTATTTATTATAATATTATTGTTGTTATTATTACTATTATTATTATTTATTTTATAAGATTTTTATTTTATCATTATACTTTATTATTATTATTATTAGATCATTTAAAGTCCCTAAACCCCCTTTTGCTTTCTGTATTAATAGGGATGGACATTATTTCAGGATCTACTATTATTTATTTATTATTATTCTATATTTTTTATTAAATAGGATTTTTATTTTATCATTATTTTTTATTTATTATTATTAAACACGATTTTTAATAGTATTATTATTTTATTTATTATAATTATTTTTATTATTATTATTTTAATTAGGATTTTTATTTTATCATTATTTTTTATTTAATATTATTATTATTATTATTATTATTATTATTAAATACAATTTTTATTATTATTTTATTTATTATAATTGTTAATATTATTATTTATTATTATTAATATTATTATTAATAATAATCTTATTTATTTATTTTTTATTATTATTGTTATTATTATTATTAGGATTTTTATTTTATCATTATTTTTTATTTATTATTATTAAATACAATTATTATTAAATTATTATAACTTTTATTATTATTATTTTTTTTTTTATTAAATACGATTTTTATTTTATCATTATTATTTTTTTATTATTATTAAATATGATTATTATTATTATTATTTTAATTTTTACTATTATTTATTTATTTTTATTTTTTATTAAATACAATTTTTATTTTATCATTATCGTTTATTATTATTATTATTATTATTATTATTATTATTACAACATATTATTTTTTAATTATTATTATTTTATGTATTATCATATTCATATTATTGTTGTTGTTATTAATAATATTATTTTATTTATTTATAAACAGGATTTTTTTTACAATATTATTATTATTACGTCGTTTTTATTATTTATTGTTATATAATATTTCCTAGTACACAGTGTATTTATTGAAAGCCATGCTCCACCCAGAGGAAGTCTACAGACCTACAGATATACCCTGATCCAAAAAAACGGATCTCTTATGCCTGATGGGACCTTATCACATATTTTTTACTACTCTTGCAGTAAAGAATCCATGCTCTTGTGAAAAACTTTGCAGTAAGTTTATTATATGGGCAGTTTATGTATTTATATAGGGAGATGATACCCCCCCTTATTCATCACTAACGGTCAGTACATTCCGGTAATTCTCTTATGTCTGACGGGACCTTAGCAGACATTTTTTTACTGCTCTTACAGTAAGGAATCCCTACCGCTGTAGATGGGTAAACTGCCCTTCAGTGCTCTTGTGTTCATTAAGTGAGTTTCCTCTCGGTTTTCATACTCGGTGTTCACCTGATCTTGGACCTTGGCCCCATGGGAATAAAAGTGGACAGAAGGGGCGTCTTGTATGAAAAAGTATGGTTCTTGGACTAACCTATAATGTGACCTGATGACAGCTCACACATCATATAATATTTACTAAATACAATACAATTTTATTATTATTATATATTTATTAATATTAATATTATTATTATATATTTATTATTACGTAGTATTTCTTGTTTCACAATATTTATTATGAGGTCACACTCCGTCCGGGAGAAGTCCACAGAGAAATTCCCAGATCCAGGAAATGATTCTCTGACATCTAACAGGACCTTATTACAATTATTACACATTGTTATTGCTCTTACCATAAAGAATCCCTACCGCTGCTGCTGGCTGAGCCTGTGTTTGATTCTCATGTGTGCCTATAGTGAACAGCTTTTCTCTAATATTATTATTTGGGCCACTTAGGGAATCGTACATTCGGTGACCATGCCCCCCCCCCCCCCCAGATCATCCTAAAGGTGAATACATTCCAGGCGGTCCTGATGCACGCAGTGGGAGGAGCTATGCAAATATCAAATGGCCTTGATGGGAAGGTGTCAGTCTGGAGGAGGCTGTATTTGCATAGGTAACGCCCACATGTGACACTGAGCCATCATGATTGAAAAAACTGAAATCTAATGAAGGAAAGGGGCGGGGCCAGGGACATTCAGGCTGGAGAGGAAAGGGCTAGATGATGCTGGGTGTCCTCCAGCCAGGAAATGAGGTGGAGCACTATCTGACTTCCTGCACATTGTTAGACGCTGATATCACAGTGAGCCTGTCCTGTATGGGGATTATTATCACCGACAATCAGACGTTGTATGCAGTGTATGGAGGGAACGATCTTCACACTTCGCAATTCTTCGCTCTGCACTGTGTGCACTGTGTGCTCTGCGCTGCACTGTGTGCTCTGAGCTGGGTGCTCTGCAGTGTGCAATTTGCACTTTCTGCATTGCGCTGTGAGCTCTGTGCTGTGTGCTCTGCGCTGTCCGCTCTGGGCTGTCCGCTCTGTGTGCTCTGCACTGTGTGCTCTGCGCTGTGTGCTCTGCGCTGTCCGCTCTGGGCTGTCCGCTCTGTGTGCTCTGCACTGTGTGCTCTGCGCTGTGTGCTCTGCGCTGTCCGCTCTGCGCTGTGTGCTCTGCGCTGTCCGCTCTGCACTGTGTGTTCTGCGCTGTCCGCTCTGAGCTGTGTGCTCTGCGCTGTCCGCTCTGTGTGCTCTGCGCTGTCCGCTCTGCGTTGTGTGCTCTGCGCTGTCCGCTCTGGGCTGTCCACTCTGTGTGCTCTGCGCTGTCCGCTCTGCGCTGTGTGCTCTGCGCTGTCCGCTCTGTGTGCTCTGCGCTGTCCGCTCTGCACTGTGTGCTCTGCGCTGTCCGCTCTGTGTGCTCTGCCCTGTGTGCTCTGCGCTGTCCCCTCTGTGTGCTCTGCGCTGTCCGCTCTGGGCTGTCCGCTCTGTGTGCTCTGCACTGTGTGCTCTGCGCTGTCCGCTCTGCGCTGTGTGCTCTGCGCTGTCCGCTCTGGGCTGTCCGCTCTGTGTGCTCTGCACTGTGTGCTCTGCGCTGTCCGCTCTGCACTGTGTGCTCTGCGCTGTCCGCTCTGTGTGCTCTGCGCTATCCCCTCTGTGTGCTCTGCGCTGTCCGCTCTGTGTGCTCTGCGCTGTCCACTCTGTGTGCTCTGCGCTGTCCACTCTGTGTGCTCTGCGCTGTCCACTCTGTGTGCTCTGCGCTGTCCCCTCTGTGTGCTCTGCGCTGTCCACTCTGTGTGCTCTGCGCTGTCCCCTCTGTGTGCTCTGCGCTGTCCCCTCTGTGTGCTCTGCGCTGTCCGCTCTGTGTGCTCTGCGCTGTCCGCTCTGTGTGCTCTGCACTGTCCACTCTGTGAGCTCTGCACTGTTCGCTGTGTGCTCTGCACTGTGCGATCTGCGCTTTCTGCATTGCGCTCTTTGCTCTGCACTGTGTGCTCTGCGTTATCCACTGTGCATTTTGTGCTGTGTGCTCTGCAATGTCCCCTGTGTGCTCTGCGCTGTCCGCTTTGCACTGTCTACTCTGCATTGTCCATTCTGCACTGTGCACTTTCTGCTCTGCGCTGTGTGCTCTGCACTGTCCGCTCTGCACTGTGTGCTCTGCACTGTCCCCTCTGCACTGTGTGCTCTGCACTGTCCGCTCTGCGCTGTGCATTTTGTGCTGTCTGCTCTGCGTGCTCTGCGCTGTCCGCTCTGCACTGTGTGCTCTGCGCTGTCCCCTGTGTGCTCTGCGCTGTCCTCTTTGCACTGTCTACTCTGCATTGTCCATTCTGCACTGTGCACTTTGCACTGTCTGCTCTGCGCTGTGTGCTCTGTGCTGACCGCTCTGTGTGCTCTGCACTGTGTGCTCTGCACTGTGCGATTTGCGCTTACTCCATTGCGCTGTCCGCTCTGCACTGTGTGGTCTGCACTGTGCATTTTGCGCTGTCTGCTCTGCACTGTGCGCTATCCGCTGTGTGCACTGCGCTGTGCGCTGTTCACTCTACACTGTGTGCTCTGCGCTGTCCGCTCTGTGCTGACCGTTCTGCAATGTGTGCTTTGCGCTGTCTGCTCTGCACTGTCCGCTCTGCACTGTCTGCTCTGCACTGTGTGCTCTGCACTGTCCGCTCTGCACTGTGCGCTGTCTATTCTGCACTATGTGCTCTGTGCTGACCGTTCTGCAATGTGTGCTTTGCGCTGTCCGCTCTGCACTGTCTGCTCTGCACTGTCCGCTCTGCACTGTGCGCTGTCTATTCTGCACTGTGTGCTCTGCGCTGACCATTCTGCAATGTGTGCTTTGCGCTGTCCACTCTGCACTGTCTGCTCTGCACTGTGTGCTCTGCACTGTCTGCTCTGCACTGTGTGCTCTGCTCTTTCTGCATTGCACTGTGTACTCTGTGCTGTCCACTCTGCACTGTGCGATCCGTGTTTTCTGCACTGTCCGCGCCGCACTGTGTGCTCTGCACTGTGCATTTTGCGCTGTCCGATCTGCACTGTGTGCTCTGCGCACTCTGCTCTGTCCGCCCTGTACTGTGCGCTCTGTGCTTTTTGCATTGCGCTGTGAGCTCTGCGCTGTCTGCTCTGCACTGTCCACTCTGCGCTGTGAGCTCTGCGCTTTCTTCATTGTGCTCTATGTTCTGAGCTGTCCGCGCTGCACTGTGTGCTCTGCGCTATCCACTCTGCGCTGTGCGTTTTGCACTGTCTGCTCTGCACTGTCTGCTCTGCGCTGTGTGCTCTGCGCTTTCTGCATTGCACTCTATGCTCTGCGCTGTCCGCTCTGCACTGTGCGCTCTGTCCTGTCCGCTCTGCGCTGTGTGTTCTGCGCTTTCTGCATTGCACTCTATGCTCTGCGCTGTCCGCTCTGTACTGTCCACTCTGCACTGTGTGCTCTGTGCTGTGCATTTTGCGCTGTCCACTGTCTGCTCTGTGCGCTCTGCGCTGTCAGCTCTGTGCTCTGCGTTTTGCGCTGTCCGCTCTGCACTGTCTGCTCTGCGCTGTGCCCTCTGCACAGTTTCCATCTACAGAGATCTGCAGAACATTGCTCTGTCTCATCCCCCCCTCTCTATGGACATTGCTCTTTTTGTCAGCTTCCGTCTCTAGAGATCTGCAGAACTTTGCTCTGTTTTCATTTCACTTCCTGTTGTAGCTCCAGGACAGGAAGTGAAGAGAAATCTCCCCAGTGGGGACACTTGAAAGGAAGAGAGCTGATTGGTTGCCATGTCTCCTAATGGGAAATCCCCCTTTCCCTGGCTGTTTTCTGAATCTAAGAGCTTCAAGCAGTCCCTGACTGGGATCAGATGAGGAGCGGACTGGCTGCATGCGCGTTCCATGAGAGCCAGGAAACAGGAATTTTCAGAAGGAGATCATCAGTGGCCGATCATTCCTCCTGTGACAGGCTGGGGGAGGAGCCAGGTTACCTTACACCCAGCCCTTCAGGTCAATGTCCCCCCCCCCCCCTTCTCACTTTTCCAGTTTTTTTTATAGCATTAACCCTTTAAAGGTGACCTGTCACAGGTGAGGCGGGAGGACGATGTTGCTGAGCAGGTGCTGTGGAAATCCCTTCATAGTCATTCTGCACTGCCGAGTAGCCAGCAGTGGAAAGTCTTCTCTTGCTTTTGTTTTCTCTTTAAATCCCCCACAATGCACTGGAGTCTGGGTCTTGGTCACAGCGAGATTGTTGCCCGGCTTCTCTCAGCTATTAGCTTTCTTTGCCATTTTGTTCCCGAGCCTTATGTAAAAAGAACACATCCTGGATCCCTTTAGATGTGCATACTCCCTGGGTGCTGCAGACTTTAGCTGTGCAACCTGCTGATCAATTGCTTGATGATAAGTGGAGTGATTCATCAGATTGCAAGCCCACAGTGACCAGCAGGGAGGAGCATGCATGTCTAAAGGGATGCCGGGGATGTGCTCTTTCACATAATGCTCTTTACAGAATGTTTAAGGGGACCAGCCCCTCCCACCTACAGCTACTCAAGAAACAGGGGCTTTCTCTGCCATTTTGTTACCAAGCCTTATATAAAAGAACACATCTCCTGGTCTCTTTAGACGTGCATTCTCCCTTGGTGCTGCAGACTTTAGCTGTTGATCAATTGCTTGATGATAAGCCGAGCAACTGATTAGATGAGTGCACAGCGTCCCTTTAGATGTGAATTTTTCTCCCTGCTGGCCACTGGGTGCTACAGACTTTATCATTCTGCTCCCTGAGCATTATATGAAAGAACACATCCCCTGATCCCTTTAGATGTGCATTCTCACTTGGTGCTGCAGACTTTAGCTGTTGATCAATTGCCTTATGACAAGTAGAGTAACTGATCAGATGAGTGCACAGCATCCCTTTAGATGTGCATACCTCTCTCTGCTGGCCCATGGGTGCTGCAGACTTTAGCTGTGTGATCTGATAAGTTGCATGGTTACAGATCGAGCCGCTGATTAACAGATCGCACAGACAAAGTCTGCAGCACACAGTGGCCAGTGGGGGGTATGCTCATCTCTAAAGGGATACTGTGCAAACTGCTGACCATTGGCTTGCTTTGCCATCAAGTAACTGATCAGCAGGTAGCACAGCTAAAGTCCACCACACACAGTGGCCGGCAGGGAGAGGTATGCACATCTAAAGGGATGCTGTGCAATCTGCTGATCATTGGCTTGATTTCTCATCAAGCAACTGATCAGCAGATTGCACAGCTAAAGTCAGCCGCACACAGCAGCCAGTAGGGAAGAACATGCTTGTCTAAAGGGATGCCAGGGTGTGTTCTTTCACCTAATACCCTTAAAAGAAGATCTGAGAGTGCTGTCATGTTTATAGGAGATCGCCAGCCCTTCCAACATACATCAAAGCAAAGACCAGTAGCTTTCTCTGCCATTTTGTTCTCAAGCATTATATGATAGAACCTATCCCCCGGCATCCTTTTAGATGTGCATTCCACCACGGTGCTACAGTCTTTAGCTGTGCAACCTGCTGATCAATTGCTTGATGACAAATCAAGCAACTGGTCAGCATATTGCACAGCTAAAGTCAGCCACATACAGTGGCCAGCATGGAAAAGCATACTTGTCTAAAGGGATGCCAGGGATGTGTTCTTTTGACATCATGCTCTGTAAGAAGATCTGAGAGTGCTGTAATGTTTAGAGACCACCAACCCCCGAAACGCGTAGGCTGTTTTACAGCTTTGTACATGCATTTATTTAAGAAATACTATTTTGGATGTCATCCTTTCCTTTAAACCAGCCCCCTCCCACCTACATCGATGCGAAGACGGGCAGCTTTCTCTGCCACTTTGTGCTCAAGCATTTTATGATAGAACATATCCCCGGCATCCCTTTAGATGTGCATACTACCACGGTGCTGCAGACTTTAGCTGATGACAAATCAAGCAACTGATCAGCAGATTGCACAGCTCCCCTTTTTAGATGTGGGGAGTTTCTGATCATTTTCATTGGCTGTTTGTTTCATTAGAAGATGACTCTGACTTTTCATTGGATCTTCCAGGTAATCCCGATTTCACAATGGAGATAAAAGGAAAAGAAAATCCCTACTAAGGCTTCAGCCTTCATAAATCCTCTCTATAGGGGATGACAGCGAAGACGCCGCCTTGTGTATAAAGTTTAATGGACTTTGTCAGAGCTATGTGATTAGCCCCGCCCCCACCTGCCGCCTCATTAAAAATATTACAAGTATTTGTTTTCCTGATCGCCCATCATTGTGACAGATTTTACCAAGTCTGCTCCCTGCTGTCTGCAAAAGAAAAAAAAAAAAGGATCAGTGTCAGCTGGGATGCTGTCTGCACATTTTCAATTCAGTCAGTTTTCTATCAGGCCTCCCCTTCAGTCTTACACACTTGTAGCGGCTCCTCTCCCGGACTGAAATGCCTCTCTCTGATTTCACCGCATACTGTGAGCTTCTCACAATGTGCAATAGAAGCTGCAGCAAGTCACACAAAGCCCCGCCCCATTTCCCGGGAGCATCATCTAGCACTTTCCTCCCTAGCCTGACCCGCCCCTTTCATTCATTGGATTACTTTCAATCATAGAAGCTCAGCATCACATGTGGGCGTTACCTATGTAAATACAGTCTGTCTAGAAACGCCCACTTCTCCAAACTGACACCCACCCATCAAGGCATTGTGATATTTGCATAACCCCTCCCACTGCGTGCTTCAGGAATGAGAGCGCTTGGGAAGAATACAGAGGCAGGAAAAGGGGAGGTGCTTCTTATGTAACACGTTGCTCCACTCATCACCTGTGAATTTTAATAAACATTCCTAATCATAACATCATGTGTGACGACCTCCGTTTCCAGGTTAGTCCTGACCACACCCGCCATCACAGTCCTGATGAAGGGGGAGGCACGTCCCCTGAAACGCGTTGCTCCACTCATTACCTGTGAATTTTAATAAAAATTTCTAATCATAACATCATGTGTGACGACCTCCGTTTCCAGGTCAGTCCTGACCACACCCACCATCATAGTCCTGACCACACCCACCATCACCGTCCTGACCACACCCACATCACAGTCCTGATGAAGGGGGAGGCACGTCCCCTGAAACACGTTGCTCCACTCATCACCTGTGAATTTTAATAAACACCCCTAATAATAACATCACGTGTGTTGACCTCCCTTTCCAGGTCAGTCCTGACCACACCCACCATCACAGTCCTGATGAAGGGGGAGGCACATCCCCTGAAACGCGTTGCTCCACTTATCACCTGTGAATTTTAATAAACATTCCTAATAATAACATCATGTGTGACGACCTCCGTTTCCAGGTAAGTCTTGACCACACCCACCATCACAGTCCTGATGAAGGGGGAGGTACATCCCCTGAAACGCGTTGCTCCACTCATCACCTATGAATTTTAATAAACATTCCTAATAACATCACGTGTGACGACCTCCCTTTCCAGGTCAGTCCTGACCACACCCACCATCACAGTCCTGATGAAGGAGGGGCACATCCCCTGAAACGCGTTGCTCTTCTTATCGCCTGTGAATTTTAATAATCATTCCTAATAATAACATCATGTGTGACGACCTCCGTTTCCAGGTCAGTCTTGACCTCACCCACCATCACAGTCCTGATGAAGGGGGAGGCACATCCCCTGAAACACGTTGCTCCACTCATCACCTATGAATTTTTAATAAACATTCCTAATAACATCACGTGTGACGACCTCCCTTTCCAGGTCAGTCCTGACCACACCCACCATCACAGTCCTGATGAAGGAGGGGCACATCCCCTGAAACGCGTTGCTCTTCTTATCGCCTGTGAATTTTAATAAACATTCCTAATAATAACATCACATGTGACGACCTCCATTTCCAGGTCAGTCCTGACCACATCCACCATCACAGTCCTGACCACACCCACCATCACAGTCCTGATGAAGGGGGAGGCATGTCCCCTGAAACACGTTGCTCCACTCATCACCTGTGAATTTTAACACACATTCCTAATCATAACATCACATGTGACGACCTCCGTTTCCAGGTTAGTCCTAACCACACCCACCATCACAGTGCTGACCACACCCACCATAACAGTCCTGACCACACCCACCATCACACTCCTGATAAAGGGGGAGACACGTTCCCTGAAACACGTTGCTCCACTCATCACCTGTGAATTTTAATAAACATTCCTAATCATAACATCACATGTGACGACCTCTGTTTCCAGGTCAGTCCTGACCACACCCGCCATCACAGTCCTGACCACACCCACCATAACAGTCCTGATGAAGGGGGAGGCATGTCCCCTGAAACGCATTGCTCTTCTTATCACCTGTGAATTTTAATAAACATTCCTAATAATAACATCACATGTGACAACTTCTGTTTCCAGGCCAGTCCTGACCACACCCACCATCACAGTCCTGACCACACCCACCATCACAATTCTGATAAAGGGGGAGACACGTTCCCTGAAACACGTTGCTCCACTCATCACCTGTGAATTTTAATAAACATTCCTAATCATAACATCACATGTGACGACCTCCGTTTCCAGGTCAGTCCTGACCACACCCACCATCACAGTCCTGATGAAGGAGGGGCACATCCCTTGAAACATGTTGCTCTTCTTATCGCCTGTGAATTTTAATAAACATTCCTAATAATAACATCACATGTGACGACCTCCATTTCCAGGTCAGTCCTGACCACACCCAACATTACAGTTCTGACCACACCCACCATAACAGTCCTGAAGAAGGGGGAGGCACATTCCCTGAAACAATTGCTCTTCTTATCACCTGTGAATTTTAATAAACATTCCTAATAATTTCATGTGTAACGACCTCTGTTTCCAGGTCAGTCCTGACTACACCCACCATCACAGTCCTGACCACACCCACCATCACAGTCCTGACCACACCCACCATCACAGTCCTGATGAAGTGGACAGTACGTCCCCTGAAACGCGTTGCTCTTCTTATTGTCTGTGAATTTTAATAAACATTCCTAATAATAACATCATGTGTGATGACCTCTGTTTCCAGGTCAGTCTTGACCACACCCACCATCACAGCTCTGACCACACCCACCATCACAGTTCTGATGAAGGGGGAGGCACGTCCCCTGAAACACGTTGCTCTTCTTATCACCTGTAAATTTCAATAAACATACTTATTGATAACCTCAAGTGTGACAACCTTCCATACTGAGCGCACCTCTACACCCACATGTACCCCACCCATCAAGGCTGTTTTGATATTTGCATAACTCCTCCCACTGCTTGCATCAGGACGAAGGGCTCTAGAGAGGAGTACTCAGGTGGGGGGGGGTGATGGTTTCAGAAAGCTATGTACAGGCCCCCTGCTGGCCCCTCCCACCAGCCATGATCTGCCTGCATTGCATAGAGAAGCACAGAGACCCAGTGGTGACATCATCTGCTCTATAATTAGGTGTGTCATAAAAATAGAAAGTATTTATTTAAAAATACCAACGTGATGATGAGGATTGTAGATTGTAACGTGTGTGGTGAGCTTAAAGGATATTGCATAGATATTGTCCAATCAGATTGTCGTGTGTATGGCTGTATTAAAGGAGATTAAGTAGATATTGTCCAATCAGATTGCCGCATATATGGCTGGATTGAAGGAGATTGCATCGATATCGTCCAATCAGATTGTCGCGTGTATGGCCGTATTGAAGGATACTGTATAAATATTGTCCAATCAGATTGTCGCGTGTATGGCCGTATTACAGGATACTGTATAGATATTGTCTAATCAGATTGTCGTGTGTATGGCTGGCTTAAGGGAGATTGTATGGATATCGTCCAATCAGATTGCCGCATGTATGGCTGGATTGAAGGAGATTGCATAAATATCGTCCAATCACTTAGTTGCGTATATGGCCGGATTAAAGAAGATTAAGTAGATATTGTCCAATCAGATTGACGCATGTATGGCTGGATTGAAGGAGATTGTGAAGATAGTGTCCAATCAGGCTGTCGCGTGTATGGCTGGCTTAAGGGAGGTTGTATGAATATCGTTCAATCAGATTGTCGGATGTATGGCTGGATTGAAGGAGATTGCAAATATATCGTCCAATCACATTGTTGTGTGTATGGCCGAATTAAAGGAGATTGTGAAGATATTGTCCAATCAGATTGTCGCATGTATGACCGGATCAAAGGAGGTTGTGAAGATATTGTCCAATCAGATTGTTGCGCGTATAGCCAGATTAAAGGAGATTGGGCAGTTATTGTCCAATCAGATTGTCGCGAGTATGCGCCTGCTTTTGTTGGTCATGCCGGTCGTTCTTTGTCCTGTATCGGCAGGTATCGGTTACACGGATTGGTTTGGCTGGTGTACGGCTGAGGAGTGTCATGTGGGAAGGAAATCTGCCGGGGTGGTATTACACCCGAGAAGACGATCTGCTATTGCTGCCCATACACATTGCAATCTGATTGGACAATCTCCTTTAAGATTACCATGCAGCCCGATGGTACAATCATTTATTTTAGACTGGTCCAAAGCTGGCCACACACCATCCAATCTGATTGTACAATCGCTTTTAGATCTGCCAATGACTATGTAGTGAAAGGGCCGACCTTATTGGTCACTAACTGAATTGGCTGTTTAGTGTTGGTAACCCTAAAAAAAAAAAGGAGATTGTACAATCAGATTGTATGTGTATGGCCAGCTTTCCCCACTCTTAGTTGATGATTGGACATGTGCTTTCCCTTATCGAGGGGTGACCCTGCGTCCTGTACTGTGATGTCACTATATACAGGTCCTTGTTCAGGCACTTCCTGTGTAATGGGTGACAACGCTCCTTCCGTGCTTCCCAAATGTGCTCCTGTGTTGTCACCCTGACATACACAACACAACTGTTTGTTAATTCATTATCTATAGATCCCTATTCAGGCACTTCCTGTTAGGGAGTGACAACGCTCCGTCACTGTATCCCAATTGCGCTCCTACGTTGTCACCAGTGGCAGCAGGTGGTATATTTTTTTTCTTTTTGGGCCCCCCCCTCCCCTCCAGTCGGTCACCAGCCCCGCACTTACCCCATATAGATCGCGGCAGCGCTTTCTCTGGGGGGCCCGGCGACGTCTCCTCCTCCTCCTGGTGCTTCGCCTTACGTCTCCCTCCTCTTCCTCGGCGGCCAATAGGATCGCTTCTCCTCTCGGCCAATCGGGTGACGGGTTCCTGATTGGCCTGGAGGAGAAGCAGGAAGACAATAGCAAATATTAATTCGCTATTGTCACACACCTGGGTGGGATTGGGGCGCAGAGCTCTGCGCCCTGAGCCCGCCCCTTTTTTAAGCCAATTAGAGCCTCAGGCTCTAATCACATGCTTCTGAAATAAAAAAGAACCCATTGGGATCTATGCGTCCGGCGCCCCGCGTGTAGATTAGGGGGCCGGACACATGGATTGGGGGGGGGCGGTACCCCTGCGCTGGTTGTCACCCTGTCACCAGTGACACAACGCATGTCAATTCCCTATATATAAGTCCTTCCAGTTATAGGGTGACAACGCTCTGTCCCTGACACCCGAATGTGCTCCTGGGTTGTCACCCTGTTTTGCACAATGTGTGTATATTCAGTATATACAGTATAAAGGTCCTTGTTCAGTCGCTTCCTGTTCAAGGGTGACAACGCTCTGTCCCTGTCTCCCAATTGCACTCCTATGTTGTCACCCTGTCACCAGTGACATGACGCAATTTACTATATACTGAAAAAGTCCATATATATATATATATATATATATATATGTCCTTCATTCATTATATATAGGTCTTTGGGCACTACCTGTTATGAGGTGACAACGCTCTTTCCCTGTCTCCCGAATGTGCTCCTGTGTTGTCACCCTGTCACCAGTGACGCAATGCATGCTAATTTACTATATGCAGCATATAAGTCCTTGATCACTTCCTATATATATATATATATATATATATATATATATGTCCTTCATTCATTATATATAGGTCTTTGGGCACTTCCTGTTACGAGGTGACAACGCTCTGTCTAGTCTCCCAATTGCACTCCTGCGTTGTCACCCATGTGTTGCCCGGCTGCTGTGGGCGGGTCCTTAGTTAAGATGTAGATTCTAATCAATCTGGAGGACTCACAGTGGCCAGAATGTCTGGCACTACCCCGCCCACCTTTAGGATGTGGCCACGCCCCCCACTGCATGCATCGTGGAAGGAAAAGAGTCACTCCACCCACATCTGATATTTTCATAGAAGGCGGAGTCAGATGGCATTGAACGCTCCATCGGCGAGACATTCCCGCCGCCTTTGTGCGTCCCAGCTCCTCCTGGTGGCTCCTGCCTTCATGAAGTCTCACTCCTCCTGCTGCATTCTCTTTAACCTTTAAGCAAAACCGCCTGCAAAAAATAAATCTGTATTTTATTTCATTGCAATTTTAATGCATATAAATCGGTCAGAGTGCGATGGTTGATCTCGTTCGATAATAAGTTAAAAAAAAAAAAATCACAATTTTCACTGCTGATTACTCTGCAATGACGGCAAGGGTTAAAAATTAAAGGGACACTAACGCCGTGATGTCACTACATGGCTGTATTTATAAAACCTGCAGATTGGAAACAAATGTGTCAGGATGGATGGATGGAGGCGGAGGAAGGGGTTAAAGGGGAGCTCCTGGGAGGGTGGGGGGAGGGGGGGGACAACGTTCTAGAACAGCTTTACCGCCTGCATTCATCTCACACACAGAGAGCTGGAGAGCCTCATACAAAGCCATTCATCCATCACTGGGAACTACCCGGCTCCGCCACTGACAACCCTTCCACTTTCACTCAATAGCACAGGAGGCCCCGCCCACCCCCTCCCTCTGCTAGAGAGACCGCCCCCTACTGACGATTGGCTGCATTTAAAAAATCTTTGAAAGAATGGGACGGGCTGGGGGAGGATTAACTCCTTCACTGCGGGGAAGCTGTTTGCTGACTGGGAAAAAATATTTATAGCTCTGACGTATACCGCGGTGCTGTACAGAGAACACTGAGCTATTAGTCAGAAGAGCTTACACTCTAATGTCCTCCCCACAATCACACACTATTATTATTATACATTTATATAGCTCTGACATATACCGCAGTGCTGTACAAAGAAAACAAATCCATTCGCCACAGGAGCTTACACTCTAATGTCCTCCCCACAATCACACACTATTATTATTATACATTTTTATAGCTCTGACATATACCGCAGTGCTGTACAGAGAAAACGAATCCATTCGCCAGAGGAGCTTACACTCTAATGTCCCCACCACAGTCACACATTATTATTATTATACAGTTATGTAGCTCTGACATATAACGCAGTGCTGTACAGAGAACACTAATCAATTTGCCAGAGGAGCTTACACTCTAATGCCCCCCCACAGTCACACACTATTATTATTATTATTATACATTTATATAGCTCTGACATATACCGCAGTGCTGTACAGAGAACACTGAGCTATTAGTCAGAAGAGCTTACACTCTAATGCCCCCCCCCCCCCCCAACAGTCACACACTATTATTATTATTATACGTTTATATAGCTCTGACCTATACCGCAGTGCTGTACAAAGAAAACAAATCCATTCGCCACAGGAGCTTACACTCTAATGCCCCCCGCCCCACAGTCACACACTATTATTATAATACATTTTTATAGCTCTGACATATACCGCAGTGCTGTACAGAGAACACTGCGCCATTCGCCAGAAGAGCTTACACTCTAATGTCCTCCCACAGTCGCACACTATTTTTATATATTTATGTAGTGTAAAGTGCTGCACAAGCTGTTGGCGCTATATAATAATAATAATATACTGTAACTCTGACATATACCATGGTGCTGTACAGAGAACGTTAATCCATTCACCAGAGAAGCTTACACTCTAATGTCACCCCTCAGTCACACACTATTATTATTATTATTATTATACATTTTTATAGCTCTGACATATAACGCAGTGCTGTACAGAGAAAACGAATCCATTCGTCAGAGGAGCTTACACTCTAATGTCGTCCCCCCCCCTGCACAGTCACACACTATTATTATTATACATTTATATAGCTCTGACATATACCGCAGTGCTGTACAGAAAAAATGAATTCATTCGCCAGAGGAACTTACACTCTAATGTCCACCCCCCCACACACACAGTCACACACTATTATTATTGTAGATTTATATAGCTCTGACATATGCCATAGTGCTGTACAGAGAACACTGAGCCAGTCACATCAATGTCTGTACCAGAAGAGCTTACACTCTAATGTCCCCCCACAGCCACACACTATTATTATTATATATTTATATAGCTCTGACATATACCGCAGTGCTGTACAGGGAGCACTGAGCCAGTCACATCAGTCTCTGCACCAGAGGAGCTTACACTCTAATGTCCCCTCCCCCACAGTCACATCAGTCTCTGCACCAGAGGAGCTTACACTTTAATGTCACCCACAGCCACACACTATTATTATTATAGATTTATATAGCTCTGACATATACCGCGGCGCTGTACAAAAAAAACGAATCCATTCGCCAGAGGAGCTTACACTCTAATATCCCCCCACAGTCACACATTATTATTTTTATATATTTATGTTGTGTAAAGTGCTGCACAAACTGTTGGCGCTATATAATAATACTATACTGTAGCTCTGACATATACCATGGTGCTGTACAGAGAACGTTAATCCATTCACCAGAGGAGCTTACACTCTAATGTCACCCCTCAGTCACACACTATTATTATACATTTATATAGCTCTGACATATACCGCAGTGCTGTACAGAGAACACTGAGCCAGTCACATCAGTCTCTGTACCAGAGGAGCTTACACTCTAATGTCCCCCCACAGTCACACACTATTATTATTATATATTTATGTAGTGTAAAGTGCTGCACAAACTGTTGGCACTATATAATAATAATAATATACTGTAACTCTGACATATACCATGGTGCTGTACAGAGAACGTTAATCCATTCACCAGAGGGGCTTACACTCTAATGTCCCCCCACACAGTCACACACTATTAATATTATACATTTATATAGCTCTGACATATACCGCAGTGCTGTACAGAGATCACTGAATCTGAACCATCTTGAAGTCTATACACTTACTTTGTGAAGACCTCCACACATTTCCTCCCTGGCATTCTGGGACATGTAGTCACTGTGCCCCTGTGAGTAGTCACTGCTGTGTCACACAGTTCCCTGCCTTCTGTACTACAGAGGAGCTGAGAGGAGGAGTTTCAGGGGGCGGAGTCAGTAGAGGAATCACTGCTTGCCAGCAGCAAGGTACCATGGGACATGTAGTCCTTAGAAATGGAAGAAGCTGCAAAGCATGCTGGGAATCCTGGAAAGCTGATGAAAGAGGTGGCCAGCAGACAAGGTAGCACTCACACCATGAAGGGAGATTTTCCAAGTAAATCTGGATTGGATTGGTCAGTGATAAGTGTTGTTTGTATTGTGACCAGAGATCTCCTCTAAGCCCAGGACACCGGTGCTGCAAGACCACAGTGCTCAGCAAAGGGGGTTTCCAGCATGGTTGGGAAAGGCGCTCATTCAGGCGCAGAGCTAAAACTGATTATTTTACTAATTATTATTATTATTACTTATTTTACTTTTTTTTTCATAAAAAAATATTGTAGCTTTTCTAAAATAATTCTGCTGCTTTCCTATATCTTGTTACAGAGTGTGCTGAGAGCTTCATGATGTCTGTAATAGAGCTAATATCCTAGATTTCATCTCCCTCTAGTGGTGAATTGTTTAATGACAGTGCAGTTTATTAAAGCAGTATTAAACCCAAAAGCAAACGTTAATTCTTTTGCAGATGACCAATCCTCAGATGGGATGGCTGCATTCGTTTTCTTTTTTTAGGCTTTCTTTCTTCTATTTTCATCTAGTAATCCAACCAGTAAGTCTGCTGTTTTTCAACAGAAAAGCTCTCTTGTAGTTACATGGATGCGGTGTTGCCAACCGCCCGTAGATTTACGGGCAGCCCGTAAACACAGGGCACCTTTTTCTCCTGCCCATAAATGCCCGTAGGAGCCAAACAGGGCCAGTAAAAATGGCTGCGACAGGATCGGGTGATAACTGCGCATGCACAGTTCCGGAAATCCCCGAGACAATCCGATCCTGAGTCCGTGCCGACCTGGCGCGCCCGGCCCCCGTTGCTGATGATGTCATGCCACAAGCCGCCACTGGGCCTGGCCTAAAAATGCCAGGAGCCAAGTGGGCTGGTGGAGGAGCCTTGGAGTGGACAGTGCAGTGGAGCCGGAAGGACTGGCGGCGGCACCAGCAGCACCGTGAGGGAGATGGACAGTGCATCCTCTGACCACCTCCTGTATCCTGTCCGCATCCTCTGACCCCCTCCTGTATCCTGTCCGCATCCTCTGACCACCTCCTGTATCCTGTCCGCATCCTCTGACCGCCTCTTGTATCATGTCCGCATCCTCTGACCATTTCCTGTATCCTGTCCGCATCCTCTGACCGCCTCTTGTATCATGTCCGCATCCTCTGACCACCTCCTGTATCCTGTCCCCATCCTCTGACCGCCTCCTGTATCATGTCCGCATCCTCTGACCGCCTCCTGTATCATGTCCGCATCCTCTGACCGCCTCCTGTATCATGTCCGCATCCTCTGACCGCCTCTTGTATCATGTCCGCATCCTCTGACCACCTCCTGTATCCTGTCCGCATCCTCTGACCGCCTCCTGTATCATGTCCACATCCTCTGACCGCCTCCTGTATCCTGTCCACATCCTCTGACCACCTCCTGAATCCTGTCCGTATCCTCTGACCACCTCCTGTATCCTGTCCGCATCCTCTGACCGCCTCCTGTATCCTGTCCGCATCCTCTGACCGCCTCTTGTATCATGTCCGCATCCTCTGACCGCCTCTTGTATCCTGTCCGCATCCTCTGACCACCTCCTGTATCCTGTCCGCATCCTTTGACCGCCTCTTGTATCCTGTCCGCATCCTCTGACCACCTCCTGTATCCTGTCCGCATCCTCTGACCGCCTCTTGTATCATGTCCGCATCCTCTGACCACCTCCTGTATCCTGTCCGCATCCTCTGACCGCCTCTTGTATCATGTCCGCATCCTCTGACCACCTCCTGTATCCTGTCCGCATCCTCTGACTGCCTCCTGTATCATGTCCGCATCCTCTGACCGCCTCCTGTATCATGTCCGCATCCTCTGACCGCCTCCTGTATCATGTCCGCATCCTCTGACCGCCTCTTGTATCATGTCCGCATCCTCTGACCACCTCCTGTATCCTGTCCGCATCCTCTGACCGCCTCCTGTATCATGTCCACATCCTCTGACCGCCTCCTGTATCATGTCCGCATCCTCTGACTGCCTCTTGTATCATGTCCGCATCCTCTGACCACCTCCTGTATCCTGTCCGCATCCTCTGACCGCCTCCTGTATCATGTCCACATCCTCTGACCACCTCCTGTATCATGTCCGCATCCTCTGACCGCCTCTTGTATTATGTCCGCATCCTCTGACCACCTCCTGTATCCTGTCCGCAGCCTCCAACCACCTCCTGTATCCTGTCCGCATACTCTGACCGCCTCCTGTATCATGTCCACATCCTCTGACCGCCTCCTGTATCATGTCCACATCCTCTGACCACCTCCTGTATCCTGTCCGCATCCTCTGACCGCCTCCTGTATCATGTCCACATCCTCTGACCACCTCCTGTATCATGTCCGCATCCTCTGACCGCCTCTTGTATCATGTCCGCATCCTCTGACCACCTCCTGTATCCTGTCCACATCCTCTGACCACCTCCTGTATCATGTCCGCATCCTCTGACCGCCTCTTGTATCATGTCCGCATCCTCTGACCACCTCCTTTATCCTGTCCGCAGCCTCCAACCACCTCCTGTATCCTGTCCGCATCCTCTGACCGCCTCCTGTATCATGTCCACATCCTCTGACCGCCTCCTGTATCATGTCCGCATCCTCTGACTGCCTCTTGTATCATGTCCGCAGCCTCCAACCATCTCCTGTATCCTGTCCGCATCCTCTGACCGCCTCCTGTATCATGTCCACATCCTCTGACCGCCTCCTGTATCATGTCCACATCCTCTGACCACCTCCTGTATCCTGTCCGCAGCCTCCAACCACCTCCTGTATTCTGTCCTCATACTCTGACCACTTCCTGTATCCTGTCCGCAGCCTCCAACCACCTCCTGTATCCTGTCCGCATCCTCTGACCGCCTCTTGTATCATGTCCACATCCTCTGACCACCTCCTGTATCATGTCCACATCCTCTGACCGCCTCCTGTATCATGTCCGCATCCTCTGACTGCCTCTTGTATCATGTCCGCAGCCTCCAACCACCTCCTGTATCCTGTCCGCATCCTCTGACCGCCTCCTGTATCATGTCCACATCCTCTGACCGCCTCCTGTATCATGTCCACATCCTCTGACCACCTCCTGTATCCTGTCCGCATCCTCTGACCGCCTCCTGTATCATGTCCACATCCTCTGACCACCTCCTGTATCATGTCCGCATCCTCTGACCGCCTCTTGTATCATGTCCGCATCCTCTGACCACCTCCTGTATCCTGTCCACATCCTCTGACCACCTCCTGTATCATGTCCGCATCCTCTGACCGCCTCTTGTATCATGTCCGCATCCTCTGACCACCTCCTGTATCCTGTCCGCAGCCTCCAACCACCTCCTGTATCCTGTCCGCATACTCTGACCACCTTCTGTATCCTGTCCGCAGCCTCCAACCACCTCCTGTATCCTGTCCGCATCCTCTGACCGCCTCCTGTATCATGTCCACATCCTCTGACCGCCTCCTGTATCATGTCCGCATCCTCTGACTGCCTCTTGTATCATGTCCGCAGCCTCCAACCATCTCCTGTATCCTGTCCGCATCCTCTGACCGCCTCCTGTATCATGTCCACATCCTCTGACCGCCTCCTGTATCATGTCCACATCCTCTGACCACCTCCTGTATCCTGTCCGCATCCTCTGACCGCCTCCTGTATCATGTCCACATCCTCTGATCACCTCCTGTATCATGTCCGCATCCTCTGACCGCCTCTTGTATCATGTCCGCATCCTCTGACCACCTCCTGTATCCTGTCCGCAGCCTCCAACCACCTCCTGTATCCTGTCCGCATACTCTGACCACCTCCTGTATCCTGTCCGCAGCCTCCAACCACCTCCTGTATCCTGTCCGCATCCTCTGACCGCCTCTTGTATCATGTCCACATCCTCTGACCACCTCCTGTATCATGTCCACATCCTCTGACCGCCTCCTGTATCATGTCCGCATCCTCTGACCACCTCTTGTATCATGTCCTCATCCTCTGACCACCTCCTGTATCCTGTCCGCAGCCTCCAACCACCTCCTGTATCCTGACCGCATACTCTGAACACCTCCTGTATCCTGTCCGCAGCCTCCAACCACCTCCTGTATCCTGTCCGCATCCTCTGACTGCCTCTTGTATCATGTCCGCATCCTCTGACGGCCTCCTGTATCATGTCCGCATCCTCTGACCACCTCCTGTATCCTGTCCGCATCCTCTGACCGCCTCCTGTATCATGTCCACATCCTCTGACCGCCTCCTGTATCATGTCCGCATCCTCTGACCGCCTCTTGTATCATGTCCACATCCTCTGACCACCTCCTGTATCCTGTCCGCATACTCTGACCACCTCCTGTATCCTGTCCGCATCCTCTGACCACCTCCTGTATCCTGTCCGCATCCTCTGACTGCCTCCTGTATCATGTCCACATCCTCTGACCGCCTCCTGTATCATGTCCGCATCCTCTGACCGCCTCTTGTATCATGTCCGCATCCTCTGACCACCTCCTGTATCCTGTCCGCAGCCTCCAACCACCTCCAGTATCCTGTCCGCATCCTCTGACCGCCTCTTGTATCATGTCCACATCCTCTGACCACCTCCTGTATCATGTCCACATCCTCTGACCGCCTCCTGTATCATGTCCGCATCCTCTGACCGCCTCCTGTATCATGTCCACATCCTCTGACCACCTCCTGTATCATGTCCACATCCTCTGACCGCCTCCTGTATCATGTCCGCATCCTCTGACCGCCTCTTGTATCATGTCCGCATCCTCTGACCACCTCCTGTATCCTGTCCGCAGCCTCCAACCACCTCCTGTATCCTGTCCGCATACTCTGACCACCTCCTGTATCCTGTCCGCAGCCTCCAACCACCTCCTGTATCCTGTCCGCATCCTCTGACCGCCTCTTGTATCATGTCCACATCCTCTGACCACCTCCTGTATCATGTCCACATCCTCTGACCGCCTCCTGTATCATGTCCGCATCCTCTGACCGCCTCCTGTATCATGTCCACATCCTCTGACCACCTCCTGTATCATGTCCACATCCTCTGACCGCCTCCTGTATCATGTCCGCATCCTCTGACCGCCTCTTGTATCATGTCCGCATCCTCTGACCACCTACTGTATCCTGTCCGCAGCCTCCAACCACCTCCTGTATCCTGTCCGCATACTCTGACCACCTCCTGTATCCTGTCCGCAGCCTCCAACCACCGCCTGTATTCTGTCCGCATACTCTGACCACCTCCTGTATCCTGTCCGCAGTCTCCAACCACCTCCTGTATCCTGTCCGCATCCTCTGACCGCCTCTTGTATCATGTCCACATCCTCTGACCGCCTCCTGTATCATGTCCACATCCTCTGACCACCTCCTGTATCCTGTCCGCATACTCTGAGCGCCTCCTGTATTATGTGCACACCCTCTGACCCCCTCCTGTATCCTGTCCGCATCCTCTGATCGCCCCCTGTATCATGTCCACATCCTCTGACTGCCTCCTGTATCCTGTCCGCATCCTCTGATCGCCCCCTGTATCATGTCCGCATCCTCTGACCGCCTCCTGTATCCTGTCCGCATCCTCTGACCACCTCCTGTATCCTGTCCGCATCCTCTGACCGCCTCCTGTATCATATCCGCATCCTCTGACCCCCTCCTGTATCTTGTCTGCATAATCTGACCGCCTCCTGTATCATGTTCACATCCTCTGACCACCTCATGTATCCTGTCTGCATCCTCTGACTGCCTCCTGTACCCTGTCCGCATCCTCTGACCGCCTCCTGTATCATGTCCGCATCCTCTGACCACCTCATGTATCCTGTCCGCATCCTCTGACCACCTCCTGTATCCTGTCCGCATCCTCTGACAGCCTCCTATACCCTGTCCTCATACTCTGACCGCCTCCTGTATCCTGTCTGCAAACTCTGATCGCCACCTGTATCATGTTCGCATCCTCTGACCGCCTCCTGTATCCTGTCTGCATCCTCTGACCGCCTCCTGTATCCTGTCCGCATACTCTGACCGCCTCCTGTACCCTGTCCGCATCCTCTGACCACCTCCTGTATCCTGTCCGCATGCTCTGACCGCCTCCTGTATCCTGTCCGCATCCTATGATCACCCCCTGTATCATGTCTGCATCCTCTGACCGCCTCCTGTATCCTGTTCGCATCCTCTGACCGCCTCCTATACCCTGTCCGCACCCTCTGACCGCCTCCTGTACCCTGTCCGCATCCTCTGACCGCCTCTTGTATCATGTCCGCATACTCAGACCGCCTCCTGTATCATGTCCACATCCTCTGACCACCTCCTGTATCCTGTCCGCATACTCTGACCGCCTCCTGTATTATGTGCACACCCTCTGACCCCCTCCTGTATCCTGTCCGCATCCTCTGACCACCTCCTGTATCCTGTCCGCATACTCTGACCACCTCCTGTATCCTGTCCGCATCCTCTGACCGCCTCCTGTATCATGTCCGCATCCTCTGACCCCCTCCTGTATCCTGTCTGCATACTCTGACCGCCTCCTGTATCATGTTCACATCCTCTGACCACCTCATGTATCCTGTCTGCATCCTCTGACTGCCTCCTGAACCCTGTCCGCATCCTCTGACCGCCTCCTGTATCATGTCCGCATCCTCTGACCACCTCATGTATCCTGCCTGCATCCTCTGAACACCTCCTGTATCCTGTCCGCATCCTCTGACCGCCTCCTATACCCTGTCCTCATACTCTGACCGCCTCCTGTATCCTGTTCGCAACCTCTGATCGCCACCTGTATCATGTCCGCATCCTCTGACCGCCCCCTGTATCCTGTCTGCATACTCTGACCACCTCCTGTACCCTGTCCGCATCCTCTGACCACCTCCTGTATCCTGTCTGCATCTTCTGACCACCTCCTGTACCCTGTCCGCATCCTCTGACCACCTCCTGTATCCTGTCCGTGTCCTCTGACCACCTCCTGTATCCTGTCCGCATCCTCTGACCACCTCATGTATCCTGTCCGCATCCTCTGACCACCTCCTGTATCATGTCTGCATCCTCTGACCCCCTCCTGTATCCTGTCCGCATCCTCTGACCACCTCATGTATCCTGTCCGCATACTCTGACCGCCTCCTGTATCATGTGCGCACCCTCTGACTGCCTCCTGTACCCTGTCCGCATCCACTGACCGCCTCCTGTATCATGTCTGCATCCTCTGATCGCCCCCTGTATCATGTCCGCAGCCTCCAACCACCGCCTGTATTCTGTCCGCATACTCTGATCACCTCCTGTATCCTGTCTGCAGTCTCCAACCACCTCCTGTATCCTGTCCGCATCCTCTGACCGCCTCTTGTATCATGTCTGCATCTTCTGACCACCTCCTGTATCCTGTCCGCATCCTCTGATCGCCCCCTGTATCATGTCCACATCCTCTGACCGCCTCCTGTATCCTGTCCGCATCCTCTGACCACCTCCTGTATCCTGTCCGCATCCTCTGACCACCTCCTGTATCCTGTCCACATACTCTGACCACCTCCTGTATCTTGTCCGCATCCTCTGACCGCCTCCTGTATCATGTCCGCATCCTCTGACCCCCTCCTGTATCCTGTCTGCATAATCTGACCGCCTCCTGTATCATGTTCACATCCTCTGACCACCTCATGTATCCTGTCTGCATCCTCTGACTGCCTCCTGTACCCTGTCCGCATTCTCTGACCACCTCCTGTATCATGTCCGCATCCTCTGACCACCTCATGTATCCTGTCCGCATCCTCTGACCACCTCCTGTATCCTGTCCGCATCCTCTGACCGCCTCCTATACCCTGTCCTCATACTCTGACCGCCTCCTGTATCTTGTCCGCAAACTCTGATCGCCACCTGTATCATGTTCGCATCCTCTGACCGCCTCCTGTATCCTGTCTGCATCCTCTGACCACCTCCTGTATCATGTCTGCATCCTCTGACCGCCTCCTGTATTCTGTCCGCATACTCTGACCGCCTCCTGTACCCTGTCCGCATCCTCTGACCACCTCCTGTATCCTGTCCGCATACTCTGACCGCCTCCTGTATCCTGTCCGCATCCTATGATCACCCCCTGTATCATGTCTGCATCCTCGGACTGCCTTCTGTATCCTGTCCGCATCCTCTGACCGCCTCCTATACCCTGTCCGCACCCTCTGACCGCCTCCTGTACCCTGTCCGCATCCTCTGACCGCCTCTTGTATCATGACCACATCCTCTGACCACCTCCTGTATCCTGTCCGCACACTCTGACCGCCTCCTGTATTATGTGCACACCCTCTGACCCCCTCCTGTATCCTGTCCGCATCCTCTGACCGCATCCTGTATCCTGTCCGCATCCTCTGACCACCTCCTGTATCCTGTCCGCATACTCTGACCACCTCCTGTATCCTGTCCGCATCCTCTGACCGCCTCCTGTATCATGTCCGCATCCTCTGACCACCTCCTGTATCCTGTCCGCATCCTCTGACCACCTCCTGTATCCTGTCCACATACTCTGACCACCTCCTGTATCTTGTCCGCATCCTCTGACCGCCTCCTGTATCATGTCCGCATCCTCTGACCCCCTCCTGTATCCTGTCTGCATAATCTGACCGCCTCCTGTATCATGTTCACATCCTCTGACCACCTCATGTATCCTGTCTGCATCCTCTGACTGCCTCCTGTACCCTGTCCGCATTCTCTGACCACCTCCTGTATCATGTCCGCATCCTCTGACCACCTCATGTATCCTGTCCGCATCCTCTGACCACCTCCTGTATCCTGTCCGCATCCTCTGACCGCCTCCTATACCCTGTCCTCATACTCTGACCGCCTCCTGTATCTTGTCCGCAAACTCTGATCGCCACCTGTATCATGTTCGCATCCTCTGACCGCCTCCTGTATCCTGTCTGCATCCTCTGACCACCTCCTGTATCATGTCTGCATCCTCTGACCGCCTCCTGTATTCTGTCCGCATACTCTGACCGCCTCCTGTACCCTGTCCGCATCCTCTGACCACCTCCTGTATCCTGTCCGCATACTCTGACCGCCTCCTGTATCCTGTCCGCATCCTATGATCACCCCCTGTATCATGTCTGCATCCTCGGACCGCCTCCTGTATCCTGTCCGCATCCTCTGACCGCCTCCTATACCCTGTCCGCACCCTCTGACCGCCTCCTGTACCCTGTCCGCATCCTCTGACCGCCTCTTGTATCATGTCCGCATACTCTGACCGCCTCCTGTATCATGTCCACATCCTCTGACCACCTCCTGTATCCTGTCCGCACACTTTGACCGCCTCCTGTATTATGTGCACACCCTCTGACCCCCTCCTGTATCCTGTCCGCATCCTCTGACCGCATCCTGTATCCTGTTCGCATCCTCTGACCACCTCCTGTATCCTGTCCGCATACTCTGACCACCTCCTGTATCCTGTCCGCATCCTCTGACCGCCTCCTGTATCATGTCCGCATCCTCTGACCCCCTCCTGTATCCTGTCTGCATACTCTGACCGCCTCCTGTATCATGTTCACATCCTCTGACCACCTCATGTATCCTGTCTGCATCCTCTGACTGCCTCCTGAACCCTGTCCGCATCCTCTGACCGCAACCTGTATCATGTCCGCATCCTCTGACCACCTCATGTATCCTGTCTGCATCCTCTGAACACCTCCTGTATCCTGTCCGCATCCTCTGACCGCCTCCTATACCCTGTCCTCATACTCTGACCGCCTCCTGTATCCTTTCCGCAACATCTGATCGCCACCTGTATCATGTCCGCATCCTCTGACCGCCCCCTGTATCCTGTCCGCATCCTCTGACCACCTCCTGTATCCTGTCTGCATCTTCTGACCACCTCCTGTACCCTGTCCGCATCCTCTGACCATCTCCTGTATCCTGTCCGTGTCCTCTGACCACCTCCTGTATCTTGTCCGCATTCTCTGACCACCTCATGTATCCTGTCCGCATCCTATGACCACCACCTGTATCATGTCTGCATCCTCTGACCCCCTCCTGTATCCTGTCCGCATCCTCTGACCACCTCATGTATCCTGTCCGCATACTCTGACCGCCTCCTGTATCATGTGCGCACCCTCTGACTGCCTCCTGTACCCTGTCCGCATCCACTGACCGCCTCCTGTATCATGTCTGCATCCTCTGATCGCCCCCTGTATCATGTCCGCATCCTCTGACCGCCTCCTGTACCCTGTCCGCATCCTCTGACCGCCTCCTGTATCATGTGCGCACCCTCTGACTGCCTCCTGTACCCTGTCCGCATCCACTGACCGCCTCCTGTATCATGTCTGCATCCTCTGATCGCCCCCTGTATCATGTCCGCATCCTCTGACCGCCTCCTGTACCCTGTCCGCATCCTCTGACCGCTTCCTGTACCCTGTCCGCTTACTCTGACCACCTCATGTATCCTGTCCGCATACTCTGACCGCCTCCTGTATCATGTGCGCATCCTCTGACTGCCTCCTGTACCCTGTCCGCATCCACTGACCGCCTCCTGTATCATGTCTGCATCCTCTGATCGCCCCCTGTACCCTGTCCGCATCCTCTGACCCCCTCCTGTACCCTGTTCACATCCTCTGACTGCCTCCTGTATCCTGTCCGCATCCTCTGACCGCCTCCTGTACCCTGTCCGCATCCTCTGACCACCTCCTGTATCCTGTCTGCATCCTCTGACCCCCTCCTGTACTCTGTCTGCATCCTCTGACCGCCTCCTGTACCCTGTCCGCATCCTCTGACCACCTCCTGTATCCTGTCCGCATCCTCTGACCGCCTCCTGTACCCTGTCCGCATCCTCTGACCACCTCCTGTACCCTGTCCGCATCCTCTGACCCCCTCCTGTATCCTGTCCGCATCCTCTGACCGCCTCCTGTACCCTGTCTGCATACTCTGACCGCCTCCTGTATCATGTCCGCATCCTCTGATCGCCTCCTGTATCCTGTCCGCATCCTCTGACCGCCTCCTGTATCCTGTCCGCATCCTCTGATCGCCACCTGTATCATGTCCGCATTCTCTGATCGCCACCTGTATCCTGTCCGCATCCTCTGATCGCCACCTGTATCATGTCCGCATCCTCTGATCGCCACCTGTATCCTGTCCGCATCCTCTGATCGCCACCTGTATCATGTCCGCATCCTCTGATCGCCACTTGTATCATGTCCGCATCCTCTGATCGCCACCTGTATCATGTCCGCATCCTCTGATCGCCACCTGTATCATGTCCGCATCCCCTGATCGCCACCTGTATCATGTCCGCATCCTCTGATCGTCACCTGTACCCTGTCCGCATCCTCTGTCTGCCTCCTGTATCTCTGTACCTCCAGCTCTTATGCACCTGAGAAAGGAGGAAATGTGAATACTTAAGAAAAGGGGGAAAGGGTATTTATAATGTTTATTTTTATATCTATACACAAATGTTTTGCCTTTCATTTCTATATGAAACTGAATGGGTTGTTTTAGGTTAGGTAAGGGTTCACATGTACTTTAACCGCTTGCTGACCAGCTGCCATCATTTTATTGCGGCAGGCCGGCACATTCCCGCGAGCCGTTGTAGCGGTACGTCGGCTTTTTAACCACCTCAATACTGGGCACTTAAATCCCCTTCCTGCCAAGACCAATTTTCAGCTTTCGGTGCTCTCACACTTTGAATGACAATTGCTCAGTCATTCAACACTGTACCTAAATGAAATTTGTGTTCTTTTTTTCACACAAATAGAGCTTTCTTTTGGTGGTATTTAATCACTACTGGGTTTTTTATTTTTTGTGCTATAAATAAAAAAAGACCATAATTTTTTTGAAAAATTGCCTTTTTCTTTGTTTTTGTCATAAAATTTAGCAAATTAGTAATTTTTCTTCATACATTTTGGCCAAAATTTATACTGCTACATATCTTTGGTAAAAATAACCCAAATTAGTGTATATTACCATATTTGGTCTTTGTGAAAGTTATAGAGTCTACAAACTATGGTGCCAATCACTGAAAATTGATCACATCTGATCAGGCCTTCAGTACATCAGGTGAATCTCATTTCTTCAGGTACTAACAAGTCAGAAAAGTACAAATACCCCCCAAATGACCCCTTTTTAGAAAGTAGTCATTCCAAGGTATTAAGTAAGTAGCATGGTGAGTTTTTTTTAAGTTTTAATTTTTTCCCACAATTCTTTGCAAAATGAAGATTTTTTTATTTATTTATTTATTTATTTTTACGAAATTGTCATATTAACAGGTTATTTCTCTCACAGAGCATATGCATACAACAAATTACACCCCAAAATACATTTTGCTACTCCTCCTGAGTATGGGGATACCACATGTGTGGGACTTTTACACAGCCTGGCCACATACAGAGGCCCAACATTGAAGTAGCACCTTCAGGCTTTCTACGAGCATAAATTGCACATCTCATTTCTCAACCACCTATTACACTTTTGAAGGCCCTGGAGCACCAGGACAATGGAATTGCCCACAAAATGAACCCATTTTGGAAAGCAAACACCCCAACGTATAATCTATGAGGCATAATGAGTCTTTTGAATGGTTATTTTTTTTCCAGAAGTTTTTGGAAAATGTGGAAAAAAAATTAAAACAAAAAAAATGAAAACGCATTTTTTTTACACAAAGTTGTGTATTTATAAGATATTTCCAACACATAGCAAAAATGACACCCCAAAATACATTTTGCTACTCCTCCTGAGTATGGGAATACCACATGTGTGAGACTTTTACACAGCTTGGCCACATACAGAGACCCAACATCTAAGTAGCACCATCAGGCGTTCTAGGAGCATACATTACATAGATAATTTCCTGGCAACCTATCATTTTTGAAGGCCCTTCATATTTCTAACACATAGCATGTACATATCAAGAATTACAATCCAAAATAAATTCTATTGCGGAAAGGGTAAAAAAAAAAGTATTACCTGTGCTTTTAGTAGTGTCCACAGAAGAGAGCACTGGTCCAGGCAGCAGTCAGGGATGTGCTTAGCGACAGAAATAGTAATTATCCAGGCAGCAGGCAGGAATATTGTCTATAGTCAGCACAAGGATATTGTCAGCACAGCCAAAGCATTTGTCCATAGAAATTGTCCAGGCAGAGACAGCGAGCACAGCCATAATTGGGGAAGCATGGAAAATGGTCAGCACAGATGATGAAAATGGGGAAAATATGGACTAATATTTTAGGGATGTATGATAAAGTTTGAAGCATTCACCAATGTAAAGGCCAGGTTGGGAGGGACACTGGGGACAATGGAAGCTGGTATCTTTTCAAAATCCTCTTCTGCTGCACAGGCGACATCTTTATTGCCGTCTTCAGCCTGCTTCCGATGGTGGAATGTTGTACGGGAAGTGGCGTTCATGAAGTCGGCTAACAGCATCAGAGTGAAGGTCTTCTGGGGGGGTCTTTGTTGATAGATGAGGGACGTGACCATTTCTTCTATGAATTTTAGAAAGGGGGCGGGGCTTTCTGTGGATTTGGTGTAGAAATTATGTAGGATGTAGGAATTATAAATGGCCAAATGGATGAGATAAATTGCTACCTTCTTGTACCAGAATTGGAACCTCCTTATTGACAAATAGGGCTGAATCATTTGATCATTGAAATCCACCCCCATGTAGAGATTATAATCTTGGACACATGTCGGTTTTTAAATGGGACCTCGTCCTCGCTGAACTACAACTGTCATCGTGAATGGTGGACATCATGTGCGTGTTCCTGTTATCCTTCCACCTCAAGGCCAGCACTTCATTGCATCTCAGTGTTGCTCTTTCCCCCCTTTGCAGCTTTTTGTTTACTATGGATTGTGGGAAGCCCTTCCTATTTTTTTTTGAGGTTCCACAGGCCAGGGTTTTTTCGATATATAGGTGTCTGAAAAGGGGCAGGCTGGTATAAAAGTTTTCGAGGTATATATGATATCCTTTTTCCAGAAGTGGGTAAGCCAGGTCCCATACGATTTTTTCAGTTGTGCCCATGTAGGCCGGGCACTCAGGGGGCTGAAGCTGGGAATCTCTTCCTTCATATATGCGGAACGCATACAGATATCCCGTGGCTCTCTCACAGAGCTTGTATAATTTTACTCCGTATTTGGCCTTTTTGCTAGGAATATATTGTTTTATTCCTAGCCGGCCTGAAAATGGTGCCAGGGACTCATCCACACATATATGCTTCTCGGGGACATAGAGTTCTGCAAATCGTTGGGAAAATAAATTTATAAGTGGGCGAATCTTATATAACTTATCGGAATTTGGATGATTGTGGGGAGGGCACTGGGTGTTGTCGTTAAAATTAAAGAATCTCATAATCATCTCATATCGGGACCTGGGCATTGCGGCAGAATACATGGGCATGTGGTGGATGGGGTTGGTGGACCTATAGGTATGTCCTTCATTTTTTTTTGTAAGCCCCATGTTTAGGGTGAGGCCCAAAAACAATTTGAACTCCTCCAAATTCAGATCTCTCCACTCAAACGGATGGGCATAAGATGATTGGGGGTTGTTGCCAATATACTGCTGGGCATATAAATTGGTCTGGTCCACAATGAATTGCAGCAAAGTGTCCGGCAAAAACAGGTGAAAGCACTTGATCTCTGTGAAATTTTGGGTGTTGGTCTGCACACCTGGCTGTGCTGTGAAAGGGGGAATAATTGGTGATCTCGAGTTGGAAGGCAGCCATGTTGGGTTGGCAAGACCATCTGGAATGTATGTAGTGGCCCTGGCTCTTGGGGGACGTGACACTCCAGTAGTTGGGGGAGTTAGAATTTCCTGTACTGGTACTCAGGCGTGATGTGGCAGCACTGGTACTGGGTCTGGGCATTTGTTTGCGGGGCCTATCACTGGCGGCAGCGCTGGCACTGGGCCTTTGTTCCTGGAGCCTATTGCTGGCGGCAGCGCTGGTACTGGGAATATAATCCTGGCTGCTGGCGGCTGCCTGGTTTCCAGAGTGTCGTGCCCTTTTAGGAGGGACCCATTCTTCATCCGAATCATTACTACTCTCGATCGGTTCAAATGCCGAATTTCATTCGTAATCAGAATTGAAATCTGATGAGAACTCCCCGGTGCTCTCATCAGTCATGGAGAGGATCTGGAACGCCTCCTCACTGTTATATACTCTTTTGGACATGCTGTGTGGCGGGTAGCTGTGCGACGGGTGACAGATGGGTGGCAGGTGACGGTCACAGATGGGCTGTGCGATGGGTGGCAGGTGACGTTCACTGATAGGTGATGATGGTGTGATGGGCGATGGTCACTGATGGGTGACAGTCCACGGACGGTGACAGGTGATGGTCACTGATGGGTGACAGGCCACAGACGGTGACGAGTGATGGTCACAGATGGGTGACAGGCGACAGTCACTGATGGGTGATGGGTGACAGGCCAAGGGTCACTGATGGGTGACAGGCCAAGGGTCACTGATGGGTGACGGGTACACCACTGACGGCCACTGATGAGTGATGGGTAACAGGGCATGGTCACTGATGGGTGGCGGGTGCACCCATGGACACTGATGAGTGACGGGTGACAAGGCACGGTCACTGATGGGTGACAGGGCACGGTCACTGATGGGTGATGGATGACAGGGCACGGTCACTGATGGGTGACAGGGCATGGTCACTGATGGGTGACAGGTGACAGGGCACGGTCACTGATGGGTGATGGGTGACAGGCCAAGGGTCACTGATGGGTGACGGGTACACCACTGACGGTCACTGATGGGTGATGGGTAACAGGGCACGGTCACTGATGGGTGGCGGGTGCACCCATGGTCACTGATGGGTGACGGGTGACAGGGCACGGTTACTGATGGGTGATGGGTGACAGGGCACGGTCACTGATGGGTGACAGGTGACAGGGCACGGTCACTGATGGGTGATGGGTGACAGGGCACGGTCACTGATGGGTGATGGGTGACAGGGCATGGTCACTGATGGGTGACAGGTGACAGGGCATGGTCACTGATGGGTGACAGGTGACAGGGCACGATCACTGATGGGTGACGGGTGACAGGGCACGGTCACTGATGGGTGACAGGGCACGGTCACTGATGGGTGACGTGTCACAGGGCACGGTCATTGATGGGTGACAGGGCACGGTCACTGATGGGTGACGTGTGACAGGGCACAGTCAATGATGGGTGAGGGGTGACAGGGCACAGTCACTGATGGGTGATGGGTGACAGGGTACGGTCACTGTCACTGATGGGTGAGGGGTGACAGGGCACGGTCACTGATGGGTGACGATTGCACCGCTGATGGTCACTGATGGCAGTCTCTTATGTGACAGGTGCACTTCTATGGGGTGACTGTTGGGTGACAGATGACAATTGGGGGGGGGGGGGGGCGATGGGATAGGTGTGGTGTTGGTGAAGACACTACTAAACATAGATCGGTAACTCACTGCTCCTGGCTCTTGTCTCCTCACACTGGAAACGGTGTGTGAGGAGAGAAGAGCTGGTAACAGTTAGTTACAGCTCTATGTTTACATTTAGTGATCGACTGTGAATGGATCACAGCCGATCACGTGGTACACAGCCCTGGCCAATGGCTGTTTACTATCGTCGGTGATGATCAGTGTTCCCGGAAACACACCGCCACCGACGTGCACGTGCAGCGCGCTCACGATCGCGCGTATGCACTGTGTAATGTGGGGAGTTACCATCCGTGATCGGCCGTGATTCAGTCACGGCCAATCACGTGGTAAACGGCCATGACCAGTTTACATGCCCTGTTTAAATGGGCTCACGTCATATAACGCCCGCCCAGAACTAGAGCCTTACCGTCCCGCCGTCATATGCAGTGGGCGGTAGGCTAGTGGTTAAGCGGGGATAGCAGGAGCGCGTGGCTGCTGCACTGCAGCGGGTGCCGATGCGCGTAGCTGGCGGACGCGATGACCACCGGCCACACGTGATCGCGGGCACGAGAGCCAGAACAGGAATGTGCGCGTGTGTAAACACACACATCCATGTTCTGTGAGGAGAAGAGAGACAGATGGTGTGTTCCTACTAGCTAGGAACAGCGATCTGTCTCCTCCTCTACTCAGTCCCCTCCCCCTACAGTTAGAACACATCCAGGGAACACAGTTAACCCCTGGATCACCCCCTAGTGTTAACCCCTTCCCTGCCAGTGACATTTTTACAGTAATCAGTGCATTTTTATAGCTCTGATCGCTGTATAAATGTGAATGGTCCCAAAAATATGACAAAAGTGTCCGATCTGTCCTCCGCAATGTCGCAGTCCCGATAAAAATTGCAGATCGCCGCCATTACTAATAAAAAAAAAATTATAATAAAAATGCCATAAATCTATCCCCTATTTTGTAGATGCTGTAACTTTTGCGCAAATCAATCAATAAACGCTTATTGCAATTTTTATTACCAAAAATATGTAGAAGAATACATATCTGCCTAAACTGAGGAAAAAATTAGCTTTTTTAATAAAAAATTGGGGATATTTATTATAGCAAAAAGTACAAAATATTGTGTTTTTTCAAAATCGTCCCTCTTCTTTTGTTTATAGCCCAAAAAATAAAAACCGCAGAGGTGATCAAATACCACCAAAAGAAAGCTCTATTTGTGGGAAAAAAAGGGATGTCTATTTAGTTTGGTACAAAGTCGCACGACCGCGCAATTGTTAGTTAAAGCGACTCAGTGCTTCCCTATCCTCAAATATGTAATCTACGTATGTAATGTATTGTACTCTGTTGAATGGTATTCTGTAACTCTGATTATCTATTACAACAATAAAGCACCACTGTTTTTGTTAAAAAAAAGCGACTCAGTGCCCTATCGCAAAAAATGGTCTGGTCATTAAGCAGCCAAATCTTGAAGTGGTTAAGTAGCTGTTGGAGAATTCTAGGATTGCCTGAATCTCAAACACTTAAAACGGTTGTAAACAGCTGCACCTTTTTTTTTTTTGTCCCTTACCGGCATGGCAAAGGCATAATGTGCTAGCATGCATCGCATACTAGCACATTATGTGAAACTTGCCTCAAAACGAAGCCTTGCAGTGATGCAATGTCATCACTGGGGATGGCGCCCATCTATACCCGGTCTTCCCTCCGGGTTCGCGGCTCTGTGACTTTCCTGAGCCGTGATGACGTCCTTCCCGTGCCGTCACAGCACACGGCTCTGGCGCCAGTGACGTAACTGGCTGCTAGAACAGTAAATATCTCCTGAATGGTACATGCTTAGGAGATATTTACACTACCTAGAGGTAAAACTGAAAGATGGAAGTTTACGTTCTCTTTAAAGCGGAGTTCCACTCAAAAATGGAACTTCCGCTTCTCCTTCCCCTGCCCCCCCCCCCCCTTTCGGTGCTACACATTTGGCACCTTTCAGGGGGGAGGGGGGGGGAAAGGTAGATGTTTTTGACAGGTACCGTTCCCCACTTCCAGGAGACAGGGCTGCAGCCCCCTCCTCCTTCCCCTATCGGACCAATTAGAAAGTGCAGCGCGCTTCGCGCATACGCAGTAGGGAACCGGCTGCCACTGCCGGGTCCCCTTAACAGGAATGGCTGCAGTGCCGACATCGCGGGCTCCCAGGACAGGTAAGTGTCCTAATATTAAAAGTCAGCAGCTGCAGTATTTGTAGCTGCTGACTTTAAATTTTTCTTGGAGGGGGGGGGAGGCAGAACTCCTCTTTAACTACTTCAATACCGGGCACTTTTACCCCCTTCCTGCCCAGACCAATTTTCAGCTTTCAGCGCTGTCACACTTTGAATGACAATTGTGCGGTCATGCTACGCTGTACCCAAACCAAATTTTTATCATTTTTTCCCCACAAATAGAGCTTTCTTTTAGTGGTATTTATTCACCACTAGGGGGGGGGGGGTTATTTTTTGTGCTACAAATAAAAAAATTTTGAAAAAAAAAAATTTTTCTTTGTTTCTGTTATAAAACTTTGTAAATAAGTACATTTTCTCCTTCACTGATGAGTCGGCACTGATGAGGTGGCACTTATATGTAGCACTGATGGGCACTGATAGGTGGCACTGATGGGCATTTATAGGCAGCACTGTTGGGCACTTATAGGCGGCACTGATGGGCACTGATAGGTGGCACTGATGGGCACTTATAGGCGGCACTGATAGGCAGCACTGATGGGCATTTATAGGCAGCACTGTTTGGCACTTATAGGCGGCACTAATGGGCACTGATAGGCGTCACTGATGGGCACTGATAGGTGGCACTGATGGGCACTTATAGGCGGCACTGTTGGGCACTGATAGGTGGCACCGATGGGCACTGATAGGCAGCACTGATGGGCACTTATAGGCAGCACTGATAAGCACTGATAGGCGGCACTGATGGGCACTGATAGGTGGCACTGATGGGCACTTTTAGGCGGCACTGTTGGGCACTGATAGGTGGCACCGATGGGCAGTGATAGGCAGCACTGATGGACACTAATAGGCAGCACTGTTGGGCACTGATAGGTGGCACTGATGGGTGGCACTGATAGGCGGCACTGATGGATGGCACTGATGGGTGGCACTGATGGATGGCACTGATGAATAGCACTGATGGGTGGCACTGATGGATGGCACTGATGGGTGGCACTGATGGATGGCACTGATGAATAGCACTGATGGGTGGCACTGATGGATGGCACTGATGGGTGGCACTGATGGATGGCACTGATGAATAGCACTGATGGGTGGCACTGATGGATGGCACTGATGAATAGCACTGATGGGTGGCACTGATGGATGGCACTGATGAATAGCACTGATGGGTGGCACTGATGGGCAACACTGATAGATGGCACTGATAGGCAGCACTAATTAGGAGGCACTGACAGGCATCACTGATTGGCACAAATTGACATTTCTAATGGACACTGATTGGCATCCCTGCAGGGCTCTAGTGGACACCCTCGATTGGTCTGCACTGATAATCGATGCAGCGATTATCAGCGCAGACCCCACCCCCCCCTCAGGAGAGAAGTCAATTGGCTCTCCTCTACTCACGCTTTTCAGTGAAAATAGAGGAAAAGCTGATAAACTGCGCTTCATGATTACCATGTGATCAGCTGTGATTGGACACAGCTGATCACATGGTAAAGAGCCTCCGTCATAGGCTCCTTACTGGGATCGGAGATGCAGTGTGTCAGAATGACACACCACACCACTGATCGCAGCGATGCCCCCCCCCCGGCGGGCGCACGCTTTATGGCTTATCCTGCTGGACGTCATATGACACCCAGTCAGAATAATACAACCACTTTCCGCCCCTCAATCTGCTATATGGCGGGCGGGAAGTGGTTAATTAATGATTTTACCTTAGAAGTCAGTGCTTTGCTCCGCCCCTTCCCAATTCTTGCACCCTAAGCCTGGTCAGGGAAGCCGTTCATCACAGTGATGGGTAATGGGGGTGTCACAGGGAGTGGTGAGCGTGTGTACAGGCACTGCTATACATGACGATCACAATCATTTATAAGTCCTGGAATCCAGGATCCCTTGCAGCTAGATTCAGCAGGGTTTTCAGGGTGCTCTTGCATAGCTCCCAACTGTCCCTGATTTGGAGAGATGTCCCTCTGTCCTCCTCATTTGTCCCTCATTTTGGTCTGATCTGTATATCTGTATATATATATATATATATATATATATATATATATATATATATATATATATATGAAAGGCACTTTATATCTTTCATATAGTGTTTTCCAGTGCTAAACCTTTCATCTGATTTCTAAATTGCTGCATTTGTAAATTCCAAAAGCCAATATAAAGGAATAGTAGTAAAAAAAGTGTGTGTTTAACCAATCTTGTTTTTTTGTACACTTCTCCTTTAAGGGGGCGTCGCAAGGGGTGTGTCCTAAGCCTGCATACTTTTGCTGATAGGTGTCCCTCATTTTCATCTCAAAAAGTTTGGAGGTATGTAATTGTACGCCCCCTGGTGGCCGCTTTGGCCGACTGAGCTAGAGGAAGAGAGAGCATGCTGCGCATGTGCACAGTTTAATCAGCTGGAGCAGCTGCAAGGGGGTGCACATGTAGCATCCAGCCTGCCCTACAAAAAAACAGGATGAAGGGGGATGGAGGGACCAGCAGTTGGAGAACCCCCCACCTCATGTAAGGGAAAGCAGGTGCAGCATTTTAAAATGAGTGGCGCTGGTATGTACTATTCACGGGATCTGGATTTGCACAGGGGGGCTTTTTGTAAAATGTTGCTAAAGGGACTAAAGGGATACTCAACTACATTTTTTTTTTTTTATGTTTATGTAATTTAATAATATATCCCCCAGGGGCTGTTCAAATATGCAGCTCTGGCTTCAGTACTCATGTTTAATCCACAGGTGTCCCTCCTGCAGTACCCCTTCTTGGTCACAAGATGTCCTCAGTCTTCCACGTTAAATGAGGCTCATTGAAGAATACAGTGGAACCTTGGATTACGAGTATAATCCGTTCCAGAAGAATGCTTGTAATTCAAAGCACTCACATATCAAAGCGAGTTTCCCCATAGAAGTCAATGGAAATTAAGATAATTTGTTCTGCATTAACTTCTATTGCATGCAATACTGCATGTGGCCAGAGGTGGGGGGGCGCCGGAGAGCCTCGGAAAGTCTTTGGGGACAGCTCGGCGGAATTTGGAAACCCTTGGAAAGGCTCGGAAACACTCGGGAACGGGTTTCAGAGTATTTCCGAGTGATTCCGAGTATTTCCAAACGGCTCCGAACCATTCCGAGTGTCACCGTGCCCCCCGCACCTCTGGCCAAATGGGGTACTGCACACCCCATTGGCTTGAATCCTGCTCGTTTTGCGAGACAACACTTGCAAACCAAGTCAAGATTTTAAAAAAAGTTGCTCGTCTTTCAAAACGCTCGTTAACCGCGTTACTCATAAACCAAGGTTTCACTGTACTGTGAATGCAGTGTCATGGCCCCGCCCCCTATTATGGTGCCGTTAACACACAGTGTACTGGTGTGGAGACTGGCACTGATGTCATCATGTTAGTGTACCCCCCTCCTTTGTCCTAAACAGGGGCTATTTTTCCATATAGATTTTGGCTGAGCTGTAGTTGGCTCAGACTGATCGTATCGTTTTCCATCAGCTTAAAGTGCCACTAAATCCACATCATAACAAATTATCAATAAATGATGCATTACATGCTGTTTATACTCACTCAGTCACTATAAGATTATTTTTCTGTATTCTGCAAAAAAAAAAAACCGTGTTGATCCTGCTGCTCTCTATCACCCCCTTCTGTCCATGTCCCCAGTTCAGCTAGGGATATTGCAGGGCAGTGTTGGCAGCTCTGCACATGCTCAGTTTTCAGTGAGTTTCTAAGCTGAGCATTTCCTCCCTATCACATCTGAGCAGCCCATGTGATTATAGAGTCACACATGTGGGCGTATTTATACACAGTGGTAAATTACAGCCCACTCCCTCCCACCTCCTCCATGCCCGCTAACCAGCTAAACACAATGCTGGCAGGATATTACATGTAGATAGATGGAGACTTCACCTCCCTGTTATTCTAAGACACAGGCTGGAGGGCCGTAACACAGCCTGTGACTGGCAGAAATCCACCCACACCATGTTATTGCTAAAAAAAATAATAAAGATTTGATTTCAAATATATATTTGTATGACATATTAAAACAGTTTATTGCTGTTATTATTATTTTTTTTTACTCTGTATTCCAGAAGGCTGTTTTTTTCATTTTGAACATGTGACCAGCAGCAGAGGACTAGAAACTCCTCCTGCTTATGGTTCCCTGCAGACAGGCTGGGAGAGAGCTGGGTCATGTGACAGCTGGATATCCATTAGCAAAAAGTTACTTAGATTTTGTTTTAATTAAGATAATTACAGTGCCATCATTCACATACAAGAAATAGATGTAATGTAATGTAAATTATACAGTGTGTGTTTACACTTTCACTTTAGGTTGGTTTGTAATGACTCACTGTTGCCAGTAGATGTCACTGGTATCAATGGCCATAGTATGCAGGGGCGTACCTAGAGCATTTGGCACCCAGGGCGGATCCTATATCTGCCCCCCCCCCACGTTAAAATGTAAAAACACCCCACTGTGCCCCCTGCATACCTCTGCAACCCCCCTATATCTCTTTGTCACTACTGTGTACTCCCACTCCACAACTGCACCTCTGGACCCCTTTACATTACACAGCACCCTGCATCACTGGACCCCTTTACATTACACAGCACCCTGCACCTATGGACCCCTTTACATTACACATCACTCTGCACCTCTGGACCCCTTTACATTACACATCACTATGCACCTCTGGACCCCTTTACATTACACAGCACTCTGGACCCCTTTACATTACACAGCACCCTGCATCACTGGACCCCTTTACATTACACAGCACCCTGCACCTATGGACCCCTTTACATTACACATCACTCTGCACCTCTGGACCCCTTTACATTACACATCACTCTGCACCTCTGGACCCCTTTACATTACACATCACTATGCACCTCTGGACCCCTTTACATTACACAGCACTCTGGACCCCTTTACATTACACATCACTATGAACCTCTGGACCCCTTTACATTACACATCACTATGCACCTCTGGATCCCTTTACATTACACATCACTCTGCACCTCTGGACCCCTTTACATTACACATCACTATGCACCTCTGGACCCCTTTACATTACACAGCACTCTGCACCTCTGGACCCCTTTACATTACACAGCACTCTGCACCCCTTTACATTACACAGCCCCCTGCACCTTTGGACCCCTTTACATGACACAGCCCCCTGCATCTCTGGTCCCCTTTACATTACACAGCACCCTGCACTTCTGGACCCCTTTACATTACACAGCACCCTGCACCTCTGTACCCCTTTACATTACACAGCACTCTGTACCCCTTTACATTACACAGTACCCTGCACCCCTGCCCCCTTTACATTGCACAGCCCCCTGCACCTCTAGACCCCTTGACATTAAACAGCACCCTGCACCTCTGGACCCCATTACATTACACAGCACCCTGCACCTCTGGACCCCTTTCCATTACACAGCACCTTTGGACCCTTTACATTACACAGCACTCTGCACCTCTGGACCCTTTTACATTACACAGCACCCTGCACCTCTGGACCCCTTTATATTACACAGCACGCTGCACCTCTGGACCCCTTTACATTACACAGCACCCTGCATCACTGGACCCCTTTACATTACACAGCACACTGCACCTCTGGACCCCTTTACATTACACAGCACCCTGCACCTCTGGACCCCTTTACATTACACAACACCCTGCACCTCTGGACCCCTTTACATTATACAGCACACTGCATCTCTGGACCCCTTTACATTACACAGCACCCTGCATCACTGGACCCCTTTACATTATACATCCCCCCACAGCTCTGGACCCCCTGCATGTTACACAGACCCCCCCCCTTACAGTACAGACCCCCCATTCAGTGCAGACCCCCTTCAGTGCAGACCCCCCTCCATTCAGTGCAGACCCCCTATTCAGTGCAGACAGCCCCCTTCAGTGCAGACCACCCTCCATTCAGTGTAGACCCCGTACCATTCAGGGCAGACCCCCCATTCAGTGCAGACACCCCCCTTCAGTGCAGACCACCCTCCATTCAGTGTAGACCCCGTACCATTCAGGGCAGACCCCCCATTCAGTGCAGACACCCCCCTTCAGTGCAGACCCCCCAATTTAGTGCAGACACCCCCCTTCAGTGCAGACCCCCCTCCATTCAGTGTAGACCCCCCACCATTCAGTGCAGACCCCCCATTCAGTGCAGACACCCCCCTTCAGTGCAGACCCCCCCCCATTCAGTGCAGACACCCCCTTCAGTGAAGACCCCCCATTCAGTACAGTTAGATGAACCCATAATGTACATGAGATCAGCGCGGGACATGCACAGCAGGTCCCCTCCTCCTGCGTAGACATAAACAGAGAGGGGGAGGTGGCTTCACACTGCTCAGAGCCTCTCAGACAGCCCGCGGCCACAAGAGAAGGGGATCGTTGGTCTACTGGTGTTGCCCTGGGCCCTGCCGAGGGGTGTCACCACTCTGGCGGGTGTCACCCGGGTACGACTCGCACCCCCCGCCCCCCTTGCAACACCACTGCAGCTCACCTCTCCCTGCTCTAACCTGCCCTGTCACCGCACCCTTGCCTAAACCCGCCCCGATGTCACCGATTCAGTCGCGGAGGGGGGCGCCGGCCTAACACCCCTCCAGTGTGTCCCCCCGCCCCCCACTTGGTACACCACTGATAGTATGAGAGTTCACAAACAAAACTAAGTTATGAATATTTATATTTCCTTTAGCCAATCCAGTAGGTTTATGCCACTGGTGCATGCTGGGGTAGGATATAAATACTTGGGACAGGCCCAGTAGCCTGTTTTGGGGCCTAATGTGTGCTGTAACTGTCCTGCCTGGTCTGGAGAGCCGGGAAGAAGGCTGATCTCTCAGAAGGACCTCACTTGGAAAACAGACAAGCAAAGCTGTTAGTAAAAGTAACCCTGAAGCGATGACCTGACATCACTTCCTGTTTACCCTGAAACCAAATGCGCTATTTTTTAAAAATCGAAAGCATCCAGAAACACTGATCTCTGTGATTTGAATGCTTTTAAGTGCAGAGGAGGGAACTTCAGGTCCTATAGACTCCAGATCTCTCCATAAAGAGTACCTGTCACATGCCTATTGCTGTCACAAGAATGTTTACATTCCTTGTGACAGCAATAAAAGTGATAAAAAAATTAACGCAACAGTGTAAAAATAAATAAATAAATTGATCATTTTTTTATTTATTATTTTAATGTTTTATAAATCTTTTTATTCGTTTTCTTAAAGTGGTGTTCCGGGCGAAATTATACTTTTGAAATAAAAATACCCCTATAATACACAAGCCTAATGTATTCTAGTAAAGTTAGTCTGTAAACTAAGGTCTGTTTTGTTAGTTTATAGCAGAAGTTTGTTATTTTATAAACTTACAACAGGCCGTGGCCATCTTAAGTGTGGGCATCTGAAGCCAGACTGTATTTCTTCCTGGATCTCATCCTTGCAGATCTCGCACATGCTCAGTGCAGCACAAGCAGTGTAATAGATTTCAGGTCAGGTTTCCATAGCAACGGCAGTGTCGGAGGAAGTTGCCGCCCCTTCCCAGAAGGCATTGCAAACAGGAAATGATGCGATGGGCCGCGGCCAGGGAGGAGGAAGTGAAAAATGAATACAACAGATATACAGTAGGTGCTGAGAAAAAAAAAATCCAATTTGTTTACAGTGCACAGTTTAGTGAGGGATGCTGAAGAGTTGTAAAAGTGGGTGGAGCTCCACTTTAATAAACAACACAAATCACAACAAAAACATCATACACATTGAACCAGGAATATGAATAAAAACAATTTCAAAATCCAATATAGCAATAATGCATCTATAGGAAAAAGAAAAAGGGGAAGAAAATAAATAAATAAATAAATAAATAAATAAATAAATAAATATATTGATCATTTTTTAATTTTATTTTTAATTTTTTATAAATCTTTTTATTAGTTTTCTTAACAAACAACACAAATCACAACAAAAACATCATACACATTGAACCAGGAATATGAATAAAAACTATTTCAAAATCCAATATAGCAATAATGCATCTATAGGAGAAAGAAAAAGGGGAAAAGGGAAGAAAGAAAAAAAAAAAAAAAAAAAAAAATAATAAATTATCATAAATTGATAATTAAAAAATACAAAAAAATGAAAGTGGCCCCGGTCTTCCATGCTCGTGAAGGCGAATGCGCGCTTTGGTCCCGCACGCACGCAAACAGCGATCGTCCCTCACATGCGAGGTATCGCCGTGAATGTCAGAACATGGGCAGTCACTCTAGTACCTGACCTCCTCTGTAAATTTAAAGTGGTAACCTGTAAAGGCTTTTAAAGCTTCACCGATGGATACATTTTTTTTTTACGTCATTTTTCGCCATTGCACAGTCGTGCGCAATTTTAAAGCGTGACTTGTTTAGTATCTACAGCGCCTTGAAAAAGTATTCTTACCCTTTGGAATTTTCCACATTTTGTCATGTTATAACCAAAATCGTAAATGTATTTATGTATTCATTATGGGCTATTATTTTTAGAACCTAACCCTGCGTTAGACTTCTCTACAACTTTATTCCTGACCTGTCTGGTGTGTTCCTTGGCCTTCATGATGCTGGTTGTTCACTAAGGTTCTCTAACAAACCTCTGAGGGCTTCACAGAACAGCTGTATTTATACTGAGATTAAATGACTCACAGGTGGACTTTATTTACTAATTAGGTGACTTCCAAAGGCAATTATTTCAAGTAGATTTTAGTTAGGGGTATCAGAGTAAAGGGGGGCGGAATACAAATGCCCCCCCCCCCCCCACACACACACACACACACTTTTCACATATTTATTTGTAAAAAATGTCAAAAACTATCATTTTCTTTCCACTTCACAATTATGTGCCACTTTGTGTTGGTTTATCACATAAAATCCCAATAAAATACATTTACCTTTTTTGGTTGTAACATAACAAAATGTGTGAAATTCCAAGGGGTATGAATACTTTTTTCAAGGCACTGTATTTACTCGGCGTAACTTCATCTTTTATATTTTACAAAAAAATTGTGTTATATATTGTGTTTTTTTTTTTTTGCATTCAAATTCAAAAAGTGTATTTTTTCCACAAAAATTGCGTTTGAAAAAACGCTGAGCATGTGACATAAAAAAATTCAAAACCAACCAATTAATTCTCTAGGGTTTCTGCTTTAGAAAAAAAAATCCCAATAAAATACATTTACTTTTTTGGTTGTAACATGACAAAATGTGTGAAATTTCAAGGGGTATGAATACTTTTTTCAAGGCACTGTATTTACTCGGCGTAACTTCGTCTTTTTTATTTTTCAAAAAAATTGGGTTATGTATTGTGGGGTTTTTTTTGTATTCAAATTCAAAAAGTGTATTTTTTCCACAAAAATTGCATTTGAAAAAACGCTGAGCGTGTGACATAAAAAATTACAAGACCACCCAAGTAATTCTCTAGGGCTTCTGCTTTAAAAAAAAAAATCCTAAAAAAATACATTTACCTTTTTGGTTGTAACATGACAAAATGTGTGAAATTTCAAGGGGTATGAATATTTTTTTTCAAGGCACTGTACTTACTAGGCGTAACCTCATCTTTTATATTTTACCAAAAAATTTACCAAAAAATTGTATTGTGTTTTTTTTTTTTTTTTTTTTTGCTTTCAAATTCAAAAAGTGTATTTTTTCCACAAAAATTGCGTTTGAAAAAATGCTGAGCGTGTGACATAAAAAGTTACAAAACCACCCGAGTAATTCTCTAGGGCTTCTGCTTTAGAAAAAAAGAAATCCCAATAAAATACATTTACCTTTTTGGTTGTAACATGAAAAAATATGTGAAATTTCAAGAGTTATGAATACTTTTTCAAGACACTGTATTTACTCGGCATAACTTCATCTTTTTTTATTTTACAGAAAAATTGGGTTATGTATTGTGGGGTTTTTTTTGTATTCAAATTCAAAAAGTATATTTTTTTCTTAAAAATTGCGTTTGAAAAAACGCTGAGCGTGTGACATAAAAAAAAAAAAAAAAAAAAAAAAAAAACAAACAAGTAATTCTGTAGGGCTTTGACTTTAAAAAAAAAAAAAAAATCTTATTAAAATACATTTCCTTTTTTGGGTTGTAACATGACAAAATGTGTGAAATTTCAAGGGGTATGAATACTTTTTTCAAGGCACTGTATTTACTCGGCGTAACTTCATCTTTTTATATTTTACAAAAAAATTGGGTTATGTATTGTGTTTTATTTTTTATTTTTTTGCATTCAAATTCAAAAAGTGTATTTTTTCCACAAAAAATTGCTGAGCGTGTGACATAAAAAAATTACAAAATCAACCAATTAATTCTCTAGGGCTTCTGCTTTAAAAATAATAATAATAATAATAATTTTTGGGGGTTCTAAGTAATTTTCTAGCATAAAATACTGATTGTTACATGTGAACAAAAAGTGCCAGAAAAGACCTGGTCTGGAAGTAGTTAATGTGTGTGTTGAGATGCATTTTTTTTTTTTACAGCATTCCAATAATATGCGATGTGTTCATTTTTCTATCCCATGCACACTAAAGCAGCAGAGCATTATTGTGAAAAAATCATAATTATATTTATAATCATATTTAAATATAATTATTAAAAAAAATAAAAATAAAGCTATTTTACCTTATTCCTGCGTTAGGACAGATTAGCCTAATTCAGGCGGCGTGATCCACTCCCTCCCTGTAGGTGTGCATACTCCAATGTGAGCACTAGGGGGCAGCAGAGCATAAAGAATCACCTTCTGGGGTGGGTCGCTTCATCTTTGAAGGAAAATAGATCTCATCTTATTGTTACCAGCTCTGTAATATTGTTGCATTTGGTGACATCCACCCTGAATCTGGACGTCTGGACGCTGTAGGTTCTGCTCATATTTCGTCATTTATAGTTGCAGTGAAATGCGTATCGCACTGCACACAACATGGACAATGCCACCTGTGCCGTTGTCATCAGTGATACTAATATTCCCGTATAGCTTTTGTGTAGCTGTACATTTTATGTATTCATTACTGTACATATCTGAACACCTAGCAGATGGAATATGTCTTGAAGTAGACCACTCAGAGCTGCATGGAGTATGTCTGGGTTATGTCTGGGTTATGTCTGGGTTATGTCTGGGGTATGTCTGGGGTATGGATGGTTGGATTCACACCTTACGCCCTTGCAATGTAACAGGTTGACTTTAATGGTGGCCCCACCGGCGTCACCTTTTCTTGGCTCCCTGTACTTCCAGCTAGTGGCTTCATCCCCTTACTCCATCTGACGGCGCTGGCCAGGGCCGTTTCGAATATTCGAATATTGATTGGACCCTGAGCAAAAAATGTTCTTGCCCCCCCCCCCCGGATGCACTTATCAACTATTTGCGGGCAGTGTGTCCTGAAGGGGCAGCTGCTTTGGGCACCACAACAATGACTGGGCCCAGGGCAGCTGCCCCTTTTGCCCCGCGTTAAAGATGGCCCTGGTGCTTGGCAATTGGCCGCTGAGGCCGGTTAAATGGAAGCAGTGGGAGGGTCATCAGGCCTGTGTAAGCTCATAAAGCACAAACAGGCATACCCCACTTTACGTACCCTCACTTTACATACACTCGCGAGTACACACACGTTGGCGTCTATGGGAAATTTTGGTCAGCTTGACATGGCAATGGTCCTGGTTTTTAACATTGGTGTCTATGGGAAAATCTTGGTCAGTTTGACATGGCACTGCTTCCGGTTTTTAACATTTAACATTGGCGTCTATGGGAAATCTTGGTCAGCTTGACATGGCACTGCTCCCGGTTTTTAATAATGGCGTCCATGGGAAATCTTGGTCAGCTTGACAAGGCACTGCTCCCGGTTTTTAACATTGGCATCTATGGTAAATCATGGTCAGCTTGACAGGGCACTGCTCCTGGTTTTTAACATTTAACATTGGCATCAATGGAAAATCTTGGTCAGCTTGACAAGGCACTGCTCCTGCTTTTTAACATTTAACATTGGCATCTATGGGAAACCTTGGTCAGCTTGACAAGGCGCTGCTTCCCTTTTTGAACATTTAACATTGGCATCTATGGGAAATCTTGGTCAGCTTGACATGGCACTGCTTCCGGTTTTTAACATTTAACATTGGCATCTATGGGAAATCTTGGTCAGCTTGACATGGCACTGCTCCCGGTTTTCAACAATGGCATCTATGGGAAATCTTGGTCAGCTTGACAAGGCACTGCTCCTGGTTTTTAACATTTAACATTGGCATCTATGGCAAATCTTGGTCAGCTTGGCAAGGCACTGCTCCTGGTTTTTAACATTTAACATTGGCATCTATGGGAAATCTTGGTCAGCTTGACACGGAACTGCTCCCGGTTTTCAACATTGGCATCTATGGTAAATCTTGGTCAGCTTGGCAAGGCACTGCTCCTGGTTTTTAACATTTAACATTGGCATCTATGGGAAATCTTGGTCAGCTTGGCAAGGCACTGCTCCTGGTTTTTAACATTTAACATTGGCATCTATGGGAAATCTTGGTCAGCTTGGCAAGGCACTGCTCCCGGTTTTTAGCATTTAACATTAGCATCTATGGGAAATCTTGATCAGTTTGACATGGCACTGCTCCCGAACCGTAAGTGACAGGGACACCAAACTTACCGAGAGGGTACCCAGGACCAAAATATATCCGATTTTGGGTCGACCAGCTTGCCCAGGTAATCAGTTCTGCCTGCAAATGACTATTGCAATGCCGTACATGTATGAAGAACTGAGAAAAGGTATTGCTTCACCTTAAGTACATTTTCGTGTTAGATTCATCCTCTGGTCCCTTTGTGTACTTAAAAGTGGGGTATGCCTGTATCAGGCTTCTTCTTTTTGGAAAGCATGGTGTAGGTGAGTATGTGCAGCTGGAGAGTGCACATTAAAGTGAACCTGTTGCATGGACAAAGCACAGGTTCACATTACATCACATTAACACAGTGCACCTTATTGGCAGAATTTTCTGAAAAAATTTGGGGGTATATTTGTGCATTTTTATAAACAAGCAAAGAGCTTCCCCTCCCCCCAGAATACCTGTTAAGGGGTGCGGTGTGGAGCCTTTATTTGTTGCACCCCCAGATATCCCTTGCTCTCCCCCTATGACCACTGAATAGTGAAGAATAAGGGAGCCAATGACAAGGGCTACAGTACCAAAAAGAAAAAAAATCTCAATTTTTTTCCAACGCTGCACCACAGACCTAAAATCTGAACTGGCCATATAGGAAATAAGTAGAAGTCTGGATGAAGACTTACAAACTCCATGTAGCTCCTTCTTGTTTGTGATGTGTTTGACTTGAAGGCACATATAAAAGACACAAATTAATGCAGATCTGTGGTCATTCATTTATGTGGAATTGTTTAAATACAAGCATTGTAACTACCTAAATGTCACCTGGTATCATCCTTCTTGTAGACTTTGTACAGCAGGGCTGCAGTGTGAGAGGGAGAAGCAGAATACGGAGCCAATAGGTTCAGGTGCTGACAGGAAGCATGCTGATAAAAGGAGAGAGCAGAGTGAGAAGAGATGAGCTAATCGTTGTGCTGCTTTCCTGTTCACTGTCCAGTCACAGGTTGGGGGCTGGTCCGGGATGATCTGGGCTCAGAAGAGAGGTGGTTGAATATTGCTGACCATCAGACTGGGGACATCTAATGGCAGAATTAAAAGTACATCTCCGGATTGATGGTGAATATTGCCGGGCCGCAGACTGAGAACATCTATTGACATAATGGCAGCATTGCAGGGGACATCTCTGGATTGAAGGTTAATGTTGCTGGCCATCAGACTGAGGACATCTTGTGGCAAAATAAAAGTACTGCAGGGGACATCTCTGGATTGAAGGTGAACATTGCTGGCCATCAGACTGAGGACATCTATTGACCTAAAAATAGTATCGCAGGGGACATCTCTGGGTTTAAGGTGAATATTGCTGGCCATCAGACTGAGGACATCTATTGACAGAATAACAGTACTGCATTGGACATCTCTGGATTGAAGGTGAATATTGCTGGCCACCAGACCAAGGGCATCTAGTGGCAAAACAAAAGTACTGCAGGGGACATCTCTGTAATGAAGGTGAATATGGCCGGACAGCAGCCTGGGGACATCTATTGATAGAATCACAGTACTGCAGGGGACATCTCTGGATTGAAGGTGAATGTAGCTGGCCATCAGACTGAGGACATCCAGTGGCAAAACAAAAGTACTGCAGGGGAAATCTCTGGATATAAGGTGAATATTCATGTTCAGGTTTTCAGGTTCAACATAACCCACAGCATCCAATTACCATTAACATGTATGGAAAGCTTTTTTTTTTTTTTTTTTTTTTTTTAATTGAGTAAGAAAGGGTTGAAATGGGTATTTTTTTTTTTGCTTCCCCTTTACTTCCTGTCTTGGAGACACAACAGGAAATAAGAAGAAATCTCTCAAAGGTGAATTCCCATCTTACCCTACCTTCCCACCTATGCATTTAGTGCGTTTTGTAGTTTGCAGAGACGCGCTACATTCCATTTAACATAGTTTTCTATGGATGTAGTTCACATCTGTGCGGGTTTCCAGTGTTGCGTTTTTTTTAAAAGGGTCTGGGACTTTGTGTAGCATAGGAAGGTTTCCCCAAGGGGCTTTAAAACAGCAAGGCAGGCAATTCAGAAATGGATTATATAAAAGTATTTTATCGGAAACATGTAGCATGTTGCCGTGACATACAGTATAATCTGGTTAGGGGATAACAAACACATTTCACATTTACAGGAAGCAAACACAAAGTTACAGCATATCATTGGTCTGTTGTGACGATGCTCCGACGCGTTTCGACCCATATGGTCTTCTTCAGGGGGTAGGTTTGCTATAAAGAGATATATTTAGTATCTCAAAAGAAGGAGATATTCCAACATGTATTTAATCATATATATTCAAGGTATAGTTACCACTGAAAGGTAAAACGAGAGAACTCCTCACCAGGGATTTAAAACCGTTGGAAGATTCCCGCGGGTCCATACCCCATTCGTGTCCCAAAGGCGGAAAGGGTCTAGGACTTTTTTCCCACAGCAGATTGCGGTTTACGCGTAATAGACTTCAATAGGGTCGCACCAAAAACGCAAGTGTTGCGTTTTTATGCGTTCCCGCCCTTTAAAAACACTGTATATAGCCGATTGCTAAGGAGCATGCTTCGAAGCCAGCCGCTGCGTCCTTAACAACCGACGAGTCATCAGCTGTCAGAATTGGCGGCAAAATTTTAAAAATTGGGAAAAAAACGGAGTGGCCCCCCCCCAAATCTATATCAGGCCCTTATCTGAGCATGCAGCCTGGCAGGTCAGGAAAGGGGGGGGGCGGGCGAACACCCCTCCCCTCCCCTCTCCTGAACCAGACCACATGCCCTCAACATGGGAGGGTGCTTTGGGGCGGGGGGGGCTCTGCAAAAGACTGCCGAAGCGTTCGTTGTGAGCGTAGCTTTCTTTTTTTTTCTCTTTCTTTTTTGGGTTCGGCGGTGGCAGCGTGATTGACGATGGATCTATCAAACAAACACTCTTGTACGGTCTTAATTCACTTTTACACTTTTATGGTGAATGGGTAGGGGGTACGATGTATCCGATACTCATTCACATTAGGGGGGCTAGGGTTGTCGGGGAGAGGCCCTTGTCCTCATCAACATGAGGACAAGGTGCTTTGGGGTGGGGCCCCCCGGGGCCCCCCCCGCCCAAAAGCACCCCTCCCTTGTTGAGGGCATGCGGGCCTGGTATGGTTCATGAGGGGTGGGAACGCTTGCTCGTCCCCTCCCTTTCCTGACCTGCTGGGCTGCATGCACAGATAAAGGTTTGGTATGGATTTTGGGGGGGGGACCCCACGCCATTTTTTTTTAAAATTTTGGCGTGGGGTTCCCCTCCAAATCCATACCAAACCCAAAGGGGGAAATGCATCTCCCGGCATGCTCCGTCACCCTTTGATGCACACACAGGATCAGCTTGTCCTGTCTTATATACAAACACAGGAGCTTGTTGTCACTTGTGCTGGGTCTTGTAGTTCCACGGGCCTGGTATAGATTTGGGGGGGCCCCACAACGATTTTTTTTTCCGGACAATTCTTTTTTTTACATTCAGCTGTCAGCAGGGAATGCCGCTGACAGCTGATGACTCCATACCTCCCAACATTTTTTGAGATAGGAATGAGGGACACCTACTAACAAAGTATGTAGGCATAGGACACGCCCCCCTGCCACGCCCCCTTAAAGGAGAATTAACCAAAAAAAAAGGTTAATTAAATCCACAAGGACTTTTTTTTACCACTACTATTCCTTTATATTGGCTTTTAAAATTTACAAAATGCAGCAATTTGGAATTCGGACGAAAGGTTTAGCACTGGGAAACACTTTTTAAAAGATAGAAAGTGCATTTTATATACAACTATATAGATCAGACCAAAATGAGGGACAAATGAGGGGGGAAAGAGGGACAGAGGGACATTGCTCCAAATCAGGGACAGACCCTCGAAATCCGGGATAGTTGGGAGCTGCACAGTTGGGAGTTTGGGGGGGACCCCACGCCTTTTTTTTGCCGCCAATCCTTTTTTTACAGTCATCTGTCAGCAGGGAACCCCGCTGACAGCTGATGACTCATCGGTTGTTAAGGAGGGGGAAAGAGGGACAGAGGGACATTGCTCCAAATCAGGGACAGTCCCTTGAAATCAGGGACAGTTGGGAGCTGCATAGTTGGGAGTTTGGGGGGACCCCCATGCCATTTTTTTTTTGCCGCCAATCCTTTTTTTACATTCATCTGTCAGCAGGGAACCCCGCTGACAGCTGATGACTCATCGGTTGCTAAGGATGCGGTGGCTGGCTTCCCAGCCTGCTCCTCCTTAGCAACCAGCTATATACAGTGTTTTTAAAGAGAAAAACTGCGTGCAAAAACGCATTAAAAAAAATGCGGGTTTAAAAACGCAAAATGCACCTGAAAAACACATCAACCGCATAGATGTGAACCTAGACTTAGAGCGTTGTCACAAGAAGAGGTGTCCCCACCGGATCATTTACCCACACCACCTGTTCTGGTGACAACCTAAATCCCCCCCCACCCCCCATTTAAAAATGGTCACCAGGAGCTGCAGAAACAATGAGAGCAGTAAAAACCCGATAGAGGCTCTAACCTCTACCTACTATATCCAAAACGAATAAAAACGGCCTTTCTACACACTTAAGTTAGACCTCTTCGGTCGTTACGGGATATATCTGGCACGCAATGCCGCAGGCAACCCATAATCCTCTGTGTTACCAGGGCTGACGCTCCTTGCGCTATGCCAGGCTGGCAGAGGCTGCCGAAAATAAAACTCCTGCCAAGCCCTCGGAACAGATGTTGCAGGGAATCGAGATCAAACATCCACGGGTCGAATTGCCTTTCAACGACCGCATTAAAAATCGCGCCTTTTGCGCAAGTGGGGGGGGCGCGAAGAAATGCCGTCCGGTGGGCCCATGATCTACACCGAAAAAAAGAAGTCATAAAAAAAAAAGGTAAGTTTTCTTTCCGGTCGGAGGATTATGCGGCGGCAGGCGGCGCTGGCGAGGTCCCGGGTGCCCGTCCAGGAACCCAGATGGCAGACACACAAAGGCGGCGGTTATGAAAGCAAAAAAAAAAGTGTGCAAACAGATTTATGTGTGCACACAAGATTATTGGTGGGTGCGCGGGCGCCTCGTCGGCGCAGCTGCTGCATGGGCGAGGCCTACGGAGAGAGGCTCGATCCCAAAGTCAATAGAGGGAGACCAGATGAGACTCTGGCGTCGGCAAGCGGCGCACAGAAAGTGCAGACCTTGAACGCCAAGGCGGGTGGCGAAGAGACGGCGCCGTGTTGTTGTGAAGATAAAGCGCAGGGGTGAATGTCACGCCGATGTTCGGTTTTTAGGTTGTCAAGGACGGGAAAAAAAGTCTCGCCGAGGAAAAGTGCGAAACTTTATTTACTTACAAAAAGGCAGCATTTTAGGTGATTTGCAGCTCGTTAAACTTCCACAGACGACGGCATTGAGAGGACCGAACCCCGACCTGAGATCAGCCGTCCTGAGATGGACACCACCTTATAATCAAAAGGTCCCGGCTTATCTGATCTCCGGGAAGGGCTCAGACTCCATGCTGCACTCCGCAATAGTTTTTGGTAGTTAGTGAGCGGAGGTCGGGTCTTTGCTTTGAAGTCAAAGGGATGTAATTTTGCATTGCAGTCAGTAGGGGGCGTTTTTGCATTGAAGTTAATGAGATGTGATTTTTGCATTGTAGTCAATAGGACGTAACATTGCATTGAATTTAGTAAGGGGAGTTTTTTCATTGAAGTCAATTGGATGTGATTTTGCATTGAAGTCAGTGGGACATGATTTTGCATTAAAGTCAATAGGGGGGCGTTTTTGCTGTGAAGGTTGACGAGCTTCACATTCTGCAACAGGAAGAAAATAAAAATTGCCAAAACCGAAATGGAAATTTTTTTTAAATTTAATTATTGTGGCTGGCGTTCATGTATTGAAGTCAGTGGGGGGCATTTTTTCATTGAAGTTAATGAGATGTGATTTTTCATTGAAGTCAATTGGATGTGATTTTGCATTGAAGTCAATGGGATGTGATTTTGCATTGAAGTCCATGGGTCGTGATTTTGCATTGAATTCAGTAGGGGGCGTTTTTGCATTGAAGTCAATTGGATGTGATTTTGTATTGAAGTCCGTAGGACATGATATTGCAATAAAGTCAGTAGGGGGCGTTTTTGCATTGAAGTCAATAGGACGTGATTTTACATTGAAGTCACTTGGATGTCATTTTGCATTGAGGTCAGTGGGGCGCGTTTTTGCATTGAAGTCAATTGGACCTGATTTTGCATTGAAGTCAATGGGACATGCATTGCATTGAATTTAATAGTAGGCATTTTTGCATGGAAGTCAAAAGGACATGATCTTGCATTGAAGTCAAAGGGATGTGATTTTGCATTGAAGTCAATGGTACTTGATTTTGCATTGATATCAATGGGACGCATTTATGCATTAAAGTCTCCTTTCTCCTATTTATGCATTGAAGTTTCTCCTTTCTGGAGAAATATTTTCGATGAGGTGAGGAAGTTGATAAGCTGAATGCTGTGAAAGTTGATGACCTGCAGGCTGTCAGCCACTGACCTCTTCAGTTTTTTTTTTTGCTGGTCGGTATTGGTAGGCCGGCCAACACTGGTTTTGGAAAATAGGAGTGATGATTCACCTTGAAGCATCTTCCACCTCTGAGGGGTTCAAGCGATGAGATCTTCCAGCTGACCTCTTCGGGTTTTTTTTGCTGGTCGGTATTGGTAGGCCGGCCAACACTGATTTTGGAGACTGGAGTGATGGTCCACCTTGAAGCATCTTCCACCTCTGAGGGGTTCAAGCGATGAGATCTTCTAGCTGACCTCTTCATTTTTTTTTTCTGGTCGATATTGGTAGGCTGGCCAACACTGGTTTTGAAGACTGGAGTGATGATCCACCTTGAAGCATCTTCCACCTCTGAGGGGTTCAAGCGATGAGATCTTCCAGCTGACTTCTTCAGTTTTTTGGGTTTTTTTCTGGTCGGTATTGGTAGGCCGGCCAACACTGGTTTTGGAGACTGGAGTGATGATCCACCTTGAAGCATCTTCCACCTCTGAGGGGTTCAAGCGATGAGATCTTCCAGCTGACCTCTTCATTTTTTTTTCTGGTCGGTATTGGTAGGCCGGCCAACACTGGTTTTGAAGACTGGAGTGATGATCCACCTTGAAGCATCTTCCACCTCTGAGGTGTTCAAGCGATGAGATCTTCCAGCTGACCTCTTCATTTTTTTTTCTGGTCGGTGTGGTAGGCCGGCCAACACTGGTTTTGAAGACTGGAGTGATGATCCACCTTGAAGCATCTTCCACCTCTGAGGGGTTTAAGCGATGAGATCTTCCAGCTGACTGCTTCAGTTTTTTTTTCTGGTCGGTATTGGTAGGCTGGCCAACACTGGTTTTGGGGACTGGAGTGATGATCCACCTTGAAGCATCTTCCACCACTGAGGGTGGAAATGTGAGACTCCTTTTTTTGGGGGGGATTTGTAATGGCTGCGGAATTCTAGCAGGGATATCTCTCTCCGCTGGCCAGTATGAGGTTGACTGACACTCTACCATTTGATGGGCTTAATGGAAATCAGGAGGATGAATCTCATGGACCGTGAAGACACGGATCGTAGGATTTAGTCCCCATGACAACTGGGAATATTTTATGGACACATCTGGACACATTCGGGTGTGTAGATTTGCCTCAATCTTTGTTAAAGTCCGTATAATTAATGGTATCAGTTGCAGAAGGTCACATGCCATCATATGCCAATGAGGATTTCATTGTCAAGACGTCGAATGTGTGGCCAATGTGCTGACGAGTGTCCTATCTCAAATGCAGAGCATTCACATACCTCCATACAACTAGGCCTCTGTGTAGGAAGAAACAGGGAGGGTCGAGCTAGGACTGAACGAACTAGCACTAAAAAAAGGAGGGGAGGACAGAGAGATATACCAATTCACATAAGTAAACAAGTTGTAATAGCCCTAAACCACCTTCTGTGTCCATTATGAGGGGTTCCCACCATCCCTGAGCTGAGTTCCTGGGTCTGTACACCTGCTGTGTCCATTATGAGGGGTTCCCACCATCCCTGTGCTGAGTTCCCAGGTCTGTACACCTCCTGTGCCCATTATGAGAGGTTCTCACCATCCCTGTGCTGAGTTCCTGGGTCTGTACACCTGCTGTGCCCATTATGAGGGGTTCCCACCATCCCTGTGCTGAGTTCCCGGGTCTGTAGACCTGCTGTGCCCATTATGAGGGGTTCCCACCATCCCTGTGCTGAGTTCCCAGGTCTGTACACCTGCTGTGCCCATTATGAGGGGTTCCCACCATCCCTGTGCCGAGTTCCTGGGTCTGTACACCTGCTGTGCCCATTATGAGTGATTCCTACCATCCCTGTGCTGAGTTCCTAGGTCTGTACACCTGCTGTGCCCATTATGAGGGGTTTCCACCATCCCTGTGCTGAGTTCCCAGGTCTGTACACTTGCTGTGCCAATTATGGGGGGTTCCCACCATCCCTGTGCCGAGTTCCTGGGTCTGTACACCTGCTGTGCCCATTATGAGGGGTTTCCACTATCCCTGTGCTGAGTTCCTGGGTCTGTACACCTGCTGTGCCCATTATAAGGGGTTCCCACCATCCCTGTGCTGAGTTCCTGGGTCTGTACACCTGCTTTGCCCATTATGAGGGGTTCTCACCATCCCTGAGCTGAGTTCCCGGGTCTGTACACCTGCTTTGCCCATTATGAGGGGTTCTCACCATCCCTGAGCTGAGTTCCTGGGTCTGTACGCCTGCTGTGCCCATAATGAGGGGTTCCCACCATCCCTGTGCTGAGTTCCTGGGTCTGTACACCTGCTGTGCCCATTATGAGGGGTTCCCACCATCCCTGTGCTGAGTTCCTGGGTCTGTACACCCGCTGTGCCCATTATGAGGAGTTCCCACCATCCCTTTATGGAGAATGTTATAGGAGGAGCTGGGACACATAAAGGTATGCGGGGACAGAGTGATTATTTCAGGAGAGGAGATGTCTCTGTTGGAGAATACAAGAAATCCAGGGGATGACACCTTTAGGTCGTTCTCCATCTATAACTGAAATATCACATTTGGCTGGACTGATCCTTTAAATTTTCATGCTGAGTGGCAAAGCATCCCTGCAAATGGTTTTGAGATGTTGGCCACTATTCCAAAAATAGGGCTTGCGCGCCATCCGCGTTTTTTCTTTCCCCCTTTCGACAAAACATGGCGCCCGGGGCCGGGAGCCATCTTGCTCTACTGGGAAATGGCGCGGCCTCTAATTATTGGAGCTCAGCGTAGGCCTCGGCGGCACAGAACGTTCGGCGCTCGGCGTTCCAGCAAGGCACAACTCAATCAGGCCTTTCCTTTTCAAGTTTTAATGAAACCGAGCGACGAACAATTGCACGCCATTCATTTCTCTGAAAACAGCGCACTAGTCCAGCTGTGACAAGCCGGCAACAGCACTCTGAGAGCCTCTTCAGGATGCCCCCACCCCCACCCCCACTCCTCGCCTTCCTAGAATAAACATACACCGAATCCAGTCTGTCGGCACGATGAGGCCGGACCCAGGAGCTGAATTACTATTAAGTGCTGCCTTTGTGCTCGGCACAATAGTGACCATATGTCAGAAACTTGGCTGGCAAGAGCGAGGACAATGGACATCCCAGAAGGTAGCGAGCAGTGGCAGAATGTTCACCCTCCTCCCTCACCTCTCAGCTGCTGACTTTGCTTCATTCCACCCCTGGGAGCTGGGGGAGCTCGGGAGAGGTTCTGGGGGAGCTCAGGAGAGGTTCTGGGGGAGCCCGGGGAGGTTCTATGGGAGGTCGGGAGAGGTTCTAGGGGAGCTCGAGAGAGAGGTTCTGGGGGAGCTCGGGAGAGGTTCTGTGGGGGCTTGGGAGAGGTTCTATGGTAGGTCAGGAGAGGTTCTAGGGGAGCTCGAGAGAGGTTCTATAGGAGGTCGGGAGGGGTTCTGGGGGAGCTTGGGAGAGGTTCTGGGGGAGCTCGGGAGAGGTTCTATAGGAGGTCGGGAGAGGTTCTAGGGGAGCTTGAGAGAGGTTCTGGGGGAGCTCAGGAGAGGTTCTATGGGAGCTCAGGAGAGAATCTGGGGGAGCTCGAGAGAGAGAGGTTCTGGGGGAGCTCGAGAGAGGCTCTGGGGGAGCTCGGGAGAGGTTCTAGGAGAACTCGAGAGAGGTTCTGGGGGAGCTCGGAAGAGGTTCTGGGGGAGCTCGGGAGAGGTTCTATGTGAGCTTAGGAGAGGTTCTGGGGGAGCTCGGGAGAGGTTCTATGGGAGCTCGGGAGAGGTTCTAGGGGAGCTTGGTAGACATTCTGGGGGAGCTCAGCAGAGGATCTGGGGGAGCTTGGTAGAGGTTCTGGGGGAGCTCAAGAGAGGTTCTGGGTGGGGAAGGTGCCAGATAGGGAAAAGGGGGATCATTGAGGTATGTATGGCCAGAGAATGGAAGGAGAGGGCAAGAGGATGGAGGATCCCCTGTATGCTATAAAGTAGGGGGGGGGTAAATGGGGCAACTGCTGCTGCTGGGCCCACAAGGTGCCTACTGCTTCCTATTCACCAAATGTGTCCATTTATTCCCTGCAGGAAAAAAATTTTAGTATGTAAGAGAGGGATTCCTGAGAGACATTAATAAGCTGATTAAAGTATCACTTCTCTAACTCTATATACTGGGTGCAATTCTCAGTATCTCTTCTTATTCTGTATGTATGCACACTGCACAGTACCACTTCTCTTGTCCTGTATGTTGGGTGTAATTCTCGGTATCTGTTCTTATTCTGTATGTATGGACTCTGCACAGTACCACTTCTCTTGTCCTGTATGTCGGGTGTAATTCTCGGTATCTGTTCTTATTCTGTATGTATGGACTCTGCACAGTACTACTTCTCTTGTCTTGTATGCCGGGTGTAATTCTCGGTATCTGTTCTTATTCTGTATGTATGAACACTGCACAGTACTACTTCTCTTGTCCTGTATGCCGGGTGTAATTCTCGGTATCTGTTCTTATTCTGTATGTACGGACTCTGCACAGTACTACTTCTCTTATCCTGTATGCTGGGTGTAATTCTCTGTATCTGTTCTTATTCTGTATGTATGGACTCTGCACAGTACTACTTCTCTTGTCCTGTATGCCGGGTGTAATTCTCAGTATCTGTTCTTATTCTGTATGTATGGACTTTGCACAGTACTACTTCTCTTATCCTGTATGCCGGGTGTAATTCTCAGTATCTGTTCTTATTCTGTATGTATGGACTCTGCACAGTACTACTTCTCTTGTCCTGTATGCCGGGTGTAATTCTCAGTATCTCTCCTCATTCTGTATGTATGGACTCTGCACAGTACTACTTCTCTTGTCCTGTATGTCGGGTGTAATTCTTGGTATCTCTCCTCATTCTGTATGTATGGACTCTGCACAGTACTACTTCTCTTGTCCTGTATGTCGGGTGCAATTCTCAGTATCTCTCCTCATTCTGTATGTATGGACTCTGCACAGTACTACTTCTCTTGTCCTGTATGTCGGGTGTAATTCTCGGTATCTGTTCTTATTCTGTATATATGGACTCTGCACAGTACTACTTCTCTTGTCCTGTATGCCGGGTGTAATTCTCAGTATCTCTCCTCATTCTGTATGTATGGACTCTGCACAGTGTGTCGGTGGTACATACACTGCGCCCCCGTGGTGCGTCCTCTTCCGGCGCGGTGAATATTCACCCATGCGTCCGGTTCAATCTCGGCGCCCCCCTCTGGGCTCCCCTGTATTCTCCATTCTCAGATCCACTCCGGTGACTCGGCGATGAGCTGAGATATTGAGCTCGCCACACGCGAAGAGCGACTTTTCCGCCAATGTCCCGTCATTCGGAAGCGTGGAGAGGTCAGCGGCCGTCCGTCCGTCTGAGCGCTTGTTAAAATTCATTTTGCTCACATGGCGCGGGTCCATTTCATGCTCCTTCCCGGGGTTTTTTTTTTTTTTTCCTGGCTTGGCTCTGATGTCGCCCAGTTTTGATGTTACACATCCCTGCTGGGAGGCAGAACGACCGTGTCCAACCGATTCTCTGAAGAAATTTGGAGCAACTGAACTAACAGCTGCAGCCCCGGTCCCTGCGGGCTGCCCACGTTCTGAGGAGGAATAAAAGCAGAGCGGTGGCGAGCTAACCCTCTCCTGTCCTGACGCCAGGCCGCCACCGCCGAAAAATATCAGCCATGGAAACCCAAATGGCAAATCCCAACCCTGTTCTTACATGAAAGCTGCTGAGAAAATTCTCAAAAATTATTTAAAAAGTCAGATTCCCCAATTTAAAATTATTATCGGTTTATATTAAAAAGTATATGATTCTGTTGCGTTCATAATTTGTGTTACATTTTGTGTTCAATTTTATTACATTGCGGTTAACTTCCATTCTTTTGTGTTCGTCTTTGCGTCATTTTGTGTTCAGTTGCGTTCAACTTTGTGTTACTTTGTACTCAGCTGTGCGCTACATTGTGTTTGATTCTGTTACATTGTGCTCAGCTTTGTGTTACTTTGTGTTCAATCTTATTGCACGGTGTTCAACTTTGTGCCACATTGCACTGATTCTTTTACATCATGTTCAACTTTGCGTTACGCTGTGTTTCATTCTGTTACACGGTGTTCAACTTTTTGTTACCTTGTGTTCAGCTTTATGTTTTATTGTGTTTAGCTTGACCCACAATGTTCAGCTTTATCACATTGTGTTCAACTTTGTGTTCAGCTTTGTGCTACATTGTGCTCAATTCAGTTACATTGTGTTCATCTTTGTGTTTGATTCTGTTGCAGAGTTCAACTTTGTGTTACATTGTCATTCATTTTGGTATGTTGCATTCGGGCTCTGTGCTACCTTGTGTTCAGCTGTGTTTAGGTTTGTATTGCATTGTGTGCAGCCTTGTTCCACTGTGTTCAGCTTTATTACATAATGTACACCTTTGTGTGATATTGGGTTCAACTTTGTGTTATATTGTGTTCAGTGTTGTGTTATATTGGATTCAACTTTGAGATACCTTGTGTTCAACTTTGTGTTATATTGTGTTCAGTGTTGTGTTATATTGGATTCAACTTTGAGATACCTTGTGTTCAACTTTGTGTTATATTGTGTTCAACTTTGTGTTATATTGTGTTCAACTTTGTGTGATATTGTGTTCAACTTTGTGTTATATTGCATTCAACTTTGAGATACCTTGTGTTCAACTTTGTGTTATATTGTTTGCAACTTTGTGTGATATTGTGTTCAACTTTGTGTTATATTTTGTTCATATTGTGTTCAACCTTGTGTGATATTGTGTTCAACTTTGAGATACCTTGTGTTAAACTTTGTGTTATATTGCGTTTAACTTTGTGTTATATTGTGTTCAGCTTTGTGTTATGTTGTGTTCATATTGTGTTCAACTTTGTGTTATATTGTGTTCAACTTTGAGATACCTTGTGTTCAACTTTGTGTTATATTGTGTTAAAATCTGTGTTAAATTGTGTTTAACTTTGTGTTATATTGTGTTCAACTTTGTGTGATATTGTGTTCAACTTTGTGTTATATTTTGTTCATATTGTGTTCAACTTTGTGTGATATTGTGTTCAACTTTGAGATACCTTGTGTTAAACTTTGTGTTATATTGCGTTTAACTTTGTGTTATATTGTGTTCAACTTTGTGTTATATTGTGTTCATATTGTGTTCAACTTTGTGTTATATTGTGTTCATATTGTCTTCAACTTTGTGTTACATTGTGTTCAACTTTGTGTGATATTGTGTTCAACTTTGTGTTATATCATGTTCATATTGTGTTCAACTTTGTGTTATATTGTATTCAACTTTGAGATGCCTTGTGTTAAACTTTGTCTTATATTGTGTTAAACTTTGTGTTAAATTGTGTTTAACTTTGTATTATATTGTGTTCAACTTTGAGATACCTTGTATTCAACTTTGTATTGTTTCGTGTTCAACTTTGTGTTATATTGTGTTCAACTTTGAGATACCTTGTATTCAACTTTGTGTTATACTGTGGTCAACTTTGTGTTATATTGTGTTTAACTTTGTTTTGCATTGTGTGCAACTTTGTTCCATTGTGTTCAGCTTTGTTCCAGCTTTTGTTTCACTGCATTCAGTTTTGTGTTACCCCGGGTTTAATTTTGTTACATTGTGGTTAACTTTGTGCTCCATTGTGTTTATGTTGCATCGCATTCAACTTTGTTCTACTGTGGTTTTTGGGGACAAATGTCCACAAACTGGGACCATCCTCAAACTTCACAGTTGATTAGCAACCGTGCACCCAATAATGTTATTGTGGCCAGATACACCAGTGAAGGTTCTCATTGATCTGGGTCACCTAGTAGCAGTTAGTCACATTCTACGGGGGTTTGTTCTATCATTTTAAACCTAGAGGACGAATGGTTCTCAAAAGGTAAAGAGCCCATCTCCCTCAAACTGGAGGGACCATTCCTAAATTGTTGTGGGGGCTTCAACACCATCTTCTGACACTCATCCGTAATGCCATTGTAACATCTCTACCTTTTACTATTCACACTTTATACTATATATCCTAAACAGTTGATACATATCCCAGACACCAGGACATGGTGATTGGATTTGTAATTAGAAGAAGTTGGTTTCATAAAAATTGTCTTGCCACTTTTCATGGTGATGGGATTACTGGTTGGTTTCATAAAGTATCCCACCTTCCACCATGTTCTTGGACAGTCATCATCTGCCCTGACACATTCCATGGTGATTGGAATATGTAAGTAAGACTGGTTGGTTTCATAAAATTTTCCCACCTTCACTATGTTCTTGGACAATCAACATCTGCCCTGACAGATTCCATGGTGATTGGATTACATGCTTAGAACTAGTTGGTTTCATAAAATGTGCCACCTTCCACCATGTTGTTGGCAAATCAACATTTGCCTTGACTCATTCCGTGGTGACTGGATTACGTAATTATAACTGTTTGGTTCTATAATATGTCCCACCTTCCACCATGTTGTTGGACAATCCAACATCTGCATTGGCACATTCCATGATGAAGAAATTATGTAATTAGAACCGTTTGGTTCCATAATATGTCCCACCTTCCACCATGTTGTTGGACAATCAGCATCTGCCTTGACATATTCCATGGCGATTGAGTTATGTAATTAGAATTGATTGACTTCATAAAATTTTCCACCTTCCATCATGTTGTTGGACAATCGACATCTGCCTTGACACGTCCCATGGTGATTGGATTACGTCATTAGAACTGTTTGGTTCCAAAACATTCCCCACCTTCCATCCACCATGTTATTGGACAATCATCATCTGCCTTGACACATTTGGTGGTGGATTAGGGTGACTGAGCTATATGACTCTAAAAACCCATGTAGGTTCCTGACACTCATTTGAACCAATGATGCTACTTGGGGAAGCTACAAAACGTCTTCAACATTGCACAACCAGACCAGTTGAATGTGACTGACTACCACTAGCTATCATGGCAGTAGGCCTACAAAGGGGTTAATATGTGACAGATGTGACAGTGGCCACAAATGACAGTATGACAGGTTGTCCTCCGGAGCAGAAGATCTCTTGATGTCCGCTAATATTAACAAGGCGGCCTATAGCAATCAGTGCCTCTACAAAGACTCCATTACCAGTATTGATCAGAGGCTGGCCCTATCACCCTGCACATCCCTTGTGGGACCTGGAGGATGGAGGGGGGAGGGAGATGAATGTCACACTCTGTCCCGGTGACGAAGCCGCTCTATCCTTTGTTGTGTGACAAATGCCCACACCTCTCCTCCCGAAGGCCAGTGTCACCCCGCTCTGTACCAGGCTGCCCCCAGACCATCTCAGGAGAGAACTTACACAGCTGACACCAGTTCATGTTCCTGAAGGGCTAAGTCATAGACTATCCAGACTCCCTCCATCATCCTCCCCACCACCACTCTCTTCTCCCTGTGGCTTTTCATCTCAGACCTCCCCGCTATACAAAGTGACAGCAGCACCAGCTGAGCGAGAGAGGGGGCTCAGGAAATGAAAAGGAGCTCCTGTCTATAACGGGTGTACATTGGAATGAACGAGTTACATTGGCTGGATGAGCTTCTATTTCCTGCAATGAGGCAGTGTACAGACATAGGGAGGTCCATGCACTCCATTCACTCCAGTGGAGAACCTGGTCACAGGTTGTCAGTCTACAGATGGACTTTCCAGCTGAAGTGAATGAAGTTCAGGTCATGCATATGCTGAGGAAGAGGTGAGAGAAGACTTAGAAGAGGAAGGCCACCCAGAGAGGACTGCTGGGAATGGGAGCTTTATGTATTTTATACTACAAACACCTCTGAGAGAAGAGGCTCTAACATGAATACGTGAATTCAATTTTCACTTGTTCTTTACGTTTGTGTATCATTTATAATACACGTAACTAATTTGGCAAAAGTGATAAAACTTTCTCTCCTCTCCTACTCTTTTCTTCTGTCCTCTCCTTTTTCTTTTTTTTCTCCTCTCTTCATTTGCTTTACTCCCTTTTGTCCTCCATTCTCTGCTCTCCTTTTCTCTTCTTTCCTCTTTCCCCCTCTAATCTGTCCTTCATCCTCTTCTCTCCTTTTTTCTCCTCTCCTCTGTTCTCCTCTAATCTGTCCTCTGTCCTCTGCTCTCCTTTTCTCTCCTCTCCTCTGTTCTCCTCTAATCTGTCCTCCATCCTCTGTTCTCCTTTTCTCCCCTCTGTTCCCCTGTAATCTTTCCCCCATCCTCTTCTCTCCTTTTCTCTCCTCTCATCTGTTCTCCTCTAATCTGTCCTCCATCCTCTGCTCTCCTTCTCTCTCCTCTCCTCTGTTCTCCTCTAATCTGTCCTCTAATCTGCTCTCCCTTTCTCACCTCTGTTCTCCTCTAATCTTTCCTACATCCTCTGCTCTCCTTTTTTCTCCTTTCCTCTGCCCCCCTCTAATCTGTCCTTCATCTTCTTCTTTCCTTTTCTCTCCTCTCCTCTGTTCTCCTCTAATCTGTCCTCTGCTCTCCTTCTCTCTCCTCTGTTCTCCTCTAATCTGTCCTCCGTCCTCTGCTCTCCTTCTCTCTCCTCTCCTCTGTTCTCCTCTAATCTGTCCTCCGTCCTCTGCTCTCCTTCTCTCTCCTCTCCTCTGTTCTCCTCTAATCTGTCCTCTAATCTGCTCTCCCTTTCTCACCTCTGTTCTCCTCTAATCTTTCCTACATCCTCTGCTCTCCTTTTTTCTCCTTTCCTCTGCCCCCCTCTAATCTGTCCTTCATCTTCTTCTTTCCTTTTCTCTCCTCTCCTCTGTTCTCCTCTAATCTGTCCTCTGCTCTCCTTCTCTCTCCTCTGTTCTCCTCTAATCTGTCCTCCGTCCTCTGCTCTCCTTCTCTCTCCTCTCCTCTGTTCTCCTCTAATCTGTCCTCCGTCCTCTGCTCTCCTTTTCTCTCCTCTCCTCTGTTCCCCTCTAATCTATCCTCCATCCTCTGCTCTCCTTTTACATCCTCCCATCTGTTCATCTCCAATCTGTCCTCCATACTCATCTTTTCTCTCCTCTGTTCCCCTCTAATCTTTCCTCCATCCTCTGCTCTCCTTTTCTCTCCTCTCCTCTGTTCTCCTCTAATCTGTCCTCCATCCCCTGCTCTCCTTTTCTCTCCTATGTTCCCCTCTAATCTGTCTTCCGTCCTCTGCTCTCCTTTTCTCTCCTCTCCTCTGTTCCCCTCTAATCTGTCCTCCATCCTCTGCTCTCCTTTTCTCTCCTATGTTCCCCTCTAATCTGTCTTCCGTCCTCTGCTCTCCTTTTCTCTCCTCTCCTCTGTTCCCCTCTAATCTGTCCTCCATCCTCTACTCTCCTTTTCTCTCCTCTGTTCTCTTCTAATCTGTCCTCCATCCTCTGCTCTCCTTTTCTCTCCTCTCCTCTGTTCCCCTGTAATCTGTCATCCATCCTCTTCTCTCCTTTTACATCCTTCCATCTGTTCATCTCCAATCTGTCCTCCATACTCTTCTTTTCTTTCCTGTGTTACCCTTCTCTCCTTTTCTCTCCTCTCCTCTGTTCCCCTCTAATCTGTCCTCCATCCTCTGCTCTTCTTTTCTCTCCTCCCCTCTGTTCTTCTATGATCTGTCCTCCACCCTCTGCTCTTTTTTTCTCTCCTATCCTCTGTTCCCCTCTAATCTATCCTCCATCCTCTGCTCTCGTTTTACATCCTCTCATCTCTTCATCTCCAATCTGTCCTCCATACTTTTCTTTTCTCTCCTTTGTTACCCTGTAATCTGCCCTCCGTTCTCTGCTCTTCTTTTTCTCTCCTCTCCTCTGTCCTCCTTCCTCTGCTATCCTCACCTCTCATCTTTCCTCTGCTCTTCTTTCCTCTTCTCTTTCATTTCTTCTGTTCTATTCTTTTAATTTCTGCCTCTCTTCAGTCTGCTCATCTCTACTATGTTCTCCTCTTCTCTTCTGTTCCTATTTTTTCCTAGCCTCTTCTCTCCTCCTCTCTTTATTGGCTTTCCTCTCTTCTGTCTTCTGTCCTTCTCCAATTTATCCACCATCCTCTGCTCTCCTTTTCTATAATCTCCTCTGTTCCCCTCTAATTTGTCCTCCATCCTCTGCCCTCCTTTTCTCTCCTCTCTGTTCTTCTGTCCTCATTCCTCTGCTAGCCTCCCCTCTCATCTTTCCTCCTTGCTCTCCTCTCCTTTCCTCTTCTCTATCATTTCTTTTCCCTCTCCTCTGTTCTTTCTCCCTTCACTCATCTTTTCTATGTTCTCCTCTCTTCTGGTTTCCTCTCCTTTTCCCCCTCTTCTGTGATCTCATCACCTCTGTTCTCATCTCTCCACTTATCTCCTCTCCTCCATTCTATTTTGCTCTGCTCATCTCTGTTTCTCCTCTCCACTGCTCTCCTCACCTCTGCTACCCTCTATATTTTTCTAATCCTTGTGCCCCTCTATTCTCCTCTTCATTTGTCTCTTATATTCTCCTCTGCTCTCGTTTCCTTTTTTTTCTCATCTCTACTCCTCTACTACCTTGCTCTCTTCACCTCTGCTCTCCTGTGTTCTTCTTATCTCTTCACCTCTACTTTTCCCTTCTCTTATCCCCTGGATTATTTACTTCTGTTCTCCTCTGTTCTATTCATCTCCTCTTCTTTATGATTCTTGCTCTTATATTCTCCTCTGTCCTACCTCCTCTGCTCTCCTTTCCTCTCCTCTACCCTGCGTTCTTCATCTCTGCTCTCCTCTGTTCTTATCTTCTCTCCTGTACCTTTTTCTTCTCTTCCCTGAACTCTCTTATATTCCCTACTGTCCTACCTGATCCGCTTTCCTTTTTTTTCTCTCTTTTCTGGTCTCCTCTCCCCCGAAATTTTCACCTCTGTTCTCCTCTTTTCTTCTCATCTCTTTTCCTTTGCTTTTTCGCTTATATTCTCCTCTGTCCTACCTCCTCTGCCCTCCTTTTTGGTTTGCTCTCCTTTCTTCACCTCTACCCTGCTTCCTCCACCTCTGCTCTCCTGTGTTCTTATCCCTTCTCATCTTTTTTCTTCCCCCTTCCCCTGAACTTTCCTATATTCTCCACTGTGTTACTTGATCTGCTCCCCTTTTGTTTTTCACCTCTGTTCTCCTCTGTTTGCCTCATCTCCTCTCCTTTACTTTTCTTTCCCTTATATTCCCTTCTGTCCTACCTCCTTTTGTTTTGCTTTCTTCTGTTCTCCTCATCCCAGCTCCTTTCACCTCTGCTGTCCTCTGACATGAGCAGAAAGTGTCCTCAAAAGGGCAGAAGTGCCCAAGTAAAATTTGTTTCTTAGATCTCTGGAAGGAGAATGCAATATTGGTGAATAATACTCTACAGCACTGCTGAGGACACCCTCCCCAGTCGATACCAGACTTGGGACACGCCTTTCCTGCAAAAACTCCCACCGTGCTTTTTCGGTGTATCAAAACTTTTTATTCTAATAAAGATTGTATTGTGCAATTCCTTGATATTGCCTTTTTCATCATTATTTCTGGGGAACAGGTTTTATTTAGGGACATGGGGACACTTTCTGCCCATGTCTGATGGCCATATCAGCACCTACCACCCAGAAGGTCCAGGTCTTGACGATCCTAGGCAGTGAGCATGACTACCTAGATATTCGTTAATATTGCATTGTCCATCTTTATTAAACTGGTTTTATTTGGGTGCATGGAGAAAATTTCTGTCCATGTCTGGTGGCCATATCAGCACCTACCACCCAAAGGGTCCAGGTCGTTTAGCTACCTCGGCATTGAGCATGAACACCAAGCTATTCCTTGATATTGCATTTTCCATCTTTATATTGGGGAAACAGGTTTATTTGGGGACACGAGGACACTTTCTACCCATGTCTGATGGCCATATAAGCACCTACCACCCAGAAGGTCCAGGGCATTGATCTCCCGCAGCATTCCGCATGACCACCAAGCTTTTCATTGATATTACCTTTTCCTTCTTTATTTCTGGGAAACGGGTTTTATTTTGGTGCACGGGGCCACTTTGTGCCCATGTCTGATGGTCATTTCAGCACCTACCACTCAGTGGGTCCAGGCCTTGATCTCCCTCAGCATTAAGCATGACCACCAAGCTATTCCTTGATATTGCATTTTCCATTTATTTTTTGGGGTTTTATCAAGGGATGCAGAAACACTTTCTTCCGATGTCTAATGGCCACATCAGCACCTGCCACACAGAGTGTCCAGGTCGTTGATCTTCTTCAGCATTAACCAGGACTACCAAACTCTTCCTTGATATTGCATTTTCCATCATTATATTGGGGAAACAGGTTTTATTTGGGGACATGAGGACACTTTCTGCCTATGTCCGTTGGCCATATCAGCACCTACCACCCAGAAGGTCCAGGTCTTGACGTTCCTAGGCAGTGAGCATGACTACCTAGATATTCGTTAATATTGCATTGTCCATCTTTATTACTTGATTTGTTGTAGCCGTATTAGTGCAATTGTGACAGAGAAAATTAAGTACTGTCCGTGATACTTTTTTTATATGCACTAACATACAATTTTTCAGGACAAGCTTTCGGGGTAGCTTTCGGGGCAGTACTGCTTGGACCTTGAAGAAGGGGACATACCCCGAAAGCTTGTCCTGAAAAATTGTATGTTAGTGCATATAAAAAAAGTATCACGGACAGTACTTAATTTTCTCCATCTTTATTAAACCGGTTTTATTTGGGTGCGTGGAGAAAATTTCTGTCCATGTCTGGTGGCCATATCAGCACCTACCACCCAGAGGGTCCAGGTCGTTGAGCTACCTCGGCATTGAGCATGAACACCAAGCTATTCCTTGATATTGCATTTTCCATCTTTATATTGGGGAAACAGGTTTATTTGGGGACACGAGGACACTTTCTGCTCATGTCTGATGGCCATCTGTATTCCCGGGAAACAGGTTTTATATGGGGATGCAGAGAAACTTTCTACCCACATCTAATGACCACATCAGCACCTGCCACCCAGAGTGTCCAGGTTCTTCAGCATTAACCATGACTACCCAACTTTCCCTTGATATTACATTTTCCATTTTTATATTGGGGAAACAGGTTTTATTTGTTGACATAAGGACACTTTCTCCCCATGTCTGATGGCCATATCAGCACCTAACACCCAGAGGGTCCAGGTCTTGATCTCCCTCTGCATTGAGCATGACCACCAAGCTATTCCTTGATATTGAACTTTCCATCTTTATAAAATAGGTTTTATTTGGGTGCACAGAGATAATTTCTGCTCATGTCTGCTGGCCATATCATCACCTAGCACCCAGAGGGTTCAGGTCTTGATCTCCCTCAGCAGTGATCATGACCACCAAGCTATTCCTTGATATTGCATTTTCCATCTTTATTTTGGTGAAACAGGTTTTATTTGGGGACATGAAGATGCTTTCTGCCCATGTCTGGTGGCCATATTAGTACCTACCACCCAGAAGGTCCAGGTCTTGATCTCCCCCAGCACTGAGCACGATCACCAAGCTATTCCTTGATATTGCATTTTCCGTCTTTATAAAACAGGTTTTATTTGGGTGCATGGAGACAAATTCTGCCCATGTCTGGTGGCCATATCAGCACCTACCACCCAGAGGGTCAAGGACTGTGATATCCATCAGCATTGAGCATGACCACCAAGCTATTCCTTGATATAGCATTTTCCATCTTTATTTCTGGGAAACAGGTTTTATTTGGGGACATTAGTACACTTTCTGGCCATGTCTGATGGCCAATTGAGCATCTACCACCCAGAGGGTTCAGGTCTTAATCTCCCTCAGCACTGATCATGACCACCAAGCTATTCCTTGACATTGCACTTTCCATCTTTATAAAACAGGTTTTATTTGGATGCGTGGAGACAATTTCTGCCCATGTCTGGTGCCCAAATCAGCACCTACCACCCAGAGGGTGCAGGTCTTTGATCTCCCTCAGCATTGAGCATGACCCCCAAGCTATTCCTAGATATTGCATTTTCCATCTTTATTTCAGGGAAACAGGTTTTATTTGGGGACAGGAGGACACTTTCTGCCCATGTCTGAAGACCACATTAGCACCTACCACACAAAGGCTCCAGGTTGTTGATCACCCTTAACATTGAGTTTGACCACAATGCTAGACAGAGGTCAGCATTGAGATAAATGTATTTTCCACTAGCCCACATCTAGGTTGCAGACCTATTGCAGAGGTCAGGGAAGGGACACCACTCTTTTTTTCTCACGCTACCTCTCCATCAAAGGACAACTTAACCCCGGAGTTGATCTTTAACTATTTTTTAATTTTAATATTTTTTTAAAATCTTTAAAGGAATACACACGTGCATTGCATGGTGAGTTTTTTTAAATATCTACCTGGAGTTCAGCTTTAAGATCGACTACTAAAGTAAAAGTAATTTGGTGTGTAAACAAAACGCATCTCCAGCACCAATCTACGGCCCTGGTCAGGGCTCAGATCTTCTGGCCTCGAACCGGTTAGGATTTCTTTTTCTCCAAACCGTAAATGAAATCCGCACAGCGCTGCATCTATTATTATCGCCCCAATGTTATTTTTAAATCCGTTTACCCAGCACAACTCCCCCCATCCTATGATTGGAGCTGTCACCCAGCATTATGTATTTGTGTTAATAACCACCTCGATTGCCGATCGTTTTTATGAATTCAATTTTTCGGATTAATCGTGTCATTGCGCGGCGCGGGGGGAAAAAATCAGGTTTGATTTAGAGAAGAATGGCGTCTCAGGTCCTTTCCCTGGAAACCCATCTGCTACCGTCCTTATGAATTATGTAGTGTATGTATACAGCAGATGTAATTCTCTGGCCACGCGAATATCATTAGCGCCATCATTTATACACAAAGCGCTGGCGTATTCTGTAGCTCCGTACAATGGGGGAATCATTTTTTCCCCTCCAGGTGATTGACATTCTTCTGTACAATTCAAGCTTTAATTTTTTTTTTTGGGGTCCCCTGAAGTGGGTCTTTACAAGTCTGTATGAATACATTTTTTCGACATGTCCCAATATAGAGCGATCGTTCAATTTTGTTTCAATAAGGCCCGTTCACATTCACGCGTTCCCGCTTGCGTTTCTTTTTGCTCAATTTTTTTTTTTATGTTACCTTCTTTTTAAAAAAATGTTAATGTTTTCATTTTGTTTTTATTTAAATTTTTTTTAACTATTATTATTATTTTTAATTATCTTTTTTTTTTTATTCTCATTTTGTTTCAATAAGGTACGTTCACATTCACGTGTTCCTGCTTGCGTTTCTTTTTGCACATTTTTTTTCTTTACATTACCTTTTTTTTAAAACATTTTTTTAACAATATCATTTTTTTTTTTCATTTACATTCTTTTTTTTTTTTCATTTAAGGATGTGGAACAGATACAGTAATAGGGTAACTTCGCCCAACTTACAATCAGTAGTAAACATCATAAGCACAACCAATACTCCTCATTTACATTTATTTATTTATTCATTTATTTATTTATTTTACTTTTTTTTATTTTTTTTATTATCATTTTGTTTTAATAAGGCATGTTGACATTCACACGTTCTCGCTCACATTTCTTTTTGCGCATTCCCGCACGTCACGAATAGGGCAGTCCATTCACTTGAGATCCCATTTACACCTTATGTAACCGGAACGCACGTTCCCACTCACGATGCATTTTTCCCACATAGGGCAGCCCATTCACTTGAATAGGGTGCTCTATGCGCAGCAAACGCATAGAGCCAGGTGCAGGTAAGGACAGGCGTTTTGACGTGATTTTTTACTACAAAACGTGGGAAAACTAAACTAAGCTTGGGGGTTGGGGGTGCCATTAAGAAATAATGGCACCACAAGTGCTCTGTGCGTTTTGCCACGTTTCTGAAAATGAGGGCAGAATGCGTGATTCTGCCCCCATTTTTATAGTAACCGAGTGTGAATGGAGCCTAGATGGGCTGCCCGATGTGTGACAAATGAGCCAAAGAAGCTCATGTACCAAATTTGGAGGCACACGTTTTGCTGTGGTGATTACGCGTTTTGTCCCACGACACACACACAAAGTGACGGGTTGACTTTTCAGACAAACCAGGGGGGGGGGGTTGCCATCACTGACATCCTTCTGAAAATGCTGGTAGTCATTCTGAGCCTCTAGCTTCAATACTTCCCATGCCTCTGACCCAAAACAAGCGTGCAGATTCAGAAAGTTAGAGGCCCTCATCATGTTCCCGGTCTGTTAGGCTATTCTTGCAAAATCTGTAAAAATTTTGGCTGTTTCCCATGGCAACCACCCGATGGCTATCTCTTCCCTTTGGCTCACTTTTCCATAAATAATTGGCAGGAATTTTGTTTGTGATATTGTGTCTGGTCACCAAGGAGTCTGAAGGGGAATCTCTTTTGGTTGGCCGTATCAACCAGTTAGATCCTCCCTTTCGTTAGCCACAATGCACTGGAGACATGGGAAGGAAAAATGGTTGCTAGGGGCAACAAGAGAGCCATTCCTTCATTATTCCTTCATTGTCTGAATGCTATGAGTAACACTGGATTCCTTCCTCCATCACTTCCTTCATCGCCTAGTCAGTAGGGGCAACAAGACAGTTCTTCCTTCATCTCTTTGTCCCTAAGAGCCTCACCTTCATCATTTGGTCATAAGTATTTCTTTGATCGATTGGTCACTAGGGCAACAAGAGTCCTCCCTTCATCACTTGGTTAAACAAGGGGCAACAAGAGGGTAATTTCTTCATCACTTGGTCGCTAGGGGCAAAAAAACAGCCCTTCCTTAATCACGTGGTTTCTAAAGGCAGCAAGAAAGCCCTTCCTGCATCACTTGGTCCTTAGGGCCAATAAAAGTAATTCTTCCATCAATTACTAGCAGAAGCAAGAAAGTCACTCCTTTATCACTTTGTTACTAGAGGCAACAAAACAGTCCTCCCTTCATTACTTGGTTCCTAGGTGCAACAAGAGCCTTTGCTTCATCACTTAGTCAGTAGGGGCAACAAGACAGTCCTCCCTTCATTGCTTGGTTACCAGGGGTAACAAAAGGGTCCTCCCTTCATCATTCAGTCGCTAAGTGTTAGGAGACATTCCTTCCTTCAATAGTTGGTCTCTATGGGCATTAAGATAGTCCTCCCTTCAACATTGGGTTCCTAGGGGCAACAAGACAGTTCTCTCTTTTTCACTTGGTCTCGAGGGGCAACAAGACAGTCCTCCCTTCATCATATGGTTACCAGAGGTAACAAATGGGTCTTCTCTTCATCACTCACTCGCTAGGTGTAACAAGACATTCCTTCCTTCATCAGTTGGTCTCTATGGGCAAGAAGACAGTTCTCCCCTCATCACTTGATCTTTATGGGCAACAAGACAGTTCTCCCCTCATCACTTGATCTTTATGGGCAACAAGACAGTTCTCCCTTCATCGCTTGGTCTCTATGGGCAACAAGACAGTTCTCCCCTCATCACTTTATCTCTAGGGGCAACAAGACAGTCCTCCCCTCATCACTTGGTCTCTATGAGCAACAAGATGATTTTCCCCTCATCAGTTGGTCTCTATGGGCAACAAGACACTTCTCCCCTCATCACTTGGTCTCTACAAGCAACAAGACGGTTTTCCTCTCATCACTTGATCCCTATGGGCAACAAGACAGTTCTCCCTTTATCACTTAGTCTCTACGGGCAACAAGACAGTCCTCCCTTCATCACTTTCTCTACGGCAACAAGACAGTTCTCCCCTCATCACTTGATCTCTAGGGGCAACAAGACAGTCCTCCCTTTATCACTTGGTCTCTACAGCAACAAGACAGTTCTCCCCTCCTCACTTGATCTCTAGGGGCAACAAGACAGTCCTCCCTTTGTCACTTGGTCTCTATGAACAACATGACGGTTTTCCCCTCATCACTTGATCTCTATGGGCAACAAGACAGTTCTTACCTCATACCTCGATCTCTAGGAGCAACAAGACAGTTCTCCCCTCATCACTTGGTCTCTAGGGGCAACAAGGCAGTTCTCCCCTCATCACTTGATCTCTAGGGGCAACAAGGCAGTCCTCCCTTCATCCCTTAGTCTCTATGGTCAACAAGACAGTCCTCCCTTCATCACTTTCTCTACGGCAACAAGACAGTTCTCCCCTCATCATTTGATCTCTAGGGGCAACAAGACAGTCCTCCCTTTATCACTTAGTCTCTACGGGCAACAAGACAGTCCTCCCTTCATCACTTTGTCTCTACGGTAACAAGACAGTATTCCCCTCATTGCTTGGTCTCTATGGGCAACAAGACAGTTCTCCCTTTATCACTTGGTCTCTATGGGCCACAAGGCAGTTCTCCCCTCATCACTTGGTCTCTACAGGCAACAAAACAGTTCTCCCCTCATCCCTTGGTCTCTAAGGGCAACAAGACAGTTCTCCCATCATCACTTGATCTCTAGGGGCAACAAGACAGTCCTCCCTTCATCACTTGGTCTCTATGAGCAACATGACGGTTTTCCCCTCATCACTTGATCTCTATGGGCACCAAGACAGTTCTCCCCTCATCACTTGGTCTCTAGGGGCAACAAGGCAGTTCATCCCTCATCACTTGATCTCTAGGGGCAACAAGACAGTCCTCCCTTCATCCCTTAGTCTCAACGGGCAACAAGACAGTTCTCCCCTCATCACTTGATCTCTACGGGCAACAAGACAGTCCTCCCTTTATCACTTAGTCTCTATGGGCAACAAGACAGTCCTCCTTTCATCACTTGGTCTCTACGGCAACAAGACAGTTCTCCCCTCATCCCTTGGTCTCTAGGGGCAACAAGACAGTTCTCCCCTCATCACTTGATCTCTAGGGGCAACAAGACAGTCCTCCTTTTATCACTTAGTCTCTACGGCAACAAGACAGTCCTCCCTTCGTCACTTGGTCTCTATGTGCATCATGACGGTTTTCCCCTCATCACTTGATCTCTATGGGCAACAAGACAGTTCTCCCCTCATCACTTGGTCTCTAGGGGCAACAAGACAGTCCTCCTTTTATCACTTAGTCTCTACGGCAACAAGACAGTCCTCCCTTCGTCACTTGATCTCTATGGGCAACAAGACAGTTCTCCCCTCATCACTTGGTCTCTAGGGGCAACAAAGCAGTTCTTCCCTCATCACTTGGTCTCTATGGGCAACAAGACAGTCCTCCCTTCATCACTTTCTCTACGGCAACAAGACAGTTCTCCCCTCATCATTTGATCTCTAGGGGCAACAAGACAGTCCTCCCTTTATCACTTAGTCTCTACGGGCAACAAGACAGTCCTCCCTTCATCACTTTGTCTCTACGGTAACAAGACAGTATTCCCCTCATTGCTTGGTCTCTATGGGCCACAAGGCAGTTCTCCCCTCATCACCTGGTCTCTACAGGCAACAAGACAGTCCTCCCTTCATCACTTGGTCTCTATGGGCAACAAGACAGTTCTTCCCTCATCACTTGGTCTCTATGGGCAACAAGACAGTTCTTCCCTCATCACTTGGTCTCTATGGGCAACAAGACAGTCCTCCCTTTATCACTTTTTAGGGGCAACAAGGGAAGCTTGCTTGTCTTTCAAGATCAATTAATAAGAGTCCACAAAGTGCAGCAGTTCATACTAAGCAAACAATTCAGTTTCCCATACTCATATGAATTAGATATGATTTCTGATTGGTTGGTATGGATTACTCCATCTTGCACATCACAGTTGCATTGTGTGTTTGTTTAGAGCCATTGGTCTGTTGTCTCTAATGAGAGCGATATAACTTGTCCTCAGTGCCGGAAGCCCAGAGGATGGAGGATTACATGGTACTTTGCAGGCTGTGACAGTAGACATGGAGTGATGTATTGTCTGCCCAGATAACAGCACTCCGGCTTTGATTGAACTGAGGGGGTAGATGGTAATTAAGTCTGACTTAATCTGAGCTGTAATTGGCCTGTAATATTGTTACCAGCCTAGAAGAGCGGCACAAGTGCTGTTGTGACAACCAATTACCAGTGATACCATGCAAATTGGCAACGTACAATATAACCAGGAACATCTATTGATGTCAGAGGAGAAAGCCGGTTCTTAGGTATGCACAGATGTGAGATGTTTGCTGCCCAATCTTGTCAGTTTTGGCCAAGTTGGATAATTATTCTCTTGCTTGTGGATCTCCCAACCAATCATTCCCAAACTATGGAGAAGAACTACTTTTCCTACTAATCGTTACCATTTGCTACCAGATAAAGCAACCACAGGAGGTGTCTACCCATACTTATTCTCTGCTAGAGGAGGTCTCTACTCATACGTATTCTCCATAAGCATAAGCTTGCAACCAAAACTATAAGCATGCTGGGACAATATGAACAAGCATGTAATGGAACAATCCTCAAAAAAAATGTTCATCGATTTGACCATACCCTCACAGACCATTGTCTTCTAATATTTGGGCTCAGCACTTAGCAGGAGCAGGATGGAAGAGGGCTTAGAAAAAGATGCAAATGCCCTCAGGGTATTGGTATTCTGGTATTGAGAATTAGGGATAGCCTCCTTTAGCCTGGCACATACCAAGGATATGAGAGATAGTTTTGGCCAGATTAACATTCGCCAATGTGTCAGGGGACAGTGCCCAACCATAGAGGGTACTGCACCTCCTGGTTAGCCCATCTTGGTTAAAGAAAAACTCCCCCAGAATGTATTTTCATGACAATTCCTATTGTTTTCCTGCGATAAGGCCCAATCCAGGGAGATCTAACGTGAATAAACTTGTATGCTTGGCCAGTGCATGCATGAAAGGTAAGAAGAGAAAGGACGATTGGAGGGAGTGATTGAAAGAGAGGTAAAAGGAAAACATTAAAAAAAGCTGGAGGGATGAAAACGCGAAGTAAAGCAAAGCAGGAAAGGGGAAGGAAAGAAGGAAAAGAGAGAAAGGAAGGGAAATGGAGGGCAGCAAAAGGTGTGGAACAAAGAAAGAAAGAAGAACATAGGGGAAAGGAAAAGGAAAGAAAGGAAAAGAAAATAGGGCAAGGAGGGAAGGCAAGAAGGAAGGCAGCAAAGGAAGGAAAGTAAAAGAAGGTGAAGGAAGGAAAAAAAAGGTGAAGGAAGCAAGGGAGGGAGGGAATGTAGGATGAGAAAGATAGGTAACGAGAAAGAAGAAATAATAAAAGAAGGGAGGAAGAGAAGGGAAAGAAGTAAAAGAAGGGGTACAAAGGAAGGAAAAAGAATAGAGGAGAAAAGAAAAGGAAGAGACTTAATGAGGAAAGGATGGAAAAGAGGAGGAGGGGATAGAAGGAAGGCAAGAAAGCAGGAAGGAATGAAAAGGAGGCGAGGATGTAAAATAGAAGTGAAAAGGGAAAGAAGGAACAGAAGGAGAGAGAGTTATGCCACATACACACGACCAGTTTTGCCGTCGGAATAAACTCCGGCGGAATTCCGACAGAATTCCGCTCAAGCGGTCTTGCATACACACGGTCACACCAAAGTCACACCAAAGTCCGATCGTCAAGAACGCGGTGACGTACAACACGTACGACGGGACTAGAAAAAGGAAGTGCAATAGCCAGTAGCCAATAGCTTCCGTCTCGTACTTGCTTCAGAGCATGTGTCGTTTTTGGTAGGTCGAAACAGCATACAGACGAGCGGGTTTCCCGATAGTAATTAGTTCCGTCGGAAAAATTTAGCACGTGTTCTCTATCTAAGTCCGTCTGAATTTTCGACGGAAAAAGTCAGATGGGGCATACACACGGTCGGAATATACGATGAAAAGCTCCCGTCGGACTTTTTCTGATGGGTATTCCGCTCGTGTGTACGCGGCATTAGAGTGAAGGAAGGATAGATAGAAGAGAAAGAATGAGAGTTAGAGGGAAGAAAGGGTAGAACAGAAGAAAAGAACAAGCATTAGAGAGAAGGAAGGATAGAAGGAGGGAAAAGAAGGAAGGACAGAAAGAGAGTTAGAGAAAAGGAAGGAAAAGAATGAGAGTTAAAGGGAAGAAAGGGTAGAACAGAGGAAAAGAACAAGCATTAGAGAGAAGGAAGGATAGAAGGAGGGAAAGGAAGGAAGGAAGGACGGAAGGAAGGAAGGAAAGAGAGTTAGAGAAAAGGAAGGATAGAAGGAAGGGAAAGAACAAGAGTTAGAGGGATGAAAGGGAAGGAAAGAGAGTTAGAGGAAAGGAAGGATAGAAAGAAAGAAAATAACAAGAGTTAGAGGGATGGCAATGAAGAAATCCTGGACTGGATCTTTATTATAAATCGTTAAAATCGAACAAGAGTCACCTCATAAGGACAATACAGAGTGCAATAGCTAACGCTGAGTAAGCATCCATTGACGTTAGCTATTGCTCTCTGTATTGTCTTTTATTTATGAGGTGACTCTTGTTGGATTTTAACGATTTATAATGAAGATGCCTTATATCGGAGTGCGGCAGTCCAGGATTTCTTCATTGCCATAGACTTGCGCAGAGCCTGCACCTGAATCCAATCGCATAGGGTGGGAGCAACTGCATGAGGTCCAGAGGCTTGGTGAGCGGCATTTCCCTTCTAAGAGTTAGAGGGAAGAAAGGGAAGGAAAGAGAGTTAGAGGAAAGGCAGGATAGAAGGAAGGGAAAGAACAAGAGTTAGAGGGAAGGAAAGAGAGTTGGAGGGAAGTAAGGATAGAAGGAAGGGAAGTAGAGTTAGAGGGAAAGACGGATGGAAGAAAGTGAAGGAAATAAAGATGGAGGGAAGGAAGGATAGAAGGAAGGAAGGGAAAGATAATAAACAGGAATGAAGGACAGAAGGAAGGGAAGGAAAGAGAGTTAAAGGGAAGGAAGGAAGGGTAGGAAAGAGAATTAGCGGGAACGGGATGGAAGGACAGAAGGATGGGGAAGAAGGAGAGTTAGAGGGATGGAAGGATAGAAAGAAGGAAAGGAAAGAGTGTGAGAGGAAAGGAAGGATAGATAGATAGATAGATAGATAGATAGATAGATAGATAGATAGATAGATAGATAGATAGATAGATAGATAGATAGATAGATAGATAGATAGAAGGAAAGAAAGGAAAGAGAGTTAGAGGCAAAGAAGGAAGGAAGGGCATATGTGTTTGCAGGGGGTATGCCAGGTGTGCCTGGGCACACTCCTCTCCTCTTCCCCCAGCAGCTACGGGGTATGTTTCAGGATGGAGAGCAGGGAAAGTGGCTAGTAAATATGTAATTTACTGGCCCCTTCTTTTTCTAAAGGAACACAGTGAACACATTCACTCACTGTGTCCATTCATAACGGAAGCATAGTAAACTGTGTTTACTATGTTTCAGTTTGTGAATAAACAAGAAGCCACTCAGCACAGAGCACCTCCCATCCACTCACTGTCCAGTGCAGCCGAGGCTGCAGAGAAATGTGTGTTTGAGTTTTGGGGTGCACACCCTAATGCAATAGACTGCGCACACCTAGGAAGGAGGATAGAAGAAAGGGAAGGAAAGAGAGTTATGCCGCGTACACACGGTCGGACTTTTCACCTGCAAAAGTCCGACGGACGCCGCCGGACCAAGTCCGGCGGACAATCCGACCGTGTGTGGTCTCCATCGGAACTTCCGACAGACTGTTTAAAAACTTACTTCAAATCTTACGTCGTAACTCCGCCGGACTCAGTTCCTGATGGAAAGCCCGTTCGTCTGTATGCTGGTCCGACGGACCAGATACGACGCAGGAGCAGGTTACTGCATCTCGCGCTCGCTGCAATAGGAAAAACAAATTTTCCTATTGCGGCGAGCGCGGGGGGGCATCCCAAGCCCTTTGGTCTGGTATGGAACTTTAAGGGGAACCCCCTACGCCGAAAAACCGGCGTGGGGGTCCCCCCAAAATCCATACCAGACCCTGATCTGAGCACGCAGCCCGGCCGGTCAGGAAAGGGGGTGGGGACGAGCGAGCGCCCCCCCCCTCCTGAACTGTACCAGGCCGCATGCCCTCAACATGGGGGGTGCTTTGGGGGAGGGGGCACCTTGCGGTGCCCCCCCACCACAAAGCACCTTGTCCCCATGTTGATGAGGACAAGGGCCTCTTCCCGACAACCCTGGCCGTTGGTTGTCGGGGTCTGCGGGCGGGGGGCTTATCGGAATCCGGGAGCCCCCTATAATAAGAGGGCCCCCAGATCCCGGCCCCCCCACCCTATGTGAATGAGTATGGGGTACATGGTACCCCTACCCATTCACCTAGGTAAAAAGTGTCAATAATAAAACACAACACAGGTTTTTTAAATAATTTGTTAAACAGCTCGGGGGGGGGGGGGCTTATCCCTCCGATAAGCTCCCCGCCCGCAGACCCAGACAACCAACGGCCAGGGTTGTCGGGAAGAGGCCCTTGTCCTCATCAACATGGGGACAAGGTGCTTTGTGGTGGGGGGGCACCGCAAGGCACCCTCTCCCCCAAAGCACCCCCCATGTTGAGGGCATGCGGCCTGGTACGGTTCAGGAGGGGGGGGGCGCTCGCTCGTCCCCACCCCCTTTCCTGACCGGCCGGGCTGCGTGCTCGGATCGGGGTCTGGTATGGATTTTGGGGGGACCCCCACGCCGGTCTTTCGGCGTAGGGGGTTCCCCTTAAAGTTCCATACCAGACTTAAGGGCCTGGGATGCCTGCAACGGGGCTCGCAAGGTTTCAATCTCGCCAAAAAAAGCGGCGAGATTGAATTCCTTTTCTAGTCCCGTCTTACCCGAGTCACGTTCAAAATGAACGGACTTGTCCGTGTGTGGGAAAGTCCGTTCATTCTGAAAGTCCGGCGGAAGTCCGGCGGGAAGACCGGATTCCGGAAAGTCCGGCCGTGTGTAGGCAAGTCCGGCCGTTCAGAAAGTCCGGCGGTAGTCCGCCGGAAGTCTGGCGGCAAGTACGTCGGACCTAGCTTTCCAGAAAGTCCGACCGTGTGTACGCCCCATTAGAGGGAAGGAAGGATAGAAGGAAAGAAAAGAAAGCTAAAGGAAATTAAGAATATTAGTGGGGAAGGGAAAAGGAAGGAAGTAATGAGGGATAGAAAGAAGGGAACAAATTTAGGAGGAAAATTGTTGCGCAAGGAAGGAATGGAAGTGGAAATTAGAGATAGAAAAACAAACAAAAAAAGCTAAAATAAAACACAAAAGCATTTTTCTTTTTTTCTTTTTTTTTAATCGAATCCTTCAGGTTTTTTAAGAAATCATAAATAGTTTGTATCCTTTCTAAACACATAAAACATACTCAAAGTATTTACATTTTTTTTCATTTCAAGGCTTAATAAAGGTCGTTAGACGTAGCTACAAAAGAGGCTTTCACAGACGGGAACGGAGGTTGGACATGTACGCGGGTGGCCTGTCAGTCTCCTTTGCTCTGGGGCCATCGCACAAGTCCATGTGTACTTTATTGTCAAAAATTATTTGTTTGTTTTTTCTCATAAAAGTGCACAACACAGTAAATAAATAATGACATATAAATAAATTAATAAAATAAATAAATTATTTCCTGGCACATTAACCTTGTCAAAGAGGGTAAACATGAAAATCAACAGTAGTCGCGAAATTTGAAGATACTAAGTAAAACTGGTATAAAAAAATAATAGACATTTTCATCTAAATTATTTTCTGATTACTCTTATTTTTATAATTAACTTTTCAACCTTTTGAGTCTCAAGTTAGTTAGAAATTGTGGTGTGGGAAAACTCAATATGAAAAGTTGAAACATTTTGACAAATTTTGATAAAAGCCCATTCTTTTCCAATGCTCTTTTTCCATTGACTGAATGAAACCTTTCTCACTTCGCATTGAAAGGGATACATTTTCGAGACACAAACAGCCAAATTCTAAGAAATATAAACCTAATTTGGTAAAATTATCTGCTTAAATTTTGTCATTTACACCTAAAACTTTTTTTTCTACACAAATTACAAGATGTTATTAACTTTGGCCATGTGGTTGATGGACATTTAAGAGACTACTATTTTTCCACTTCATTGACTAACTAGAGTAGGTAGTATTAGTTGTTGTAGCGAGTTTGCTGAATAGATATTTGGCCATGGTGGAGCTTATTGGACATCGTCACCTTGGAAGTAAAAGCTAAACTTTCTTAAAGGATCATCCATTGGTCTCGTTGATCCACCAACAAAGAGCTAACCGGTCTACAGAGAGCTACGACCAACTACATACATACTCGTAAACGTAGACCCAAATCTTCCTAATAATAATAATCTATATATTGATTTTCCTATGAAAAAGTGCACATTTGAAACTATTCATCAATAAATTAGAACCTCCTGCTTAAGGAACAGGGTATTACTTCATAGACACCAATCTACTGTACATTTGGGTTGGTTTTCCTTCTTTGTCAGCAAAGGGGGTCAAGGGTCTTTCTATCTAGGACGTATTGTATGTTTTATACATGAGTGCCATATGGTGTACATAGGACCATATGGACAACTAGTAAAACTGGAGAAGATATGGAAAGAAATGTATGAGATTAATGAGAAACTTGGACAATTTCAGGCTTAATATGACAATAATAATCTTGAAATCAGGCCAGTGAGAAGAATATTGACCACTTCTGTTTCTTGCTTGACAAAGAAGGTTGCTGAATTCCTTTACTGTAGATGTGTGGCCAAATTTCCTAAAGATCTGTTCATCCAATGCTTAGGCTGAAAGGCTGGAAGTAGCTATGTAGACATGACTTAAGAAGACTCTAGTTCCTCTAAATGTTAAATCAAATTCATAAACTTCTCAACCATGTGTATGAGGGTGTTGGTGGGCATAGTTTTTGGTGTAAAAGTGCAACGTAACCGAAATGTATTCAATGACATGTAAAATTACTTGATCATATAGCAATTTATATTTTCTTTGCCTGATCCTCGAAAGGGTAAGAGAAATCTTTAAGGAGGGACATTTGGGTTGGTCACAAAACAAGGCGACACTTGACAGCTAAAACTTTTGTATTTAAGGACTCCGGCATTTGAAGGCTTTCACCCAAATAGTTGGTCTATGAGAACCATGAAAGGAATTTAGGTGGGTCTTTCAGAACCATGCCTGTGGGTATGTATGGTGATGGTTGGAGGAAGAATGGAAAAGACTTGACTTGGCTTTTGCATTCAAGGACTCCGGCATTTGAAAGCTTCCACCCAAATGGTTGGTCTATGAGAACCATGGTAGGGATTTAGATGGTTCTTTGAGAGCCTTGCCTGTGGGTATGTATGGTGATGGTTGGAGGAGGCATGGAAAAAACTTTTGTATTTAAGGACTCCGGCATTTGAAGGCTTCCACCCAAATGGTTGGTCTATGTCAATGAGAACCATGGTAGAGATTTAGATGGATCTTTCAGAGCCTTGCCTGTTGGTATGTATGGTGATGGTTGGAGGAGGCATGGAAAAGACTTGACTTGACTTTTGTATTTAACGACTCTGGCATTTCAAGGCTTTACCCAAATGGTTGGTCTATGAGAACCATGGTAGGGATTTAGGTGGGTCTTTCAGAGCCATGCTTGTGGGTATGTATTGTGAAGGTTGAAGGAGGCATGGAAGAGGAAAAGGGTAGGTGGTCTCTGAAAGGCAGGATCTTTACATTCTAGAGTGGGGAATCTACAAAAATCCACAAATGAGGGAAACATTTGGTCCCACAAATCTTCTCTGTCCTAGCATCTTAGTCCATAGCTGAATACAGCAGCATCCAATAAAGAGGGCACGTTGTAGCCCAATCAGGGAACCTCAAACCCATCAAACATCTAAAACGTGGTTGAGATAGGAGATGTAGCATATAGCTAGCCGAAGAATTTCGATCTTGGACAGTTTCTTGTCAGGAGGCAGAGTGGGGAGAAGCTTCCTCAACTCCGCAAAGGCCAAGTTGAATGCTTCCACCCGTATGCGCTCCCGGGTAGCGTGTGCCGTGCGATATTTGGCTGTTGCCCTCCTCCTACGGCGCCTCTCTTCCCGACTTAAGTGCTGAAGCTCCCTTTTGACGGCATCGCCGGCCTCGCAAATCCTGGTTTCTCCGCACAAGCTGAGTCCCCCAGCCTCGCCGAGTCCACCCCCGCCTCCGCAATCGCTGAACACAGACTCAGTCTCTGAATGGGCTGGGATTTCTGTCTGATCAGAGTTCAGCATCATTCCTCTACAGAAGGTTCCAAAACGTATCCTTCCAACAGCCCAAAAAAATTCTTCTATAAAGTGCTTCTGAAAAGTTGCTCCCCTCCGGATGTCATGAAACAAACCTTGTGGCGTGGACAAGCTGCGAAAGGCGTCAATCCCAGCAAGCCGTGGCAGATTTTTAATTTTTTTTTAGCTTGGAAAACGCACTTAAGAGAAATATTTAACTCATAAAAAGTGTTCAGCTGAGATTAACTTTTATTTCTATGCGCTGTGCTCTCGTTCTTGATGGTCCCCCTGGAACGAAGAGAAACAGAGAAATTATAGAAAAGGTTTCTTAATGGCTACGAAGGGAACTCTGCCAACATGAAAAAAAAAAGGAATTTAATGGGAATGGGAGGATAGTACATAGGAGGGAATAACAACATAAAAAGGAATAAAGCTACAGGAAAAAACAACATGATTACAAACTCGTAAACAGGGAAGCCAATAAACAGCAGATTGCTCATTGCATGGAAAATATAATGCTATTATTGATTTTAATTTTTTACGCCAAGAATTTTCATCCGGGAAAAGCAATTTTCATCCGGGAAAAGCAATTTTCATCCGGGAAAAGATTTGACACAAAAGCTTGCAATCTAATCCTCCTAGCATAGAATCAATAACAATACCAGGCTCTAACTGTAACTAATTTGGCCAAGTAATATGACTCCATTGTCACTTTGAGGCTTTGTTCACACCATCATAGCATGCCTGCGGTTCAACGCGTTTCTGTGCGGAGTGTGTAGGACAGCCCATTTATTTCAATGGGTTGTCCTACACGTGAGAAATGCTCAAAAGAAGCCATAGCTAAAAAGAAGATTTGAGAAATCATGCAGCATTTTAATGCCTGGGGCTCCATTCCCAGATCTTTGGGGGTGCCGTCCAAAAGGGCGCGTTATTGCTGTCAGTGGGAGGAATAGTGCCCCATTATTGGTGTCAGTGGACGGAATAGTGTCCCATTATTGGAACCAGTGGGAGGAATAGTGCCCCATCATTGGTATCAGAGGAAGGTATAGAGCCCCATCATTGATATCAGTGGGAGGAATAGTGCCCCATCATTGGTATCAGTGGAAGAAATAGTGCCCCATCATTGGTATCAGTGGGAGGCATAGAGCCCCATCAATGGTATTAGTGGAAGAAATAGAGCCCCATCATTGGTATCAGTGGGAGGCATAGTGTCCCATCATTGGTATCAGTTTGAGGCATAGTGCCCCATCATTGGTATCAGTGGTAGGAACAGAGCCCCATCATTGGTGTCAGTTGGAGGAATAGTGCCCCATCATTGGTATTAGTGGGAGGAATAGTGTCCCATCATTGGTATCAGTAGTAGGAACAGAGCCCCATCATTGGTATCAGTAGGAAGCATAAAGTCCCATCATTGGTATCAGTGGGAGGAATAGTGTCCCATCATTGGTATCAGTGGAAGGAATAGTGCCCCATCATTGATATCAGTGGGAGGAATAGTGTCCCATCATTGGTATCAGTGGAAGGAATAGTGCCCCATCATTGGAATCAGTGGGAGGAATAGTGCCTCATCAGTGGGAGGAATAGTACCCCATCATTGGTATCAGTGGGAGGAATAGTGCCCCATCACTGGTATCAGTGGGAGGCACTGAGGCCCAAGTATCAGGGTGTCATTGTTCTGGGACCCCGAGTGTCAGGGTGTCATTGTTCTAGATCCCCAAGTGGCAATGTGTCATTGTACTGGACCCCCCAGTGTCAGGGTGTCTTTGTTTTCGACCCCAAAGTGTCAGTGTGTCATTGTTCTGGACCCCCAAGTGCCAGTGTGTCATTGTTCTGGACCCCCAAGTGTCAGTGTGTCATTGTTCTGGACCCCCAAGTGTCAGTGTGTCATTTTTCTGGACCCCCAAGTGTCAGTGTGTCATTTTTCTGGACCCCATATGATAATATTTCAGATTCGCTGAACAAGGCGGTTGCTTTCCATATCTGTCGGATTACAAGTGCAGTCTGGTTGTATTTATCGGGTTGTGGCCTAGAGCCATTCTATGTGACATGACACTGAGTGCTGATTAGGATATTTTTTGGTATATTTATGGAAGTTGGTGAGATGTGTATTATGTGGCAAACTGTCTCTCCAGCTTCTGTGAGATGATAATAATATTACATCCGTAATAAGAATATTCAAAGTCCCAGGAAACTTTACTTGGCATCTATAAATTAGACGATGACACTTTTACCAGCTTCCCTTGTGGTGCAGGAGATGCTAATCCCCAAACCCAGGACGGACCTCCTCCATAAGTCATTTAGTGGTTCCACACCTTTGCCACTTATAACCTTCTGCAAGCCTGCTCTGCCACAATGTTCTGAGATAGAAGAACTAGCCACATGAAAACTAATATTCAAACTTCCGCATATGAATCTGACAGTTTAGAGTCATGAGAAAACCATAAAAAGAACATTTTGTCTTTATCACATAAGGAGACATTGTCACTATGTCCATGTATAGCAGTGGTCTCCAAACTGCGGCCCAGGGGCCAGATGTGGCCATTTGCATGCCTTTATCTGGCCCCAGAGGCATTATTCCTACCAATGACACCAACATTGGGGACATAATTCTTGCCATTGACACCAACAATGAGGCACACGTCCTCCCACTAATACCAATGAAGGGACACTATTCCTCCCACTGATACCAATGATGGGGCACTATTCCTACTACTGATACCAATGATGGGACACTATTCCTCCCACCGATACCAATGATGGGACACTATTCCTTCCACTGACACCAATGATGGGACACTATTCTTGACAAACTGACACTTGGGGGATCCAGAACAATGACACACTGACACTTGGGGGTCCCAGAACAATGACACACTGACACTTGGGGGCCAGAACAATGACACATTGACACTTAGGGATCCAGAACAATGACACACTGACACTTGGGGATCCAGAACAATGACACACTGACACTTGGGGGTCCAGAACAATGACACACTGAGACTTGGTGGTCCCAGAACAATGATACACTAACACTTGGGGATCCCAGAACAATGACACACTGACACTTGGGGATCCAGAACAATGACACACTGACACTTGGGGGTCCCAGAACAATGACACACTGATACTTGGGGATCCAGAACAATGACACACTGACACTTGGGGGTCCAGAACAATGACACACTGACACTTGGGGATCCAGAACAATGATACACTGACACTTGGGGGTCCAGAACAATGATACACTGAAACTTGGGGGATCCAGAACAATGACACACTGACACTTGGGGGTCCAGAACAATGATACACTGAAACTTGGGGGATCCAGAACAATGATACACTGAAACTTGGGGGATCCAGAACAATGACACACTGACACTTGGGGGTTCCAGAACAATGACACACTGACACTTGGGGGTCCCAGAACAATGACACACTGACACTTGGGGGTCCAGAACAATGACACACTGACACTTGGGGGTCCAGAACAATGACACACTGACACTTGGGGATCCCAGAACAATAACAAACTTGCACTTGGGGTATCCAGAACAATAACACCCTGACACTTGGGGTCCAGAACAATGACACACTGACACTTGGGGATCCCAGAACAATGACACTCCGGGCTCCATTTTGTCCCCCTCCCTCGTCCCCGATTATGTCCTTAAAGAGGGTATATAGTGGATACATTAGTCATGGGGAAATAAGATGTCAGGCTAATGGTAGGAGGATGAGGTGTCAGGGGAAGATGGTGGAAAACGTTAATGGTGAGAAGATCAGGCAGAAATGAGTGGAAGATGGATGATGGCGTGGGGGGAGCGGATATCGCTGTCATATACGAGGGTCTTCCTCTCTCACACTAAGTGGAGATGACAACTTGTACAAATGAGAGGGACAGGACGAGGCACCCATCGGTGTGACCGGGGGCCCGGGGGGGGAGAGCCAGGAATATAGATGGAAATGAAAAAGCATTTTTCTCTCCGGGGTCTCCTGAGACAGGACAGGTGGTGGATGGATGGGAAGGCGGAGGGGGGGAGGGGAGGGGGGTCTGGGGGTGGATATTAAATTAGCCCGTATGTCACCGAATCCACCAATACAGACATATGGAGGACACACAGCTGTGATCTACCCACAGTCTGGGGGAGGAGAGGTCTTCTATATGTCCTGTCTATGGAACATCCACAACTCTATACAACTCTATACACAACAACTAAACTTCTATCCATCTATACAATGTCATTACCTACTGCTTCAATTTACCTGCCATCTCTATTATATTTCTATCTATTAATCTAAATATATATCTAATATATATATATAAATATACATATATATGTATATATATATCTAATATATATATATAAATATACATATATATGTATATATATATCTAATATATATATATAAATATAAGATATATATGTATATATATCTAATATATATATATATATATATATATATATATATATATACACCTTCTATCTGTTATCTATCTATGTATTTATCTCTCCATTTATTTCTATCTATCTATTTTTTTTATCTATCTTTCTACATTATCTATTTATGTATCTGTATAATGTACCTACTGCTTTAGTCTAACTACCATTTCTTTCTATCTATCTATCTATCTATCTATCTATCTATCTATCTATCTATCTATCTATCTATCTATCTATCTATCTATCTATCTATCTATCTATCTATCTATCTATCTATCTATCTATCTATCTATCTATCTATCGAGGAGTGGAGCCCCCTGTGTATAGTAGAATAGTGGGGTCCTCAGGCTATATACAGTGCTGGAATAATTTGCAGTAATCTGCTCATTTCATGCTGTACAGAGTACTGACAGCTGTGCTTATCATTAACCCATTCAGTGCCAGGCCCCATAATAACTGTTGGCTTCTCCTGTGTGCCCAGTGCCAGGCGGCTCCCCGCTGATTGCCAGCTCTGCAGACAAACAACTCTTCACTTTAAAGGGCCATGGAACCCAAACAAGGTGAGAGAGAGAAATCTATCTATCTATCTATCTATCTATCTATCTATCTATCTATCTATCTATCTATCTATCTATCTATCTATCTATCTATCTATCTATCTATCTATCTATCTATCTATCTATCGATCGATTAAGCCCCCCCCCCCTCCTTATAACAATCCTCAGTACTGATCACATTCAATGGAGATTCCATCTTGGAATGAGTTTTGTTGATGGGGAATGTATTCTGCGGATGATTCCATATGTCTCGGCTCCCTCCTCGGTGACACGGACAGTGATTAATGGGAACACCCATTGTCAGGGAGTGGGGGGGGGGATGGGGGGGGGGTTTGTAGTCATACAAATGCCCTCTTTTCATGGCGGTCCTGGGAAGTTTATTGGATTAGCAGCTCTCGGGCGCAGCGATATGTTCGGGGCCCTCGCTAACCCCGTAATGTAATATTCCAGATTGGATTCTGCCAAAACCGAAGGGATGAAGGTGCAAATTAGACGGGCAGAAAACGCATTATGTCGTATTTTTTCCTGTATACAGCCGGGGCCGGCTCATCCCTCAGATCCTATTATCGCGTGATGAGGGGCCACATATGGGCCAATATCAGGACGCCTTTCCTTCAAATTTTTGTTGGAGGAAAGTTTGGCGGATCGGAAGATGATGTTTACACAAAAAAAAAAAAAAAAGAAACAAAGTTGCAAATATTTGTACGCTGCACCTGTAGATTTGTAACAAACAATAACAACTATTTTTAGAACGTAGACAAAGCTTTTATTTATAAATATTTTCTTTATTATTATTTTCTATTTATTATTTTTGAATATTTTCTTTATTATTATTTTCTATTTATTATTTTTGAATATTTTCTTTATTATTGTTCTCTATTTATTATTTTTGAAAAAAAAATGGGTTAATTAGTATTAAAACTTCTTGAATTTTTAAAAGCAGACCCCTCATTTTTTTATTTGTCTCTTGTATTTAGTTAGGCGACTGCCCTACACGTGGCACATGGGAACGCACTTAAAAATGCCCGTACGTTCAGTCGCCCCTGTAGCGGTAAAGCAAGCCTCGGGGATTCGTTTTCCGCGCTTCTCAAGCATTGAAATGAATGGTGCTGCCCTACACGAAACGCGTAGGAATTCACAAAAACGCATGGACGCGCCCGCGCTCAGTCGCACCTTGGAACACACTGAAAACGCACAGGGAACTCGCATTGCACTTGGTCGCCCCTATTGTGAAGGAAGACTCAGCGATTTGTCTTCTGCGTTTATCAAGCATAGGGCAACCTATTGAAATGGATGGGCTGCCCTACAACACACTGAAAACGCACAGAAACGCCTGTAGACTCAGCCACCCCTCTGTAGGGGGTGAAGCAAGCTTTAGGAATTTGTTTTCGCCGTTTATTGTGCATAGGGCACCCTATTGCAATGAATAGGCTGTCCTACCGCCGGCACATGGGAATGCAGGAAAAACGCATAGAAATGCGCCCACACTTGGTCGCACCTGGGAATGCACTGAAAACGCTCGGAAACGAGCGTGCACTCAGTCGCCTCTGTAGGGGGTGAAGCAAGCCTCGGGAATTTGTTTTCCTGGAGTTTATCGCGCATAGGGCAGCCTATTGAAATGAATGGCTGCCCTTCGCACGGCGCGTAGGAACGCATTGAAAACGCACAGAAACGCCCGTACACTTAGTCACCCCCTGTGGGGTTGAAGCGAGCCTCAGGAATTTGTTCTCCTTGCTTCTGAAGCATAAGGCAGCTCATTAAAATGGATGGGCTGTCCTACACATGGCGTATGGGAATGCAGGAAAAACGCATAGAAATGCACCCCCACACTTGGTCGCACCTGGGAATGCACTGAAAACACTCGGAAACTCATGTGCACTCAGTCGCCCCTGTAGGTGTGAAGCAAGCCTCAGGACAAAAAAAAATGTTCACGCTTCTAAAGCATTGGGCAGCCTATTGAAATCAATTGACTGCCCTACATGTGATGCATGGGCAAGCAAGAAAGACGCATGGGAATGCGTCCACAGTCGGTCCCACCTTTATTTTGCCCCACTCCATCCAAAGCTTCATGGATTTATTTTCTGTGCTTCTGGACCATAGGGCAGCCCATGATAATGAATTAGCTGCTCTATGCATGGGAATGCACGGACGCGCCCACGCTCAGTCGCACCTGGGAACACACTGAAAACGCACAGGAAACTCGCATTCGCGCTTGGTCCCCCCTTTAGTTGTGAAGCAAGCCTCAGGGATGTCCCCCCCCCCGCTTCCTGAATATTGAAATGAATTGGCTGCCCTACACACGGCACATGGGAATACAGAAAAAACGCGTGGGCATGCAGGAAAACGCTCAGGAAACTCGCAAGTGCTTGGTCACCCCTTTAGTTGCGTAGCAAGCCTCAGGGATTCGTTTTCTGTGTTTCTCATGCATAGGGCAGCCCATTGTAATGAAGGGGCTGCCCTACACGAAACGCGTAGGGATGCACAAAAAAAGCATGGATGCGCCCACGCTCAGTCGCACCTGGGAACACACTGAAAATGCACAGTAAGACTCGCATGTGCTTGGCCGCCCCTTTAGTTGTGTAGCAAGCCTCAGGGATTTGTTTTCTGTGTTTTTCTGCATAGGGCAGCCCATTGAAATGAAAAGGCTGCCCTACCACGAAACGCGTAGGGATGAACAAAAAAGGCGTGGAAACACGCTCAGCCGCACCTGTATTTTACCCCACTCCATCGCTGTTCTAATATCTGAGCTGAAAACACAGTTTTTTTGTATTCTTCACACGCTGGCTGCTGGCAACCGAATAGAACAGCAGCAGGGTGGCAAGGAGTTGCTCAGGCAGAGCCAGCCAATCAGTTATTCTGACATGGACACAGAACGTTTCAGCGGCCAGTGTGATTGGGTAGTACGGGTTATGATAAAGGAGTCTCTGTCACCTTGCCCAGTCCGCTCATCCCTGACCCACCTCTACTCACCTCTCCCGCACTCCCCCCTCCCCATCGTTCTCCTCCTTCGTCAGGGAATTTGAGGAATGCCCATTCTGCTGATTATGGAGGGATCATGTGACTTTCTCCCATGATGCAGTGCTTTGGTCTAAGTGGCCTGAACACTGCCACCTGGGGGAGGGGTAACCTCATCAGCTCTGTGTAAGCCCTATGGGTGGGGCGAAACGCGCCGAAGGGCGTAATAAAAGGCATATTGTCTTTTGAGTACATTTGATATACATCGCCATTGATTATAATGTAATGCGCTTTTTTACAAAACCGCCCAAAAAATAGGAAGCAAGCAATAAATTTCAACACGCAACACACTGCTGCTCATGGTATAAAGATAAGTCGTTTTTAGGTGATTTTAGCATGCAGGGGTCCTGCGTTGCAGCGCACATAAAACGTATTGGTGCGCGTCGTAGCAAGCGGCTCTTTAGGTCCCACCTTCTATGCAATTAAACCTGGCTGTACATATACAAATCCAATCTATCTCAATCTGATTGGACTTGCCATCAAAGTACAGAAATATATCAAATAAGAATTCACTGTTTCCTATCGACTGCTGAACAGTCGAGTCATAGCGACCCAAATGGAACGCGTCAGTAAACGCGATCGTCTTCTGGTTTTTGAGTTAATTCATTGCAAAGCATTCCATTCAATATAGAGACACACAGGAGTAGAGAAGTCTTCTGTAGAAGTCTTATAGAATGTTATGAAACAATGGAGGCATTGCCATTTCTTTGTACAGTCATGGAGTCATTGCAGAGTAACCCGCAGTGGAAAATCAACCAGTTTGGAGCATCCTATGGTCTGTGCAAGCCCTTGGGGGCAGTTTACCTGCTTTCTTTGAATTGGTTTTGATCATAGTAGCAATTGATGGCTTGTTGAAATTGTCTGAAAATTGTCATATATGGGCGGGATAAGGTTTTCCACAGCTACCTAACTGTCCCACCAACCTAACTTCCCAACTACGGTAAAAAGCCAACAGTATAGGGACACACAGGAGTAGAGAAGTCTGCTGTAGAAGTCTTATAGGATATTATGAAATAATGGAGGCATTGCTGTTACTTTGTACAGTCATGGGACCATTGCTAAGTAACCAGCAGTTTAAAATCAACCAGTTTGGAGCGTCCTATGATCTTTTCAAGCCCTTGGGGGCAGATCACCTTACTTCTTTTAATTTCTTTTGCTTATAGTAGCAATTGATGGCTCGTTGAAATTGTCTGAAAATTACCGTATCTGGGAGGGATAAGGTTGGTCACTGCTACCTAACTTTCCCACCAACCTAATTTCCCAACTATAGTGAAAGGCCAACAGTATAGAGATACATAGGAGTATTGAGCTCTGCTGTAGAAGTCTTATAGAATGTTCTGAAACAATGGAGGCATTGCCATTTCTTTGTACAGTCATGGGGTCATTGCTGAGTAACCAGCAGTGGAAAATAAACCAGTTTGGAGTGTTCTATGGTCTGTGTAAGCCCTTAGGGGCAGTTCATCTTCTTTCTTTTAATTTCTTTTGCTTGTAGTAGCAATTGATGGCTCATTGAAATTGTCTGAAAATTGTCATATATGGGCGGGATAAGGTCCTTCACAGCTACCTAACTGTCCCACCAACCTACCTTCCCAACTACAGTAAAACGCCATCAGCAAAAAGACACACAGGAGTAGAGAACCTTGCTGTGGAGCTCTTATAGAGTGTTCTGAAACAATGGAGGCATTGCCATTACTTTGTACAGTCATGGGGTCATTGCTGAGTAACCCGCAGTGGAAAATCAACCAGTCTGTTTAAATCTCTGGCTTTACATTTTCTCTTACGAAATTTCTAGTTTTTCCACTGCTGTGGGCTCGGCGATACAAGGGATTCTTGACTGCACTACATGGCAGCCTCGGGTCACCTGTGCCACGCTGAGTTTCAAGCAAAGACAAGTCTTGGCAGCAGTTGCTACCCATCAACAGCTGACTACTGGAGATCCTCACTGCCTGTGCTCAGGGGTGTTTCACAGTGTTAGAGACTGCGACTAAACCTGCAAGGAGTCATGGAGGGCATGCAACCCTTCAATCCGACTTCCAGCCTTGCACAGTCTTGCACAGTTGTACCGGCTCCTCTCCTGGACTGAAACGGCTTCCTCTGATTTCACTGCACACTGTAAGCTTCTCACCATGTGCATTAGAAGCTGCAGAAAGTCAGATAGAGCCTATCTAATTTCATCATCACATCATCTGGGCCGTCCTCCCCAGCTTGACTGTCCTTGGACCGCCCCTTTCCAGCCTGACTGTCCCTGGCCTGCCCCTTTCCAGCCTGACTGTCCCTGGCCCGCACCTTCCAGTCTGACTGTCCTTGGCCTGCCCCCTTTACAGCCTGACTGTCCCTGGCCTGCCCCTTTCCAGCCTGACTGTCCCTGGCCCGCCCCTACCAGGCTGACTGTCCCTGGCCCGGCCCTTCCGAGCCTGACTGTCCCTGGCCCGCCCCTTCCCAGCCTGACTGTCCCTGGCCCACCCCTTCCTAGCATGACTGTCCCTGGCCCGCCCCTTCCTAGCATGACTGTCCCTGGCCTGCCCCTTCCAGCCTGACTGTCCCTGGCCCGCCCCTTCCTAGCATGGCTGTCCCTGGCCCGCCCCTTCCAGGCTGACTGACCCTGGCCCCGCCCCTTCCCAGCCTCACTGTCCCTGGCCTGTCCCTTCCAGCCTGACTGTCCCTGGCCCACCCCTTCCCAGCCTGACTATCCCTGGCCTGCCCCATCCCAGCCTCACTGTCCCTGGCCCGCCCCTTCCTAGCCTGAATGTCCCTGGCCTGCCCCTTCCCAGCCTGACTGTCATTGGCCCGCCCCTTCCTAGCCTGAATGTCCCTGGCCTGCCCCTTCCCAGTCTGACTGTCCTTGGCCTGCCCCTTCCCAGCCTGACTGTCATTGGCCTGCCCCTTCCTAGCCTGAATGTCCCTGGCCCGCCCCTTCCCTGCCTGACTGTCCTTGGCCCGCCCCTTGCTAGCCTGAATGTCCCTGGCCCGCCCCTTCCAGGCTGACTGTCCCTGGCCCCGCCCCTTCCCAGCCTCACTGTCCCTGGCCTGTCCCTTCCAGCCTGACTTTCCCTGGCCCACCCCTTCCCAGCCTGACTATCCCTGGCCTGCCCCTTCCCAGCCTCACTGTCCCTGGCCCGCCCCTTCCTAGCCTGAATGTCCCTGGCCTGCCCCTTCCCAGCCTGACTGTCATTGGCCCACCCCTTCCTAGCCTGAATGTCCCTGGCCTGCCCCTTCCCAGTCTGACTGTCCTTGGCCTGCCCCTTCCCAGCCTGACTGTCATTGGCCTGCCCCTTCCTAGCCTGAATGTCCCTGGCCCGCCCCTTCCCTGCCTGACTGTCCTTGGCCCGCCCCTTGCTAGCCTGAATGTCCCTGGCCCGCCCCTTCCCAGCCTGACTGTCCTTGGCCCGTCCCTTCCCAGCCTGACTGTCCTTGGCCTGCCCCTTCCCTGCCTGACTGTCCTTGGCCTGCCCCTTCCCAGCCTGACTGTCATTGGCCTGCCCCTTCCTAGCCTGAATGTCCCTGGCCCGCCCCTTCCCTGCCTGACTGTCCTTGGCCCGCCCCTTGCTAGCCTGAATGTCCCTGGCCCGCCCCTTCCCAGCCTGACTGTCCTTGGCCCGTCCCTTCCCAGCCTGACTGTCCTTGGCCTGCCCCTTCCCTGCCTGACTGTCCTTGGCCCGCCCCTTCCAGCCTGATTGTCCCTGCCCCGCCACTACCCAGCCTGACTGTCCCTGCCCCGCCCCTTCCCAGCCTGACTGTCCCTGGCCCGCCCCTTCCCAGCCAGACTGTCCCTGGCCCGCCCCTTCCCAGCCAGACTGTCCCTGGCCCGCCCCTTCCCAGCCAGACTGTCCCTGGCCCGCCCCTTCCCAGCCAGACTGTCCCTGGCCCGCCCCTTCCCAGCCTGACTGTCCCTGGCCCGCCCCTTCATAGCCTGACTGTCCCTGGCCCGATCCGTCTTCGCATGCATTCGCAGGTAAGTGGGGACGCCTTTGACAATATAATGGCGCATCTGCAAAGGGGCATCACGTGTCAGGAAAGCACACAATTTTGCATGCGTTCCGGAGACGCAGAGATGCGAACCTAGCCTAAGGCTGGGATAACACTTTTGCGCTGTGGTAGGGCACAAAAGCGTGCCGGTAGTGCCTTGGGGTGCTCATCCTTAACCCAACGCACATCACCATCGTACGCGCATTTTAACGCACCACAATGCACAACAACGGCTGACCATGCGTTGTGATGTGCTAAGTACACGCACATTTTTTGGTGCATTTTTAGTGCGTTATTAGACAAATTCAACGCATGTAAGTAACACACATCAACACACTTTGTGTAACGCACCACCAGAGTCCATAAATGTTTAATTTGTCCCATACAGTAATTAGGAGCGATAAATTGACCAATCAGAGGGCAGCCTCCCGCAACCAAACAATTCCCATTCTCCGCGACGGTTCAGGCTGGTGAGTTTCCATTGGGCGGGGAGCGTTGAAGGAGCCCCCCCCCATCCTGTTCTAAAGACCGGCTCATTATCCTCTCCAGCTGATTAGCTCTCACAATGTGATTAAGACCCCTAAATTTCCCCCTCTCCAATCTAATTGGCCGTCGGCGAGCCTTTAGCGCCCTTATAGGACTTCCGAAACGCAGTCCTCCAAAGACAAATGCTTGTTATAAAGTCAAACGAGCCACCTTCTCATTATCTTCTTGTTTTTTTTTTGTTTTTTTTCTCTTTCAAACTCCATCCAACTTCCCCGCGCAGCGAAGATAAAACGTAAGAGGCGTCCAGTTTATGAAGTCTGAGTCGCCCATTAGAAGCGTTTACACGGCTCACTTGAGCCTCGTTAGAGCTGTTTATTGCTTAATGAAAGGAAAGTCGGGATTTAATCAGGATTATGAACACTCCCTGATTACTTATTAATACCAACCGGGGCGATATTTTTTCGGAATACAGAAAAAGATACAATGTATTAGTTTCGGCGAATTTAAAATAAAATCTGACAAGCCGGGAATGTTTATGTAAACGCGCCAAAGGATCCTCACACCTGGGCGACGCAAGAGGTACAAATAAATCATACCATTATGTTTTACTTCAACTTTTTTTTTTTTTTAATCAGCAAAGACCGAAAACTTTATCAGCAAAGAACGAAAATCACTTTTTTTTTTTTCGTTTTTATATATAAAATTATCAGCAAAGACCGAAAATTACTTTTTTTTATTTTTATTTTTTCAAATTTTTTACATTTTTTTTTATAACTTTATCAGCAAAGACCAAGAATTACTATATATATATATATATATATATATATATATATATATATATATATATATATATATATATACATATAACTTTTTTTTATATAGCTTTATCAGCAAAGATGGAAAAGGACTTTTATATAACTTACCAGCAGAGACCAAAATATTACTTTTTTTTTTATAACTTTATCAGCATAGACCGAAAATTACGGGGTTTTTTTTTATATAACTTTATCAATGACCAAAAATGGCTTTTTTTTTTTTAATCTCATCAGCAATGACTAAAAATTGCTTTTTTTTAATAATTTTATCAGCAAAGACCAAAACGACTTTTTTAAAATATATACACACACACTATATATATTTTTTTTTTATTTTTTTTTAATCTAACTTTATCAGCAAAGACCGAAAATTACCTCTTTTTTTATATAGCTTTATCAGCACATTACTTTTTTTTCTTTTTTTTATACCTTTATCAGACCAAAATTACTTTTTTTAAAATAAATAAATAAATATATAAATATATATATATATATATATATATATATATATATATATATATATATATATATATATATATATATATATAACTTTGCCAGCAAAGACCGAAAATTACTTTTCTTTTTTCTTTTTTTTTTGTTTATATAACTTTATCAGCAATTACCAAAAATGACTTTTTTTTGTATAACTTTTTCAGCAAAGACCTGTATGTCCTGCATGCGGGCAGCTTTGTTCCGTATCTCATACACGTCTCGACTGTCTCAAGAGATGCCCAGTTTTGCTGACAAAAATTCAACATCCCCCTCCCCCTAATATAACAGATTAATAACTGCCTCCAAAGGGCACATCTTCATTTTATCATCATAAAAATCTCAATAAATTACTGGGAACTGCTTGTGGCTCGGTGCACGCCCTGTAAAAAATTTGTACTAATTCCTATGGGGATGTTATTTGATGCCTGACTTTAAAAAAAAAGTACAAATAGCAAATTATTTTTATAATAATAATAATAATAATAATAATAATAATAATAAAAAGTCTTACTCTAACATGTAAACTTGCAAAATTTAAAAATAAACATCTTTAAAAAAAAGTTCTAATAAGAAAAAAAAAAGATATTTTCATTATAAATATTTGTATATAAACCATTTTTATGTGAAAAATGGGTGAAAGTTTTATTAAGAGGGCCAGTTTTATCAAGATTTTCACCCAAAATTCACACAATTTTCACCCAGGAGTCAACCATTTTTTATGTGATGGTTTTGTGACTCTTGGGGGTAAACATTGATAAATAGACTTCAAAATATTATTTTTATTTAAAAATGTTGCTGTTGATTTTTTAAATCAGATTATTAAGCTTTCACATGACTTTAAATGCATATATTTTAACTAAAGGGGCAATTTGTCAATGTTTCTACCCAAGATTCACACAGGGTTTCACCAGAGAGTCAATCATCTTTTATGTGAAAGTTTTCAAATAAAAAAAAATAGTTGATTTAATTTTGGGTGAAAGTTATATGAATCTTGGGGGTAAACATTAATAAATAGACCTCAAATTGTATTCTTTTATTTATTTATTTGTTTTTCATTTTGTTGTAGATTTTTGAATCTGATTATTAAGCTTTAACATGACTTTGAAGTTAAATATTTTTATTAAGGGGGGGGGGGCAACTTGTCAATGTTCTCACCCAAGATTTACACAACTCGAGTCATTTTTTTTATGTGAAAAATAGGTAAAAGTCTTTTGACTCTTGGGTGTAAACATTGATGAATAGACCTTTTATTTATTTTTTTGAATTTTTGCTGTTGATTTTTTTTATCAGATTATTAAGTTCTAACATGACCTTAAAGTTAATTATATTTTTTTATTAAAGGCGGGACCGTTTGCCAATGTTTACACCCAAGATTCCCACAACTTTCACCAAAGAGTCAACCATTTTTTAATGTGAAAAAAAAAATAGGTAACAATTTCTTGAATCTTGGATATCGCAATGATAAATATACCTCAAAATAATTATATTTTTATTTTAGAATTTTGCTGTTTTGCTGATTTTTTTTATTAGAATATTAAGCTTGAACATGATGTTGAAGTTATATATTTTTATTATGGGGCCAATTTATCAGTTTCCACCCAAGATTCACACAACTTTCACCCAAAAACTCTTTATTTGTTAAAGTTTTTTGAATCTTGGGTATAAACATTGGTAAATGAACCCTTTAGTATTTATTTTATTATTGTTTTTTTCTATATATTTTATAATGGGTGAAGGTTTTATGACTCTTAAGAGGTAATTACTAATAAATAAACCTCTACATATAAAATTATAATTTTGTTATTATTATTTTTTTATTTTATTTTTGTATTCTTTTTAGAATTTTTTATGGTGTTTTTTTAATCAGATGATATATTGTTTTTTATATATATATATTTTATAATGTGTGAAAGTTTTCTGACTTTTAAGAGGTACATACTAATTAATAGACCTCTAAATATAATTTAATTATTATTATTTTTTTATTATTATTTATTTATTTTATTTATTTTTTAGAATTTTGTATGCTGTTTTTTTCATCAGATGTTATATTGTTTTTTTTATATATATACATATATTTTATTATGAGTGAAAGTCTTCTGACTCTTAAGAGGTACGTAATAATTAATAGACCTCTAAATATAATTTTAATTTTAATGTTTTTATTATTATTACTATTTGTTTTATTTTTTAGAATTTTGTATGCTGTTTTTTCAATCAGATGTTATTTTTATTTATTTTTATATATATTTTATAATGAGTGAAAGTCTTCTGACTCTTAAGGTACGTACTAATTTATAGACCTCTAAATATAATTTTAATATTATTATTTTTTATTATTATTTATTTATTAGAATTTTGTATTCTGTTTTTTTTTAATCAGATGTTATATATTTTTATATATATATATATATATATATTTTATGAGTGAAAGTCTTCTCTTAAGAGGTACATACTAATTAATAGACCTCTAAATATAATTGTATTATTATTATTTTAGATTTTTTTTTCTTATCTTGTCTGCTGTTTTTTTTTAATCAAATTATTCATTGTGTCAGCTGTTTGTTTTTTTTTTTGTTTTTTTAGCTTTAACATGACCTTGTAGCTATTGTCTATGAGGGATAAAACAAATGTTTCCTTTGGGAGCTGCATAGTGACAGGGGAAAAAAAAATAAAGACTGCCCAAAGACACACAAAAAAAGGAGAGTAAATAAAATGGAAGATGAGAAATTGAATTTAAAAAAAAAAAATTTTTCGTTGAATGATTTTGTGAGATGAAACTATCATCAATTAAATAGAAAATGTTAAACATAAAATTTATTTTTAAATTAAGCAAAAAAAAATAAAAAATTGTTTTTGTTATGGTACAAGATTGCTGTTGTTCTATGTATATAATGATATAGAGATGTGTACAAAGATTTTTTTATTTTTTAGCTTTTTTAGCCTGATCTGTGTTCGCTTTTCACAGATTTGATAAAATTTTAAAAACAGAAATTGCCTACAAATCACATTTCTGGATTTAAATGGTCTCATCTACCTACATGCTGGATTAACGTTAGTTCTACATTAGCAACAGGTTATCATTTTATAGTTTAAACAGCAAAATGTAAAAGAAGGGATAAACTGGCAACAAAAAAATTGTTTGATGTGGACAATTTTAGGCAACTGCTCAGGAAGGGAAAAGATTTTTTTTTTTTAACGCCGCGTTTTTCACCAACAAAAGCAGACGAGAGTCGCACTTCAAGATACAAACAAAAGTCATGTGACCACCATCAGTACTAAAAGAAATATTTTGTCCACCAGTGCCCCTCCCCTTCTCCAAAGCGGCAGCAGCAGCGACTATTTGTAGATTGCAAGCTCTTCAGGTCCGTCGCTTTGCCGTTTAATGATCAAGTATGTATTTATATCAGTTTTGCTTCTTTTTTTTTTTTTAATGGTTGTTATTATTGAGCTGTAGTAAAAGTTATAAGCGTTTTTCTGCACATGCTAACCTAGGCAGACCCATTTATAGCCATGGCAGGGTGGGGACGGTGATATCGACAAAATGGGGGGGGTGAGATTTAGGTCACGCGTGTATCGATTTATTTCTTTATCCATCGCAGCTTGCCAAACCCTCAATGGAAGGACGGACCCACCGAAAAGGTCATAATAAGGCGTATAAACAACAAAACCAAACCCAACATAAAACCGAATATTGATACAATAACAAAAGCCAACAATTCTCTGTGTTCCCTTTTTTTTCCCCAAGCTACAAATGTAAACAGGGCTTATTGTAATGGGGTAGTATAAGGGGTACACTCACCAACAGGTAGCGCAAGGATTAAGACTCATGTAAGGGTAGGGTGCGGGTTAACATTCAGGTAGGGGTTAACACTCACAAAAAGGTAGCGCAAGGGTTAAGACTCATGTAAGGGTAGCATACAGGTTAACATTCAGGTAAAGGTTAACACTCACAAAAAGGTAGCATATGGGTTAACCCTTACGATACCCTTACTTGAGTCTTAACCCTTATACCTTTTCGTGAGTGTTAACCCTTACGCTACCCCTACTTGGGCCTTACCACTCAGGAGAAGGTAGCATAAGGGTTAAGACTCATGTATGGTTAGCATACAGGTTAACATTCAGGTAAGGGTTAACACTCACCAAAAGGTAGCCTAAGGGTTAACCCTTAGGCTACCCTTATTTGAGTCTTAACCCTTATGCTACCTTTTCATGTGTGTTAACCCTTACACTACCCCTACTTGGGTCTTACCACTCAGGAAAAGGTAGCATAAGGGAAAAGACTCATGTATGGATATCGTAAGGGTTAACACTCACGAAAAGGTAGCATATGGGTTAAGACTCATGCAAAGGTAGTGTAAGGGTTAACCCCTACGCTACCTTTGCATGAGTCTTAACCCATATGCTACCTTTGCATGAGTCTTAACCCATATGCTACCTTTTTGTGAGTGTTAACCGTTACACTACCCATACTTGAGTCTTAACCCTTATGCTACTTTTTCGTGAGTGTTAACCCTTATGTTACCTTTTCGTGAGTGTTAACCCTTATGTTACCTTTTCGGTAGTGTTAACCCTTACGCTGCCCTTACTTGAGTCTTAACCCTTATGCTACCTTCTCGTGAGTGTTAACCCTTATGTTGCCTTTTCGTTAGTGTTAACCCTTACGCTACCTCTACTTGGGTCTTACCACTCAGGAAAAGGTAGCGTAAGGGTAAAGACTCATGTATTTGGTAGCGTAAGGGTTACACTCACAAAAAGGTAGCGCAAGGGTTAAGACTCAGGTAAGGGTAGCATGGGGGTTAACATTCAGGTAAGGGTTAACACTCACACGAAAAGGTAGCATATGGGTTAACCCTACGATACCCTTACTTGAATCTTAACCCTTATGCTAACTTTTCGTGAGTGTTAACCCTTACGCTACCCCTACTTGGGTCTTACCACTCAGGAAAAGGTAGCATAAGTGTTAAGACTCATGCAAAGGTAGTGTAAGGGTTAACACTCAAGAAAAGGTAACATAAGGGTTAACCATTACGCTGCCCTTACTTGAGTCTTAACCCTTATGCTACCTTTTCCTGAGGGTTAACCCTTACGCTACCCTACTTGGGTCTTACCAGGTAAAGACTCATGTAAGGGTTACACTCACAAAAAGGTAGTGCAAGGGTTAAGACTCATGTAGTGGTAGCATACAGGTTAACATTCAGTTAAGGGTTAACACTCACATAATAACATAAGGGTTAACACTCACGAAAGGGTAGCATGAGGGTTAAGACTCATGTAAAGGTAGGATAAGGAATAACCCTTACGCTACCCTTACTTGAGTCTTAACCCTTATGCTACCTTTTCGTGAGGGTTAACCCTTACGCTACCCCTATTTGGGTCTTAACACTCACGAAAATGTAGCATAAGTGTAAAGACTCATGTATGAGTAGTATAAGGGTTAAGACTCACGAAAAGGTAACATAAAGGTTAAGACTCATGTATGGGTAGTGTAAGGGTTAAGACTCACAAAAAGGTAACATAAAGCTTAAGACTCGTGTATGGGTAGCGTAAGGGTTAACACTCACATAAGGGTAGCATAAGGGTTAATGTAAAGGTAGCATACAGGTGAACGGAAAGGTAACATAAGGGTTGACGCTCACATAGGGGTAGTGTAAGGGTTAACGTAAGGGTAGCATACAGGTTATCAACACTAACGTAGTGGTAGCGTACGGGTTAACACCGCCTATGCACACAATTTAAAAAGGTTAAAAAAAAAATCAGATATACAAACAGAAACAATGCAGCTTGGAATATTATTTCGAGGACCCTGTTGGTCCTCGCCATCGACACTGCGTCTCCTCGTCTATGGTCACCTCAAGCGTTTCCAAACACCCTATGACGATTTTATTGTCCTGAAGACCACAATTTTAACATTTCCAATTCAAAGTTGGTGTTTGATTGGCACGTAAAAATGTAAAAAAAAAAAAATAAATAAAAAAATCAGGTCGATTAACCCTTCGAGTGCTAAAAAGCGTAGAGACGCAAGACCGAGGCCCGGGAAACCGAGATCAGCAACTGCTGATGGTTGTTTACTAGGGATGGGGCCGTTACCACCCTAGACGGCGAGGAAACAGATGACTTGTCAACTGGGTGATTCCGGCGTAGAGGTGACAGATGTTCCATGCTGCGAGCAGCCGCACAACACAGAGACGGCCGCTAATACAAAATCCATAAACTTCACAGACAATGGGGGGACTTAACCCTTCCCAGACTGGGGGTGGGAGTGGCAGGATTGTCTGAGTGTGGGGAAATGTGCAAGGTTGTTAAATGAATGAGGTGGAGGGGGGGGGGAGGAGGAGAGGGATAAAGAAAGGACAGTGGAAGAGGGAAAGGACAAGAAATAGAAAGGAAGGAAAGGAGAGAGAGAAAGAATAGAAAAAGAAGAGAGCAAGACATAGGTGAGGAAGAAAGAGAGAGTGGGGGAGAGAGAGAGAGCAAGTAATAGACAGGAATAGAGAGAGAAAGGAAGTAATAGAAAGGAACAGAGAGAGAGAGAGGAAGAAAAAAAGAGTGTGAGAGAGAGAATGAGAAAGGGAGAAAGCAAGGGATAGCGAGAGAGAGGAAGAGATAAGTATGAAAACATAGAGAACATAAGAAAGAAAAAAGGAAAAAGTCAGAGAAAAAAGAAAGAAAGAGAGAGTTGAACAGGGAAAGAGAGCAACACATGGGGAAGAAGAAAGTGAGAAAGAGAGCAGAAAAGGGAGAGAGCAAGAGGAAGGAAAAAGAAAGAAAGAAAGAAAGAAAGAAAGAAAGAAAGAAAGAAAGAAAGAAAGAAAGAAAGAAAGAAAGAAAGATGAGAGTAAAAAAAAGAGAAGAGAAAGTGGAACAGGGAGAAAGCAACACATGCAGAAGAAGAAAAGTGAGGAAGAGAGAGCGGAAAAGGGGGAGAGCAAGAGGAAAAGAAGAAAGAAAGAAATAGTGAAAGAGAGAGAAAGTGGAAGAGGGAAAGACATATGGATGAAGAGAGGAAAAAAGGAGTAGAAAAGAGAGAGAACAAGAGATAAGAAGAAAGAGAGAGGAAGGAAAGAAGCAAGGAAGGAAGGGTGAGAGAGAAAAGATAGAGAGAAAAGAGATAGGAAGGAAGGAAGAGAGAGAGAACAAGAGATAGGAAGGAAGGAAGAGAGAGAGAACAAGAGATAGGAAGGAAGGAAGAGAGAGAGAAAAGGAGAAAGGAAGGAAGGAAGGAAGGAAGGAAGGAAGGAAGGAAGGAAGGAAGGAAGGAAGGAAGGAAGGAAGGAAGGAAGGAAGGAAGGAAGGGTGAGAGAGAAATGATAGAGAGAAAGAGAGAACAAGAGATAGGAAGGAAGGAAGAGAGAGAGAGAGAGAGAAAAAGAGATAGGAAGGAAGGAAGGATGAAAGAGAAAAGATAGAGAGAACAAGAGATAGGAAGGAAGGAAGAGAGAGAGAACAAGAGATAGGAAGGAAGGAAGAGAGAGAGAACAAGAGATAGGAAGGAAGGAAGAGAGAGAGAGAGAAGGAGATAGGAAGGAAGGAGGAAGGGAGGGAGAGAGGGAAGGGAGGAAGGAAGGGAGGAAGGGAGGAAGGAAGGGAGGAAGGAAGGAAGGAAGGAAGGAAGGAAGGAAGGAAGGAAGGAAGGAAGGAAGGAAGGAAGGAAGGAAGGAAGGAAGGAAGGAAGGGAGGAAGGAAGGGAGGAAGGAAGGAAGGAGAGAGAAAAGATGGAGAGGACGAGAGAACAAGAAATAGGAAAGAAGGAAGAGAGAGAATAAGAGATAGGAAGGAAGGATGGAAGGGTGAGAGAGAAGATAGAGAGAAAGAGAGAATGGAACAGAGGGAGAGCAAGAAATAGAAGAAAATAAGAGTGAGAAAAAGTGAGTGGAAGGGGGAGATAGAAAGAAATAGAAAAGAGAGAAGAAAAGGAAAGATAGAGATAGAAAGGAAATGAGATAAAGAGAGAGAGAGGAAAAATAGAAGAAACAGAGAGTGGAAGAGGGAGAGAGCAAGAGATGAGAGGGAAGAGGGGGATGGAGGCAGAAGAGAGAAAGAAAAGAGAAAAAAAGAGAAAGAAAGCAGAAAACAGAAAGAGGAATAGGGAGATAGATAGATAGATAGATAGATAGATAGATAGATAGATAGATAGATAGATAGATAGATAGATAGATAGATAGATAGATCAATCGATCATTTAACCCCTTAGAAGAATGACATCACACAACAAACACAACACTCCCCAAACTCCTTTGTTTACAAATAAAGCCAACTTTTTTTTTTCCAATTTTGGCCAAAATAACCCCCCCCTCCATGAAATGGACGTATTCCATTGCAGCCATCGATCGCAGCGCTCACCTGTACATGGTCGGTCGGGTAAAGTTTGGCGAATCTCTTTCACGTATCCATGTAAGGACCAAACTGCGCAGCCGCTGGTGGAGGGCGAGCTAAAGTTTCATTTGGAATGGGCCGGGAGGGCTGGAAGTTTCATGGCCGGGAGGGACGGACGGATGTCAGACCACGGAGGGAAGGACAGACAGACACAGACGCAGCCTCCGATCACCGATACACCCCATGAGTATAGGCTGCCATATATTTATATATGTGGTCAAACAGATCATACCACATGAGGGAGAAGGGCGGACGCTGATTGGCCGGCTCGCCTCCTTCCATCATACATATTAATCAGCTGGGAGGTAAAGCTATTGGCTGACACAATGGGAAAGCCCTTGGGATGGAGGGGGAGGGATTGGACCGGCTCCTGTGACTTTGGCTGTGGGGCAGAGGGATGCGATGGAGAGAGGACCGGGACTGGATGGGAGAGGCGGACATCTGTTCTCCATGCATTTTTCATAAAGGGAGGAAAAAAAAAAGAAAAAAAAAGAGGAGCAGAGAGCGACGAAAACGCAAGCCAGGGACCGTCAATCACCACGGAGTGACAGACAGAATGAGCTAAGGGAGACTATAACCCCCCCTCCCCCCCCCAGCACGGCGAAAACGTCATTTAAAAAAAAGCATATCGGCCCCGCGTCCAAAACCACCTACCATAATGGCGCGTGCGGTCCCACCGATCGATTTACCCCCCACCGCGAGCGGCGTTATTAAAGTTTCCGGCGAATCTGACGCGCGTTGATGAACTTTTTTGCACTTACGGAGAAAAAAAAAAGCGAGCGTCCGCCCGGGACGCCGTCAACGAGCCCAGCAACGCAGTTTCGTGCCGGCTTTGCATCGCTCTGTGCATACTTGATGCGGAAAATATGAAAGTGTTTTCTTTTTACCTACCGCGCTTGATGAACGTTTCGGTGTATTATTGCGTATTATTATTTGATGGCGGCGTGTCAGGCAGAAGGGAAACTGGAGTCTTTTGACTGATGTTGTGAGCCCAAAAAAAAAAAAAAAAGGTAACTAGTTTTTGAATGTTAGTTGCTGGAAAGTTGTATTTTACGTGCGTAGCGCGCTCTGCGTCAAGAGGGGACCTCGAGTTTCGGGAGGGGGGGGTTTAGATCGATAGTCTCAGGGGAATTTAGGTAAACTGGGTGGAGTTTTGTTTGCTAAAGCGCTACGTATCATAAACTGAGTTTATTTATAATAAAAAATTCCTCTTTTTTTTTTTCCTTTGTTGCGTCTCAGCACTGCCGATCTCCTGCAGCCTCTTTGCATCCACTTCCTGATCACATATAACTTCCTCATTGCTCAGCTGCACATTATTGCTCTGCCCCGGGCTGTCTATTAATGACACTCTATTGGAAGTCATCACAATTAAGAGACTGGGACACTGTGATGTCACCCTATAACAGGAAGTGCCTGAACAAGGACTGACGGGGCAGGATCAATAGATAGATAGATAGATAGATAGATAGATAGATAGATAGATAGATAGATAGATAGATAGATAGATAGATAGATAGATAGATAGATAGATAGATAGATAGATAAAAAAGATAGTACGATTGATAGATAATATAAATATTTATAAATAGATAGATAGTAAAAAAAGATAAATAGATAGATAGATACGATAAGATAAGATAAAATAGATAGATAGATAGATAGATAGATAGATAGATAGATAGATAGATAGATAGATAGATAGATAGATAGATAGATAGATAGATAGATAGATAGATAAGATAGATAGATAAGATAGATAAGATAGATAGATAGATAGATAGATAGATAGATAGATAGATAGATAGATAGATAGATAGATAGATAGATAGATAGATAGATAGATAGATAAGATAGATAGATAGATAGATAGATAGATAGATAGATAGATAGATAGATAGATAGATAGATAGATAGATAGATAGATAGATATGGAATGAATAGATAGATAGATAGATAGATAGATAGATAGATAGATAGATAGATAGATAGATAGATAGATAGATAACAAAAAAGATAGATAGATAAGATAAGATAAGATAGATAGATAGATAGATAGATAGATAGATAGATAGATAGATAGATAGATAGATAGATAGATAGATAGATAAGATAAGATAAGATAGATAGATAGATAGATAGATAGATAGATAGATAGATAGATAGATAGATAGACAAACAGCAGGGCTGGAGTATGAGAGGAAGAAGCAGCACAAGGAGCCAACCAGGTCATGTGCTGACAAGAAAAATGCTGATAGGAGGAGAGTGAGAGAGAGATGAGCTCATCACTGGTCTGCTTCTCCCTTCACTGTCCAGTCACATCTTGGGGGCTGGTCCGTCCGGGATGACCAGAGGTCAGAGGATGCTGACCATCAGACTAAGGACATCTAATGGCAGAAAAAAGTACTGCAGGGGAAATCCCTGGATTAAAGATTAGATTTTGTTATTTCATCTTTTGAAGGCCCATTCATTTTTTATCTTTTTTTTTTTTTTTTCTGGCGGGACTTCTGCTTTAATATCTAATTAAATACATTTTGTTTACATCTCAGTATCCAAATTAGACTTGCTATCAGCCTCTTGCAATCTTTGTACGGCAGAGCTAAGTCTGTGAGAAGGAGAAGCAGTACAAGAAGCCAGTCAGTTGTGCTGCAGGTGCTCATGGAACATGTTGATAGGAGGAGAAAGCAGAGGGAAAGAGAGATGGGTTCTTCAGTCTCCTGCTTCTCCTTTGACTGCCCAATCATGGGCTGGGAGCGGGACAAGGTTTTCAAACGTTACTTAGGAAAAAAATCAGCTCCCCTTCATGCTAGACACGGCTGTACTGCGTGGCAGAGCTGTGTAAATCTCAGGACTGGATGGACAGGAATGCAAATGCTTTGGCAGGTAAAACACTTCCCTTGTATGTTTTCTAGCTGTGTATTTTGTGGTTTGCCTGGATTTGAGCTTTCAATAAATAATGACATGGTCAGCTTTTCCATTATTTATACCCTCGCCAGATTTACAGTCACCCAGAGACAACATTCACAAAGATAAATTAAAGGACAGATCTCAACCTTGGGAAATAATCTCACTCATCCTCTCCCTCAATGCAAGTCTGCCAGTCAGGTCTGACTGATTGAGAACAATGCATTCTGTGCTCGATGCTCCATCTCAGTGGGAGAAGTTAGAACCCCTGCCAGCAATGACCACCAGGACACTCAGAGAGAGAGAACAGGCGGGTATTTAATAGGCTGGTGTACGGTAAAACCCCAGTCAGGAGTTTATTGCTATTGGTGTCCCTACTAGGGTGATTGGCCCTCATTTCCTGTTCTGGTGACAACAGGAAAGGAGACAGCGTAAGCTCTACGTTAGATGTGCGATAAACAAATATTGCCAAATACAAAAGACGTGTGTGTTTTCACTTGGGGTCTACTAAAGGAAAAAAAATAATTCGCTGAACGGATGTCACAAGCATTCGCCCAGCCGTCACAAATTTGCTTAATGTGATTTCCTACGATCGTCAGCGCCATCTAGTGGCCATATTACAGTACTTTTCTGATTGATGTATTTCAAGAAACATCTCATTTATGGCCACTAGATGGAGCTGGAGGTCAAGCAAAATAAATTTGTGATGACTGGGCGAATGCTTGTGACATTCGTCCAGCAAATTCTTTTATAAATAGACCCCTTTGGTGTGCTTTGAGTTTTTCTTCCTGTAATAAAAAACGATCACTGCTGCTCTCTCTCCTTGTGCAGGGTGACTGGTCTTGTCTCCGCCCCCCCTCCTGTAGTTTTCAGTAGTGGGTGGAGCTTGCTGAGCCTATCCCACAGCTCTGCTCTCCCTCCTTGTGCAGGGTAACCGGTATTGTCTCCACCCCCCTCCTGTAGTTTTCTGTAGAGGGTGGAGCCTGCTGAGCCCCTCCCACAGCTCTGCTCTCACTCCTTATGCAGGGTAACTGGTATTGTCTCCGCCCCCTCCTGTAGTTCTCTGTAGTGGGTGGAGCCTGCTGAGCCCCTCCCACAGCTCTGCTCTCTCTTCTTGTGCAGGGTGACTGGTCTTGTCTCCGCCCCCCTCCTGTAGTTTTCTATAGAGGGTGGAGCCTGCTGAGCCCCTCCCACAGCTCTGCTCTCTCTCCTTGTACAGGGTGACTGGTTCTGTCTCCGCCCCCTCCTGTAGTTTTCTGTAGTGGGTGCAGCCTGCTGAGCCCCTCCCACAGCTCTGCTCTCTCTTCTTGTGCAGGGTGACTGGTCTTGTCTCCACCCCCTCCTGTAGTTTTCTGTAGTGGGTGGAGCCTGCTGAGCCCCTCCCACAGCTCTGCTCTCTCTTCTTGTGCAGGGTGATGGTCTTGTCTCCGCCCCCCTCCTGTAGTTTTCTGTAGTGGGTGGAGCCTGCTGAGCCCCTCCCACAGCTCTGCTCTCTCTTCTTGTGCAGGGTGTCTGGTCTTGTCTCCGCCCCCTCCTGTAGTTTTCTGTAGTGGGTGGAGCCTGCTGAGCCCCTCCCACAGCTCAGCTCTTTCCCCTTGTGCAGGGTGAATGGTCTTGTCTCCGCCCCCCTCCTGTATTTTTTTTGTAATGGGTGGAGCCTGCTGGGCCCCTCCCACAGCTCTGCACAGGCTATGTTTAGCACAGTGATAATGTCACATGCTACTTTTACAAGGTAATATCTGAGTTAGCAAAAGCATTTAATGCTCACAAAGTGGATTTCCATCTTTTGTGTTTCCAATAATGACATAAGATGTGTGCTAGGTGAGAAGGAGCAGCACTTCCCCTTTAAACACCTGCACATTCGGGCGTCTGGGGACGGCGGTGCACTCACGGCGGCTTCTACTCCCAGAGGCAGTGCGGCAATTGCGGCTTATTACATTCCCAGCTCTTACAGGGTTACACGTCAATCTGTTTGTGTGCGGTGAGTCCGCAGAGAGCTCCCTCTCCATCTGTCACACCTACCTGGGTAAAGTCCTAATTAGGAAGCGACTATCGATCGGTCAGACAGCGCCAATCCCCCAACAACGTCTATTTGTCAGATTAGGCTTCATAAACCGCTGCTGAGTGCAGGGTGCTGAGTGCTTGTTGCAGGGTGCAGGGTGCTGAGTGCAGGGTGCTGAGTGCTTGTTGCAGGGTGCAGGGTGCTGAGTGCAGGGTGCTGAGTGTTGGGTGCTGGGTGCATGGTGCTGAGTGCTGGGTGCTGGGTGTTGGGTGCTGGGTGCATGGTGCTGAGTGCTGGGTGCTGGCTGCAAGGTGCTGGGTGCTGGGTGCAGGGTGCTGGATGCAGAGTGCTGAGTGCAGGGTGCTTGGTACAGGGTGCTGGGTGCAAGGTGCTGAATGCAGGGTGCTGAGTGCTGGGTGACGGGTGCTGAATGCTGGGTTCTTGATGCTGAATGCAGGGTGCTGAGTGCTTGGTGCTGGGTGCAGGATGCTTGGTGCTGAGTGCAGGGCGCTTGGTGCTTGGTGCAGGGTGCTTGGTGCTGGGTGAAGAGTGCTGGGTGCAGGGTGCTTGGTACTGGGTGCAGGGTGCTGAGTGATGAGTGCAGGGTGCTGAGTGCTGGGTGCTTGGTGCTGGGTGCTCAGTGCTGGGTGCAGGGTGCTTGGTGCTGAGTGCTGGGTGCAGGGTGCTGAGTGCTGGGTGCTGAGCGCTGGGTGCAGGGTGCTTGGTGCTGGGTGAAGAGTGCTGGGTGCAGGGTGTTTGGTGCTGGGTGCAGGGTGATTGGTACTGGGTGAAGAGTGCTGGGTGCAGGGTGCAGGGTGCTTGGTGCTGGGTGCAGGGTGCTGGGTGATGAGTGCTGGGTGCAGGGTGCTTGGTGCTGAGTGCTGGGTGCTGGGGGCTGGGTGCTGGGTGTTGGATGCTGGGTGCTGGGTGAAGAGTGCTGGATGCTGAGTGCTTGGTGCTGGGTGCAGGGTTCTTGCTGCTGGGTGCAGAGTGCTTGGTCCTGGGTGCTGAGCGTTGCGCGCAGGGTGCTGAGTGCTGGGTGCAGGGTGCTTGGTGCTAGGTGCTGGGTGCAGAGTGCAGGGTGCTTGGTGCTGAGTGCAGGGTCCTTGGTGCTGAGTGCAGGGTCCTTGGTGCTGAGTGCTGGGCGATGGGTGCTGGGTGCAGGGTGCTTGGTGCTGAGTGCTGTGTGCAAAGTGCTGGGTGACGGGTGCTGAGTGCTGGGTGCTTGGTGCTTGGTACAGAGTGCTGGGGGCAGGGTGCTGAGTTCTTGGTGCTGGGTGTAGGGTGCTGAGTTCTTGGTGCTGGGTGCAGGGTGCTTGGTGCTGAGTGCAGGGTGCTTGGTGCTGAGTGCTGGGTGCAGGGTGCTTGGTGCTGAGTGCTGAGCGCTGGGCGCTGGGTGCTTTGTGCTGGGAGCAGGGTGCTTGGTCCTGGGCGCTGGGTGCTTGGTGCTGGGTCCTGGGTGCTGAGCGCTGGGTGCTGGGAGCAGGGTGCAGGGTGCTTGGTGCTGGGTGAAAAGTGCTGGGTGCTTGGTGCTGGGTGCAGGGTGCTTGGTGCTGGGTGCTGGGTGCAAGGTGCTTGGTGCTGGATGCAGAGTGCAGGGTGCTGAGTGCTGGGTGCAGGGTGCTTAATGCAGGGTGCTAAGTGCTGGGTGCAAGGTGCTGAATGCAGGGTGCTGAGTGCTGGGTCCTGGGTGCTGAGCGCTGGGTGCTGGGAGCAGGGTGCAGGGTGCTTGGTGCTGGGTGCTGGGTGAAGAGTGCTGTGTGCTTGGTGCTGGTCCAGGGTGCTTGGTGCTGGGTGCAGGGTGCTTGGTGCTGGATGCAGAATGCAGGGTACTGAGTGCTGGGTGCAGGGTGCTAAGTGCTGGGTGCTGAATGCAGGGTGCTGAGTGCTGGGTGCTGAGTGCTTGGTGCTGGGTGCAGGGTGCTTGGTGCTGAGTGCTGGGTGCAGGGTGCTTGGTGCTGAGTGCTGGGTGCAGGGTGCTTGGTGCTGAGTGCTGGGTGCTGAGCGCTGAGTGCTGAGCGCTGGGTGCAGGGTGCTTGGTGCTGGGTGCTGGGTGAAGAGTGCTTGGTGCTGGGTGCAGGGTACTTAGTGCTGGGTGCAGGGTGCTGGGTGCAGGGTGCTTGGTGCTGAGTGCTGGGTGCAGGGTGCTTGGTGCTGAGTGCTGGGTGCTGAGCGCTGGGTGCTGAGCGCTGGGTGCAGGGTGCTTGGTGCTGGGTGCTGGGTGAAGAGTGCTTGGTGCTGGGTGCAGGGTACTTAGTGCTGGGTGCAGGGTGCTGGGTGCTGAGTGCTGGGTACAGGGTGTTGAGTGCTTGGTGCTGGGTGCAGGATGCTTGGTGCTGAGTCCAGAGTGCTGGGTGCTGAGTGCAGAGTGCTGAGCGCTGGGTGCAGGGTCCTTGGTGCTTGGTGCTGGGTGCTGAGTGCAGAGTGCAGAGTGCAGGGTGTTGAGTGCAGAGTGTAGAGTGTAGGCTGAGCTATGTACTAAAGAAGAAGGGGGTTTGTCTAAAGAGGAGCGTTCTATGATCTTTCTTATCTATTGGTATCCCTAAAGCTCGTTCACCTTTGGTGGGCAGGAGCCTAGGGCCATAGAGTCGTGGGGGCAGCAACAAGCCTCAAACTGTATAAATTGGGAGTTTTTTCTTATTTTGTTTCCCTTTTTTGACTTTTGAAGCTTTATTCAGTAAGAGAACTGAAAAGGGAAGGGGGGGGGGGGGCTGAGGTGGTTAAGAGGAGTCAGAAGACTCTCTGCAGCTCAAAAACCATAAAAATCATCTTTCTCTTTCTTAGGCTTGCTGATTTGAAAAGCTGCTTTGCATATAAAGTAGACCGTGTTGCCTCTGGAACAACATTTTAGCAGCTGTTTTAACTAAAATATTCACAAAAGTGCGCAGGGGGTGGAGCTTGTGCATCGTCACTCAGGTGTGCGTTATGTCCGATGTGTCTTTGTGTAACCTATTATACAACTTAGTCCGGGCTGGTGATATGAAAATGTCCAGAGCTTTTATGCCAGATGTCTGCTGTAAGACCAGTGGGGGTGGGGAGGGGGAATTCCTGGTCTGTGCAGGACAATGGGCTGAGCTGGGGGGATCCTTTCATTTCATGAACTGGTAAAAGGTTAGGAAGGAAGGAAGGAAGGAAGGAAGGAAGGAAGGAAGGAAGGAAGGAAGGAAGGAAGGAAGGAAGGAAGGAAGGAAGGAAGAAGCAGGGAAAGGAAGTAATATAGAGAAAAAGAAATAAGGAAAAAAGAAAGGAATGAAAGAGGAAGTTAAAAAAAGTTGGACGGGAAGGAAAAAGGGAAGAAAGGAAAGGAAAGAATGAAGTAAGAAAGGAGGGAAGAAGGGGGCAAGGAAGAAAGGAAAAAGAAGCAATTAGGGAAGGAAGGAAGATAGAGAGGAAGAAAGGAAGGGAAAAAAAGAAAGGAATGAAAGAGGAAGTAAAGAAAGGAGGATAGGAAGGAAAAAAGGAAGGAAGAGAAAGAAGGAAGTAAGAAAGGAGGGAAGAAGGAGGCACAAGGTAGAAAGGAAAAAGAAGCAATTAGGGAAGGAATAAAGATAGAGAGGAAGAAATGAAAGGAAGGGAAAGAAGGTAGGAAAGAGGAAGGGGGAAGTAAGAAAGGCAAAAAGAAAGAGGTAAGCAAGGAAAAAAGGAAGGAAGAATACAAGGAAAGAAAGAAGCAGTGAAGAAATGAGGAAAGGAGGGAATTGAGGGAAAGAAGAGGAAAGGAAGGAAGGAACCAAAGGAATGAAGGAAGGAAGGAAGTAGAGAGCAGGGAAAAAAAGGAAGTAAGGGGAGAAGGTAGGGAAAGAAGAAAGGAAGGAAAGAAAGGAAGATAGGAATTAAAGAAAGGAAGAAGGAAGGAAGGAAGTAGGGAGCAGGGGAAAAAAGAAAGTAAGAGGGAAAGGAAAGGAAAGGAAAGAAGAAAGGAAAGTAAGATAGGAAGGAAAAAAAGGAAGAAAGGAAAGAGAAGAAGAGAAAGCAAGGAAGTAAAAAAGGATTGAAGAAGTGGGCAAGAAAGAAAGGGAAAAAAATAAAGAATTAGGGAAGGAAAGAAGAATGATAGAGAGGAAGAAATGAAAGGAAGGAAGGAAGGAAGAGAAAGAATGAAGGAAAGAGAAGGGGAGGAAGTAAGAAAGGTAGGAAGGAAAGAAGGAAGGAAGAGGTAAGTGCGGAAGAAAGGATACAAGGAAAGAGGGAAGCAGGGAAGAAAGAAGGGAAGGACAGAAGAAAGATAGGGAGGAAGGAATTAGGGAAAGAAAGGAAAGAAGGAAGGAAAAGTAGAAAGGAAGGAGAAAAATAGCAAGCAATGAAGTATGAAAGGAAGGGAGGAAGGGAAGAAGGAGGGAAGAAGGAATGCAAGATAGGAAGAAAGAAGGAAGCATGAAAGAAAGTAGGGAAGGGAATACGGAAAGGCTTCTTCGCAGTAAGAGCTCTGAAAATGTGGAATAGACTCCTTCAGGAGCTGGTTCTGGCCAACTTTATAGATTGTTTTTTTTTTTTAAAAAGGCCTGGATTCTTTCCTAGATACATGTAATATAACTGGATACTAATATTAATAGGTAAAGTTGATCCAGGTAATATCCGATTTCCTCTTTTGGGGTGAGGAAGGAATTTTCTTGTGCTTCATTGGGGTCTTTTGCCTTCCTCAGGGTATGGGTATAGGATTGTGTATATAGGATTGTATAATTTTTTTATTGTATGTTTTTTCCTTTTATTGGTTGAACTGGGTGGACTTGTGTCTTTTTTCAACCAGACTTACTATGTAACTATGAAGGAGGATAGACAGGAAGAAAAGAAGGAAGGAATTAAGGGAAAGAATGAAGGGGAAAAGAAGGAAGGAAGTTAGAATGAAAGAAAGAAGGGAATGAAAGAAGAACGGAAGGAGAAAGAAAGAATGAAATTAAAAAGGGAAGGGAGTAAGGAATAAAAGGCAGGAAGGATGGCAGAAAAGGAGGTAAAGAAGAAAGAGAGGCGATAGGAAGGACGCAAGGAAGTGAGAAAGGAAGGGAGGAAGGAAAGAAGGAAGAAAGAAAGGGAAACAATGAAGGGGAAAGTAATGAAGTGAAGAAGGAAGGAAGATAGAAAGACAGAAGGGAATGAAAGAATAACAGAAGGAGAAACAAAGAAAGGAATTAAAAAGGGAAGGAAGGACGAGAAGGAAGGAAAGAAGAAAGAAAGGAGGAAGGAATGATGCAAGGAAGTAAGAAAGGTAAGGAGGAAGGAAGGGAAGAAGGAAGGAAGAAAGGAAAGGAGGAAGGAAGGAAAGAAGGAAGGAAGAAAGAACAAAAAAGAAGGAAGAGAGGAAGAAAGGGAGGGGTGAGTAGAAAAAAGGAAGAAAGGAAAAAGGAAGGAGGGATGGAAGTAAGGAAGTAAATAGGGAAGGAATTAAAGGAAGAAAGTAATATAGCTTCTCCATTTTAGGACTATAACATCACAGAGGTCAAAGCATGTAGTGGCCCCTACACACTCTATAGCTTCCTGTTGGGGTGGAGGGGCAGCTGCATGCTCTGTAATGCCCCGTGTAAACAAGGAAGGGATCCAATGGATGAAGAGAATCTCACCATCTATGCTGCCGTATTGTACTGTCAGACAGCACAGCCAGGTCCTGCAACTCCCAACAGACTGCACTATATTTAGCCAATATGGTGGGGCCAAGGTCTTACCCTACCACAGTCTTTCACCATAAAAAGAAGAAGCAGCACACCAGTGAGTCCAGCACTGTATTCTCCCTCCTGTAAGCATGTTCCCTGTAAGCAATGGAGTCAGACTGGGAGGGCTGACCCCTCCTCTCCCAGTCTGAGTGCTGCTGTACAGGGCATTAGAAGAGGTCGGTATTATTATTGATGCAAGTTCTATGAAGAAATACAATCATTGGTTTTTATGAACACATAACTGGATACTATGGAGGTTATCTTATCTGCTGAAAGTTCAGCTTTAATGGTGCATGTGATGGAGGAGAGACGACAAGCTGCAAAAGGGGAAAAAACAGATGGGTTTAGCCTGCCGAGCAGAAGAAAAGGGATCTCTAAATCACAAAATCTGCATCCAAAGTGAGCGGGCAGGCAGGGCATGCCAAAGCGAACCCCTACGGGCATCAGCTGGCATCGCGTCCCAGGCAGAGAGTGAAGTTCCCACCGGGAAAGGGACCAAGAGTCCTACGTGTCACCCCGCAAACCGTCTCCGCTCCCGGTCCAGCGCTGGCTGGCAGCATGCCCAAAGTGCAGCCCGGAATCAGCTGGGGAGGCAGCTGTGCTGCGAAGTGTGCCCACTCCGCTGGAAGAGGAGAGCGCAATGCTGGCTGCGGGGGGCAAACAACTCACCGACTCTGCCCAGATATCAACATCACCCAAACATGGGCTGACACTCTACCGTCTATTTACCTACCTATATACCTACCTAAGATCTATCTATCTATCTATCTATCTATCTATCTATCTATCTATCTATCTATCTATCTATCTATCTATCTCTCTCTCTATCTATCTCTCTATCTATCTATCTATCTATCTATCTATCTATCTATCTATCTATCTATCTATCTATCTATCTATCTATCTATCTATCTATCTATCTATCTATCTATCTATCTATCTATCTCTCTGTCATCTCATTTCTTTCACCTCCTCTCCCTTCCTTCACATTCTATTCCTTTCTTTTTCCTACTCTCTCCACTTCTCTCTTCCCTTCTTCACAGCTCGCTTCCCCTTCTCTCATCTCCACTACTTCCGTTTCTTCCCTACTCCTCTCCTCTGCTTCCAACTCCTCCTCTCCACTTTTCTCCTCTGCTCTCTTATTCTCCTCTCCCCTCATCTCCACTACAGTACTCCCCTCTTTTCCCTCTTCCACTGCCCACTTCTCCTCTCATCTCCACTACTTCCCTTTCTTCTCTACTCCTCTCTCTGCTTCTGTCTCCTCCTCTCCACTCTTTTCCCTTCCTCTCTTCTCTGCTCTCTTCTTCTCCTCTCCCCTCATCTCCACTACTCCCCTCTCTTCCCTTCTCCACTGCTGGCTTCTCCTCCTTTCATCTCCACTACTCCCCTCTTTTCCTTTCCCCTCTCTTTTGCTCGCTTCTTCTCCTCTCTCCTCATCTCCACTACTCACCTCTCTACCCTTCTTCACTGCTTGCTTCTCCTCCTCTTATCTCCACTACTCCTCTCTCTACCCTTCTCCACTGCTCGCTTCTCCTCCTTTCATCTCCACTACTCGCTTCTCCTCCTTTCATCTCCACTACTCGCTTCTCCTCCTTTTGTCTCCCATACTCCCCTCTCTTCCTTACTCCTCTTCCCTGTTTTCTTCTATTCCTCTCCTCTCATCTCCACCACTACTCCCCTCATTTTCTTCCCCCATCCTCTTCTTTCTCCTCCCTCCACTCTTCTTTCCTCTCCTCTTTTCCCTTCTCCCTTCTCTACTGCTCGCTTCTCCTCTCATCTCCACTACTTCCCTTTCTTCCCTACTCCTCTCTCTGCTACCATCGCCTCCTCTCCACTCTTCCCTTCCCCTCTCCTTTGCTCTTTTCTTCTCGTATCCACTACTCCCCTCTATTCCCTTCTCCACTGCTCACTTCTCCTCCTCTCATCTCCATTACTTCCCTTTCTTCCCTACTCCACACTCTGCTTCCGTCTCCTCTGCTCCACTCTTTTCCCTTCCCCTCTCTTCTGCTCTCTTCTTCTCCTCTCCCCTCATCTCTACTACTCCCCTCTCTACCCTTCTCCACTGCTCGCTTCTCCTCCTCTCATCTCCACTACTCGCTTCTCCTTCTTTTGTCTCCCATACTCCCCTCCTCTTCCCTGTTTTCTTCTATTCCTCTCCTCTCATCTCCACCACTACTCCCCTCTTTTTTCTTCCCCCATCCTCTTCTTTCTCCTCCCTCCACTCTTCTTTCCTCCCCTCTTTTCCCTCTTCCACTGCTCACTTTTCCTCTCATCTCCGCTATTTCCCATTCTTCCCTACTCCTCTCTCTGCTTCCGTCTCCTCCTCTCCACTCTTCCCTTCCCCTCTCCTTTGCTCTCTTCTTCTCCTCTCCCCTCATCTCCACTACTCTCCTCTCTTCCCTTCTCCACTGCCCCTTCTCCTTTTATCTCCACTATTCCTCCCTCTTCCCTTCTCCACTGCTCGCTTCTCCTCCTCTCATCTCCACTACTCCCCTCTTTTCCCTTCTCCACTGCCCGCTTCTCCTCCTTTTGTCTCCCATACTCCCCTCTCTTCCTTACTCCTCTTCCCTGTTTTCTTCTATTCCTCTCCTCTCATCTCCACCACTACTCCCCTCTTTTTTCTTCCCCAATCCTCTTCTTTCTCCTCCAACCACTCTTCTTTCCTCCCTTCTTTTCCCTCTTCCACTGGTCGCTTTTCCTCTCATCTCCACTACTTCCCTTTCTTCCCTACTCCTCTCTTTGCTTCCATCTCCTCTCCACTCTTCCCTTCCCCTCTCCTTTGCTCTCTTCTTCTCCTCTCCCCTCATCTCCACTATACCCCTCTCTACCCTTCTCCACTGCTCGCTTCTCCTCCCATCTCCACTACTCCCCTCTATTCCTTTCTCCACTGTCCCCTTCTCCTCTCATCTCCACTACTCCCCTCTCTTCCCTTCTCCACTGCCCCCTTCTCCTCTCATCTCCACTACTTCCCCCTCTTCCCTTCTCCACTGCTCGCTTCTCCTCCTCTCATCTTTACTACTCCCCTCTCTTCCCTTCTCCACTGCCCCCTTCTCCTCTCATCTCCACTACTTCCCTTTCCTCCCTACTCCTCTGCTTGCTTCTCCTCCTCTCATTTCCACTACTCCCCTCTCTTCCCTTCTCCACTGCCCCCTTCTCCTCTCATCTCCACTACTTCCCTTTCCTCCCTACTCCTCTCTCTGCTTTCATCTCCTCCTCTCCACTCTTCCCTTCCCCTCTCCTTTGCTCTCTTCTTCTCCTCTCCCCTCATCTCCACCACTCTCCTCTCTTCTCCTCTCCACTGCTCGCTTCTCCTCTCATCTCCACTACTCCCCTCTCTACCCTTCGTCACTGCCCCTTTCTCCTTTCATCTCCGCTATTCCTCTCTCTTCCCTTCTCCACTACTCGCTTCTCCTCCTCTCATCTCCACTACTCCCCTCTTTTCCCTTCTCCACTGCCCGCTTCTCCTCCTTTTATCTCCACTACTCCTCTCTCTTCCCTTCTCCACTGTTCGCTTCTCCTCCTCTCATCTCCACTACTCCCCTCTCTTCCCTTCTCCACTGTTCGCTTCTCCTCCTCTCATCTCCACTACTCCCCTCTCTTCTCTTCTCCACTGCTCGCTTCTCCTCCTCTCATCTTCACTACTCGCTTCTCCTCCTTTTGTCTCCCATACTCCCCTCCTCTTCCCTGTTTTCGTCTATTCCTCTCCTCTCATCTCCAAAACTACTCCCCTCTTTTTTCTTCCCCCATCCTCTTCTTTCTCCTCCCTCCACTCTTCTTTCCTCCCCTCTTTTCCCTCTTCCACTGCTCGCTTTTCCTCTCATCTCCGCTATTTCCCATTCTTCCCTACTCCTCTCTCTGCTTCCGTCTCCTCCTCTCCACTCTTCCCTTCCCCTCTCCTTTGCTCTCTTCTTCTCCTCTCCCCTCATCTCCACTACTCTCCTCTCTTCCCTTCTCCACTGCTCGCTTCTCCTCTCATCTCCACTACTCCCCACTCTACCCTTCTTCACTGCCCCTTCTCCTTTCATCTCCGCTATTCCTCCCTCTTCCCTTCTCCACTGCTCGCTTCTCCTCCTCTCATCTCCACTACTCCCCTCTTTTCCCTTCTCCACTGCCCGCTTCTCCCCCTTTTGTCTGCCATACTCCCCTCTCTTACTAACTCCTCTTCCCTGTTTTCTTCTATTACTCTCCTCTCATCTCCACCACTACTCCCCTCTTTTTTCTTCCGCCATCCTCTTCTTTTTCCTCCCTCCAATCTTCTTTCCTCCCCTCTTTTCCCTCTTCCACTGCTCGCTTTTCCTCTCATCTCCACTACTTTCCATTCTTCCTTACTCCTCTCTCTGCTTCCGTCTCCTCCTCTCCACTCTTCCCTTCCCCTCTCCTTTGCTCTCTTCTTCTTCTCTCCCCTCATCTCCACTACTCCCCTCTCTACCCTTCTCCACTGCTCGCTTCTCCTCTCATCTCCACTACTCCCCTCTATTCCCTTCTCCACTGTCCCCTTCTCCTCTCATCTCCACTGCTCCCCTCTCTTCCCTTCTCCACTGCCCCCTTCTCCTCTCATCTCCACTACTCCTATCTCTTCCCTTCCCACTGCTCGCTTCTCCTCCTCTCATCTCCACTACTACCCTCTCTTCCCTTCTCCACTGATCGCTTCTCCTCTCATCTCCACTACTTCCCTTTCTTCCCTACTCCTCTCTCTGCTTTCATCTCCTCCTCTCCACTCTTCCCTTCCCCTCTCCTTTGCTCTCTTCTTCTCCTCTCCTCTCATCTCCACCACTCTTCTCTCTTCCCTTCTCCACTGCTCGCTTCTCTTCTCATCTCAACTACTCTATTCTCTACCCTTCTTCACTGCCCCCTTCTCCTTTCATCTCCACTCTTCCCTTCTCCACTGTTCGCTTCTCCTCCTCTCATCTTCACTACTCGCTTCTCCTGCTTTTGTCTCCCATACTCCCCTCTCTTCCTTACTCCTCTTTCCTGTTTTCTTCTATTCCTCTCATCTTCACCACTACTACCCTCTTTTTTCTTCCCCCATCCTCTTCTTTCTCCTCCCTCCACTCTTCTTTCCTCTCCTCTTTTCCCTCCTACACTGCTCGCTTTTCCTCTCATCTCCACTACTTCCCTTTCTTCCCTACTCCTCTCTCTGCTTCCGTCTGCTTCCTCTCATCTCCACTACTCTCCTTTTCCTTTCTCTACTGCTCACTTCTCCTCCTCTCATCTCCACTACTCTCCTCTCTTCCCTTCTCCACTGCTCGCTTCTCCTCCTCTCATCTCCACTACTGGCTTCTCCTCCTTTTGTCTCCCATACTCCCTTGTCTTCCTTACTCCTCTTCCCTGTTTTCTTCTATTCCTTTCCTCTTATCTCCACTACCCCCCCCCCTCTTTTCTTCCCCCTTCCTCTTCTTTCTCCTCCCTCCACTCTTCTTTACTCTCCTCTTTCCCCCCTCTGCTCTTTTTCTCATTCTTCTTCTTTCTTTTGCTTTCTTCCCCACTCCTCTCCTCTTATTCCTTCTCCTCTCCCTCCTTCGTCGCTTTGCGTTGAGATGCATCAAAAGGTAAAAAAATTGGAAACAAATATTCTAAAGTCAATACTCAAAAATTAGAAAAATGTAAAAAAAAATAAAATAAATAAAATAAAAAGGGGGGGGGGCAGATTGGATTGCCAACTTAGTCTTTTTCTGCCCTCGCCCTTTCTATTCTTCTATAGACAATAAAATAAATTGTTTCTGATTTCTGCAAACGAAATGCCTTACAGTCATGGCGGAAATACTTGAGCTGTCACTGGTGACCCTACAGGTAAGGCCACCGTAGACAACCCACAGCGACCAGCTGGGGGCCACCTTCTGTGCACGGCACACCAGTGGACCGCACGTTCTGGCTGCAGGGGGGTGGCGGCACTACACCCCTCGCCACTAATCAATGCGCTGCCACATTATTGCGCACTTTGGAGAGGCAGTTCTGTATCCGCAAAACACAGTCTGCGGTGTTGGCAGCGCCGAGGTTTTGGTCGTAGTGCCGCCGTGCGTTGACTAGGGTGTGATGGTTGTGTAGGCCATACCTACACACTCTTGTGTTGTCGCTGCCACCTGCGTGTTTATACGTAGCGGTCTAGCGGGCCAACACACACTTCTGTGGCGGCAGATTGTTTTTGTGGATGTGTTTGTGTATTTTTTTGCGCATGGGGTTAATGGCTGCACGCGTGTGTGTGTCATCTGTCTGTTTCGGCGTGCGTGTGTGTTCAATTTCAGGGTGGCTGATGTTATTGCCACAAACTCATTTGGCCGATATTGTTTTTTAATCAGTGCCATGGCAACCATGATGCAAGCCTCGATCTCACACCTGATCCACACTGCCTCTCACCACCCTCTTCTCCTCCGCGGCGATGTCTCTTACTGCAAGGCCTCCGAGACCATCTGTGTCAAGTTGGTGGAGGAAAAGAGGGGGGGGGGGGTGGAAAACAACGCGTGTCCCTGCTTCCTCCCGCTCAGGAATTCAGAGCAGGGAATTTTCGGCATGGACATCATGCGTGGTTGACTTGAAGTTGCCTCCAGGATTGTCCACCGCTTTAGAGTTTGTTTGCCTACGTTTGCTTAGGGTTCATAGCTAGACATGAATAGCGGTCTTATAGGAGCCTTAAAGACCAACGTTGGTCATAAGGTGTTATCAACAGGCTGAAGGTTGTTTTAAATATCCCCTTCCTTTATGTGGCCCGTTTTCAGGTGGACGTTGGTGCTTTGTGCCAAAAGATTACCTTCAGCTAGGCCACAGGGTGTGGTCTTACAAGGGTTACCATCAGCTAGGCTACAGGATGTGGTCTTACAAGGGTTACCATCAGCTAGGCTACAGGATGTGGTCTTACAAGGGTTTCTAGGACTTTAGTTTGCCATTCTGATAAAGTTATTTCTGTGGTGGTCTGCACAGTATTTGTGATCTACAGCACCTGGTATTCTCAGGTGATCCCCCATTCAAGTACTAACCAGGCTCACCTCTGCTAGCCCCTGAGATCAGATGAGATCTGGCACATTCAGGGTGATGTGGCAATAGCCTATAGTACTGGTGGTGCCCACAGCCTTCTAGCTATGCATTTGTAGTGTGAGATCTAAGGCACTGCTGCTTCTGACTGCTAGTCTCAGGAGATTTGGTGATATCAGTATTATGGCTTTTAATGTGCTGGAGGATCTGCCACAAGGAAGCAAAGCCCAGCTCCTCTACCAAGATGGTGGCCACCTCCACATAGATAAGGAGACAGATCAGATGAAGTGAGTCCACAGGCAATACTTACTGTAAGGCCTTCAAGTTGGTGGAGGAAGGGGGGTGGGGGGGAACAACGTGTGTCCCTGCTTCCTCCCGCTTAGACGTTCAGACCGGGGAAATTTTGGACGTCATGCGTGTTTGACATGACATGGCCTCAAGGATTGTCCACTGCCTCTGAGTTTGTTTGCCAACGTTTGCTTAGGGTTTGTAGCTAGAGATGAATGACGGCCTTACATAGTAGAAGACACAAAAGACACAAGTCCATCAAGTCCAACCTATGTGTGATTATGTGTCAGTATTACATTGTATATCCCTGTATGTTGCGGTCATTCAGGTGCTTATCTAATAGTTTCTTGAAGCTATTGATGCTCCCCGCTGAGACCACCGCCTGTGGAAGGGAATTCAACATCCTTGCCGCTCTTACAGTAAAAAACCCTCTACGTAGTTTAAGGTTACACCTCTTTTCTTCTAATTTTAATGAGTGGCCACGAGGCTTGTTAAACTCTCTTCTGCGAAAAAGTTTTATTTCTATTGTAGGGTCACCAGTACGGTATTTGTATATTGAAATCATATCCCCTCTCAAGCGTCTCTTCTCCAGGGAGAATAAGTTCAGTGCTCGCAACCTTTCCTCATAACTAAGATCCTCCAGACCCTTTATTAGCTTTGTTGCCCTTCTTTGTACTCGCTCCATTTCCAGTACATCCTTCCTGAGGACTGGTGCCCAGAACTGGACAGCATACTCCAGGTGCGGCCGGACCAGAGTCTTGTAGAGCGGGAGAATTATCGTTTTATGTCTGGAGTTGATCCCCTTTTAATGCATGCCAATATTCTGTTTGCTTTGTTAGCAGCAGCTTGGCATTGCATGCCATTGCTGAGCCTATCATCTACTAGGACCCCCAGGTCCTTTTCCATCCTAGATTCCCCCAGAGGTTCTCCCCCCCAGTGTATAGATTGCATTCATATTTTTGCCACCCAAATGCATTATTTTACATTTTTATACATTGAGCCTCATTTGCCATGTAGTTGCCCACCCCATTCATTTGTTCAGATCTTTTTGCAAGGTTTCCACATCCTGCGGAGAAGTTATTGCCCTGCTTAGCCCAGTATCGTCTGCAAATACAGAGATTGAACTGTTTATCCCATCCTCCAGGTCGTTTATGAACAAATTTAATAGGATTGGTCCCAGCACAGAACCCTGGGGGACCCCACTACCCACCCCTGACCATTCCAAGTACTCCCCATTTATCACCACCCTCTGAACTCGCCCTTGTAGCCAGTTTTCAATCCATGTACTCACCCTATGGTCCATGCCAACGGACCTTATTTTGTACAGTAAACGTTTATGGGGAACTGTGTCAGATGCAAATCCAGATACACCACGTCTACGGGCCTTCCTTTATCTAGATGTCAACTCACCTCCTCATAGAAGGTTAGTAGATTGGTTTGGCAAGAACGATTCTTCATGAATCCATGCTGATTACTGCTAATGATACCGTTCTCATTACTAAAATCTTGTATATAGTCCCTTATCATCCCCTCCAAGAGTTTACATACTATTGATGTTAGGCTAACTGGTCTGTAATTCCCAGGGATGTATTTTGGGCCCTTTTTAAATATTGGTGCTACATTGGCTTTTTTCCAATCAGCTGGTACCATTCCAGTCAGTAGACTGTCTGTAAAAATTAGGAACAACGGTCTGGCAATCACTTGACTGAGTTACCTAAGTACCCTCGGATGCAAGCCATCTGGTCCCTGTGATTTATTAATGTTAAGTTTCTCAAGTCTAATTTTAATTCTGTCCTCTGTTAGCCATGGAGGTGCTTCCTGTGTTGTGTCATGAAGATAAACACTGCAGTTTAGGTTACTGAAGCCCCCCGATTCACTTGTGAAGACTGAGTAGAAGAATAAATTCAATACCTTCTCCATCTCCCCATCCTTTGTAACCAGATGTCCTTCCTCATTCTTTATGGGGCCAATATGGTCTGTCCTCCCTTTTTTACTGTTTACATACTTAAAGAATTTCTTAGGATTTTTTTTGCTCTCCTCCGCTATGTGTCTTTCATGTTCTATCTTAGCCATCCTAATTGCACCCTTACATTTCTTGTTGCATTCTTTCTAAAGTCTGAATGCTGAGGATGATCCCCCAACCTTGTATTTTTTGAAGGCCTTTTCCTTTGCTTTTATATGCATTTTTACATTGGAGTTAAGCCATCCAGGACTTTTTGTTCACTCTTTTAAATTTATTACTTAATCGGATACATTGGCTAATGCCCTTATTTAATATACTCTTAAAGCAAACCCATCTCTCCTCCGTATTCTTTGTTCCTAATATTTTATCCCAATTTATGCCTTTTAGCAAGGTTTGTAGTTCAGTGAAGTTGGCTCTTTTGAAATTCAGTGTCTTTGTATTCCCTTTATGTTTCCTATTTGTGTGATTTATACTGAAACTAATTGACCTGTGATCGCTGTTACCTAAATTGCCCCGTATTTCCAAATCCGTGATCAGGTCTGTATTGTTGGTAATCAGTAGATCCAGTAATGTTTTATTTCTAGTTGGTGCGTCTACCATCTGACCCATAAAATTGTCCTGCAAGACATTAAGGAACTGGCGAGCCTTAAATGAATGCGCGGTTTCCTCCGCCCAGTCTATGTCTGGATAATTAAAATCCCCCATTATGATAACACTTCCCATCCTTGCTGCTAATCCTACCACCAGAATCTGTCTTTCCTTTCCCTTCGCTGCCCCCCCCCCCCCCCCACACTCTCACTGGAGGAGTTCATCCCCCGGCAGCTTCTTATAGAAACGTTAAAGACCAAAGGTTGGTCATAAGGTATTATCAACAGGCTGAAAGTTGTTTTAAATATTCTCTTTCTTTATCTTGTCCATTTTAGGGTGGATGTTGGTGTTTTGCTGTGATAAGATTACCATCCCCTAGGCCACAGGATGTGAATACTAGGACTTGAGTTTGCCAAAGCCCAGTCCCATCCCAGCTAGCCTTTGAGATCAGACGAGATCGGGCGCATTGAGGGTGACGTGGTTGTAGGCTGGCCTACAGCACTTGGTATTCCCAGGCGGTCTCCCATCCAGGTACTAACCAGTCTTGACCCTGCTAGCGTCTGGGATCAGACGAGATCAGGTACATCGAGGGTGATGTGGCCATAGGCTGGCCTACAGCACTGGGTATTTCAAGGTGGTCCCCCATCCAAGTACTAACTAGGCCCAACCCTGCTAGCCTCCAAGACTGGGCGTCATTCAGGGTGATGTGGCTGTTGGATGGCCTTCAGCATCTGGTATTCCGAGGCAGTCTCCTATCCCAGTACTAACCAGTCCTGACCCTGCTAGTGCCCGGGATCTAACAAGATTGGGTGCATTCAGGGTGATATGGTTGTAGTCTGGTCTATAGCATCTGGTATTTTGAGGCAGTCTCCCATCCAAGTTCTAACCAGTCTCGATCCTGCTAGCACCCAGGATCACACGAGATCGGGTGTATTCAAGGTGATGTGGCCTTAGGCTGGCCTACAGCACCTGCTATTCCCAGGCGGTCTCCCATCCAAGTACTAACCAGTCACAACCCTGCTAGTGCCTGGGATCAGTTGAGATCCAATGCATTCAGGGTGATGTGGCTGTAGGCTGGCCTGCAGCACCTGCTATTCCCAAGTGGGCCCCCATTCAAGTACTAACCAGGCCTGACTCTGCTAGCCTCCGAGATCAGATGAGATTGGGTGCATTCAGGGTGATGTGGCGGTAGGCTGGTCTACAGCACCTGGTATTCCCTGGCGGTCTCCCATTAAAGTTCTAACCAGACCCAACCCTGCTAGCCTCCGAGATCAGACTAGATTGGGCGCATTCAGGTTGATGTGGCTGTAGGCTGGTCTACAGCACCTGGTATTCCCTGGCGGTCTCCCATCAAAGTTCTAACCAGACTCGACCCTGCTAGCCTCCGAGATCAGATGAGATTGGGTGCATTTAGGGTGATGTGGCCATAGCCTACAGTATTGGTGGTGCCTACAACCTCCTGGCTCTGCATCTGTAGTGTGAGATCTAAGGCTCTCCTGCTTCTGACTGCTAGTATCGGGAGATTTGGTGATATCGCTACTATGGGACTCAGTGTTCTCCTTGCTGGAGGCTCTGCCATGAGGAAGCAAAGCCCAGCTTCTACCAAGATGGTGGCCACCTCCACACAGATGGGGAGAAAGATCAGCTGAAGTGAGTCCAGAGGCAATTCTGGTAATTAGTCCTTTGCCCTCTGCCAGCTTTTTTGGGCACATCTTTGAGAATTCAGAACATGATAGATCCCCTATCACATTAGAGCCCCCCCTCATTACATTAAAGTAACACCTTCACATCCGGGGCCCCGTTTCACATCAGGCTCCCCCTAGTACATCAGAGTCCCCCCCATAATATCAGAGTCTCCCCATCATATCAGAGTCCCCCCATCCCATCAGAGGTGCCCCATCATATCAGAGGCTCCCCCATCATATCCGAGGTTCCCCATCATATCAGAGACCCCCCCTTCACATCAGAGGTCCCCTATCACGTAAGAGGCCTCCTATTATATCAGAGATCCCCTTCACATCAGAGGTCCCCTATCACATCAGAGTCCCCCCCCCCATTAAATCAGAGGCTCACCTTCCATCCGGCACTGCCTTCACATCAGACTCCCCCTAGTACATCAGAGCTCCTCCCCCCAATCATATCAGAGTCCCCCATTACATCAGAACCTCCCCCATCACATCAGAGCCCCCCATTACATCAGAGTTTCCCCATCACATCCAAGGCCCCCCATTACATAAGAGGCCTGCTTCATTCACATCTAAGGTCCATTTTTTATATCAGAGGCCCTCCATTAAATCAGAGGCCCTCCATCAAATCAGAGGCCCAACATCACCTTAGGCCCCCCATCACATCAGAGGTCCCCCTTACATCTGAGCTCCTCCATCAGATCAGAGTCCCCCCCATTTATGTCAGAGTCCCTCCTTTACGTCAGAGGCAATCATCACATCAGAAGTCCCCCTTCGCATCAGAGTACCCCCATGACGTCAGGGTCCCCATCACACGTGAAAATCCCTATCACATCAGAGGTCCCATTCACATCAGAGGTCCCCCTTCACGTCAGAGGTCTCCTCATCACATCAGAGGTCCCCCCCATCACATCAGAGATTCCCCATCACGTTAGAGGCCCTCCTATGCAAAAGAGACCTCAATCACATTAGAGAACCCTCATTATAGAGTCTCCCCATCACAGAGCATTCTATTTTCACAGACACCCCTGACAGGTCCTACCAAGGCCCCTGAAACTGGGTTCCAAGCTTGCGGCACCTCAGGGAACCCAAGCGGCATCCTGGTTGAGAAACACTGAGATAGGGAACAGAAAGCCGACTCTAAACCCCCCCCCCCACCTCACGGTTCTCCGTTAATGACTTGGAATGACAGAATTCAGCTAATCTAATTGTGCCGGTATTATAATTGGCGAGAGCCTGGAGTCAGGCCAGATGACAAGGCCAGTCCCACCGGTTCATTAGCGTTTTGTTTTTATAGCTGACAACAAGTTTCAAGCTGGTACAGAAATCAAAGTGATGACCGCGACGACGAAACACAGGCCAACTTTTTAAATAGCGACAGTGGAGCTCCGGACCAAAACTTTTTTTTTTTTTCATTGCTCTCTGTGTCCCCGCCAGGGAGATTTTTCCCTTACTTCCTGTGTGGTCACCAGGAGAGGGTAAGTTTTTTCAGATTGGACATAGACCCAAATACCAGAGTAGGAAATGACGGGAGATCTCCCCAACGTATTAAAAAAGCCAAAACTTTTTTTATTAGTTGGGGATGGAGTAGGGAGCAGTTAGAACCTTGACATTTTTTTCTCTTTTGCTGTCTCTGCTGGGGAATTCCATCCTCCCTATGTGGCCTGATGTGTCACCTGGGCAGAAAGTGATGGAAATCCAAAAATGTTTACAATTGTCAACAGGAAATGAGATGAAATCCTCCAATGGGGACATCAGTTTTCAAGATGGGATCCAGTAAGGAGGAGGGGGCGGTGCCTGCAGTAAGTGGACTGAAGTCCTTCATTATATAGATTTTCCTTCACTTCGTCTTGTGTCTCCAGGACAGGAAGTGAAGGGAAATCTCCCTAATGGGACCCAGATGTCCAAAAAAAAATTTGAGAAGGTTCATAACCCCCTTACTCTATCCAAAAAAATAAAACAAAAATTGCTTTAGATTTCACTAACAACGCATGCACAATTTCGCACTTTGCGAAAATGTGCTGCTTTCTGCAGACATTCACGGGTGCATTTAATTTTTAATGGTGCCCCCCCATGCATCTGGGAATCGCTTGTGCATTTGTGGCCTCCAATAGCATGCGGCCTGGTGTGGCGCTTTTTTTTTTTTTTAAATTGCACCGCAGTACTGTTTGCGTGCGTCCCGCGCGTCCAGCAGCACATTGAAGTTAATGAAATGTACTGAACACGCCACATGGAAACGCACACTGGGATGCACTTAAACATGCGACAAAACACGCAAAAATGTTCCTTTTGCTGCGTTTTTCGGGAATAATTTGCAATTGCGAGTCACGCTTAGACACATGAAATTCGTTTTATTCTAACTAACTTAGACAAAAACCCTTTTAACAAATTTTTCTGAAAATTTGGAAATTCAAAAATTCGAAATGTAATAAATTCGAAATTTCGCAAATTTGAAAATGAGCAAATTCGAAAATTTGAAAATAAAAAAATTCGGAAATTCGAAAATCCGAAAATAAGAATGAAAAATCCAAAAATTCGAAAACTAGAAAATTAGAAAATCTGAAATAATAACTAAGTAATAATAACTTAACTATTACTAAACTATTAATCTATAGTTTTATTATTATTAAAATATATTTCCTTTTAAATTTGGCTGTTGGTGAACGTAACGAACACGAACGTAACGAACACGAATTTATCCAAACTTATGAATTATCCAAAATAACACATGCTGTATCTAAACGAATTGAATGTAACAAATTACTTTTTATTATTATTTATTATTAATTTGTTCTGTTCCATTTGTTTAGATGCGGCATTCGTTATTTCGGATGATTCGTAACTTCAGATAAATTCGTATTTGTTACAATACCTATAATTTAATAGTTATTTATTGTTTGTTAGTTAGTTATTATTTCAAATTTTCGGATTTTTGAATTTCCGAATTTTGGATTTTTTCAAATTTTCGAATATTAAAATGTTAGAATTTTTGGATTTTCAAATTTCCGAATTTTCGAGTTTCCGAATTTTCAAGTTTCCGAATTTTAAATTTTACAAATTTATGAATTTTCGAATTTCCGAATATTCGGACTTTAGAATTTTCAGATTTTAGAATTTTCGAGTTTTTGAATTTATGAATTTTTTGAATTTACGAACTCTCAATTTATGAATTTTCGAATTTTCAAATTTACGAAAAAAACGAATGAAATTAAAACGAAATGCTTGCAGTGCCATTAAGTGTTATTGAAACCACAAGCACGGGTATCAGATGCGCGTTTTGCAGCACATTTATCGGGCGACAAAAGTGCTACAAATGCGCAATTCAAAAACGCCCGACACTCCGAGACTGAAAATGTTCTGGAGCTGATTTGGAGGCGTTTGTCACGCACATTCAAAAAAGGGTTGCCCTATGTGTGACGCATGTTAACGCGTGAAAAACTTGCAAAATAAAACCATGAGAGAGAAAGCACTCAGGTGTGTACTAAGCCTAGGGCCTAGTTCACACCTGAGTGCTTTCTCGCTCATGTTTTTTTTTTTGCCCAATTTTTCATACGTTAACGTGCTTTTGCGCATTTTCCACGCTACACGCATTGGGCAGCCCCATGAGTTCAATGGGTTGCTCTAGGGGCGGCAAACGCTCTGAAGAAGCTCCTGCACATTTTTGGACGCATGTTTTATCATTTTGACGCATTTTTTGCGTGTTTTAATGTACAAAAGCATGTATATCTTTGCCACGTTTGGGGTACAATTAACAGGGAATTGGTCAACGCATTTTTTTTTTTTGCACGTTCTGGAACGCGCAGGTGTGAATGAAGCCTTATGCTTAAACGCACGAAAAATTGCACACCTTCACACGCCTTTAAGCAAAATGCTAAAAAAAACAGGTGTCTCATTCGTGGTGCCATTGATTGTTAAAGGCACACCAAACGCAACAAGCGTGGAAAAACACGCAAAAAACACGGCGGGTTAAAAAAAAGCGCAAGGCTTAATGCAGCAAAAAACCCGACATCAACTACTTTGCCACGATTGTCCCGCATAGGGCAGCCCTATGTGCGTAGCGCGAGAGCGCACTTATAGACGCGCATAAAACGCTCAAGGATTTAAATGTATAAAATGAGATCCAAATAGAATTTAAAGGCACCAGAGAAATCCATTTTTTTAAATATTTTGTCGTGGGTTAAAAGCTGGTGTTCCCCTTTAAGTGGCGGGGGTTAGGGTTAAACAGGCAGGCAGCGCTCGCCATCCCAGCGCGGCCGCAACTCACGGCAAATTGTCACATTAATGGCTCAGCGGTGACAGCTTAACCTGACCATAACATTGGACTACGGGGGAGGGGAAGGCACAAGGCCAAGGCCTAGGGCCAGCCGTATCACGGGGAAGAGCGAGAGCGCTCAGGTACGGCACGCCGCCTGGATCCCGCCATCGACATAAAAATCCCGCTGCCTGGATGATGCCTTCCAAGCCGAGACTGTCCGTATTAAACAGAGGAGGGCTGGCTAAGTGGACCGCAGGTGCAGCGTTTAAAAACGCCCATCGGGTCCGCTAACTCTTTTGTCAGAGAGGTGAGCCAAGATCTGCGGGGCGAAAGCTGCGTCACGCGAAGAACCTTTTACCGCGCACGTCTCAATAAGTGGCCGGTGTCATCCAGGCGTACCGTTATGGAGGGCATCGGACCCCTCGCTGCTGCCGGATGATGAGACGACTGGACGCGGTTATTTTTGAAGATCCGTAGGCTGCCGCAAATTAAATTAAAGTCGCCGCGTTGGCTCAAGATTGGCTTTTTTAATGAAGAAAGTTTTAATGATCAAATTAAAAAGTTACTTAAATAGAAAAATTGTTACAATGAAGCGTGAAGGCGGATCAAGAGAGATTGTATCATTTTATACTTAGAAACATTTATTTATATTTTATATTTATTAATTTTATGTTTATTATATATTTATTATTTGTATATATTTTATGTTCCATAAATAAAAGTTTTGTTGATCAAAATAAAAAGTTACTTGTACTCGAAAAATTGTTACATTGAGGCGTGAAGGCGGACCAAGAGGGATTGTATCATTTTATACTTAGAAACATTTATTTAATATTTATTATATATTTATTATTTTTATATATTTTATCTTCCTTAAATAAAGGTTTTGTTGATCAACCTAAAAAAGTTACTGGTATCCAAAAATTGTTACATTGAGGCGTGAAGGTGGACCAAGAGGGATTGTATCATTTTATACTTAGAAACATTAATTTAGATTTATTTATTTTATACTTATTATTTTTATATATTTTATGTTCCATAAATAAAAGTTTTGTTGATCAAATGAAAAAGTTACTTGTATCGAAAAATTGTTACATTGAGGCGTGAAGGCGGACCAAGAGGGATTGTATTATTTTATACTTAGAAACATTTATTTATGTTTATTTATTTTATATTTATTATTTTTATATATTTTATATTGCATAAATAAAAGTTTTGTTGATCAAACTAAAAAGTTACGTGTATCAAAAAATTGTTACATTGAGGCGTGAAGGCAGACCAAGAGGGATTGTATTATTTTATACTTAGAAACATTAATTTAGATTTATTTATTTTATACTTATTATTTTTATATATTTTATGTTCCTTCAATAAAAGTTTTGTTGATCAAATGAAAAAGTTACTTGTGTCGAAAAATTGTTGCATTGAGGCATGAAGGCAGACTAAGAGGGATTGTATCATTTTATACTTAAAAACATTTATTTAATATTTATTATATATTTATTATTTTTATATATTTTATGTTCCTAAATTAATTTTTTTTTTGATCAACCTAAAAAGTTACTGGTATCCAAAAATTGTTACATTGAGGCGTGAAGGTTGACCAAGAGGGATTGTATCATTTTATACTTAGAAACATTTATTTAGATTTATTTATTTTATACTTATTATTTTTATATATTTTATGTTCCATAAATAAAAGTTTTGTTGATCAAATGAAAAAGTTACTTGTATCGAAAAATTGTTACATTGAGGCGTGAAGGCGGACCAAGAGGGATTGTATCATTTTATACTTATAAAATAAACAAATATAAATAAATGTTTCTATTTATTATATATTTATTATTTTTATATATTTTATGTTCCATAAATAAAATTTTTGGTGATCAAACTAAAAAGTTACTGGTATCCAAAAATTGTTACATTGAAGCGTGAAGGCGGACCAAGGGGGATTATATTATTTTATACTTAGAAACATTTATTTATATTTAATTATTATATATTTCTTATTTTTATATATTTTATGTTCCTTAAGTAAAAGTTTTGGTGATTAAACTAAAAAGTTACTGGTATCGAAAAATTGTTACATTGAGGCATGAAGGCGGACCAGGAGAGATTGTATCATTTTATACTTAGAAACATTTATTTATATTTATTTATTTGATATTTATTATACATTTATAATTTTTATATATTTTATGTTCCTTAAATAAAAGTTTTGTTGATCAAACTAAAAAGTTACTGGTATCGAAAAATTGTTACTTTATTGTTCATACTTTATTTATATTTTATATTTATTTCTTTTATAGTTATTATATATTTATTATTTTTATATATTTTACAGTGCCTTGAAAAAGTATTCATACCCCTTGACATTTTCCATGTTATAACCAAAATCATAACTGTATTTTATTGGGATTTTATGTGATGGACCAACACAAAGTGGCACATAATTATGGAAGGAAAATGATAAATGTTTTTTAAAATTTTTTTTACAAATAAATATGTGAAAAGTGTGGGGTACATTTGTATGGTGCCCCCCGGAGTCAATACTTTGTAGAACCTCCTTTCTCTGCAATTACAGCTGCAAGTCTTTTTGGGGATGTCTCTACCAGCTTTGCACATCTAGAGAGGGACATTTTTGCCCATTCTTCTTTGCATAATATCTCAAGCTCTGTCAGATTGGATGGAGAGCATCTGTGAACAGCAATTTTCATGTCTTGCCACAGATTCTCAATTGGATTTAGGTCTGGACTGTGACTGGGCCATTCTAACACATGAATATGCTTTGATCTAAACCATTCCATTGTAGCTCTGGCTATAGTGGCGGCTGGTGCTCAAAATTTTTTGGGGGGCGCAAACATTTTTTGAAAAAAAATCAATTGCAGCCACTGTGCCCTCAAATGTTGCCACTATGCCATCAAACGATGCCACTGTGCACATCAAATGCTGCCACTGTGCCCTAAAATGCTGCCACTGTGGACATCAAACGCTGCCACTGTGGCTGACAAATGCTGCCACTGTGCCCATCAGACGATGCCACTGTGCATATCAAACGATGCCACTGTGCCCTTCAAACGCTGCCACTGTGCCATCAAATGCTGCCACTGTGCCCATCAGACGATGCCACTGTGCCCATCAGACGATGCCATTGTGCATATCAAACGATGCCACTGTGCACATCAAACGCTGCCACTGTGCCCTAAAATGCTGCCACTGTGCCATCAATTGCAGCCACTGTGCCATCAAACGCTGTCAGTGTGCCCATCAAATGCTGCCAGTGTCCCTCCCGGGACACCCCACTCACACACACCCCCGCGCGGATAGATTGTGTGAAAGCCGCCAGAGAGGAGAACACCCGGTAAGTGCCAGCCCTCCCGCTCACCCCCCCCGCAGGAGGACTGGCACTTACCGGGTGTTCTCTTCTCTGGCGGCTCCTCTCCAGTCGGCTTCCTCGGCTCTGTCCCACTTCTGCCAAAGCATCGGGCATCCAATAGAGAGCAATTTGGCCAATCAGGTAACAGGTCTCACTGACCTGCCTCCAGATTGGCGGGGAGGCAATGCGGTGTGAAAATATCAAATATTCATTCACTATGATCACATAATTGGGTGGGATCGGGCCGCACTCTCTGCGCCCCAAGCCCACCCTTTTTTGAAGCCTATTAGAGCCTCTGGCTCTAATCAAATGCCTCAAAAAAATACACCCCCTCCTGCCCCCGCCATAGGAGTCCATGCGTCCGGCGTCCTGAAAGGGGCTGGGTGCATGGATAGGGAGGCGGGGGGCTGTGCCCGTGCGCCCACAATGCATGGGCTGCCACTGTCTGGCTGTATGTTTAGGGTCGTTGTCCTGCTGGAAGGTGAACCTCCGCCCCAGTCTCAAGTCTTTAGCAGCTTCCTCCCTGCCAATCAGGAGGTAGGGCGTCAGACCTGCTTCCTGATTGGCCAAAGAGCCGGGCAACCCTATTGGATGCCTGGTGCTTAGGAAGAGGAGGTCGCCGCCCCTCTGAGAGGAGCTGCTACAGTGTTATGGTAAGTGTTGTTGTGTGGTGTTACGGTAAGTCCCCTCGGCTCTGTCAGAGCCGCGCGCGGGGGGGGGCTTGCTGCCAGAGCCGCAAACCCCACGAGTGGGGGGGGGGGGTGTGCGGTAGGCACAGTGGCTGTATTTGATGGGCTCAGTGGCTGCATATACTGGGCACAAGTGGCTGCATTTGATGGGAAAATGGCTGCATATGATGGGCACAAGTGGTTGCATATAATGGGCACACGTGGCTGCATATGATGGGCACAGTGGCTGCATATGATGGGCACACGTGGCTGCATATGATGGGCACAGTGGCTGCATATGATGGGCACAAGTGGCTGCATATGATGGGCAGAAGTGGCTGCGTTTGATGGGGCACAATGGCTGCATATGATGAGCACAGTGGCTGCATATGATGGGCACAAGTGGCTGGATATGATGGGCACAGTGGCTGCATATGATGGGCACAGTGGCTGCGTTTGATGGGCACAATGGCTGCATATGATGAGCACAGTGGCTGCATATGATGGGCGCAACACAAGTGGCTGCATTTGATGGGCACAAGTGGCTGCATATGATGGGCACAAGTGGCTTCATTTGATGGGCACAAGTGGCTGCATATGATGGGCACAAGTGGCTTCATTTGATGGGCACAGGTGGCTGAATATGATGGGCACAAGTGGCTGTATTTGATGGGCACAGGTGGCTGCATATGATGGGCACAAGTGGCTGCATTTGATGGGCACAGTGGCTGCGTTTGATGGGCACAATGACTGCATATGATGGGCACAAGTGGCTGCATATGATGGGCACAGTGGCTGTATTTAATGGGCACAGTGGCTGCATATGATGGACACAAGTGGCTGCATATGATGGGCACACATGACTGCATATGATGGGCACACATGACTGCATATGATGGGCACAGTGACTGCACCTGATCACTTGATGGGCACAAGTGGCTGCATTTGATGGGCACAGTGAGGCTGCAATTGATGGGGGGGTTCAGTATTTTTCAGTTTGTTTGCACCCCCCCAAAACAATTTTTTTGGAGCGTCAGCTGCCACTGCCTCCATAGCAGGGAGATCAGACTACAAAGCTTTATTTTATATTTAATATTCAATACATATTTATTGATCTTTATTTTTTATATACTTTTATGTTCCATACTAAGTATTGTTATTTATTTATTTATTTATTTGTATTTGGATACTTCATATTTGCCACTTGCAGCCTGTAGATGGCAAACTCTATGGCAAATAGTTTATTTTTCTCTTTATTTTTTTTTTTATAATTTTATGTTCCATACTAAATATTGTTATTTGTTTATTTATTAATTTTTTTATTTTTTTGTATTTGGATACTTCATATTTGCCACTTGCAGCTGGCAAACTCTATGGCAAATAGTTTATTACAGCTGTTGTACTAAAATAGCCATCCATAGCAGGGAGATCAGACTACACAGCTTTATTTAATATTTTATATATATTCATGTATCATTTTTTGAAAAATTTTTTTTATACTTTTATGTTCCATACTAAATATGATTATTTATTTATTTATTTTTTGTATTTGGATACTTAATATCTGCCACTTGCAGCCTGTAGATGGTAAACTCTATAGCAAAACAGTTTTTTTTCTTTATTTTTATTTTTTTATACTTTTATGTTCCATACTAAATATTGTTATTTATTTATTTTTTTATTTTTTTATTTCTTTGTATTTGGATACTTCATATTTGCCACTTGCAGCCGGCAAATTCTATGGGAAATAGTTTATTTTATTTTATTTTTATTTTTTTTGCAACATTGTACTAAAATAGCAGGGAGATCAGACTACACAGCTTTATTTTATATTTATTATTTTGTTATATATTTTTATGTTTCATACTAAATAATGTTTCTTCTTTTTATTTTATTTTTTTCAAGCCCCAATGAGTGGTAACTTCTTCGTATCTGGTGACTGAATGGTGAGGGGGAGAAGCAAAGAAAAGGTGAGGTGGGGGAGGGGAGGTTAAAGCAAACCTGCTACTGTGCTCGGTGTGGCCAGCACCGCCCATCTCCTCCCCCTTTAGTCACAAAAAAATATATTAAAAAAAACATTTTTTTTGAGATGTCCCCTCATGGTCCCCTTCATAGTCAGTCGTACACAGGCGGCCCACAAGCATGCAGGCTTTCCTATCTAATAGTTGTGTGGCGTGTCAGTGTTGCTGCGTCAGATCCCAGGTTGTGCCGCCATATAGGAGTAGAGAAGTGCAGAGTATAGTGACTCCTCCTCCATGGTGGTGCTCATTGGTGGTTCTTCCATCTGCTGAGGGTCTTGTGACTCTTCTAGGCAGAAAAAACTATAGCAGTATATGGCACTTGTCTGCAGAGGGTCTCGCAACTTTTCTAAGCAAAGATAGGGGGGGCTGTATAGTACCGCTCTGCAGAGGGTCTTGCGACTCCTCTAAGCATTGAGACAATGGCTGTATGGCACTTGCCTGCAGAGGGTCTCATGACTTTTCTAAGCAAAGATAGGTTGGCTGTGTAGTACTTCTCTGCAAAGTTTCTTGTGACTCATCTAAGCACAGAGTGATTGGCTTATGATACTTTTCTGCAGAGGGTCTTGTGATTCTTCTAATCAGAGAGAGGACGGCTGTGTGACACTTGTCTGCAGAGGGCCTTGTGACTCTTCTAATTGTAGAGAGGTTGGATGTATGGCACTTGTCTGCAGAAGGTCTTGTGACTCTTCTAAGCAGAGACAGGACGGATGTATGGCACTTATCTGCAGAGGGTCTTGTGACTCTTCTAAGCAGAGAGAGGACGGATGTATGGCACTTATCTGCAGAGGGTCTTGTGACTCTTCTATTTAGAGAGCGGATGGCTGTATGGCACTTGTCTGCAGAGGGTCTTGTGACTCTTCTAATCAGAGAGCGGACAGCTGTGCATGTCTGCAGAAGGTCTTGTGACTTTCTAATCAGAGAGCGGATGGCTGTTTGGCACTTGTCTGCAGAGGGCCTTGTGACTCTTCTAAGCAGAGAGAGGATGGCTGTGTGGCTCTCGTCTGCAGAGAGTCTTGTGACTCTTTTATTTAGAAAGAGGATGACTGTATGGCACGTGTCTGTGAAGTGTCTTGTGACTCTTCTAAGCAGAGAGAGGACGGATGTATGGCACTTGTCTGCAGCGGATCTTGTGACTCTTCTAATCAGAGAGCGGATGGCTGTTTGGCACTTGTCTGCAGAGGGTCTTGTGACTCTTCTAATTGGAGAGAGGATGGATGTATGGCACTTGTCTGCAGAGAGTCTTGTGACTCTTCTATTTAGAAGGAGGATGACTGTATGGCACGTGTCTGTGGAGGGTCTTGTGACTCTTCTAAGCAGAGAGTGGACAGCTGTGCATGTCTGCAGAAGGTCTTGTGACTTTTCTAATCAGAGAGCGGACGGCTGTATGGCACGTGTCTGCAGAGAGTCTTGTGACTCTTCTAATAGCCTATTAATGCCCCGGACACACAATTCATAGGACATAAGGGACAGAGAAGCCTCTATAGAGATGTATAGTCAGATCCTGAAGACACAAAGTGACGACCTGGCTGCGCTGTCACAAGTGCGGGATCTGTCGGTGTGTACCGGCACGGTGCCGGGCCTGGCTGGAGGAAGGGGGACAAGCCTTGGCAGCAGACGCGGTGACATATTGCAGGCGCACACTCAGGGGAAATCCCGGGGTCTGTTCTGTTAGGAAGGAACAGACGGCTTTAACCATTCTTGTGCCGGAGCCGCGGGAGGCGCCATTCACCTCGGCTTATGGCGGCCAATGAGGGGCCGTGAACAGGAGGTTAACCCCTTCCGTCCTCCTTCATCCAGCCTGTCCTCTGATTATATATACCGCGCTCTCCTCCTAATACAGATATAAGGGGGAGATTCACTAACATCGGTGCAGCCAATCAGCTTCCAGGTTTTATTGTCAAAGCTTAATTGACCAAGCTGAAGATAGAAGCTGATTGGCTGACCATGCACAGCTGCACCAGATTCCCACTGCTCTGGTTTTAATGGTGTCTCTATGGATCGGGACTGCCAGGAGAAATACAGAAAAAGAATGGGGGGGGGAGCCATGCAAACCATTCCTTATGTCCCAGCGGTGATCTGTGCGCCTAGAGGTCAGAGGTCAGTCTACAGGTAGAGCTACAGATCCGACCTGTACACAGCTGTGCCAGGCTTGTCAGATCTCATCAGTGCAAGATGAAGGAACAGCAGCTGCTCCTTCATATATATATATATAGGGGGGGGAGGGCGATAATGTTTAGTATGTGAACCCGACCGTTACATCTCATCAGCTTTACCTTCTACAATGTGCAGATTTCATTACAGAATTATCTATCTATCTATCTATCTATCTATCTATCTATCTATCTATCTATCTATCTATCTATCTATCTATCTATTCATTCCATATCTATCTATCTATCTATCTATCTATCTATCTATCTATCTATCTATCTATCTATCTATCTATCTATCTATCTATCTATAGATCCCATTATCTATCTATACCAATACCTCCAAGCTGGTTAACTTTCCCCCTTCCATTGTCATTCCAGTGCATTAGGAGCCCCGGCCAGGAGGAGAGGAACTCCTGAGAACCAAAACCTTCTCTTTTTTTTCCCCCTAATGTTTCCATATGGAGGAGATGGATACAATGTAACATGTGTGCTATACAAAGAAACATTAGTCACAGACCAATCCAGCCACTCCGGGCTCCTAGAGAACCAACCAATCCACCCAACCATGATATTTCAGTTATTGGTGGAGTATGCGGGCCGAGTCACCCATCAGATTATTATACTGAATGGCTGCTATGAGATGCAACAGGTTACAGTCATTTCCAACGTGAAGATTCATATTTTTAAAAGTGCCGCTTTCATTAAAGTATTACTGATCCATTATCTATCTATCTATCTATCTATCTATCTATCTATCTATCTATCTATCTATCTATCTATCTATCTATCTATCTATCTTATCTATCTATCTATCTATCTATCTATCTATCTATCTTATCTATCTATTTTATCTATCTATCTATCTATCTATCTATCTATCTATCTATCTATCTATCTATCTATCTATCTATCTATCTATCTATCTATCTATCTATCTAATCTATCTATCTTATCTATTTATCTTATCTATCTATCTTATCTATCTATCTTATCTATCTATCTTATCTATCTATCTTATCTATCTATCTTATCTATCTATCTATCTATCTATCTATCTATCTATCTATCTATCTATCTATCTAATCTATCTATCTTATCTATCTATCTATCTATCTATCTATCTATCTATCTATCTATCTATCTATCTATCTATCTATCTATCTATCTATCTATCTATCTATCTATTCCTCTAGCTATGTCTCCATCAATACATTTATCGATCCATCTATTCATACATACAGTGCCTTGAAAAAGTATTCATACCCCTTGACATTTTCCACATTTTGTCATGTTACAACCAAAAACGTAAATGTATTTTATTGGGATTTTATGTGACAGATCAACAAAATGATAAATGGTTTTCCAATATTGTCTACAAATAAATATGTGAACAGTGGGGGGGGGGGGGTACATTTGTATTCAGCCCCCCTTTACTCTGATACCCCTAACTAAAATCTAGTGGAACCAATTGCCTTCAGAAGTCACCTAATTAGTAAATAGAGTCCACCTGTGTGTCATTTAATCTAGGTATACATACAGATGTTCTGTAAAGCCCTCAGAGGTTTGTTAGAGAACCTTAGTGAACAAACAGCATCATGAAGACCAAGGAACACACCAGACAGGTCGGGGATAAAGTTGTGGAGAAGTTTAAAGGAGGGTTAGGTTATAAAACAAATCTCCCAAGCTTTGAACATCTCAAGGAGCGCAATCAATCCAACATCCGAAAATGGAAAGAGTATGGCACAACTGCAAACCTACCAAGACATGGCCGTCCACCTAAACTGACCGGCCGGGCAAGGAGAGCATTCATCAGAGAAGCAGCCAAGAGGTCCATGGTAACTCTGGAGGAGCTGCAGAGATCCACAGCTCAGGTGGGAGAATCTGTCCACAGGACAAACTATTAGTCGTGTTCTCCACAAATCTGCCCTTTATGGATGAGTGGCAAGAAGAAAGACATTGGTGAAAGAAAGTCATAAGAAGTCCTGTTTGCAGTTTGTGAGAAGCCATGTGGAGGACACAGCAAACATGTGGAAGAAGGTGCTCTGGTCAGATGAGACCAAAATTCAACTTTTTGGCCTAAAAGCAAAACGCTATGTGTGGTGGAAAAACTAACACTGTACATCACCCTGAACACACCATCCCCACCGTGAAACATGGTGGTGGCAGCATCATGGTGTGGCTATGCTTTTCTTCAGCAGGGACAGGGAAGCTGGTCAGAGTTGATGGGAAGATGGATGGAGACAAATACAGGACAATCTTAGAAGAAAACCTGTTAGAGTCTGCAAAAGACATGAGTCAGGGGCGGAGGTTCACCTTCCAGCAGGACAACGACCCGAAACATACAGCCAGAGCTACAATGGAATGGTTTACATCAAAGCATATTCATGTGTTAGAATGGCCCAGTCACAGTCCAGACCTAAATACAAGTGAGAATCTGTGGCAAGAAAATTGCTGTTCACAGACGCTCTCCATCCAATCTGACAGAACTTGAGATATTCTACAAAGAAGAATGGGAAAAAATGTCCCTCTCTAGATGTGCAAAGCTGGTAGAGACATCCCCAAAAAGACTTGTAGCTGTAATTGCAGAGAAAGGCGGTTCTACAAAGTATTGACTCCGGGGGGCGCCATACAAATGTACCCCACACTTTTCACATATTTGAAAAATCATTTATCATTTTCCTTTCACTTCACAATTATGTGCCACTTTGTGTCTATCACATAAAATCCCAATAAAATACATTTACCTTTTTGGTTGTAACATGACAAAAGGGGGAACATTTCAAGGGGTATGAATACTTTTTCAAGGCACTGTATATCTATCCATCCATCGGTTCATCCATCCTTTTATCTATTCATCCTTCCATCCGTCCAAATATCTAGAAGTAGGCAATAGTAACATGGGGAAGGTGCTCAGCAAGTCTGATTAGTCACAGATTGGTGGAAAGATAGATAGATAGATAGATAGATAGATAGATAGATAGATAGATAGATAGATAGATAGATAGATAGATAGATAGATAGATAGATAGACAGATAATAGATAGATAGATAGATAGATAGATAGATAGATAGATAGATAGATAGATAGATAGATAGATAGATAGATAGATCGATCGATCGGGTCCTCCACAGATGGGCTATATAGATATATAGATAATGGATGGATGGACGGACAGATAGATCGGAGGGGTAGGTAGTGATTCAACAGGTCGGGTAATCCACGGATAGGTTATATAGATATAACATAATGGATGGATGGACATATAGATGGAGGGATGGATAGATGGATATGTGGAAGGCAGTGGCTCTCCAGGCTCAGTCCTCCACAGATTTGATATATAGATATAAAGAAAGAGGGATGTATGGAGGGATGGATGGATGGACACTGGAAGGTAGTGGCTCTCCAGGCTCGGTCCTCCACAGATGGGATATATAGAGATATAGATGGATGGATAGAGGGAGGGATGGACAGATGGAAGGTAGTGGAAGGTAGTGGCTCTCCAGGCCCGGTCCTCCACAGATGGGATATATAGAGATATAGATGGATGGATAGAGGGAGGGATGGACAGATGGAAGGTAGTCAAAGGTAGTGGCTCTCCAGGCCCGGTCCTCCACAGATGGGATATATAGATATATAGATGGATGGATAGAGGGAGGGATGGACAGATGGAAGGTAGTGGAAGGTAGTGGCTCTCCAGGCCCGGTCCTCCACAGATGGGATATATAGAGATATAGATGGATGGATAGAGGGAGGGATGGACAGATGGAAGGTAGTCGAAGGTAGTGGCTCTCCAGGCCCGGTCCTCCACAGATGGGATATATAGATATATAGATGGATGGATAGAGGGAGGGATGGACAGATGGAAGGTAGTGGAAGGTAGTGGCTCTCCAGGCCCGGTCCTCCACAGATGGGATATATAGAGATATAGATGGATGGATAGAGGGAGGGATGGACAGATGGAAGGTAGTCAAAGGTAGTGGCTCTCCAGGCCCGGTCCTCCACAGATGGGATATATAGATATATAGATGGATGGATAGAGAGAGGGATGGACAGATGGAAGGTAGTGGAAGGTAGTGGCTCTCCAGGCCCGGTCCTCCACAGATGGGATATATAGATATATAGATGGATGGATAGATGGAAGGTAGTGGAAGGCACTGGCTCTCCAGGCCTGGTCCTCCACAGATGGTATAAATAGATATATAGAAAGAGGGATGAATGGAGGGATGGATGGACTATAGTGAAAGGCAGTAGCTCTCCAAGCCCCGTCTTCCACAGATGGGATATATAGATGGAGATAGGGATGAATGGATGGATGGTAGTCAAAGGCAGTGGCTCGCCAGGCCTGGTCCTCCACAGATGGGTTATATAGTTGGAGGGGTGGATGGATGGGTAGATGGTAGGTAGTGGAAGGCAGTGGCTCTCCAGGCTTGGCCCTCTACAGATGGGATAAATAAATGGAGGGATGGATGGATGGATGGAAGGTAGTGGAAGGCAGTGGCTCTCCAGGCCCAGTCCTCCACAGATGATATAAATAGACATATAGAAAGATGGATGGAGGGATGGATGGACTATAGTGGAAGGCAGTGGCTCTCCAATCCCCGTCTTCCACAGATGGAATATATAGATGGAGATAGGGATGAATGGACGGATGGTAGGCGAAGGCAGTGGCTGGCCAGGCCCGGTCCTCCACAGATGGGTTATATAGTTGGAGGGGTGGATGGATGGGTAGATGGAAGGTAGTGTAAGGCAGTGGCTCTCCAGGCTTGGCCCTCCACAGATGGGTTATATACAGTAGATGGATGGAGGGATGCAAGGCAGTGGCTGGCCAGATCTTGTCTTCCACAAATGGGATATATAGATGAAGGGATGGATGGATGGATGGATGGATTGATGGATGGAAGGTAGTGGAAAGCAGTGGCTGGCCAGGCTCAGTCCTCCACAGATGGGCGGACAAAGTGATGAGACTGGGAGGGGAGGTAGGCCGGGGAGGTGACAGATGGAGGAGGACTCGGAGAATGGAGGCCACTAGAAGAGGTCTAGGTGTAATTAGATTGGATGGGATTATGGCAGACTTGATTAGGCCTATATTAGGATGGCGGGCTGCTGTCACAATTTGGCGAGCCGGCCGCAGACAAAAGCATTGAGGGGGCCAGAGAGCAGCCTGATAGAAGAGAGAGCGAGGAAGACAAAGGAGCGGCGAGGAGGGGAGCCCCTTCAAATCTGTCATCGGAGGCAGTGACAGATTGTCTGCTTATCAAGCACAGGGACCTTCTGTCACCCGGCACACAGAAATCCCGGAGTCCGCCAGAGAAGGGGGAAAGGGAAAGGGGTAGGAGACCCCTCCACCTTCTGTCATCATCCATATGGGAGGGGGCACACAATGACTTCTCATTCAAAAAAAAAAAGACACCCAAATCTTTTATGGAAATGAGAGGCGGGGCCGCCCAACTGAAGGGGGGCCCCCAATACCTCCAAGCTGGTTAACTTTCCCCCTTCCATTGTCATTCCAGTGCATTAGGAGCCCCGGCCAGGAGGAGAGGAACTCCTGAGAACCAAAAACTTCTTTTTTTTTTCCCCTAATGTTTCCATATGGAGGAGATGGATACAATGTAACATGTGTGCTATACAAAGGATCATTAGTCACAGACCAATCAAGCCACTCCGGGCTTCTAGAGAACCAACCAATCCACCCAACCATGATATTTCAGTTATTGGTGGAGTATGCGGGCCGAGTCACCCATCAGATTATTATACTGAATGACTGCTGTGAGATCCAACAGGTTACAGTCATTTCCAACGTGAAGATTCATATTTTTAAAAGTATTACTGATCCATTATCTATCTATCTATCTATCTATCTATCTATCTATCTACCAATACATTTTTCCATCCATCCATCTATCCACCCATCCAGCTATGTATCTTCAAATACATTTATCCATCCACTGGAAGACAGGGACAGAGTGTTGTCGCTCTATATCAGGAAGTGCCCGCACAAGGACCAGCATGGCAGGATCACCAGAGATTATTTTAACAAAGCTGCAGATGATTTAAAAAGGTTAAAATTAAGTTTGAAAGGACATTAAAGAACAACCCTATTTCTAGCGCTAACCCTAATAGTGTTGGCATTTCCATCACATAGCTTTGTTTATCCATACATTTTTTGATCTGTATGGCGATCTCATGGCTTTGTTTATCCATAAAATCTTTAATCTATATGGCGATCGCATGGATTTGTTTATCCATTAAGTCTTCGATCTGTATGACGATCACATGGCTTTGTTTATCTATAAAGTCTTTGATCTGTATGACGATCGCATGGCTTTGTTTATCTATAAAGTCTTCGATCTGTATGACGATCGCATGGCTTTGTTTATCTATAAAGTCTTTTAGCTGTATGAGGATCACATAGTCTTGTTTATCCATAAAGTCTTTGGCCTGTATGGTGATCACATGGCTTTGTTTATCTATAAAGCCTTTGATTTGTATGATGATCACATGGTTTTGTTTATCCATAAAGTCTTTGATCTGTATGGTGATTACATGGTTTTGTTTATTAATAAAGTCTTTGATCTGTATGGTGATCATATGGCTTTGTTTATCCATAACGTCTTTGGCCTGTATGGTGATCACATGGCTTGGTTTACCCATAAAATCTTTAATCTGTATGGTGATCACATGGCTTTGTTTACCCATAAAGTCTTTGATCTGTATGGTGATCACATGGCTTTCTTTATCAATAAAGTCATACATCTGTATGGTGATCACATGGCTTTGTTATGGTTCCTATGGAAGTTTCGACTTTAGTCAACAAGTAAATTCTTCCCCTGGAATGTCAGGTGGGAGGAACGAGAGGAAGGCGAGGGAGCTCAAATCGTTCTTCATGCAGTACATTGAACCCGCTCATTTGCCATATATGGGCAAAGTAACAGGTCCACGTTAGAAGAACGATGTCACACAAGGTACATGGAGGCGGCCGGGGAGGATCATTAGATTGCAAGCTCTTCTGGTGCAGGGTGGGATGTCAGCACTCTATGCACTCAGAGCTGCGCAATGCGTCAGCCTATATAAGTGATTATAATAAATGAGGAGAGTGGGATGAGTCTGATGATAATTAGGCCAGCGCTGTAATAAGACTAATTAAGGCCTCACTTGGACTTTTCCCCATAGGACTCATGGCACGAAGATCTATTACCTACAGGAGACCCGGCCAACCTTCCCATAGTCTTTCCACAAGTGTGCCACTAAACCGCGAGAGAACATCCGAAACTGTGACCAGAATGTTCCCCTGGTGCCATAAGTGCCAAGACTCGGGGGGGGGGTCAAATCCTGGGGTGCTATATTGTGTTCTGGTTGGTTTTGAGGGCCTCGTTTTCCTGGGGACTTGACCCCCCCAAAAAAAATCAGCTTGGGCGATCCCCTGCCAGCCAGAATGCTGCAGAGATGGACCCCGATATTCTTAATGGAACCCCCCTCGTCCTCGGGTATCTGTTAATGCACGCATTTTCAGGTATGCCAAATTGCATGGTGCTGCGCCGGGGTTTTCCAAAAGGGATTCCTTTGGGTGTCGTACATTGAAATGAACAGGCTGCTGAACACGCAGGACCATGCAGGAAGTGCGTAGAAACGCGTGCACGCTGTCACACCTTCTTAATGCCTTAATACTCACCTGTCTGCTGCCTGGACCTTAGTACTCACCTGTCCACTGCCTGGACCTTAATACTCGCCTGTCCACTGCCTGGAGCTTAATACTCACCTGTCTGCTGCCTGAACCTTAATACTCGCCTGTCCACTGCCTGGACCTTAATATTCGCCTGCCCGCTGCCTGGACCTTAATACTCGCCTGTCCGCTGCCTGGACCTTAATACTTGCCTGTCCGCTGCCTGGACCTTAATACTTGCCTGTCCGCTGCCTGGACTTTAATACTCACCTGCCCACTGCCTGGACCTTAATACTCGCCTGCCCGCTGCCTGGACCTTAATACTCGCCTGTCCGCTGCCTGGACCTTAATACTCATCTGTCCGCTGCCTGGACCTTAATACTCGCCTGTCCACTGCCTGGACCTTAATACTCACCTGTCCGCTGCCTGGACCTTAATACTTGCCTGTCCGCTGCCTGGACTTTAATACTCACCTGCCCACTGCCTGGACCTTAATACTCGCCTGCCCGCTGCCTGGACCTTAATACTCGCCTGTCCGCTGCCTGGACCTTAATACTTATCTGTCCGCTGCCTGGACCTTAATACTCGCCTGTCCACTGCCTGGACCTTAATATTCGCCTGCCCGCTGCCTGGACCTTAATACTCGCCTGTCCGCTGCCTGGACCTTAATACTTGCCTGTCCGCTGCCTGGACCTTAATACTTGCCTGTCCGCTGCCTGGACTTTAATACTCACCTGTCCACTCCCTGGACCTTAATACTCACCTGTTTGCTGCCTGGACCACTGACCTTTGTTCTGTTAATAATGTAGCGCCGCCTGAATAAATCTTCTTCGGTATTCGAAACCGTAAGGATTGACGGATGCCAGGTCCACCTCTGCATTCTGAAGCTCCTCCCACCAATCTCTCGCATTAAAGTCGTGACTTAGGGGGGCAGCAGAAGAAAACCACAGCACACATAGGGGAAGCAGATATCTGACGAACCCGGAAATTTGTCAAATTCAGAAGATTCTTCGACACAAAGGTACAATAGGACCTGACGCTGAAATAGTTGAAACTGCGAGAAAAAAAAAAAAAACACGCTTCATTTTCCACGGCAAAGCAGTTATGAGCCACTTAATGCATTCTAAATGGAAGCGGCTTTATGCGTTGCCATCCTTGAACACCGAACTGTGCTTTTTTTTTTTCTTGGACGCAAGGCCGCAACTTCTGTGTATAATGTTATCGCCTTTTTTTTTCCTTGCAGGAAAGGAAAAAGCATTGAAAAAAGGTGCCTGAAATCTGCGTTTTGCAAACACGTTTAGGCGCGTTAGCGTTTTAATTTATTCCATTGGCCAGAACATTCATTTATTCTGCCTATTGAAATGAATGAACGCCCAAGCGCTAAACGCGGCTAGCATTTAGGTGCGTTTAGACGTGTTTACACGCATCTAGGCGCGTTAAGAATTCAGACGTTCATTCACTCAATTTTGGCAATTGAAATGAATGAATGCTGAAGAGCTAAACACGGCTAGCATTTGGGTGCGTTTAAAAACGTTTAACACGCGTCTAGGCGCGTCAGGCTTTGGGCGTTCGTTCATTCCATTGACCAAACCATTATTATTTTTTGCCTATTGAAATGAATGAATGCTCAATTGCTAAACGCAGCTAGCATGTAGGTGCAGTTAGATGCATTTACACACGCCTAAGAGCGTCACGCCTTGGGCGTTCGTTCATTCCAACGGCCAGAACATTCATTTATTTGGCTCACTGAAGTGAATGAACACTGAAGCTCTAAACACGGCCATCACATACAATATCTCACAGAAGTGAGTACACCCCTCACATTTTTGTAAATATTTTATTCTATCTTTTCATGTGACAACAAATGACACTTGTCTACAATGTAAAGTAGTGAGTGTACAGCTTGTATAACAGTGTAAATTTGCTGTCCCCTCAAAATAACTCAACACACAGCCATTAATGTCTAAACCGCTGGCAACAAAAGTGAGTGCACCCCTAAGTGAAAATGTCCAAATTGGGCCCAAAGTGTCAATATTTTGTGTGGCCACCATTATTTTCCAGCACTGCCTTAACCCTCTTGGGCATGGAGGTCACCAGAGCTTCACAGGTTGCCACTGGAGTCCTCTTCCCCTCCTCCATGACGACATCACAGAGCTGGTGGATGTTAGAGACCTTTCGCTCCTCCACCTTCCATTTGAGGATGTCCCACGGATGTTCAATATGGTTTACGTCTGGAGACATGCTTGGCCAGTCCATCACCTTTACCCTCAGCTTCTTTAGCAAGGCAGTGGTCATTTTGGAGGTGTGTTTGGGGTCATTATCATGTAGGAATACTGCCCTGCGGCCCAGTCTCTGAAGGGAGGGGATCATGCTCTGCTTCAGTATATCACAGTACATGTTGTCATTCATGGTTCCCTCCATGATCTGTAGCTCCCCAGTGCCGGCAGCACTCATGCAGCCCCAGACCATGACACTCCCACCACCATGCTTGACTGTAGACAAGACACACTTGTCTTTGTACTCCTCACCTGGTTGCCCCCACACACGCCTGACACTGTCTGAACCAAATAAGTTTATCTTGGTCTCATCAGACCACAGGACATGGTTCCAGTAATCCATGTCCTTAGTCTGCTTGTCTTCAGCAAACTGTTTGTGGGCTTTCTTGTGCATCACCTTTAGAAGAGGCTTCCTTCTGGGATGACAGCCATGCAGACCAATTTGATGCAGTGTGCGGCGTATGGTCTGAGCACTGACAGCCTGACCCCCCACCCCTTCAACCTCTGCAGCAATGCTGGCAGCACTCATACGTCTATTTCCCAAAGACAACCTCTGGATATGACGCTGAGCACGTGAACTCAACTTCTTTGGTGGACCATGGTGAGGCCTGTTCTGAGTGGAACCTGTCCTGTTATACCGCTGTATGGTTTTGACCACCGTGCTGCAGCTCAGTTTCACGGTCTTTGCAATCTTCTTATAGCTTAGGCCATCTTTATGTAGAGCAACAATTCTTTTTTTCAGATCCTCAGAGAGTTCTTTGCCATGAGGTGCCATGCTGAACTTCCAGTGACCAGTATGAGAGAGTGAGAGCGATAACACCAAATTTAACACACCTGCTCTCCATTCACACCTGAGACCTTGTAACACAAAGGAATCACATGACACAGGGGAGGGAAAATGGCTAATTGGGCCCAATTTGGACATTTTCACTTAGGGGTGTACTCACTTTTGTTGCCAACGGTTTAGACATTAATGGCTGTGTGTTGAGTTATTTTGAGGGGGCAGCAAATTTACACTGTTATACAAGCTGTACACTCACTACTTTACATTGTAGCAAAGTGTCATTTCTTCAGTGTTGTCACATGAAAAGATAGAATAAAATATTTACAAAAATGTGAGGGGTGTACTTACTTTTGTGAGATACTGTAGGTTGCATCTAGGTGCGTCAAGCATTCGTTCATTCGATTGGCCAGAACATTTTTTTTTTTGCCCATTAAAATGAATGAACGCTCAAGCGCTAAACGCAGCTAGCACATAGGTGCATTTTAGACGCGTCTACACGCGCCTAGGAGCATCAAGCGTTCATTCATTCCATTGGCCAGAACATAAATTTTTTTTGCCTATTGAAATGAATGAACGCTCCAGCGCTAAGCTAGCAATTAAGTGCATTGTACACGTCTAGTATTTTTTCTATCAAAAACACACCTGAATGTGCAAGTCATTCTTTTTTTTTTTACAGCCTCTAAACGCTCCTGCCGCTAAACGCCTGTAAACGCCTACGTGTGCATGGACGCAGAGTGGCATTGACCCCCCCCCCGGGTCTTGTACATCACCCCCTGGAGTCTGAGGACGGGGATGACAGGGGATGAGCAGTCGGAATACGCCGGGCGGCCACGCAGACGTTGCGCTGGGCTCAGGCTTTTATTTGTCTCCGTCGCGCGTACGTAAATAAATCTGCTCGCGAACATTTGCCGCTTCTCTTCCATCGCCAGCCGCGTCCTGACAATGGCGGGGTTTTTTTTTTTTTTCCTTTTTGGATGAGCATTCTCTTCTGTTGACTTCCCGATGTTTCATCATGAGTGATAACCCACATAAGTGACTCGCTGCGTTCACACGCCGCTCCTCTGGGAGCCACGCGGCTCAGCTGCCACCGCTATTTACCAAATAACATATGGCCGAATAAAAATACTAATACTGCGAATAGAGCAAGACTGAGCGTGCTAAATCGGGTTTATCGGGACGGGGGCTTTATTTTCTGGTCGACTGTTTTTTTCGTTCCTTCTTTTCCTTTAAGCGATTTTAGAACTTGAGCGGCGCTGCAAGGGTTGTGGGTTAACCCTTAACCTTTTTTTTTTTTTTTAATCTGCAGCTGATCCCACCATGTTCAGGCACTTCCTGTTAGAGGGCAACAATACTCTGTCCTACCACTTGTGCTTCTCTGTTGTCACCCTGCACATGGGAACATTGCAAAACCATGGTCTACTGTTGTCACCATTTCAAACCTTATTTGAGGGGTTCCCACCATCCCTGTGCCGAGTTCCCAGGTCTGTACACCTGCTGTGCCCATTATGAGGGGTTCCCACCATCCCTGTGCCGAGTTCCCTGGTCTGTACACCTGCTGTGCCCATTATGAGAAGTTCCCACCATCCCTGTGCCGAGTTCCCTGGTCTGTACACCTGCTGTGCCCATTATGAGGAGTTCCCACCATCCCTGTGCCGAGTTCCCAGGTCTGTACACCTGCTGTGCCCATTATGAGGGGTTCCCACCATCCCTGTGCCGGGTTCCCGGGTCTGTACACCTGCTGTGCCCATTATGAGAGGTTCCCACCATCCCTGTGCTGAGTTCCCGGTTCTGTTCACCCGCTGTGCCCATCATGAGGGGTTCCCACCATCCCTGTGCTGAGTTTCCGGGTCTGTACACCTGCTGTGCCCATTATGAGGGGTTCCCACCATCCCTGTGCTGAGTTCCCGGTTCTGTTCACCCGCTGTGCCCATTATGAGGGGTTCCCACCATCCCTGTGCTGAGTTTCCGGGTCTGTACACCTGCTGTACCCATTATGATGGGTTCCCACCATCCCTGTGCTGAGTTCCTGGGTCTGTACACCTGCTGTGCCCATTATGAGGGGTTCCCACCATCCCTGTGCTGAGTTTCTGGGTCTGTTCACCCGCTGTGCCCATTATGAGGGGTTCCCACCATCCCTGTGCTGAGTTCCCCGGTCTGTACACCCGCTGTGCCCATTATGAGGGGGTCCCACCATCCCTGTGCTGAGTTCCCAGGTCTGTACACCCGCTGTGCCCATTATGAGGGGGTCCCACCATCCCTGTGCTGAGTTCCCAGGTCTGTACACCCGCTGTGCCCATTATGAGGGGTTCCCACCATCCCTGTGCTGAGTTCCCAGGTCTGTACACCCGCTGTGCCCATTATGAGGGGTTCCCACCATCCCTGTGCTGAGTTTCTGGGTCTGTTCACCCGCTGTGCCCATTATGATGGGTTCACACCATCCCTGTGCTGAGTTTCCGGGTCTGTACACCTGCTGTGCCCATTATGAGGGGTTCCCACCATCCCTGTGCTGAGTTCCTGGGTCTGTACACCCGCTGTGCCCATTATGAGGGGTTCCCACCATCCCTGTGTTGAGTTCCTGGGTCTGTACACCTGCTGTGCCCATTATGAGGGGTTCCCACCATCCCACCCCTGCAGTAAACTTGATCTTTAACATTGAAGTGTCCCCTGATTGAAGTTCTGTTGTCACCGCAGATCATTGCCGGCTCTGCTCCGTGTCAATCTGAACACATCCCAGAGATATATGGATACCAGGTCTGCCTCCTACAATGTCACCTGTGTATTTTGGATACAGCAAAGCCCAACATATAAGATTGGTTTTATTTCGGCAGCTCTGGATTCTGCGGCAGCCTTGTGTCCTCGCTGTCAGGATAGGACGCGGTGCCAGGGGCGTGGGTGAGAGGCACCGGCGCCAATATAGATGCGAATAAAAGCCATCGCCACCGCGGTAAAAATCACTCGCAGCTTCCAAATGATCGAATCCGACCGCAGCACCTGCACTTGTCTGCGGAGGTCTCCCGATCAGCCGAGTGTTCGAAGGTAAGTTCACCCGGCCATTCCCAACCCTAGAAAATAGAAAAAGACGCAAAGTAATGCGACCTTGTAATCGATACATACAAGCAGTACCTCAATGTGACCTGGTATCAGCCTCTGTACAGCAGAGCCGGAGCGTGAGAGGGAGAAACAGCACAAGGAGCCAATCAGATCAAACGCTGGCAAGAAGCATGCTGATAGGAGGAGAGAGCGGAGTGAAAGAAAAATAAGCTCATCGCTCTGCTACTTTTCCTTTCACTGTCCAATCACAGGCTGGGGGGCGGGTCCTGGATCAACTGGGCTCACAGGAAGTGGATTGAATGAAGCGGGCCATCCGACTGAGGACATCTAGTGGAAGAATAAGGGTACTGCAGGGGACATCTCTGTATTCAAGGTAAGTATTGTAGGCCATCACACTGAGGACATCTAGTGGAACAATAAAAGTACTGCAGGGGCAATCTCTGTATTCAAGGTAAGTATTGCAGGCCATCACACCGAGGACATCTAGTGGAACAATAGAAGTACTGCAGGGGCAATCTCTAGATTGATGGTGAGTATTGTTGGCCGTAACACTGAGGACATCTAGTGGCAGAATAAAAATACTGCATGAGACATCTCTAGATTGAAGGTGAGTATTGCTGGCGATCAGACCGAAGACATCTAGTGGCAGAAAGAAGTACTGCAGGGCAAATGTCTGGATTGAAGCTGAATATTGTAGCAAAGGCTGATTTTATTTTATCATTTATTAGAGTATTGATTTTCACCTTTTTTTTTTTTTTTTTTGGGTTGGAGTTTAGAACTAAGATTTGGAGTTTAGAAAAAAAAAAAATAGACATTTTACTAGTTGATAGAAACTGCAGCTGCCAAAATCTTCGCCCTCTAGAACTGATTTTGGTGTCTAGTCTATACAGGGATTTTATTCTATTCATCTATAAGAAACATCTATTATATTTTTAGGCTGATTAGGTCCCTAAAGCTGGCCGTACACTAGAAGAATTTCATTAGAATTTTTCGGTCTCAAGAACCATTCATTAAATTTTCCAAGGGTTAGTTGGGTCAAACCGAAGTTCATTTTCGACCCCAGTGAAAATGAGAAGGAGCAAGATGGAAATTGTTTTTCTCAAATGAATACATTTCTAACAGTGAGTGTGGATTTTGTTTGAGAAAGTACAATCATTTCAAAATCAAATGTTAAAGCAAATTAAAATTGGAAGTACATTTTGAAAAGGACATTCGTCAAGTCATCGAATGCACTGAGAATTTTTGTACAAATCTTCGTACATATGTTCAAATGAATGTTCCCTTGATTAGCTCTAGGAAATTAAAAAAAAAGCATCTTCCTATAGGAGGAGAGGTAGTATACTCATCTCTATAGAGGCCCTTGTGTTCTTCTTCTTCTCCTTCTGCTCCAGCCCTACAGCCTCCTTCAATGTCTTCAACATTTGACACTTCCGGGATTGTTGGATGCCCATGTCCCTTTCTGTGTGCTGTAGTTCCTTCCTCCGACCCCTACGTCACTGTGGAATCCTGGTATGACTTCAAGTCTCCAATGAGACGTCTATTTCCATGTTGGTTGGGTATCCTCTTTTCTTCTCCTCTCCTCTTTTCTTCTCCTCTCTTCTTTTCTTCTCCCATCCTCTCATCTCATCTTCTTCACCTCACCTCTTTTCTTCTCCTCTTCTCTCCTTTCCTCTTTTCCTTTCTTCTACTCTCCTTTCTCTTCTCTTCGCCTCTTTTCTTATCCTCTCTTCTCCTCTTTTTCTCTTCTCTTCTTCTCCTCTCCTCTTTTCTTCTCCTCTTCTCTCATCTCCTCTTTTTCTCTTCTCTTCTTCTCCTCTCCTTTCCCCTCCTCTCCTCTTTTCTAATCCTATCCTCTCCTCTTTTCTTCTCCCCTCCTCTCATCTCATCTTCTTCACCTCACCTCTTTTCTTCTACTCTTCTCTCCTTTCCTCTCTTGCACTCTCCTTTCTCTGCTCCTCTTTTCTTCTCCCCTTCTCTCCTTTTTTCTTCTCCTCTTCTCTCATCTCATCTTTTTCTCTCCTCTCCTCTTTTCTTCTCCTCCCCTTTCCTCTCCTCTCCTCTTTTTTCTACTCTCTTCTTTTCTTCTCCTCTCCCCTCCTCTCCTCTTTTCTTCTCCCCTCCTATTCTCTTCTCCTCTCTTTTCTTCTCCTCTCCTCTTTTCTTCTCCTTCCCTATTCTCCTTTCCTCTCTTTTCTTCTTCTCTCCTCTCCTCTTTTCTTCTCCCATCCTCTCATCTCATCTTCTTCACCTCACCTCTTTTCTTCTCCTCTTCTCTCGTTTCCTATTTTCTTCTCTTCTCCTCTTTGCTTCTCCCCTCCTCTCCTTTTTTCTTTTTCTCTTCTCTTCTTCTCCTCTTCTCTCATCTCCTCTTTTTCTCTTCTCTTCTTCTCCTCTCCTTTCCTCTCCTCTTTTGTTCTACTCACCTCTACTGTTTTCTTCTCCCTCCTTTCATATCATTTTCTTCACCTCACCTATTTTGTTCTCCTCTTCTCTCCTTTGCTCTCTTCTACTCTTCTTTCTCTTCTCTTCTCCTCTTTTCTTCTTCCCGACTTTCCTTTTTTCTTCTCCTCTTCTCTCATCTCCTCTTTTTCTTTTCTCTTTTTCTCCTCTCCTCGCATCTTTTCTTCTCCTCTCCTATTCTCTTCTCATCTCTTTTCTTCTCCTCTCCTCTTTTCTTCTCCTCTCCTATTCTCTTCTCCTCTCCTATTCTCTTCTCCTCTTATTTCTTCTCCTTTCCTCTACTCTTTTCTTCTCCTCTCCTCTCCTTTTTTCTTCTACTCCTCTCTTCCTTTCACCTTTACATTTTTCCTCTCCTCTTTTCTTCTCCTCTCCTCTTCAACAAAGGGAAATTACGTTATATGGTAAAAAATTGTATGGCTACCTGACCATCACGTCTACCACCATATGGCCAACCGAATGTGGACAACCCACCAGATGATGAAATTCAGGTGTTTCCAGTGAAGCTTACTCTTAACGCCACACCATATAAAGACATTGTAGGCTATTGGGCTTTACTAACCTTGTGGTAACAGGTTAGAGGTTCAGGTTTACTGGCATTGAGAGATTGACTCCTATGCCCAGGGGTGGTGATAGGAACAGACGGCTTCTAGATAGAGAGACATGGTGGATATTTAGATTAAAAACGGGGGTCCCTCAGGGGTTAAACCTCAGATGGCACCTAGATTTACATGTATGTTGATTTATTTTTTTGCACTACCCGCCTCTCCTGTTTTAGGACTAAGATTATTATTTATTTATTTTTTTCCCCACTGGGCATTCTTGCTTACTTTTTTTCAATTTTTATGTTTATTCAGCTTTAGTTTTTGTATTGCAATTTTCTTGGATGTTAATGTCCTTTTTTGATCATGCAACCAATCATGTTTGTATCTCGGTTGAATCTACGTCTGTCCATGTATGGTGTTTCACCGCTCCAAGTAACTCTGATTATCTACTAATTGGCAAGTTAATGACGTGCTGCCAGGCAGGGTTTATACACTATGTATTGTGTAGTGAACAAGGCCCGCAAGGCTGAAACGCGTTTACATCTGCTGTCTGTGTCTTTTATGGAGAATCCATACATTTTGAAGATTTTAAAGAGCTAGCAAGGAGTTGCGGACCATCTTTTCTCTTGTGGTAACAGAGGTTGAAGGCCCTTTTCTGCTCCACCATGACTCCGTGCACATCAGTGCCGGATCTCACAAAACTACACAAATTCCCAGACATGCTCCATAATGTTGTGGAAAGTCCTCCCGGAAAGGTGGAGGCTGTTATAGCTACAAAGGGAGGCCAACTCCATAATAATGACCATGGTCTTGGAATGGGATGTCCAACCAGCTCATATAGGTGCGATGGTCAGGGGTACACAAATTCCCAGACATGCTCCATAATGTTGTGAAAAGTCCTCCCGGAAAGATGGAGGCTGTTATAGCTACAAAGGGAGGCCAACTCCATAATAATGACCATGGTCTTGGAATGGGATGTCCAACCAGCTCATATAGGTGCGATGGTAAGGGGTACACAAATTCCCAGACATGCTCCATAATGTTGTGGAAAGTCCTCCCGGAAAGGTGGAGGCTGTTATAGCTACAAAGGGAGGCCAACTCCATAATAATGACCATGGTCTTGGAATGGGATGTCCAACCAGCTCATATAGGTGCGATGGTCAGGGGTACACAAATTCCCAGACATGCTCCATAATGTTGTGGAAAGTCCTCCCGGAAAGGTGAAGGCTGTTATAGCTACAAAGGGAGGCCAACTTCATAATATTGACCATGGTCTTGGAATGGGATGTCCAACCCAATATAGGTGCGATGGTCAGGGGTACACAAATTCCCAGACATGCTCCATAATGTTGTGGAAAGTCCTCCCGGAAAGGTGGAGGCTGTTATAGCTACAAAGGGAGGCCAACTCAATAATATTGACCATGGTCTTGGAATGGGATGTCCAACCAGCTCATTTAGGTGCGATGGTCAGGGGTACACAACATTTTTGCCATATGGTTTAGGTTAGACGAACCTGTTGCTTTGCCCTTCATTTTGTTTCGTCTGTACATGTAGCTCCTTGAATCATCCTAAAGTGGACCTGTGCAGAAAGAAGTTTCATGGAGGCCCCAACAGCTGCACATATGCGGTCCCTCATCACTGTGTTCAGCTCCCGGGAGTTCTTCTGGATAGAGGTGGAGCAGGTGGGTCACTCTTCTTTCTCCCATGGGACAGAGCTGTTGCTTGGTGGTTGGTCAGTCAAAGGCATCACATGGGTCGGGGAGAGAGTCCTTAGGCTTTTTTTTAAACTTCAGTGGGTGATTGGATCCTAAACAGGGCCTCCTCTTATGCCTGGAGGTTGAAAGTAGTGAAGGGAAGCTGAGGAAACTTGTTGACTGGTCCTGCGTGGACAAAGCATGACCCACTTATACAAAGCGAACAAAATGACCCAATCGAACCACCTTCAAGTGAACCTGTCTGAACAAAGTAAGGTGTCGGGCTCACTTAGCATATCTGCTTTTTGCTCTCCTCCCATTCTGACTACCAGGAGAAATGAGAAGACCCCATGTAAGCTCCAATGCCCCGTACACACGATCGGACTTTTCCGACAACAAAACCGTGGATTTTTGTTCAAAGGGTGTTGGCTCCAACTTGTCTTGCATACACACGGTCACACAGATGTTATTACGAACGTGGTGACGTACAAGACGTACGTGATGTCTCCATTACGAACGCTAGTTTTCCAAGACCGAGAGCTTCCGGCTCGTACTTGATTCAGAACATGCGTGGACTTTTGTGCGACGGACTTGTGTATATAGGCGATCGGAAAGTCCGACAACGAACATTTGTTGGAGGAAAATTTGAGAACCTGCTAGCCAACATTTGTTGGCGGAAAGTCCGCCAACAAATGTCCGATGGAGCGTACACACGGTCGGACTTTCCGCCAACAAGCTCACATCCAACATTTGTTGTCGGGAAAATCCGATCGTGTGGACGGGGCATTAGTCACTACCTGGATCTGAGACACAGGGCTCTCAGTACCTTATTGTGACAGTGCCGGGGGCCTGAGAGACTAAGCATTATCACATGAGAGGAAGTGAGCTTCATGTGACAACCCAGGAGCACAACTGCCACCCCATAACAGGAAGCGTCTTGGTCATTCGAAAACAGCCAATGTGTTTCAGAGGTTTGGGGCCACACCAAATCACGTGACCACTATGATTGCCTATCTCACCGGATATCTATAGACCAGGAGTGGCTTGGTCACTGTGCTAGAAGCTCGCTCTCCGAAAAGAAACCTCAGCCACCATGGACGCGTTACGTGGTCAGCAAGAGATTCAAAGCTCTTGGGCTCTGATTTTGGGTGGCCACGGGGCCACACCAGATCACGTGACCACTATGATTGCCTATCTCACCGGATATCTATAGACCGGGAGTGGCTTGGTCACTGTGCTAGAAGCTCGCTCTCCGAATAGAAACCTCAGCCACCATGGACGCGTTACGTGGTCAGCAAGAGATTCAAAGCTCTTGGGCTCTGATTTTGGCGTTTTTGATTGGACTTTGCACACAAAAAAGTATAAATAAAGTATAATAAAGGTAATATAATAAGAAAAGTGAAGAATACAAGGAATATGGGACATGCAGAAAATGTTTCCAATGTTATTTTTGGTTTCACCCCTTAAATTCAGGTTCAGAGCGTTCCGTCTGCTCTCACCCACTCACTTGTTGCGTGGGTCGCCTTTTCCCGTGCATTCGCCGCATCCCTCTACCCTTCCTTTATATATTTTTTTTCCTATTATTGCTTTCCCTCTGCCTTTTATCTGCCTTCCTCTCTTTCCTGCTCTTCCTCCAAATGAAATTGCCTCTTCTCTCTCTCGAACGCACTTAGCCACCTGAACCATCGCATGAAACGCGGTTCGCAAACAATAACCGTATCGCTCTCCTCTCCAAACGCGGAGCCACCTCTTTAATACTCAGTAAATAATTCATGCAGCTTTTCTGCCCGCAAATCTTTTTTTTTTTTTCATTCAGCGCCAGCGTTTGGCGATATTTCATCGGAAAGAAGGCTACGAACACCCAGCGCTGGCAAGCGTCCGCCGCCACTAAATCTCGCTCACGCCGTTCCCCCGGTTTCGCTTCACCCCAGCGGTGTCGTTACGTAATTGCATAATAAACTCTTGGATACTACGCTGGCTCCCGAATATGGCGCTCTTTTTCCCCGATAATTGCCACGGCGTAGAAATAATGCCCTTAAAAAATGAACGGCTTTCATTTTCGCGATTTTAAAGAAGGATGGCTCTGGAAACCCGAGCGCGTTCGGATTTAAAGGGGAACTGGGTTCAAAGGAAAGGACTCGCGCTCAGTGATTAGATGCATGAGCACGTTTCTTCTGATCTTCATGTTCAGTGACTGGATACGTGAACACATTTCTTCTGATCTTCATGTTGGGCTTCAGGAACAACCTGAACAAGGACCTTCATGATCACCAGGCTTTTATTGAAATAATTCCTGGTGATCCTGCCATGTTCAGGCACTTCCTGTTATAGGGTGACAACGCTCTGTCCCTGTCTCCCGAATGTGCTCCACGTCGTCTCCCAGTTCTGATGACCACAAGTCGTCTTCTGATTTCCTACAACCTCAGCCACTTCACTTACTGTCTACATGTCCTCCATGAATGGCTGTGCGCCCATGAGGTCCTTATTCAGGCACTTCCTGTTAAGGGACGACAACGCTTTTTGCCTATCTTTCAATTGTGCTCCTACGTTATCACCTTGGCTTCTGGTGGAAGAAAAGGGAGGAAACCCACCGGGAGAAAAGACATTCATGGAGGCTGGACATGTCCTCCATGAATGGCTGTGCGCCCATGAGGTCCTTATTCAGGCACTTCCTGTTATAGGGAGACAACGCTTTTTGCCTATCTTTCAATTGTGCTCCTACGTTATCGCCCTGGCTTCTGGTGGAAGAAAAGGGAGGAAACCCCCCCGGGAGAAAAGACATTCATGGAGGCTGGACATGTCCTCCTTGAATGTCCAGCCATTTATGGAGGACATGTAGACAGGAAGTGACGTGGCTGAGGTTGTAGGAAAGCAGGAGACGACTTGCGGTCATCAGAACTGGGTGACAACGTGGAGCACATTCGGGAGACAGGGACAGAGCGTTGTCACCCTATAACAGGAAGTGCCTGAACAAGGACCTCCATGATCACCAGGCTTTTATTAAAATAATTCCTGGTGATCCTGCCATGTTCAGGCACTTCCTGTTATAGGGTGACAGCGCTCTGTCCCTGTCTCCCAAATGTGCTCCACGTCGTCTCCCAGTTCTGATGACCACAAGTCGTCTTCTGATTTCCTACAACCTCAGCCACTTCACTTCCTGTCTACATGTCCTCCATGAATGGCTGTGCGCCCATGAGGTCCTTATTCAGGCACTTCCTGTTATAGGGTGACAACGCTCTGTCCCTGTCTCCCAAATGTGTTCCACGTCGTCTCCCAGTTCTGATGACCACAAGTCGTCTTCTGATTTCCTACAACCTCAGCCACTTCACTTCCTGTCTACATGTCCTCCATGAATGGCTGTGCGCCCATGAGGTCCTTATTCAGGCACTTCCTGTTATAGGACGACAATGCTTTTTGCCTATCTTTTAATTGTGCTCCTACGTTATCACCTTGGCTTCTGGTGGAAGAAAAGGGAGGAAACGTACCGGGAGAAAAGACATTCATGGAGGCTGGACATGTCCTCCATGAATGTCCAGCCATTCATGGAGGACATGTAGACAGGAAGTGACGTGGCTGAGGTTGTAGGAAATCAGGAGACGACTTGTGGTCATCAGAACTGGGTGACAACGTGGAGCACATTCGGGAGACAGGGACAGAGCGTTGTCACCCTATAACAGGAAGTGCCTGAACAAGGACCTCCATGATCACCAGGCTTTTATTAAAATAATTCCTGGTGATCCTGCCATGTTCAGGCACTTCCTGTTATAGGGTGACAACGCTCTGTCCCTGTCTCCCGAATGTGCTCCACGTCGTCTCCAGTTCTGATGACCACAAGTCGTCTTCTGATTTCCTACAACCTCAGCCACTTCACTTCCTGTCTACATGTCCTCCATGAATGGCTGTGCGCCCATGAGGTCCTTATTCAGGCACTTCCTGTTATAGGGTGACAACGCTCTGTCCCTGTCTCCCAAATGTGCTCCACGTCGTCTCCCAGTTCTGATGACCACAAGTCGTCTTCTGATTTCCTACAACCTCAGCCACTTCACTTCCTGTCTACATGTCCTCCATGAATGGCTGTGCGCCCATGAGGTCCTTATTCAGGCACTTCCTGTTATAGGGCGACAACACTTTTTGCCTATCTTTCAATTGTGCTCCTACGTTATCGCCCTGGCTTCTGGTGGAAGAAAAGGGAGGAAACCCACCGTGAGAAAAGCCATTCGTGGAGGACATGTAGACAGGAAGTGACGTGGCTGAGGTTGTAGGAAATCAGAAGACGACTTGTGGTCATCAGAACTGGGTGACAACGTGGAGCACATTCGGGAGACAGGGACAGAGCGTTGTCACCCTACAACATGAAGTGCCTGAACAAGGCAGGACCACCAGGGATTATTATAATGAAAGCTGTAGATTTAAGAAAAAAAAAAAACCTAAACGACTTTTGGAATGACGTTAACATGTTAAAGCTTTTATGAGATTTTGGTGATTAGGTGGCGAACCCTTGGCTAGTGCCGTCATCCCAGGAACTCGTACAATCTTCCACCTTTTCAGTGCCAGGAAGCCGATCTCTTGGCTTTCTGTATGAAAGGCGGTGAATGCGGCATCTGGGTGCTGTGTGCGTTCGGGGACATGTGGTCTCCTGGCATACTGTTGATTTCTCTAACATCTTTTACCCCTCAGGGCACGGGGCAGCTGTCAGCGCTCCCTGGTTCTCACCCCTCCCTCCTCCTCCTCGCCCTATCTCTGGCATAGCCAGCTGGGTTCAGAGGTCATGGGAGTCAGCGACACCTTTAATTTGTCCCGAAACAATAACACGTGCAGGGGGCAGAAGCTGGGTCACAAATCTTCCATAGAAACAATTCGCCAAAAACAATGGAGAAGATAACAAAGTCGTACAACAAACGCAAATAATTATAATAATAATAATAATGATAATAATAATATTAAATCAAAAAAAAGAGAAGAAAAAAAATATATAACATTAAATCTGAAACATAAATATTAAATATCTAAAATAGTAATACTAAAAAAGAGATGATAACAATAATAATAATACTAAATCTAAAACATAAATATTAAATATATAAAATAGTAATAATAATAATAATAATAATAATAATAATAATAAAGAGATGATGATCAAAATAATAATTATTATTTAAAATCTAAATCACAAATTTAACATAATCATAATACTAAATATAGAATATAAATATTAAACTTCTAAAATAATATTAATAATCATTTTAAAAATATATAAATCTAATATTTATAAGAGTAATAATAATATAAAGTATATAAAGCAAATATAAATAATTATAATAAAAATAATAATAATAAAAAACACAAAATATGAAATAAGTTGTAAATAATAACAATAATATTTTAAAATATAAATTTCAAATATAAAATAATAATGATACAAAATATAGAACAATAATCTAAAATAAAATGAATAATTTAATAGATTATATATATAGATATAATAGACAGATGTATATAGATAGATATATATATCTATATTACTATCTATAGATATATAGATAAATCTATATATCTATATATCTATAGATAGATAGATAGATAGATAGATAGATAGATAGATAGATAGATAGATAGATAGATAGATAGATAGATAGATAGATAGATAAATATATATATATATATATATATATATATATATATATATATATATATATATATATATAGAGATAGAGATAGATCTATATAGATATATATATTAGATTTTAAATTATCATTCATATTATTTTAGATTTTTGTTCTATATTTTGTATTATTATTATTTTATATTTAATATGTATATTTTAAAATATTATTATTGTTATTATTTACAACTTATTTCATATTTTGTGTTTTGTATTGTTATTATTTTTATTATAATTATTTATATTTGCTTTATATCTATCTATACACCAACCAACCTATATATTATTTATACATTATCTATCTATCTATCTATCTATCTATCTATCTATCTATCTATCTATCTATCTATCTATCTATCTATCTATCTATCTATCTATCTATCTGTCTATCTCTATATCTAGATATAGAGGTATATCTATATCTATATATAGATCTATATATAGATATAGCTATAGATCTATATATAGATCTAGATATATCTCTCTATAGATATATAAATGAATAAACACAAAATATGAAATATGCTGTAAATAATAATAATAATACAAAATAAAGAACAGAAATATTAAATATCTAAAATAATAATAATAATAATTATATAAAATATATAAAGCAAATAAAAGTAATATTAATAATAAACACAAATATGAAATAGATAAATAGCATTAATAACAATAATAATGCTAATAATAAGAAAAACTATAAAACACAATTATAAAATACATACTTATATGATAAAAATGTTATAAATAATACTAAGAATATAATAAACATAAAATAAAAGGAGGTGGAGTAGGGACTGCAGTTACACTTGCACATGCTTTTTTGAACTTTTTTTTTTTACTACTTTGATGTGTGTTGTGGTACTTTGCCCACTCATTTTTATTGGGCTCTTAAAACAATTACGCCACCTTTTTTTTTTTTTTTTCCAGTGCAACACATTTGTTCCTTATCACATGCATTGCGATGCTCTGAGAGGGGGTGGACTTGAAAAATAACGGCAACACAATGTAGTGCAAATACACAATGCATTGGTTTGTCTTGCATTAACGAACGCAAGTGCAATAGCATAGGTGTGTCTTAACAAATTTTAGCCTTTAGAAAAGGGTGGTGCAGGCCCCTCCCACCAGCCATGATCTGCCTGCTTTGCATGGAGAAGCACAGAGACCCAGTGATGACATCACTAGGTCTAAAATAAGGTGTGTAATAGAAACAGAAAAGTTTTTTTTCATTACAAATGTTATGTTTATGGGTGTGTGTGTGTGTGTGGGGGGGGTTGGTAAATGATAAGACTGGCCTAGACGAGTTGAAAACCAAGCGTTCTGCCGATCGAAAAAAAAAAGAAAATGGCGCATACGATTGTGCCATTATTTTTCTTCTTTTTTTTTCTGTTGGATCAGGGGATTTCAATTGCGGCATGAAAATCGTTTGTTGCAGACTAATGATGCAAAAAATTAACAACCAAGAATTTTCATTCCGTTTTTCGACTCGTCCGCGGTCCTGTTTAATTCATCTGATGCGTCGCCTTTCCTTGCACTAACACTCGCATTTTGTTTCGGCGACACGCTGGTGTGAACGAGGTCTAAAGATATACAGTGCATCCGGGAAGTATTCACAGCGCTTCGCTTTTTCCACATTTTGTTATGTTACAGCCTTATTCCAAAATGGATTAAATTCATTATTTTCCTCAAAATTCTACAAACAATCCCCCATAATGACAACGTGAGAGAAGTTTGTTTGCATCTTTATTAAGAATAAAAAATGGAAAAAATCCCATGTACATAAGTATTCACTGATTTTGCCATGACACTCAGAATTGAGCTCAGGTGCCTCCTGTTTCCACTGATCATTCTTGAGATGTTTCTACAACTTGATTGGAGTCCACCTGTGGTAAATTCAGTTGACTGGACATGATTTGGAAATGTCTATAGAAGGTCCCCCAGCTAACAGTGCATGTCAGAGCACAAACCAAGCCATGAGGTCCAAGGAATTGTCTGTAGACCTCCGAGATGGGATTGTATGGAGGCACAGATCTGGGGAAGGGTACAGAAATATTTATGCAGCATTGAAGGCCCCAATGAGCACAGTGGCCTCCATCATCCATAAATGGAAGAAGTTTGGAACCACCAGGACTCTTCCTAGAGCAGGCCGCCCCGGCCAAACTGAGTGATCGGGGGAGAAGAGCCTTAGTCACGGAGGTGACCAAGAACCCGATGGTCACTCTGATAGAGCTCCAGCGTTTCTCTGTGGAACCACAGGACTCTTTCTAGATCGGGCCGCCTGGCCACACTGAGTGATCGGGGGAGAAGAGCCTTAGTCACGGAGGTGACCAAGAACCCGATGGTCACTCTGATAGAGCTCCAGCATTTCTCTGTGCAACCACAGGGCTCTTCCTAGAGCGGGCCGCCCGGCCACACTGAGTGATCAGGGGAGAAGAGCCTTAGTCAGGGAGGTGACCAAGAACCCGATGGTCACTCTGATAGAGCTCCAGCATTTCTCTGTGGAACCACAGGACTCTTCCTAGAGCGGGCCGCCCGGCCACACTGAGTGATCGGGGGAGAAGAGCCTTAGTCACGGAGGTGACCAAGAACCCGATGGTCACTCTGATAGAGCTCCATCATTTCTCTGTGCAACCACAGGGCTCTTCCTAGAGCGGGCCGCCCGGCCACACTGAGTGATCGGGGGAGAAGAGCCTTAGTCACGGAGGTGACCAAGAACCCGATGGTCACTCTGATAGAGCTCCATCATTTCTCTGTGCAACCACAGAGCTCTTCCTAGAGCGGGCCGCCCGGCCACACTGAGTGATCGGGGGAGAAGAGCCTTATTCACGGAGTTGACCAAGAACCCGATGGTCACTCTGATAGAGCTCCAGCGTTTCTCTGTGGAGAGAGGAGAACCTTCCAGAAGAACAACCATCTCTGCAGCACTCCACCAATTAGGCCTGTATGGTAGAGTGGCCAGACGGAAGATACTCCTCCAGTAAAAGGCACATGACAGCCTGTCTGGAGTTTGCCAAAAGGCACCTGAAGGACTCTCAGGCCATGAGAAACAAAATTCTCTAGTCTGATGAAACAAAGATTTAACTCTTTGGCTTGAATGGCAAGCGTCATGTCTGGAGGAAACCAGGCACCGCTCATCGCCTGGCCAATACAATCCCTACTGTGAAGCATGGTGGTAGCAGCATCATGCTGTGGGGGTGTTTTTCAGCAGCAGGAACTGGGAGACTAGTCAGGATCGAGGGAAAGATGAATGGAGCCATGTGCAGAGACATCCTTGATGAAAACCTGCTCCAGAGCGCTCTGGACCTCAGACTGGGGTGAAGGTTCATCTTCCAACAGGACAATGACCATAAGCAGTGGTCATTTCTCTGTGAATGTCCTTGAGTGGCCCAGTGAGAGCCCAGACTTGAACCCGATTGAACATCCCTGGAGAGGTCTGAAAATGGCCGTGCACGGACGCTTCCCATCCAACCTGATGGAGCTTGAGAGGTCCTGCAAAGAAGAATGGGAGAAACTGCCCAAAAATAGGTGTGCCAAGCTTGTAGCACCAAACTCAAAAAGACTTGAGGCTGTAATTGGTGCCAAAGGTGCTTCACCAAATTATTTAGCAAAGCGAGCAGCCCAGAAGGACGCAGCGAGGAGAAGAAGCATAAAATGGGGGGGGGGGAGTAGTTATTTATAGATGAGGAAATGAAGGGGGTCCAGCGGAGAGGTAATAAGCTGAAAATAATAGAAAGCTCAGACGTTGACCCATCTCTGGGGTGGGGGGGTAAAAGGGGCTCCGGAATGGTGAGATGAGTTTGGCGTCTAAGTATAGAAGGACCCCTGTTGTGGAAGTGAACTTATTTTGCCGCTGCTGCCTTTCCCGGGCTCGCTGCCACCACTGAGCTAGATACAGGAGTCCCCGGGGCCCCCGCTGTCTTGTTTACACCGACATGCAGCAATAACAGCTGCGATATTACCTATGGTTGCATCACTCCCAGCTAGAAGCACTAAAGAGCACCTGTCTCTCCGCACACAATGGTGGCAGCTGCCCTCTAGAGATATAGCTCTGACGTATACTGCAGCGCTGCACAGAGAACACTGATCCATTTGCCAGAGGAACTTACACTCTAATGTCCTCCACAGTCACAGTATTATTATACATTTATATACAGCGGGGGAAAATAATGATTTGATCCCCTGTAGATTCTGTGCGTTTTCCCATTTACAGAGAAATGAAGGGTCTATAATTTTTATCATAGGTGTATTTTATATGATAAAAGAGACAGAATATCAACCAAAAATCCAGAAAAAAAAAAAACATATGATACAAATGTTATAAATTGAGTTGCAGTTCAGTGAGTAAAATAAGTATTTGATCCCCAAGGAAAACATGATTTAGTAGTTGGTGGAGAAACCCTTGTTGGCAAGCACAGAGGTCAGACATTTCTTGTAGTTGGTGACCAGGTTTGCACACATCTCAGGAGGGATTTTGGTCCACTCTTCTTTACAGATCTTCTCTAAATCCTGAAGGTTTCTTGGCTGTCTCTTGGCAACTTGAAGTTTCAGCTCCCTCCATAAACTTTCTATAGAATTAAGGTCTGGAGACTGGCTAGGCCATTTCATGACCATAATGTACTTCTTCTTGAGCCACTGTTTTGTTGCCTTGGCGGTATGTTTTGGGTCATTGTCCCGTCCATGACCCATCTTCCCCTTCAGGGAAAAAGGTTATCATCCAAGATTTTACAATACACGGTCCAGTCTATTGGCCCCTCAAAGCGGCAAAGTCGGCCTGTACCTTTAGCAGGGAAACGGTCCCAAAGCATAACGTTTCCACCTCCGTGCTTGGCCATAGGGATGGTGTTCTTGGGGTCGTAGTCAGCAATTTTCTTCCTCAAGAAGGCACGTGTACAGTTATGCCAATGAACATCTAAATGATTCACAGAAGGATTGGGAGAAAGTTCTGTGGTCAGATGAGACCAAAAAGCATTTTTCTTCCTCCAAACTCAGTGAGTCGAGTTAATGCCAAAGAGATCAATTTTGGTCTCATCTGACCACAGAACTTTCTCCCAATCCTTCTGTGAATCATTTAGATGTTCATTGGCATAACTGTACATGTGCCTTCTTGAGGAAGAAAATGGCTGACTATGAACCTAAGGACACCATCCCTATGGCCAAGTACGGACAATAATAATAGGTCTTTTTTGGTGAGAACATTGAGAGAACTAGTAATAGGTCCATTTTGGTGAGAACATGAAGAGCATTATAAGGTCATCTTTGGTGAGACCAGTATTAATACAGTAGGTCCTCTTTGGTGAGAACAGTATTAATACAGTAGGTCCTCTTTAGTGAGAACAGTATTAATACAGTAGGTCCTCTTTGGTGAGACCAGTATTAATACAGTAGGTCCTCTTTGGTGAGACCAGTATTAATACAGTAGGTCCTCTTTGGTGAGACCAGTATTAATACAGTAGGTCCTCTTTGGTGAGAACAGTATTAATACAGTAGGTCCTCTTTGGTGAGACCAGTATTAATACAGTGGGTCCTCTTTGGTGAGACCAGTATTAATACAGTGGGTCCTCTTTGGTGAGACCAGTATTAATACAGTAGGTCATCTTTGGTGAGACCAGTATTAATACAGTAGGTCCTCTTTGGTGAGACCAGTATTAATACAGTAGGTCCTCTTTGGTGAGACCAGTATTAATACAGTAGGTCCTCTTTGGTGAGACCAGTCTTAATACAGTGGGTCCTCTTTGGTGAGACCAGTATTAATACAGTAGGTCCTCTTTGGTGAGACCAGTATTAATACAGTAGGTCCTCTTTGGTGAGACCAGTATTAATACAGTAGGTCATCTTTGGTGAGACCAGTATTAATACAGTAGGTCATCTTTGGTGAGACCAGTATTAATACAGTAGGTCCTCTTTGGTGAGACCAGTATTAATACAGTAGGTCCTCTTTGGTGAGACCAGTATTAATACAGTAGGTCATCTTTGGTGAGACCAGTATTAATACAGTAGGTCCTCTTTGGTGAGACCAGTATTAATACAGTAGGTCATCTTTGGTGAGAACAGTATTAATAGTTCCAAGCACGGAGGTGGAAACATTATGCTTTGGGGCTGTTTCTCTGCTAAAGGTACAGGCCGATTTTGCCACATTGAGAGGCCAATGGATGGGGCCATGTATTGTAAAATTTTGTATGAGAACCTTCTTCCCTCAGCTAGAACACTGAAGATCGGTCGTGGGTGAGTCTTCTAGCATGACAATGACCCAAAACATACCGCCAAGGCAACAAAGGAGTGGCTCAAGAAGAAGCACATTAAGGTCATGGAGTGGCCTAGCCTCCAGTCTCCAGACCTTAATCTTATAGAAAATTTATGGAGGGAGCTGAAACGTTGATTTTCCAAGAGACAGCCAAGGAACCTTAAGGATTTAGAGAAGTTCTGTAAAGAAGAGTGGACAAAAATCCCTCCTGAGATGTGTGCAAACCTGGTCACCTACTACAAGAAACGTCTGACCTCTGTACCTGCCAACAAGGGTTTCTCCACCAAGTACTAAGTCATGTTTTGCTTGGGGATCAAATACTTATTTTACTCACTAAACTGCAACTCAATTTATAAAATTTGTATCATGTGTTTTTTCTGGATTTTTGGTTGATATTCTGTCTCTATCATGTAAAATTCACCTATGATAATATTTGTAAGTGGGCAAACACACAATCTGCAGGGGATCGAATAATTATTTTCCCCACTGTAGCTCTGACATATACCGCAGTGCTGTACAGAGAACACTGAGCCAGTCACATCACTCTCTGCACCAAAGGAGCTTACACTCTAATGTCCCCCCACACAGTCACCCACTATTAATTATTATAATTAAAATGCAGTTATATCCCGTAGCTCTGAAATATACCATAGTGCTGTATAGAGAATGCAGAGCCATTCACATCAGTCTCTGCACCAGAGGAGCGTATACTCTAATGATATATATATATATATATCTATATATAGATATATATATATATATATATATATATATATATATATATATATATATATATATATATATATATTTATCTATATATATATATATATCGATATATATATATATCTATATAGATATAGATATATCTATATCTATATATCTATATAGATATAGATATATCTATATATATATATATATATATATATATATATATATATATATATAGATATATCTATATCTATATATATAGATATATCTATATCTATATCTATAAATATAGATATATCTATATCTATATAGATATATATATATCTACTTATACACATATATTTAATACATTTATATAGCGCTGACATATACCGCAGTGCTGTACAGAGGATGTAGAGCATTTAGTCTCTGTACCAGAAGAGCTTACACTCTAATATCCCCCCACAGTCACACACTATTATTATATATATACACAGTACATTTATATAGCTATAAGATGAAAGCTGGAAACTCAGATTTTACACTCTAAACGTCCCCCCACAGCCATACACTATTATTATTATACTGTACATTTATATAGCTCTGACATATACCGCAGTGCTGTACAGAGAACACTGAGCCAGTCACAACAGTCTCTGTACCAGAGGAGCTTACACTCTAATGTCCCTCCACAGTCACACACTATTATTATACTTATATATGGCTCTGACATATACCGCAGTGCTGCAAAGAGGACGCAGAGTTTTCACATTAGTATCTGAATCAGAGAAGCTTACACTCTAATGTTTTACATTATAAATATTATACATTTATATAGCTCTGACATATACCGCAGTGTTGTACAGAGGATGTAGCGCATTCAGTCTCTGCACCAGCAGAGCTTACACTCTAATATCCCCCCACAGTCACACACTATTATATATATATATATATATATATATATATACAGTACATTTATTTAGCTATAAGATGAAAGCCGGCAACTCTGATTTATATAGCTCTGACATATACCGCAGTGCTGTACAGAGATAACACTGAGTGGGTTACATCAGTCTCTGCATTAAAAGAGCTTACACTCTAAACGTCCCCCCACAGTCACACACTATTATTATTATACATTTATATAGCTCTGACATATACCGCAGTGCTGTACAGAGAACACTGAGCCAGTCACATCAGTCTCTACACCAGAGGAGCTTACACTCTAATGTCCCCCCCCACACAGTCACCCACTAGTACTGTATAATAGTATATGAAAGAAAATGTTATAAATGTATAAACAATTATAATGAAATGGTCTACCCAATAGTATGATCAATACAATTTTTTTTAAGGTTTAAAAAAAAAAAGAAAGGTCACATTAAGAAGGCAAGTGAGCCTCAAACGTATAATTAAAATTTGACAAATGTCGACACCCCTGAGAAAAGTTTGTTATCCTGCAATAGAAGGTAAGAAAGGGGTTAAATAATCTGATTTATTCCCCGTGATCTTGTATAGCTTCTGCCGCTGTCATCTCAGATATGTCCCCGCCGCACTCCCCAGCTGTCACATGACCCTCCGCAGGATGCGATGCAGGTCATTCTGACAGCAGCTGGATGAGGGCTGAGAACATGCAAGATGCGGGCTTTGCTTGATGTCAGTTCAGACAGTTGCCCGAGTAAAAACAGGACACAAATGTGTCTAGAAACATTTCCTATCTATGCAGAATGTATATGCAGGCGTGTGCAAAAGTTGTGGCATCCCCTGGTCAAACTACGTTGCTCAAATGCCGTTTTGTTTATGTACTGGATGAAAAGAATTGCAAACAAACTCAGGTAGGTAAAAAAAATTCACCATATGGCCAAATGTCTGTAGACCCTCCCTTCAACTTATTGACTTCAGGTGTTTCCAACCTTGTGGTAATAATTTGGTGAAGACCCTTTTCTGTTCCAGCATAATCAGACCCCTGTGCACAAAGCCAGCTCCACAAAGACTTGGTTTGACCAGTTTGGTGTGGAGGAACTCGAATGGCTTGCATGGAGTCCTGACCTCAACCCTACTGAACACCTTTTGGGATGAATTGGAACGCTAATTGTGAGCCAGGTCTTCTCATTCAACATCAGTACCTGACCTCATAAATGGTGGCCAGCTCCATTAATAATACATGGTTTGACCAGTTTGGTGTGGAGGAACTCGAGTGGCCTGCCCTGACCTCAACTCTACTGATACCTACTTGGAACACCAATCGTGAGTCAGATCTTCTCCAACATCAGTACCTGCCCTTACAAATTTTTTTTGGTCAACTGGGCTCAAATTCGCACACGCTCCAAAATCTTAAAAAAAGTCTTCCCACTGGAGGATGTTATAGCTGTAAAGGCAAGCCAACTCCATATTAATTCTTACGGTTTTGGCATAGGATGTCCAACAAGCTCATGGAGGTCCCTCTGCCCTTTTCTGGAGCCAACATCTGTGCCAACATTCAGGCCCATAGACTTCATCAGGTCTGGTAGATATGTGTGTTTTGATGAGAAGCAGTTGCGGCCCGTCCATTAGGGGCGCCGCCCCCTCTATCCATGCGTCTGGCCCCTTTCAGGATGCCAGGTGTATAAATTACAGCGGTGGGGTGTTTTTGAGGCCAGAGGCTCTAATAGGCTTCAAAATAGGGTGGGCTCGTGGCACAGAGCATTGCGCCAGGAGCCCACCCAGGTGTTACAACAGTGAATGAATATTCGTTAATGAAACACTGATCCTCAATCCGGCCAATCAGAAGCAAGTCTGAGACCCGTTTTCCGATTGCCAGAGAAGAGTCCCAATTGGCCACCAAGGAGGAGGGAGGAAACGGAAGCCACCGCGACTGTGGAGAGCAGGGGAAGGGAAAGCGGCCAGCATAGATGGGGTAAGTGCACCAGACCCACCCGACCGACCAACCGGGCTAGCGGGAGGGGGTTGGGTTTGGGGTGGTAGTGTTCGCTGCCCCCACCAAAAAAATTACCACTGGCTGCCACTAATGGGAAGGTGTGTCTGGGTTGGGCTAAACCTATATAAGGGGGTAGGAAGCTTGGTGGGAAAATGTCCTTATTCTTTACCATATACAAGTTGTCCAAAGATATGTGGATGCCTCTCCAAATGAGTTCCGGTGATTCCAGTAAAGGCTACAGGTAATCTTGTGGAAAGCCTTCCCAGAAGAGTGGAAGTTGTGAGAGGTGCAAAAGGAAAATGGGGATGGGCAACGGGAACTCGAGTTCCAACGGGAAGGGCCATTTGAATGGCCATAGTTCTGGAATGGCCAAGGCATTTGTGTAGGTTTGATGGTCAGGTGCCCACGGGCTTTTATAGCCGCTCAGGAAAGGTCAACTCCATTTTAGTGGCCATGGTTTTGGAACTGGATGTCCAACTCCATGTAAATGGCCATGGTTCTGAAATGGGATGTCCAGCTAGCTTATATGGGTGTGATGGTCAGGTCCCTCAAGCTGTTATAGCTGCTAAGGAAGGGCCAAGAGTTTTGGAATGGATTGTCCAATGACCTCAAATATGTTTGATGGTCAGGTGTCCACAGGCTGTTTTACCTGGAAAGGAGGGAAGAGGGGGCAACCTCATATTAAGCTGCACATTTTCCATTTTGGACTTTTGAAGAAATAGAATGCGAATGGCAAGATATGAACAGAGTAACATTTTGTCACTCTTGCAGGAGGTGTAGATGAAGACTTACATTACCTGTATATGCTGCTTCTAAATTTATTGCAATTGTCCTCCTATCCTCTGGATTGGATTCAGTAGGTCCACTCAGCGCTAGTAAAGCTTTCTGGTTTCAGGGAGGTTTCCTTCCCTTACAGCTGGGTGCACCAACATGAACACACGTCCCCAATGTCTTAGAAGTGCAAGTCCTTCCCCTGTCCCCACCTTCAATTGTCCTCAAAGCCAATAGATGGACAGCTGCAGTCCCCTGTGGCCTGGCACACAGACAGGAAGTTTGGGGAAGCTGCACTGCTTGGGGGATCTGGAGCCGATGCGTTTCTAACAGGTAAGTGATTGGCATAGGCAGCTGGTGGATGAATTTATACCCAAGAACCTTCCAGGGTATAATACTTCTTTAAAGCGCATCTATAGTTTGGATAATGCATTGCTTCACTTTAGGGTAGGGGTCTCTAAAGTACGGCCTCTGGGCCAAATCCAGCCCACTACAAGAGTTTATCTGGCCCGTGGCTAGGGTCTGTGGCGTATCCCCAATTTTTAATTGAGGATTCAGGTCAGCAGAGGCTGCCTATGGTCTCTGCTTCAACCTGATGTATGGGGGACTCTGATGAGGACCCTGATGTAGTGAAGAACTCTCATGAGGACCCTCATTTTAGGGGACTCTGATGGGGTCCCAGGTATAAGGGGGGCTCTGATGAGGACTTTGATGTAGTGAAGGACTTTCATGAGGACCCTAATATTAGAGGGACTCTGATGGGGATCCTGATGGGGACCATGATGCAAAGAGAACTCTCAGTGTCCCTGACGTAAGGGGGAAATCTGAAAGGGACCCTAATGTAAGGGGGAATCTGATTGGAACAAGGGTGGAGGGGGGAACTCTGATAGGGTCCCTGATGTAAGGGGAGAATATGATAGGGACCCTGATGTAAAGGGGGCATCCAATTGGGACCCAGATTTAAGGGGGAAATCTGACAGGGACCCTGATGTAAGGGGGGACTCTGATAGGGACCCTGATGTAAGGGGGTATTCTGATAGGGTCCCTGATGTAAGGGGGGAATCTGAAAGGGACCCTGATGTAAGGGGGGAATCCAATTTAGGCCCAGATGTAAGAGGGCATTCTGATATGGTCCCTGGCTGTAAGGGTGGACTCTGATGGGGACCCTGGCTGTAAGGGGGGACTCTGATGAGGGACCCTGGCTGTAAGGGGGAACTCTGATGGGGGACCCGGATGTAAGGGGGGGCTCTGACAGGGACCCGGATGTAAGGGGGGGCTCTGACAGGGACCCGGATGTAAGGGGGGGCTCTGACAGGGATCCGGATGTAAGGGGGGGCTCTGACGGGGACCCGGATGTAAGGGGGGACTCTGACGGGGACCCGGATGTAAGTGGGGACTCTGACGGGGACCCGGATGTAAGGGGGGACTCTGACGGGGACCCGGATGTAAGGGGGGACTCTGACGGGGACCCGGATGTAAGGGGGGACTCTGACAGGGACCCGGATGTAAGGGGGGACTCTGACGGGGACCCGGATGTAAGGGGGGACTCTGACAGGGACCCGGATGTAAGGGGGGACTCTGACAGGGACCCGGATGTAAGGGGGGACTCTGACAGGGACCCGGATGTAAGGGGGGACTCTGACAGGGACCCGGATGTAAGGGGGGACTCTGACAGGGACCCGGATGTAAGGGGGGACTCTGACAGGGACCCGGATGTAAGGGGGGACTCTGACAGGGACCCGGATGTAAGGGGGGACTCTGATGGGGACCCGGATGTAAGGGGGGACTCTGACAGGGACCCGGATGTAAGGGGGGACTCTGATGGGGACCCGGATGTAAGGAGGCTTTCAATTTATAACATTTTTTTTTGGGCCTGCAAACGTTTGTTAAGATACAATGTGGTCCTTGTACTGAAAAGTTTGGAGACCCCCTAATTTCAATGCCGACTTTCAGAAAGTCACTATTTGCACTGGAGAGTAATGAGGTGCTGTGCAGGAGGCAAGACGAGCTAAGCGATGGCACGGCACGGCTCAACTGAGCATTTTTACCACCCCCCCTCCAACCACACGTCTAAATGAAGCCTCAGTTTATTTGCACTTAAAGTTCAAATCAATTGGTTTATCAAATCAAATTTTTATTTGTTTCTTTTTTCAATTTCAAGAACTCAAAAAATAAAGACAACCCCAAACAATATGGAACCTCCGACAAGGAGGAGGCTTTGGACTGAGAAAAGGTGTTGGAGGTCCACCTATAAAGAGGCGGGGCAAATGATGATGAAGGTTTATACAAGGCGCTCCCACTGAAAATATCGACATCGTCCAGAATACAATACGGACCGACATGCTGAAAAATGTTCGGAGATTTGGTTTTGGTTTTAAAGCTGAACTCCGGGCAGATAGACACAAATTATCACAGCCATAAGAATGACTCCCAGAGGCATGACGGGCCTTGTAATATTAAATACTTTTTATACTACACTTAGATTGCGCCCTCCTCTCTCCCAAGCTGTCATGCTGATCGAGCAACTTCAATAGATCATCTCATCTACTAGGAGGGAACCAAGTAACTTGATTAGGAATCCAATGTTTTCCCAGAGCTACTTCATTCTCTACAGAGGTGTCTGAGGCCGGCAAGAAGTCACTCCAGATGTTTCAGTTTGACTGATGGACTTCTCGCTGAGCTCACGTTCTGTATTTACCCCTCTTTGCATTTGATCAGCATGACAGCCAGGGATCTCACATTTTCAGGAGAGTTGAAATGAGCTCAATACATTCCAAATGCCTCAAAACAAAAAAAAAAGTGTTCAAAGTCTTGTCTTCTTAAGCAGCAGCCACAGGCTGAGTAGAAAAGGCTGGCCCCTGCCAGCATGCTTCTGAGGACGCTTGCTCTTTGAGTGGAAACAGTGGTCTATCTGCAGAGGTCTGACACATTCCCCCCCGTCAGAACTAGAGATTTCCAATCAGAAGGGAGTATGAGCTTTTGCTGGAATGCTATAGGTCTGATGCAGAAGGGGGTATATTTTGGACATCTTCAGAGAGACTGCTGCTTTCCCACAGCGCACGAGGGGGTACCCTGAAGCATGCTGGCAGGGGATTGGGGCTCATCCTGGCAGGGGACTGTGGCTCATCCTGGCAGGGGATTGGGGCTCATCCTGGCAGGGGACTGTGGCTCATCCTGGCAGGGGACTGGGGCTCATCCTGGCAGGGGACTGGGGCTCATCCTGGCAGGGGACTGGGGCTCATCCTGGCAGGGGACTGGGGCTCATCCTGAGACTGTGGCCCATCCTGGCAGGAGACTGGGGCCCATCCTGGTAGGGGATTGGGGCTCACCCTGGTAGGGGATTGGGGCTCACCCTGGTAGGGGATTGGGGCTCACCCTGGCAGGGGATTGGGGCTCACCCTGGTAGAGGATTGGGGCTCACCCTGGCAGGGGAATGGGGCTCACCCTGGTAGAGGATTGGGGCTCACCCTGGCAGGGGACTGTGGCTCATCCTGGCAGGGCAGGGGACTGTGGCTCATCCTGGCAGGGCAGGGGATTGGGGCTCACCCTGGCAGGGGATTGGGGCTCACCCTGGCAGGGCAGGGGATTGGGGCTCACCCTGGCAGGGGAATGGGGCCCATCCTGGCAGGGGACTGTGGCTCATCCTGGCAGGGGACTGTGGCCGCTTTCTAAAGAACTGTAATACATTGCACACCTTTTTGTTTCGAGGCACCCAAAAAGTATTTAGAAAATTGAGTTTTTGGCCTTAAAGCATGCGCCTAGTGTTATTATACGGCTTGAAATGTGAGCGTTACGGAGAGCTATTTACACAAACAGTCATTAAATCCACAAAGCAGGCATATTGCTTTTACAGTGGAACTGAAGACAAAACTTTTTTTCCTGGTATTGGGAAGAGCGGGAGAGATACTCTGCAAGCTGCTGTTTTTTTTTTTTTTCTGAATAATATAATCGACTCTTTATAGCTAAAACTAAAAATGACGGAGGTCAGGGGCTTCTAGTGAAGGATGAAGAAGAGGCTGACAGCCGTTCTGAGCAATGGGATCATGTGGATGGGCTTAGTGTGTGAAAGGGCTGCCCTCTGCTGGGGGAACAAAGAATATCACAGCAATATCAACACCTCCCCCTGGTGGCCGGTCTAAATGACTGCACTCGGCTTTTAAAGGATCTTAGGAGTCGATGTATTTTAGCATCAGCGTACAGCACAAGCTGAAGTCAAAGGCTGTTAATGTTTGGGGTCCATGACTTTAAAAGGGTAAGGAAACTTTCGCACAAAGCCCATTTTCCCCCACTTCCCCTAGGTAAATCTAGTACACTGTGCTCCCCCCAATTGCTATACTCATCAGATCTCACTCCAAGACCCGCAGCATTGTTTACATCCCCCTTGTCAGTTTCTTGAGCCGAAGTCCATGCCTATGCAATTTTGGCGCATAGACTTTAATAGGAATGGTAGATGGGGGGGAGGGGGGAGTGGTGTTAGTCTAGACCTACTTGGAGGGGTGGACTTCAACAGGGCTGGTAGAAGGGATGGGGGATGAGGGTGGGCTAGACCTACTTAGGAGAGGTGGACTTCAGCAGGGTTGGAGGGTGGGCTAGACCTACTTAGGAGCAGTGGACTTGAATAGGGCTGGTAGAAGGGATGGGGGGCTGGAGAGTGGGCTATACCTACTTGGAGGGGTGGCCTTCAACAGGGCTGGTAGAAGGGATGGGGGCTGGAGGGTGGGCTATACCTACTTAGAGAGGTGGACTTCTATAGGGCTGGTAGAAGGGAAGGGGGCTGTAGGGTGGGATAGACCTACTTAGAAGGGTTGGGCTTCCAATAGGGCTGGTAAAAGGTATGGGGGGGCTGTAGAGTGAGCTAGACCTACTGGAAGGGATGGCCTTCAACAGGGCTTGTAGAAGGGATGGGGGATGGAGGGTGGTCTAGACCTGCTTAGAGGGGTGGACTTCAATAGGGCTGGTGGAAGGGATGGGGGCTGTAGGGTGGGCTAGACCTACTTAGAGGGTGGACTTCAATGGGCCTGAAATAAGGGATGGGGAGCTGGAGGGCAGGCTAGACCTACTTAGAGGGGTGGACTTCAATACCGCTGGTAGAAGGGTTGGGGACTGAAGGGCGGGCTAGACTTACTTAGAGAGGTTGACATCAATAAGGCTGGTAGAAGGCATGGGGGCTGTAGGGTGGGCTTGACCTACTTAGAAGGGTTGGGCTTCCAATAGGACTGGTAGAGGGGATGGGGGCTAGAGGGTGGACTAGACCTACTTAGAGGGGGTGACCTTCAACAGGGATGGTAGAAGGGATGTGGGCTGGAAGGTGGGCTAGACCTACAAGGGAGGGATGGATTTAAGCAGGGCTGGGGGCTGAAGAGAGTGGGCTAAACCTTCTTGGATGGGTGGCCTTCAACAGGGCTGGTAGAAGGGATGGGAGGCTGAAGGGTGGGCTAAACCTACATGGAGGGGTGGACTTTAGCAGGGTTGATAAATGAAATAGGGGGGTGCTGCAGGGTGATCCAGACCTACTTAGAGGGGTGGCAGGAACTCCATTTGAATGGCCATGGTTTTGGACTGGGGTGTCCAATAAGCCCATATAGTTTACCTTTGGCCATATATTGAATTTCAGTTGTCACCTACATAGGAACAGAGGGTGAAATCTCTCAATGGGGACACCTCTCCTGGTGACTACTGCCAAAATGTACACTTTGCTTCATGTCAGCAGGACTCACACTCACTTCCTGCTGTGTCACTGGAACAGGAAGTGAAGGCAAATCTCCTCAGATTGGACACAGTAGTTCTTTACTTTCCCTGCTCTAGTCAAAATGAGGAAAAAAGTTTTGGCTGGAGTGTCACTTTAATTTGGCAGAAGAAGAAAAAACAAAATGCAATTATAGCACGAGCAAGTTATTTTTGGGGTTTGGTATTAGAGTTCAGCTAATTAAAATTAAAAAAAAAAAAAGATGGGCCTATCGTCATTTGTTTTTTTTTCAAAGTCAAAGCCCATATTTGGTCCCATCATCCTGCATCTCCATCGTTTTCCTGTCCCGAGTCCTCCAGCAGAGCGCACGGGGGGAGGGGATTACGCTTGCTCATCTACGTCACTTAATTTGCACAAAAAAAAAAAACCTTGAAAAAGTCCAAAGTTAACAAAGTCCATCCAGTGTGGCTCTTTAGAAAAAAAGCAGCACGGGCATCGCTACCCAACCAGTGCAAGAGGCAGAGCGCAGTCCTCCCTTCCATCGGGGGGGCAGCACAGTCTCTAGTAGGCCACGGATCCGCCGTCTTCTGTGCTTGTGAACAAAATGTCCGCCTTGGCTTGGATGAAGTAGGTGGCAACGAAGGAGAGGATAAGGATGGCAATGCCTGTGATCAGCGTAATTACCTGCAGGGAAAAAGCGAGAGAGATCTCAGAGGCCGATACAACAGAGATCAAGAGTTAAAAGGGAACTCTGGGCAAACTTCTAACATGCTTTACCCATCAAAGGATTTAATTACGCCGAACCATCCTGGTGACACGCACCTCGGCTAGTTGGCAACTCCCATCTATTGCTTCCTGGGTCAGCTCTCTGCTTACTGGACAGGGGTGATGATGCCGATTCACTGCCCAATGAAGAGTCGGGAGGTGAAGAGGTGACAGGAAAAAAAATGGTTTGATCCGGTCACCTATCTGGCCATGCAGGTCATCTCTGAGTGGCCCGTTCAATCACCTCCCGTCCGTGGGATAGCCGAAAGACCCGCATACGTACTACGGACACAGCTGATCGCAGATCAGGGTAAAGAGCCAATCACAGCGGCTCTTTACCATGTGACCAGCTGTCTCCAATCACAGCTGATCACAGTGTAAACAGTATTTACCGGTTATCGGTATTCCACTCCTCATGCTGACAGCGTGTGATTAGAGGAGAGCCAATAACCAGCAAGTCCACACAGGAGACATTTACACTGATAATTAGGGCACTGATCATCAGTGTCCTGATGATCAGTGCAGCCCCAACTGTGACCACAAGTGTTGCCAATCAGTGCCCATCAGTAGTGCCAATCTGTGCCCATCAGTGATGCCTTTTAGTGCTACCTATCAGTGCCCATCACCGCGGCCCATCACTACAGCCCATCAGTGCCCATCACTGCATCCCATCAGTGTCCTTCACTGCAGCCCATCAGTGCCCTTCACTGCAGCCCATCAGTGCCCTTCACTGCAGCCCATCAGTGCCCTTCACTGCAGCCCATCAGTGCCCATCACTGCAGCCCATCAGGGCCCTTCACTGCATCCCATCAGTGCCCATCACTGCAGCCCATCAGTGCCCATCACTGCAGCCCATCAGTGCCCATCACTGCAGCCCATCAGGGCCCTTCACTGCAGCCCATCAGTGCCCACCACTGCAGCCCATCAGTGCTCACCACTGCAGCCCATCACTGCAGCCCATCAGTGCCCACCACTGCAGCCCATCAGTGCCCATCACTGCAGCCCATCAGTGCCCATCACTGCAGCCCATCAGGGCCCTTCACTGCAGCCCATCAGTGTCCTTCACTGCAGCCCATCAGTGTCCTTCACTGCAGCCCATCAGTGCCCTTCACTGCAGCCCATCAGTGTCCTTCACTGCAGCCCATCAGTGCCCTTCACTGCAGCCCATCAGTGCCCTTCACTGCATCCCATCAGTGCCCATCACTGCAGCCCATCAGTGCCCATCACTGCAGCCCATCAGGGCCCTTCACTGCATCCCATCAGTGCCCATCACTGCAGCCCATCAGTGCCCATCACTGCAGCCCATCAGTGCCCATCACTGCAGCCCATCAGGGTCCTTCACTGCAGCCCATCAGTGCCCACCACTGCAGCCCATCAGTGCTCACCACTGCAGCCCATCACTGCAGCCCATCAGTGCCCACCACTGCAGCCCATCAGTGCCCATCACTGCAGCCCATCAGGGCCCTTCACTGCAGCCCATCAGTGCCCACCACTGCAGCCCATCAGTGCCCACCACTGCAGCCCATCACTGCAGCCCATCAGTGCCCTTCACTGCAGCTCATCAGTGCCCACCACTGCAGCCCATCAGTGCCCTTCACTGCAGCCCATCAGTGCCCTTCACTGCAGCCCATCAGTGCCCTTCACTGCACCCCATCAGTGCCCTTCAAGGCAGCCCATCAGTGCTCATCACTACAGCCCATCAGTGCCCACCACTGCAGCCCATCAGTGCCCACCACTGCAGCCCATCACTGCAGCCCATCAGTGCCCTTCACTGCAGCCCATCAGTGCCCACCACTGCAGCCCATCAGTGCCCTTCACTGCACCCCATCAGTGCCCTTCATGGCAGCCCATCAGTGCCCTTCACCGCAGCCCATCAGTGCCCTTCAGCGCCCTTCACTGCAGCCCATCAGTGCCCTTCACCGCAGCCCATCAGTGCCCTTCACTGCACCACATCAGTGCCCTTCAGCGCCTTTCACGGCAGCCCATCAGTGCCCTTCACGGCAGCCCATCAGTGCCCTTCACCGCAGCCCATCAGTGCCCTTCACTGCAGCCCATCAGTGCCCTTCACCGCCCTTCACTGCAGCCCATCAGTGCCCTTCACGGCAGCCCATCAGTGCCCTTCACGGCACCACATCAGTGCCCTTCAGCGCCCTTCACGGCAGCCCATCAGTGCCCTTCATGGCAGCCCATCAGTGCCCTTCACGGCAGCCCATCAGTGCCCTTCACCGCAGCCCATCAGTGCCCTTCAGCGCCCTTCACTGCAGCCCATCAGTGCCCTTCACGGCAGCCCATCAGTGCCCACCACTGCAGCCCATCAGTGCCCACCACTGCACCACATCAGTGCCCTTCAGCGCCCTTCACGGCAGCCCATCAGTGCCCTTCACGATAGCCCATCAGTGCCCTTCACGGCAGCCCATCAGTGCCCTTCACCGCAGCCCATCACTGCATCCCAGCAGTGACCTTCACTGCAGCTTATCAGTACCCATCACCGCATCCTATCAGTGTACATCAGTGAAGGAGAAAAATTATTACATTTTATAACAGGAACTAAGAAAAAGTTTTTTTTTTCTCAAAATTTTCGGTCTTTTTTCATTTGTTTAGAAAAAAATTCAAAATCCAGTGGAGATCAAAAACCAAAAGAAAGCTCTGTCTGTCTTAAAAAAATGATTAAAATCTCATATGGGTACAGTGTAGCATGACCGCGCAATTGTCATTCAAAGTGTGACAGCGCTGACAGCTGAAAATTGGTCTGGGCAGGAAGGGGGTGAAAGTGCCTGGTAGGCAAGTGGTTAAAGTGTAGAGCAGATCTGCACTCCATTGGACACCGCAATGTTCTTGCTTCAAAAGTCCTGAAGCAATCAGATATTTCTGACTAATAAGGAATTACAAAAACAAATCTCACCTGCAGCTCCTGACTGGGGACGAGGAATATCCGCGCTCGTATTTCCTTCCATCGGCTTTCTGTCCACGTGGAGTACTCAGTGGAGCCCCACTCGTTCAATTCGAAGGCGGGGGACTCGGCAAACTGGCTGCGCTTGGTGCTTCTAATGCAATACGGCTCCCGGGAGGTGGAATTGTCTTTAAGGGGGCCCTGGACCCAGATATAGTCATACAGCTGTAGGTGAAGAAGAGAGGAAACTGTAAGGGAAAGCATTATAGAAGTGCTCCAGTCTGCCAGCTAAAAAGCTAAGCTGTTAGCGAACGTCACAACACAAATCCTCTAAAATTATCAAAAAAACTGTACAATTTCTCCTTTCCCCTGGGCTGCCCTGTCCTCTTCCTGCATCTAAATGTCACTGCAGGGCAGCCCTGTCCTCTTCCTGCATCTAAATGTCACTGCAGGGCAGCCCTGTCCTCTTCCTGCATCTAAATGTCACTGCAGGGCTGCCCTGTCCTCTTCCTGCATCTAAATGTCACTGCAGGGCTGCCCTGTCCTCTTACTGCAGCTGAAAGCCACTGTAGGGCTGCCCTGTCCTCTTCCTGCATCTAAACATCACTGCAGGGCTGCCCTGTCCTCTTCCTTCTGCTAAATGTCGCCGCAGGGCTTCCCTGTCCACTTCCTGCGTCTAAACATCCCTGTAGGGCTGCCCTGTCCTCTTCCTGCTGCTGGACGCCACTGTAGGGCTGGCCTCTCCTCTTCCTGATGCTTAACGTCACTGCAGGGCGGCTCTGTCCTCTTCCTGCTGCTGAACATCATTGCAGGGCTGCCCTGTCCTCTTCCTGCTGCTAAATGCCACTGTAGGGCTGCCCTGTCTTCCTGCTGCTAAACATCACTGCAGGGCGGCCCTGTCCTCTTCCTTCTGCTAAACGTCACTGCAGGGCGGCCCTGTCCTTCTGCTGCTGAAACCTGTGACTGATCAGACTTTCCCCCATTTACAGATCGTGTTACAGGCAGAGTAATCAGTGAAAAAAAAAAAAACCTCTCTCATTGGAGGAGAGAGGGCAAGAGGGGGCATATCTTCATCAGATCATGTTTAGTGCAGCTGGGCATAGAGACCCAAAGCTATTAACCCCCCTCCACAGCGCCAGAAGTTCTGCAGCAGGAAGAGGTTCAGCAGCAGGAAGAGGACGGGGCAGCCCTGCAATGATGTTCAGCAGCAGGAAGAGGACGGGGCAGCCCTGCAATGATGTTCAGCAGCAGGAAGAGGACGGGGCAGCCCTGCAATGATGTTCAGCAGCAGGAAGAGGACGGGGCAGCCCTGCAATGATGTTCAGCAGCAGGAAGAGGACGTGGCAGCCCTGCAATGATGTTCAGCAGCAGGAAGAGGACGGGGCAGCCCTGCAATGACGTTCAGCAGCAGGAAGAGGACGGGGCAGCCCTGCAATGATGTTCAGCAGCAGGAAGAGGACGGGGCAGCCCTGTAATGATGTTCAGCAGCAGGAAGAGGACGGGGCAGCCTTGCAATGATGTTCAGCAGCAGGAAGAGGACGGGACAGCCCTGCAATGATGTTCAGCAGCAGGAAGAGGACGGTGCAGCCTTGTAATGATGTTTTCTAAAGAATTCAGCGGCCTGCACATCATGACACGTACTTCATTACAGGTTAGTATTGTTACTAAAGCTGCAGAACAAAAAAATGCTTTTTAGCTTAACTTCAGCTGTAACGCCTGGATTATACTGCCACCTACAGGAGGAATAGACTCGGGCAAACAAAAAAATCTGTAGGCCAGCCCATCTGTGATGTCATCCATCCTATTACGCTCCAACTTGCCTCTTTTTTGGCATCTGTGGCCTTGTCCGGGTTCTGGCACTGCTCTTTAGTAAAGTTCACCGCCTGGCCGGTGAGATTGGCGAGGACGGACAGGAGGAGGCGAGTTGGATTGTTGGGTGTCGGCTTGCTGCCCATTGAAGAGGCCGTCACGTAAAACTGAGGCGGCTTGTCCTCTGGAAAAGAAAAAGGTGATAATTGATGCAAAAAGACACAGAATAAAAGGAAAGCCGTCACCCTGGGGAAGGGGTCTGCCATAATTCCAATGGAAACCAACAGTTCAGTGTTACCATGTCATCCTTCTGCTCACTGTATCCTCCTGCTGCTCAGTTACTGTCCAATGAACAATCAGGTGACATAAGCAGTAAAGCGGAACTAGGAAACAGTCACCCTCCAGCTACATAATAAAACCAGAGGAGGTCAGTGAATCGCAAGAGTGGCCGAACAACGTCAGAATCATTGGTCAGTCAGGACAGATGTGCACTTGAAAGGTAACACTTGTTTAACCACCTGGTCTTCGGCCATCTCTATGACCCTGGGAGGCTAGAAGCGACGTCATGGCGTCACTTCTGGCTCAGGCCAATGTAAACACTGACATTTTGTCCTCCCCAGAACAGCCTTTTCTCAACCGGGGTACCTCCTGAGATCGCAGGGCTGCTGCAGCATCTTGGCAGAGAAAGGCTGTCGCATGAGACCGAGCTCCCCGATCCTCCACCGAACTGTTGATCGGCGCGGGAGCTCAATCAGACTGGGTTTACACCTTCTAAAATGAAAGCAAAGAAACATGCTATGCAGTGTGTGCTGTGCTCTCTACCTCCCCCTACAGTGCAATAAAGGAAAGTAAATGTGTGTGTGTGTATGTATGTATATATATGAGTGTGTGTGTGTGTGTGTGTGCGTATGTATATATGAGTGTGTATGTGTATATGAGTGTGTGTGTGTATATGAGTGTGTGTTTTATTTAGGAGTGTGTGTGTATATATATATATATATATATATATATATATATATATATATATATATATATATATATATATATATATATGAGTGTGTGTGTATGTATATATATATTAGTGTGTGTGTATATGAGTGTGTGTGTGTGTGTGTGTGTGTGTGTGTGTATGTGTGTATATATATATATATATATATATATATATATATATATATATATATGAGTGTGTGTGTGTATGTATATATGAGTGTGTGTGTATGAGTGTGTGTGTGTATGTATATATGAGTGTGTGTGTGTATGAGTGTGTGTACGTGTGTGTATATGAGTGTGTGTGTATGAGTATGTGTGCGTGTGTGTATGTATATGTGAGTGTGTGTGTGTTTGTGTATGTATATATATATAAGAGTGTGTGTGTGTGTGTGTATGTATGTATATAAGAGTGTGTGTGTGTGTGTGTATGTATGTATATAAGAGTGTGTGTATGTATGTATATAAGAGTGTGTGTGTGTGTGTATATGAGTGTGTGTGTGTGTATGTATGTATGTATGTATGTATATAAGAGTGTGTGTGTGTGTGTATATGAGTGTGTGTGTGTGTATATATGAGTGTGTGTGTGTATGTGTACGAGTGTGTCCACAGTTCAGCTTCACTGAGCATGGCATGCTGGTCTTACCCAAAGCTTCTTTCCATTCTGGCACCATAATGGACTGGAACCAGCTGTTATTGGACCTCACCAGGAACCCATACAGCATCCGGGTCACCTGCAGGAATACACAGAATGAGCAAAATAAGCCACCTATGGGGACACCTCTGCTTTTATGGCACAAGATACATTTTCCAGCCTGCATAGAGTGGAGAGTTTGGCCGTATATACAACATATAAATGAGCGGATGAACCGTGGTTGTAAACAAATGAAGAAAGCATATCCTTCTATAGTGTGTACTTGCCTCAACCCAATGCACCTAGTGTGATTTCTGCCTGCTGCCTCATTCCTCTGCTATCCGAGTCATTTCTGACAGTCTATACCAGCAGTCTCCAAACTGTGGCCCTGTGCTTGCTTTTATCTGGCCCTTGGGGCACTATTCCTCCAACTGACACCAACAATAAGGCACTATTCCTCCCACTGACACCAACAATGAGGCACTATTCATCCCACTGACACCAATGATGGGGCACTATTCCTCCCACTGATACCAATGATGGGGCACTATTCCTCCCACTGATACCAATGATGGGGCAGTATTCCTCCCACTGATACCAATGATGGGGCAGTATTCCTCCCACTGACACCAATGATGGGACACTATTACTCCCACTGACACCAATGATGGGACACTATTCCTCCCACTGACACCAACAATGAGGCATTATTCCTCCCACTGACACCAATGATGGGGCACTATTCCTCCCACTGATACCAATGATGGGACACTATTCCTCCCACTGATACCAATGATGGAACACTATTCCTCCCACTGACACCAATGATGGGACACTATTCCTCCCACTGACACCAATGATGGGACACTATTCCTCCCACTGATACCAATGATGGGGCACTATTCCTCCCACTGACACCAATGATGGGACACTATTCCTTCCACTGATACCAATGATGAGGCACTATTCCTCCCACTGATACCAATGATGGGACACTATTCCTCCCACTGATACCAATGATGGGGCACTAATTTTCCTACTGATACCAATGATGGAACACTATTCCTCCGACCAACACCAATGATGGGACACTATTCCTCCCACTGACACCAATGATGGGGTACTATTCCTCCCACTGACACCAATGATGGGACACTATTCCTTCCACTTACACCAATGTTAGGGCACTATTCTATTATAGGCGCCCAACTAGACCGCCAATGTCATCCCTCTGTGAGCTGCTATGGTGCCCAACTAGACCGCAGGTGTCATTTCTCTATAAGCTGCTGAGGTGCCCAACTAGACTGCAATATGGTGCAGTTAAGACACCAGATAAGCAGCTCCCCAAAGCAGCAGCCCAGAGGTACCTCTACCTATATGTCAGATGTCATATATTACCGTGTGGGGATCTGCCTTAATGTCTACGGCGTCGTTTCCTCCTGCTAGTTGGTATAAGGTTTTGGCCAGCAAGGTGGCAACTTCTGATAGGGCCTGTAAGAAAGGCAGTTGTCTGAATTACAAGCAGGAAGAGTTACCAATGTAAAGAGAACAGGTCAAGAGAGCAATATGAGAACCGTCATGGCTGACTTCGCAGGTTCAAGCAACATCCCTGACAAGCTTGCTTCGATTTTTGGGTAGTGATCTCCGATAAGCAAGCAGCCAATTAATTCTTCTCGGGACATCTTTTGGGAACAAACTTATCCCAGGTCAGATCACGTCATAAAGGGATGACATCACACACACACACAAATATATATATATATATATATATATATATATATATATATATATATATATATATATATATATATATATATATACACACACACACACATACATACACACACACAGTCAGGTCCATACATATTGGCACATTGACACAATTCTAATCTTTTTGGCTCTATACACCACCACAATGGATTTGAAATGAAACGAACAAGATGTGCTTTAACTGCAGACTTTCAGCTTTAATTTGAGGGTACTTACATCCAGATCAGGTGAACGGTGTAGGAATTACAACAGTTTGTATATGTGCCTCCCACTTTTTAAAGGGACCAAAAGTAATGGGACAATTGGCTGTTTGGCTGTTCCATGGCCAGGCGTGTGTTATTCCCTCATTATCCCATTTACAAGGAGCAGATAAAAGGTCCAGAGTTCATTTCAAGTGTGCCATTTGCATTTGGAATCTGTTGCTGTCAACTCTCAATATGAGATCCAAAGAGCTGTCACTATCAGTGAAGCAAGCCATCATTAGGCTGAAAAAACAAAACAAACCCATCAGAGAGATAGCAAAAACATTAGGTGTGGCCAAATCAACTGATTGACACACCCTTAAAAAGAAAGAACGCACCGGAGAGCTCAGCAACACCAAAAGACCCGGAAGACCACGGAAAACAACTCTGGTGGATGACTGAAGAATTCTTTCCCTGGTGAAGAAAACACCCTTCACAACAGTTGGCCAGATCAAGAACACTTTCCAGGAGGTAGGTGTGTCAAAGTCAACAATCAAGAGAAGACTTCACCAGAGTGAATACAGAGGGTTCACCACAAGATGTAAACCATTGATGAGCCTCAAAAACAGGAAGGCCAGATTAGAGTTTGCCGAACAACATCTAAAAAAGCCTTCACAGTTCTGGAACAACATCCTATGGACAGATGACACCAAGATCAACTTGTACCAGAGTGATGGGAAGAGAAGAGTATGGAGAAGGAAAGGAACTGCTCATGATCCAAAGCATACCACCTCATCAATGAAGCATGGTGGTGGTAGAGTCATGGCGTGGGCATGTATGGCTGCCAATGGAACTGGTTCTCTTGTATTTATTGATGATGTGACTGCTGAGAAAAGCAGCAGGGTGAATTCTGAAGTGTTTCGGACAATATTATCTGCTCATATTCAGCAAAATGCTTCAGAACTCATTGGACGGCGCTTCACAGTGCAGATGGACAATGAAGCATTGTGCAAAAGCAACCAAAGAGTTTTTTAAGGGAAAGAAGTGGAATGTTATGCAATGGCCAAGTCAATCACCTGACCTGAATCCGACTGAGCATGCATTTCACTTGCTGAAGACAAAACTGAAGGGAAAATGCCCCAAGAACAAGCAGGAACTGAAGACAGTTGCAGTAGAGGCCTGGCAGAGCCTCACCAGGGATAAAACCCAACGTCTGGTGATGTCTATGCGTTCCAGACTCCAGGCTGTAATTGGCTGCAAAGGGTTTGCAACCAAGTATTAAAAAAGTGAAAGTTTGATGGATGATTGTTAATCTGTCCCATTACTTTTGGTCCCTTAAAAAGTGGGAGGCACATATACAAACTGTTGTAATTCCTACACCGTTCACCTGATTTGGATGTAAATACCCTCAAATTAAAGCTGAAAGTCTGCAGTTAAAGCACATCTTGTTTGTTTTATTTCAAAGTCATTGTGGTGGTGTATAGAGCCCAAAAGATTAGATGTGTGTCACACACACACACACACAGTAGGGACGGGAAGTATTCAGACCCCCTTAAATTTTTCACTCTTTGTTATATTGCAGCCGTTTCCTAAAATCATTTAAGTTCATTTTTTTTCCTCATTAATGTACACACAGCACCCCATATTGTACACACAGCACCCCATATTGTACACACAGCACCCCATATTGTACACACAGCACCCCATATTGTACACACAGCACCCCATATTGTACACACAGCACCCCATATTATACACACAGCACCCCATATTGACAGAAAAACACAGAATTGTTGACATTTTTGCAGATTTATTAAAAAAGAAAAACTGAAATATCACATGGTCCTAAGTATTCAGACCCTTTGCTCTGTATTTAGTAGAAGCCCCTTTTGATCTAATACAGCCATGAGTCTTTTTGGGAAAGATGCAACAAGTTTTTCACACCTGGATTTGGGGATCCTCTGCCATTCCTCCTTGCAGATCCTCTCCAGTTCTGTCAGGTTGGATGGTAAACGTTGGTGGACGGCCATTTTTAGGTCTCTCCAGAGATACTCAATTGGGTTTAAGTCAGGGCTCTGGCTGGGCCATTCAAGAACAATTACTGAGTTGTTGTGAAGCCACTCCTTTGTTATTTTAGCTGTGTGCTTAGGGTCATTGTCTTGTTGGAAGGTAAACCTTTGGCCCAGTCTGAGGTCCTAAGCACTCTGGAGAAGGTTTTAGTCCAGGATATCCCTGTACTTGGCCGCATTCATCTTTCCCTCGATTGCAACCAGTCGTCCTGTCCCTGCAGCTGAAAAACACCCCCACAGCATGATCCTGCCACCACCATGCTTCACTGTTGGGACTGTATTGGACAGGTGATGAGCAGTGCCTGGTTTTCTCCACACAAACCGCTTAGAATTAAGGCCAGAAAGTTCTATCTCGGTCTCATCAGACCAGAGAATCTTATTTCTCACCATCTTGGAGTCCTTCAGGTGTTTTTTGCAAACTCCATGCGGGCTTTCATGTGTCTTGCACTGAGGAGAGGCTTCCGTCGGGCCGCTCTGCCATAAAGCCCCGACTGATGGAGGGCTACAGTGATGGATGACTTTCTACAACTTTCTCCCATCTCCCGACTGCATCTCTGGAGCTCAGCCACAGTGATCTTTGGGTTCTTCTTTATCTCTCTCACCAAGACTCTTCTCCCCCGATAGCTCAGTTTGGCCGGACGGCCAGCTCTAGGAAGAGTTCTGGTCGTCCCAAACGTCTTCCATTTAAGGATTATGGAGGCCACTGTGCTCTTAGGAACCTTAAGTGCAGCAGAAATTTTTTTGTAACCTTGGCCAGATATGTGCCTTGCCACAATTCTGTCTCTGAGCTCTTCAGGCAGTTCCTTTGACCTCATGATTCTCATTTGCTCTGACATGCACTGTGAGCTATAAGGTCTTATATAGACAGGTGTGTGGCTTTCCTAATCAAGTCCAATCAGTATAATCAAAACACAGCTGGACTCAAATGAAGGTGTAGAACCATCTCAAGGATGATCAGAAGAAATGGACAGCACCTGAGTTATATATATGAGTGTCACAGCAAAGGGTCTGAATACTTAGGACCATGTGATATTTCAGTTTTTCTTTTTTAATAAATCTGCAAAAACGTCAACAATTCTGTGTTTTTCTGTCAATATGGGGTGCTGTGTGTACAATATGGGGAGCTGTGTGTACAATATGGGGTGCTGTGTGTACATTAATGAGGAAAAAAATCAACTTAAATGATTTTAGCAAATGGCTGCAATATAACAAAGTTTTAAAAAATTTAAGGGGGTCTGAATACTTTCCGTCCCCACTGTATATATAACAATTTATATATATATACACACATGAGCTTCCCAGTCCTTAGATGAGATGTGGTGGCCGCAATAATATTATACATATACACACACACGCACACCTAAAATGTTTTATTTATTTTTATATATATTTATTTTTATATATATTTATTATTTTTCTTTATTTATCCCTAATCCTGCCTGTAAATCGCTTCCTGTCCTAGGGTGACAACGTTCACTCACTGCACTGTAAATATAGAAGAGCAGTGTTGTCACCCTAGGACAGTAAGTATGTTAAGACAACCGAACACCTCCCCTTCTTTTTTTTTTTTGTTCTTTCCATCACATAGGTGTTCTGTAGTCCACAAAGACTTTTCAGGCTTTTCTCCCTTTTTTATTTTCACCTGGCAATCCTGCCTGTAACACACTTCCTCTCCTACGGTGACGACCCTCATTCACTGCCCTATGTCTACCCTAGCACAGGATGCGGGATAGGACTGCAAAATGCCTCCCCCTCCTCTCTGTAATATAGTGGGGAGGTGTTCTGTAGTCCACCGATGAGACTCGGGCAGAGTTGATGGTATTTTTTTTCCACACTTATTTTGGGGGGGGATTTACTAAAATTGGAGCACTCAGAATCTGGTACAGCTCCGCGGGGCAGCCAATCAGCTTCCAACTTCAACTTGTTCAATAAAACCTGGAAGCTGATTGGTCTCTGTGCGCAGCTGCACCAGATTTTACACTTTCCAGTTTTAGTAAATCTCCTTCATTAAGTAAATATAACTAAATGCTTTCAATCTAGGAAAGAAACTTATAAGAGTGATTAAAAAAACCAGAGAATCCATCAGGTTTTTATTGCCATCTGTGTCTCCATTGGAGGGATTTATCCTAACCTTTTGTTCAGGTGTCTGTGCTTCCCAGGACAGGAAGTGGGGGAAATTTTCTACAGCAGTGACACAAATTGTCAGGTTTTTTTTTTTTTTTTGCTGTGTCACCAGGACAGGAAGTGGGGGGTGAACCTCCCTAGCTATGGCAGGGGTTTTAACCCTTCCCTGCTCCATCCAAAACCAGAAATAAAAGGAATAGACAGGAATCACGCTTAAAGTGAAATTCTCTTTTCTTAGTGACGGGTTCCCTTTAAGGGTCATTTCTCACCTGGGCTGTTTCTGTAACATACTCCATGGCTTCGTCCTGGGACAGTCCGCTAGGATAGTCCATCTTGATTGTCTCTGCCATGTCATACATGCTGTTATAGTACCTGACAAGAGAAAGCAACACTTCATTAATGAGCACCTTCATTGATTCTTTCAATATGGTCGCCCCCTCCCTTGTATATAGTGAAAAGAAAAAAAAAAAAAAAAGCACCAGCACTGCCCCAACATGTCCTCCCCCTGGTCCAGCACTGGTCCTGAGATGAATAGCACCCACTTTAGACTTGTGGCCAGAAGGAGAAGCAACCCTTTAGATTGGTGGTCTGTGTGGAGAGGTGTGCACTTTGCATTATGAGGTCAATGGGGGGAAGTGTCCCCCTAGATTGATGGCCAGTGGGAGAGATGCCCCCTTCAAATAGGAGGTTAGTGGGAGAGATAGTGCTTTCGACTGCTAATCAATGGGAGAGATGACCTCATAGAAAAGTGGCCAGTGGTAAAAAAAAGGAGGACCCCCTTAGACTGGAGGTCAATGGGCAAGGTGCCCCTTCTTACACAGGTGGACAATGGGAGAGGTGCCCCCTTCAATTGGAGGTCAGTGGGAGATATACTCTTTTCAGTTGGTGGTTAGTGAGAGTGATGACCCCTTAGATTAGTGGCCATTGGTAGAGAAGATCCCTTAGATTGGTGGTCAATGGAAGAGGTGGCCCCTTACATTGAAGGTCAGTGGTCAAGGTGCCTCTTCTTACATTGGTGGACTATGGGAGAGGTGCCCCCTTCAAATTGGAGGTCACTGAGAGAGGAGTTTTCTTGTTGGTCAGTGAGAAAGGTACTCTGTTCAATTGGTGGTTAGTGAGAGAGATGACCCCTTAAATTAGTGACCAGTGGTAGAGAAGATCGCTTAGATTAGTGGTCAGCGGGAGAGGTGCCCTTTTACAGTAGTGATCAATGGGAGAGGCGCCCCGTTACAATGGAGGTCAGTGGGAGAGGTACCACCTTGTACTAGTGGTTAGTGGAATAGATATTCTCTTAGATTGTTGGTTAGTAGGCAAAGTGCCCCCTTAGACTGGTGGTCAGTGAGAGAGGTGCCCCATTACATTGGTGGTCCTGTAGAAGGAATCCCCCCCTTACGCTGATCCCACACTACTGGCTTTAGCATGTGACATCACTACCAGAACTATGCAGGCAATCCACCATTGCCTATTGCTCGAGGAACTCCTAGCATCTTCTGGGGGTAAACTAAATGTTCCACAGAACCAGCGGTGCTTTAGCCCAAAAATAGTCCTAAATGGGCTCTTATATGGGCTACAAAATACTCACTTATTGTTGTAGGTTGTCCTGTGGTCGGTCAGCACCACCCCCGGAATATTTCGAGCCTTGAGGAAACGCTGGAAAGATGCTGGTGGAAGGGCTTGGGACTGGCCGACCTCCTGCAGAGTCACGTTGACCCCCGTACTCGCCTTCTTCAGGATGTTAATCAGATTCTGCACCTTTATGAGGAGATTGAGGTCTAAGAATTTCACTATGGCTTATACAGGACAGAAGCACATTACCCACCATACCCCCATAGACAAACAGATTGCCCCCCTTGTTAAATACCTCAGTGTCCACCGTCTCATTTGTCCGAGAGACGGGATCACTGTGAATCCATAGGACAGAGTTGTTTCTTAGCGCCACCTGCAGGACAAAATGTAAACAGGACTCATTGGTGGTTTCCGGAGAAGAGTTTTAGGAGTTTAGAGTTTCTAATTTCTACCGGAGTACCTGACTCAGTTCAACAAACGAGTGAATGTTGTTGAGGCGCACAGGAAACCGTCCCTTCTGCATGTCGTACACCATCCGCGAGCTTCCAATGTAGTCAAACACTTCCTGCGGGAACACGAAGAGGTCACATACAACCAGCCCTGACATGTATTTGGTGGAGGAGTAAAAAAGGAATGCAATGGTGTGCTTTCTAGGCAGTGGCGTCGCTAGGGGGTGGCTTTTGGGGCTATAGCCCCGAATCTGGGGCCCATAGCCCCGAGTCTCTGCAGGGGTCCGCAAGGGGAGGGGAGGCTCTCTGGGGACCCTGATGCAAGGGGGAGGCTCTCTGGGGATATATACACGCACACACACACGTATATTACTGTATATACATGTGTATGCACACCCAAGCTTATGACTTTCTTTACTATGCTGCTAAGGGCTCTAGCCCCAGATCTTTTGTAGACCTAGCAACGCCCCTGTTTCTAGGTAACTGTGGCATTAAAATGAACCCGTGGCTTTGTCTTGTATGGTCAAAACTAGACATGTGCACTGACAAATTTTTTTTTTTTTTTGTTTTCGTTTCATTCGTTTTTTTGCTTTTCAAATTTTTCAGATTTTCAAATTTCGGAATTTTCGAATTCCGAATTTCCGGGAATTTCGGAAAAGCAAAAAATGGAAAATCTGAAAAAAAGAAAGAAAAGCAGTAAAATTCGAAATAATAACTAACTATTAAATTATAGGTATTGGAATTGCCTTTCAAATTTGGCTGTTCGGCATTCGTTATTTCAGATAATTTGTAACGTCGGATAAATTTGTACTCGTTACGTTCACTAACAGCCAAATTTGAAAGGAAATTCCAATACCTATAATTTAATATTTATTATTAGTTAGTTATTATTTCAGATTTTCGAATTTTAAGATTTTCATTCTTTTGAATTTTCATTCTAATGCCCTGTACACACGGTCAGATTTTCCGACGGAAAAAGTGCGATCGGATTGGGTTGTTGGAAATTCCGACCGTGTGTGGGCTCCATCGGACTTTTTCCATCGGAACAAAGTTTGAGAGCTTGCTATAAAATTTTCCGACAAAAAAATCCGATCGTTTAAATTCCGATCGTGTGTAGACAAATCCGACGCACAAAGTGCCACGCATGCTCGGAATAAATGAAGAGACCAAAGCTATTGGCTACTGCCCCATTCATAGTCCCGACGTACGTGTTTTTTTTTTACGTCACCGCGTTCAGAACGATCGGATTTGCCGACAACTTTGTGCGACCGTGTGTATGCAAGACAAGTTCGAGCCAACATCTGTCGGAAAACATCCGATGGATTTTGTTGTCGGAATGTCCGATCAAATTTCCAAATTTCCGAATTTTTAAATTTCTGAAATTTCAAATATTGGAATTTCCGAATTTCTGAAATTTCGTAAATTCAGAAATTCGTCTTTTCATAAATCCGTCATTTCGTAAATTTGAATTTCGGAAATTAAAAATTCGGAAATTGCGAAAATTGAAAAAATTCAGAAATTTCGGAATTAACGAATTTGTCAAAATTCGTTAAAAAACGAATTCGGAACTAAACGAACTGCACATGTCTAGTCAAAACCCAGGTAGACTTTAGGCCACAGACCCAGAACAAGCACGCAGCTAATTAAAGCCTATCTCATAGCAAAGCAGAACATCCCTCTCATCCCTATTCCCTAACACCTAGTCTTCTGGAGCCTGAGGGGAACCTGCCACTGGACAACCAATAGAATGTCCGTGTCACTCTTTATGTTAATAGTTCTTTATTGGAGTTTCAAAAAAAAAGGTACATACATGTTTATAGCCATAACTGTAGCAACAGAATAGATGTTCCAACTGGAAACAAGCTCTTCTAACAAATAACACTGTGTTAAATGCAAACATTAACATTTGAAGTGGGTTGGGTGAATCAAGGTAGTTGAGTAGTGAGAGAATCCAGATGGAAAAAGGGGGTGGGGAGGGGGGGGGGTAGGGTAGAATGAAGCAGACCAGTGAAAAAGACAGAGATGTTCAAAGAGCATTTCAGTATACTCATACTTGAATAGCACATTGTGCGTCACCACGTGGCGCGTGGTCACGTGGCGCGGTAAATTGGTGGAGGGTATTTTGTATTGCTTGTAGGGACTGGAGGGGGCCAGTGATCATCAGGATCACATCATCAGCAAACAAGCTAATTTTGTGGTCTATGCAGTTGCAGGAAATACTTGTAATTTGCGTATTAGATCTGATTTTAGAAACCAGAGGTTCCATCAGTCGGGCAAAAATAAGTGGAGAGAGGGGGCAACCCTGTCGCATGCCATTAGTAATCTCGAAGGGGGTGGATAGGGTCCCCCCGGTGAGGACTTTGGTCGATGGGTTGGAATATAGGGATAAGATTGCATCTTGGAACCACCCTGTAATACCAAATTTAGTTAGTACTGCTTGAAGAAAAGTCCAATGGACTCTATCAAATGCCTTCTCTGCATCGAGGGACAATAGCAGAGAAGGCGTTTGAGTTTGTGTAGCATGATGGATAAGGTTGAGGACCCTTCTGGTTGCGTCTGGGGCTTGCCTACTTGGGACAAACCCAACTTGGTCTGGGTGTATCAGCTCAGGAAGAAACACCATCAGTCTGTTGGAAACAACTTTAGCGAGTAGCTTGACGTCAGTGTTTAAGAGATATTGGTCTGTAGTTAGAGGCAACAGAGGCATCTTTCCCAGGCTTTGTGATGGTGGTTATGATCAACCGTAACATATCTGTAGGTATGGAGCCCAAGGACCCAGCAGCATTGAAGAGGACTAGGATGTCGGCAAATTTTTTGTAAAAGATATTAGTGAAGCCATCCTCTCCTGGGGACTTATGTAGAGGAAGAGCCTTAATTGCTCGAAGGATTTCCTCTGAGGTGAACGGTTTGGAGATATCATCGAATTGTGACTCCGAGATCTTAGGGAGATTTATCGGGGTGAGAAAGCTATGAATTTGCTCTGCAGTTGGTTGTGGGGTGAGAGGATCTTACTTAGGGTTATATAGGGATGCCTAGTATTCACTAAATGCGTTAGCAATTTCTTGAGGGTTAGTTGAGAGTTGTTTCGAAGTAGGATGGCGGAGAGAAAGAATTTTGGCTTTTGTATGTCGGGCTTTAACTTGTTTCGCTAGAAGTGACCCAGCTTTATTACCCAGTGCATAAAAATTGGCCTTGGAAAATTTAAAGTTGTGTTGGAATTTGTGAAGCAGGAGGGTGCGTAGTTTCTGTCTTAGCTCCAGGAGCTGGATGGCTTGCATGTGAGAGGGAGAGGATGTGTTTGTTTTTTTCTATGTGGGCTATTTGTGACATAACTTCGTCAATCTGCTGCGTCCTCGGGCGTCTCGCTCTTTTGCTCAGCTTTATGAAAATTCCTCGAAGGTAAGCTTTGTATGCTGACCAGAGCGTAAATTTGTCGGTATCAGGTAGTTCGTTTATGTCAAAGAAAGAGTGGTGTTCGGCTTCAATTGCTTGTTGGATTTTAGGGTCCTCTAAAAAGGAAGGGTCTAGTCTCAATAATCTTGGTGGTCCAGGTCGTTGGTCGCCCAAGGTTATGGAAATAGGGGCGTGGACTGACCATGATATGAGACCGATGTCAGAATGCATGATGTTTTGCAGGGTCCATTTATCCACCAGGAAGGAATCTATTCGTGAGTATGATAGGTGAGAGTGAGAAAAGTACGTGTAGTCACGTTCTGAGCCATGTTGTGCTCTCCATACATCAAAGAGATCTAGGTCGTGGAGCAGAGGGTTCAAAGCTGGTCGGCTTTGGCCTGTGTTAGTGGAGGTGTCCATGGAGGGATCGCCAATTATATTGAGGTCGCCACCTAGTACTATATTGCCCTGACGCAAGCTGTTAACTTTCTTGTACAGGTGTTGAAAAAAGCGGAGTTGTCTTGAGTTTGGGCCGTATATGTTGACCAAGGTGTAGGTGGCTTGAGCAATAGTGCAGATAAGTATAAGATATCGGCCCTGCAGATCAGCATATGTGTGGTGGTGTTGAAACTGTAAGGTATCTCGAATAGCTGTCATCACTCCGTTCTTCTTCTTCGGGCCCGAGGTGAGGTAGACAGTGTCCAATCCATTTGAGTCTAAACCTTGGGGTTTTGGATTCCGCAAAGTGTGTCTCCTGTATAAATGCAATATCTGCGTTTTGTTCGGTAATTTCTTTTTGCAAATTGACTAGTTTGTGCGGGCTGTTTAGGCCCTTTACATTGAGGGAAGTCAGTTTTAATGGCATTTTAAGGCAGTTGACAGTTGTTTTTTATGGCAGGTCTACGGTGGTGGGTATGGAAAAGCCTTTGACAGGAGCGGTAATTGGCAGATGGGCGTGGTCTTGGGAGATCAGAGCAGTCCAATCCGTAGAGATGCGAGTTGGTGGTGCAAGGTCAAGTATCAGTTGGAAGCTGGTGTGGAGAAGAGAGGGAAGTAAAAAGGGAGAGCCCGTTACCAATACGGGTTCAATGTGCAGAGTTACTGCTTATACTTTCAAACGGGGGGGATTTCCTCCAGTGGCGTCCCAGAACTTGGAGCCAATGGAGTGAAAGAGAGGCTTGGAGGAGGTAGTCATCCGCTGCAACCCGGCTGTTAATATAATGTGGTCTAGTGTGCAGATGGGATAAGTTCAGGCATCTTGAAGTGACCAGTCAGCTTCCATTTGTGAAGGAGGAGACCTGGGTGGTCGTGGGTTTTCCTCATCAATTATGCGCCATTGCCACAGTAGTTGGAGGCCAGCCTGAAGTGTGCGCACTACATGAGTTTTACCCTGAAGCGTGATCAACAGTTTGGTGGAGAATCCCCATTTATATTGGATATGGTGGTTTTGGAGTGCCTTTGTGATCGTGTTTATTTGTCGACGACTTTCCATTGTTGTTTTAGAGAGATCTGTATATAGCGCAATTGCAGTGAATGGTTCAGAGAGGTTAGAGGTTCGCTTGGCAGCAAGCATCACCTTCTCCTTTACGTTGTAGAAATGTATGCGCGCTAATACATCTCGTGATTTCTCTGGCGGGAGGTGGGGTGGCTTTGGTAGCCTGTGGGCTCTATCAATTTCCAGATCCCTGTTGGTTAAATCAGGTACCAGTGTCCGCATTGGGGATTGCAGGAAACGCACCAGATCGGGTAGTTGTACCGATTCGGGTATGTTGCAGAACTTAATATTGTTCCTGCGCGAACGGTCTTCAAGATCAGCTAATTTAAGGTTATTTGCTTGCATCTCCTCTTCATGTGCTGTGCATACATCCACTGTATCATTGTGGGCAGTGAGGAGATCAGACATTTTGTTTTCAACGTGTTGAAGACGGTGGTCCTGGTGCTGCACTACATTAGCCAATGAGGACACTGAAAGATCTGTGTACAGTGTCTGTTTAAGGGATATCAGCATGTTCTTCATTGTTTGCTCAGAGATAGGCTGGTCTGAGGCAGGGAAATTATCTATTGCTGAGGGATGCTGTATATGAGGAGGAGGCAGAATAAATGGTATACAGGGGCTCTGTCCTGGGGTGTCATCCTCTCTCCTGGGCTTAGATTTAACTGGGGAGGCAGAGGAGGGTGATCGGGGTGGAGAGTACTCACAGTCAGCCAGACTAGGAAAGCCTGGGCACTGTGGTCCGCCGCCGTCAGCATGAAGGGAGAGCCGAGTTTCAGTGCCGTGTGAGATGCCGGCGCCATCTTGTCCTCGGCTCGCTCCGGCCAGGGAGAAGAAATCCATCAGCTTTTGAGGCATATTAAGTTGTTTTCTCCTCTTCAGCATTGTGCCTGGTCGTTCTGTGAACAGTGGTGAGGATAGTCGGGTGTTTTATGTCCTGTGTACTGCGCTGTGGAGCCTCTATTAGCCATGGGTTGTGCGGAGAAGAGGATTCAGGCATCCATCAGGGGTGTAGGCAAGCCACGCCCCCCATCGTGTCTGTGTCACTCAAGCATTACCTGAATGAGGACCTTCCTCCTCTGCCGTGAAGATGACAGAAGGCTCAGGACCTGGTGCATCATGTGACCACACATTTAGATAAGCAACTAGCCATGCAATTAATTAGGGGGGTGGTTGTAGCTAGAGTTCAGCTTTAATTGCTCATTTAATTGAATGCCAATCAAAGCTCCTCTCACTAAATAAAATGGTTACCTTACAGTCCTGTTCACACATTGCGTTTGCTTTTCTTCAAAGTTGATCCCCCCCCCCCCAAGCGTCTCCAAAGCCTCTATAGAAGTCTATGACAACACTCGCTTACCTGAAGCTTTTGAGAGGCTTTTTATTCAGCTTTAGCTTTGCTATATTTTGGAGGTATTGCAGGTATGAGATCTCCCAGGATGCACTGGGAACCCAACAAGAGAACCAGAAAGATGTCATCAGCAGTCACATCTGGTGTGCAGCGTGGAGCCAGCAGGAAGGTGAGCGGGGTCCGGACTGGAGCGAAACAACTAGCAGGCGGCACACGTGGTGCAACATGGGTATGCTATAGCGGAAGCTGAACAGGGACCGGAGAGAAAGGACTGAGAAGCAGGGGGATCAGCAGAGGTGGGGGACCGGAGCAGGACAAACTAGCAGATGTGATGAGCAGCATTGGAGTAATAGAGAGCAGTGGTTCCCAACCCTGTCCTCAAGTACCCCCAACAGGCAATGTTTGCAGGTTTTCCTTTATCTTGCACAGGGGCTTTAAATCAGAGTCAATGGCTTGGTATTTTGGACAGCTATTTTAGAAATTTCCAAAACATGGCCTGTTGGGGGTACTTGAGTACAGGGTTGAGAACTGATATAGTGGGAGGTGAGTGATGACCAGATAGAGATGAGGATCAGCAGAGCTGAGAATTACTACTGAGTGGTGGAACAGCAGAGCTGGGGGTTACTACTGAGTGAGGGATCAGCAGAGCTGGGGGTTACTACTAAGCTGGGGATCAGCAGAGCTGGGGGTTACTACTAAGCTGGGGATCAGCAGAGCTGGGGGTTACTACTGAGTGGAGGATCAGCAGAGCTGGGAGTTACTACTGAGTGGAGGATCAGCAGAGCTGGGAGTTACTACTGAGTGGAGGATCAGCAGAGCTGGGAGTTACTACTGAGTGGGGGATCAGCAGAGCTGGGGGTTACTACTAAGCTGGGGATCAGCAGAGCTGGGGGTTACTACTGAGTGGAGGATCAGCAGAGCTGGGAGTTACTACTGAGTGGAGGGATCGGCAGAGCTGGGAGTTACTACTGAGTGGAGGGATCGGCAGAGCTGGGAGTTACTACTGAGTGGAGGGATCGGCAGAGCTGGGAGTTACTACTGAGTGGAGGATCAGCAGAGCTGGGAGTTACTACTGAGTGGAGGATCAGCAGAGCTGGGAGTTACTACTGAGTGGGGGGATTAGCAGAGCTGGGGGTTGCTACGGAGTGGGGGATCAGCAGAGCTGAGAGTACTACTGAGTGGAGGATTAGCAGAGCTGGGAGTACTTACTGAGTGGGGGATCAGCAGAACTGGGATTTACTACTGAGTGGAGGATCAGCAGAGCTGGGGGTTACTACTGAGTGGGGGATCAGCAGAGCTGGGGGCTACTACTGAGTGGGGGATCAGCAGAGCTGGGGGTTACTAAGTGGGGGATCAGCAGAGCTGGGGGCTACTACTGAGTGGGGGGATCTGCAGAGCTGGGGATTACTACTGAGTGGGGGGATCTGCAGAGTTGGGGGTACTACAGAGAAGGGAATCCGCTGAACAAGAGTATAAATATGCTGAAGATCCACTGAACAGAGGGTACTACTGGGCCCCTTTTACACAAATAGAAAATCAACAATCACAGGGCATTTGCCAAGCTTCAATAAAGCATGTTGAAGCGGTAGGCACTTTAATGTCTGTTAAAGTCGAAGCAAAGCGTAAATGAGCCCTTCAAAATCCTTATCCTTGGTCGGTGACAACCAGGGAATTCCATTTTTCAGGAGTCAGTAGTTTACATATTTGCTCAGTACAGGAATCCTAAAAAAACAAAAAAAAACCTGGAGCAAATGAAAGCACAGCAGCGGTATGTAGCACCCAATCAGATTCCTACTTTTCCTATCCAATTACAAGAGAGCTGCAATTTGATTGGTTGCTTTAGGCAGCAGAACACTTTCCGCCATCACAGGAAGACATATCGTGAACCACAAGGACCCTTACCCCCTGGAAGAAGGTGAACATGATGTTTCTGGGCAGTGACTGCGTGTCGTTGACTTTATGGAGAGCTTCCGCCGCAGCCAGCTGGGTGACCAGTGCCGAGACGGTGCTTTCTGCCGCCGGCGCCAGGTTCCAAAAGAACGAACGGCCATCCAACTGTTAACAATAATAAAGATAACTTAAAAAAAAAAATCAAAAAGACACAAGCAGCAAAGTTACTATAAGTGACGCTTCTTGACTCACCCTGGCAGCGGACACCACCACCTGCTCCTCCGGCAGCAACGTTAAGGAAGTGTTGATGGGCTTTATGGCACTCCAGACATTGTAACCGGCAAGCGAGTCACACACAGCTTCTGAAGGACAGAGGGGATAGTCAATACACACAACCCAACCAGGAAGGCCACAATGTTCTCAAAGTGGAACTAAACTCTAAGGCAGGGGTGTCAAACTCAGTTTCATTGCGGGCCGCATCAGTATTGGAGTGGCCCTCAAAAGGGCCGGTTGTAACCGTTAGACTACATGTCCAGAGCACCCTTACATCAGATGTTAGGAGCCTCCACCATCAGATGTCAAGAGCCACCCAACCTCCCTTACATTACCTTGTGCTGCTGGGAAGAAGCTGGGGGCATTGCTAGGAAGCAGAAAGTACAGGGTCTGGAGGATGACCAGAGGAGGGCCATATGAAATGGCCTGGAGAGCCGGATTCGGCCCGCGGGCCTTGTGTTTGACATACGTGCTCTAAGGTGTGCCCAAAAAAGTTAGACAGGGTTCAAAGGACAAGTCACTAGTATTGTCTGTGGTCTGCCTGCAGTCTACTGGTGACTTGTCCTTTGAACCCTGTCTACCTTTTTTTTTTGCACACCTTAGATTAGTCTTTACCTCATTACTGACCTACCATGCTCTGTGTCTCTTTGTGGAAGCGGCCATCTTGTTAAAAGCAGGGCTTTGCGTCTTCACGTCAGAGAATCTGACAAAGAGCATAATGAGCAACACAGTGACATCACCAAATCTCACTCCAATTTTCCTGAGATTAGCCGTCAGGGGCAGCAGTGCCTTAGATCTTGCAGTGGGGATATACAGCAGAGGTTGTAGGTATAGAAGTCCCCATCCCAGGGACGCAACACGTAAGGGCGGAGCCTATTGGAGCGACGTCAACACGCTGCTCAGGAGTAGCCAATACACAGCGGGAGCGATAGCAGTGTACTAGCGGTTAGTACATACTAGCATATTATGGGACACTTACCTGCAAACGAAGCCCTCAATGTCCCCGCTGGTGGCCGCATCTATCTTCGCCCCTCTTCCTTCCGGGGGGCTCTGTGACTGGCCGGAGTCACGCGGGAGCCGTCGGTCACGGCACTTGCTAGTGAAGAAATGTCATGGAAGGCCGTTTCTTCACAGCGCACTACAAGGTAAATATCTCCTAAACGGCGCATGTATTAGGAGATATTTACAGAACCTAAAGGTAAGCCTTATTATAGGCTTACCTATAACTACAAGTTGCACAGAGAGGTTTACAACCACTTTAATGCATTCTATATGTGTAGGAGCCGCCCCAGCACCCCCCTAATTACTTACCTGAGCCTCCATCTCTCTCCAGCAATGTCCACGAATGTCTAAGCCCTCCAGGACGCTCCTCCTGATTGGCTGAGACACAGCGGAGCACATTGGCTCCGGCGGATGTCAATCAAAATCAGCCAGCCAATCAGGGGAGAGAGGGGGAGGGGCCGGATCGGGCTCCGTATCTGAATGGAAGCACGGAGCTCTGACTGGGTTCCAGTTCCCCCCCCATAGGAAGCTGCTGGCTGAGGGGGCACTCGATAGGAGGTAGGGGCTAGGAGCAGCGAAGAGGGACCCCGAGAAGGGGAGGATCTGGGCTGCTCTGTGCAAAACCAACTGCAACAGGAGGAGGTTGTCAGGGCTGAGCTCAGCCCCTCCTTCTCTGAGCTGGCCGCTCAACTGTCAGCTAATTGCCAGCTCCCATCTCTCCACAGGTACTCAGCTGTTGATGATATCCTGCTCGTCAGTCCTGCCTACTTAAGCCGTCCAGTCCAGAGGATCTCCGCCTTCACCTTGGTCAACATCACAGAGACTATCTTCTGCGATCCTGATCAAGACTTGTTTTGCCGACATCCCTTCTGGCTCCAGATCCCGCTTGCTGTTCCACTACATTGACCCCTGACTTCTGACTTGGCTGACTATCCGTTTTGGTTACTGAACTTTGGCTATGTTTTGACTACGTTTGTTCTTTTTACTTTTATTATTAAACAAGTGTAATTTAACTGTACTTCTGTCTCGGTCTGATTTCATGGTTTCTGACAGAGGTAAGTATAACATGTATGTTATTTAAAAAAAAAAAAAAAAGCATTTACAATCACTTTAAATGTGTGCCTAACAAGTATTAATATGTGTATTATGTGCTGCTTTTTTTTTTTTTTTTACTAAAAATCTCTTTGTTCCTTCTCCCAAGAAACAACGAGATCATTACTTCTGTACAGAGCCCTGTGTTGATTGTCAACACAGGGCTCTGGGCTGTGATTGGACACAGCTGACTCAGCAGGTCCGGTCGTGAATCGTTGGCTAGGACCTGCTGACAAAATACCACTCTGTCTAATCACGGCGTGCGCCGGCACGCATGCGCTGTACCCGGAAGAGGCCAGCAACGTATAGTTATAACATATCTCTTTGTTCCTTCTCCCAATAAACAACAAGATCATTCCTTCTGTACAAAGCCCTGTGTTGATTGTCAACACAGGGCTCTGGGCTGTGATTGGACACAGCTGACTCAGCAGGTCCTGCTGACAAAATCCCACTCTGTCTAATCACGGCGTGCGGCGGCGGCACGCATGCGCTGTGCCGTGATTAGACAGAGTGGGATTTTGTCAGCAGGTCCCAGCCAACGATTCACGGCCAGACCTGACTACAATATCCCACTCTGTCTAATCACGGCGCGAGGCGGCGGTACGCATGTGCATGCGATTAGACAGAGTGGGATTTTGTCAGCAGGTCCCAGCCAACGATTCACGGCCAGACCTGACTACAATATCCCACTCTGTCTAATCACAGCGCAAGGCGGCGGCACGCATGCGCTGTGATTAGACAGAGTGGGATTTTGTCAGCAGGTCCCAGCCAACGATTCACGGCCGGACCTGCTGACAAAATCCCACTCTGTCCAATCTCGGCATGCGGCGGCGGCGGCGCGCATGCGCTGTACCCGGAAGAGGCCAGCAACATATAGGTAACGTCGCTGTGCCTGTCCGCAGTACATCGCAGGCGGGCGCTCCTGAAGCGGTCAAAAGTGAGATTTCAGAAGGAGGGAAAAGCCACAAAACATGGCAACAGCCTGACCCAACAGCACCCCCCGGCCCACTCACCAGGATTTATACTGAATGACGTCTGGATGGAGTTGCGCCTCATGCAGGTGACAGAACTGGTAACAGCGTGCATGTGGGCGGAGAGCTGCATGGCACAGAGCGGGTAGCGCGGCACGCTGTCGTTCCCGGGTACGTTGTGATCTCTGTAACACTGCACAGGAGAGACAGAGAGCAGTTAGTGACTTTACTTTTTTTTTTCCTCCAGCGCAGTTTGGTCACAGACACGCCCCTCCATTCGGCTCATCGAGGCGGCTCACCTGTTTAATGACCTCCGTCTCGTTTTCATTCTCAAGGAGGAAGACAGGAAAGTTGAAATCCTGGTAGGAGAAGCCGGTGCCCAGGGGGTTCCATACACTTCCGTTGCAGTGTGCGTACTGCGAGCCATGCTCGTTGGTGTAAAGACCTGTCAATCAAGAGCAGAGCGGAGCGCAGTTCAACTGCCGTTACATTAAAACTGGTGGAGGCCTTACAAACGAGTTCAACACAAACCACTACTTTACCCTGAATAGGCAGGCGATTATCTTTCTTTAACTGCTTACAGACCAGCTGGCGTCGTTATACGTCGGTATTTCGATGTAAAATACTGGGGTTATGGCAGCACATAGCTGCCATAGCCCCGGTATTTTCTTCAACAGCGGGCAGTCCTCTTTCAGTGGTCTCTGCGGTGGATTCGCCGCAAGATCACTTTTATCGGCAGTGGGAGAGGTGCCCCCCTCCCGTCGCGCTCTGGTCGTCTACGCCGCTTACTGGAGCCATCGGTAGCGGCGGAGATGATCAGATGCTGTCCCCTCAGTAGCATGGAGCCAAGTGAGGGAATGATGGCCCCCACACTGCTCCATAACATTGGATAATGGAAGCGTCAAACATCACTTCTGCCCAATGGTCTTAAAGGGAATTTTTTTTTTTTAAAGACATTTATTTTATTTTTTTATTGCATTTAAGTGTTAAATGTGAGATCTGAGGTCTTTTTGACACCAGATCTCAAATCTAAGAGGTCCTGTCATGCTTAACCACTTCCCGACCAGCGCACGCCGATGTACGTCAGCAGAATGGCGCGGACAGGCAAATGGGCGTACAGGTACGTCCCTTTAAATTTGCCGCCGTGCCATCGCGTGCGCGCCGGCCGGGACCTCCGTGAGTCGGATCGCGGGTCCCGCAGACTCGATCTCCACGGGGATACCCGCAATCGTCTCACGGGGAGGAAGAACGGGGAGATGCTAATGTGAACAAGCATCTCTCCGTTCTGCCTAGTGACCGTGTCACTGATCTCTGCTCTCTGTGGTCGGAGCAGAGATCAGTGACTTGTCACACACAGCCACGCCCCCCCCCACAGTTAGAAACACCCCCCTAGGACACACTTAACCCCTACACTACTACTTAGTGGTTAACCCCTTCACTGCCAGTGACATTTACACAGTAATCAGTGCATTTGTATAGCACTGATTTTTGTATAAATGACAATGGTCCCAAAAATGTGTCAAAATTGTCCGATGTGTCCGCCATAATGTTGCAGTCACGATAAAAATCGCTGATTGTCGCCATTACTAGTAAAAAAAAAAAAATTATTAATAAAAATGCCATAAATCTATGCCCTATTTTGTAAACGCTATAACTTTTGCGCAAACCAATCAATAATCGCTTACTAACAAAAATATGTAGAAAAATACGTAACGGCCTAAACTGAGGGGAAAAAAAAAAATTTTATACATTTTTGGGGGATATTTATTATAGCAAGATGTAAAAAATAATGCGTTTTTTTTCAAAATTGTCGCTATATTTTTGTTTATAGCGCAAAAAATAAAAACCGCAGAGGTGATCAAATACCACCAAAAGGAAGCTCTATTTGTGCTTGTAAGACCGCTGCGCAAATACGGTGTGAAAGAAAGTATACAGAAAGAACGACCGCCATTTTATTCTCTAGGGTGTCTGAAAAAAAAAAAAAAAAAAAGATAGATAGATAGATAGATAGATAGATATAGATAGAGATATATATATATATATATATATATATTTTTTTTTTTTATATAATATTTTAACTTGTAAACAACAAGTTTGAAAAATAGGCCTGGTCCTTAAGTGGTTAAAAGAGAAGTATGGGATTTTGTATTTTTAGAATCATACTTACCTAGGTGGATGCTGCATCAGTCCCCCGCAGGCTCTAAGGCTGAGAACTGAGCGATCAAACACTGCTGATCGCTCGGTTCTCAGAGATCCCTAAGCAGAGAGAGGCGAACCGACGCACAGTTACGTCGGTTCGCCCAGGGGGGCCAACCTGCCGCAGTGCAACTGCGGCGGCTGGTCGGGAAGGGGTTAAAAGTAGAAGTCCAACCTAACATTAAAATCCCTGCATCTACAGACATCCACAATCCAACACTAACATATCTAACACTGTAAAGAAGTGGATGTCTGGGCACTAATAGGCTACACTGATGAGCTCTGATAGGCGGTGGCACTGATCGACACTGGTAGGCGTCAATGATAGGTGACACTGATGAGGAGGCACTGATTGGCAGCACCGGTGGGCACTGTTAGGACTGCACTGATAATTAGGTCACCAATAATCAGTGCTGATGTCCCTTTAACAAAAGCCGGTTCAGCGTGAGCAAAGAAAAGCTGATAAGCGGCTTGTGTTTACATCTTAATCAGCTGCCATTGGACACAGCCGATCAGGTGGTAAAGGGCTGCTGTGATTGGCCCTTTACCCCGATCTGTGATCAGCTGAGTTTGAAGGACTAGGCGCAGGGGGCGGGATTTGAGGAATCCATGTACCGCCCTCCCGGCAAATTAAGCCCGCGCTGTAGCCGTCTTTCGGCTATAGGGCGGATTGGAAGGGGTTAATACTGTAGCCTTACCAAAGCCATCATTGGGGCACTGTACATCCAAAGAGAAGCCTTCCGGAGGGGGCTTGGCGTAGGTGACTGCTATCCCAGACACACGAGTGCTGCCCTTCAGTTTCTGGAGCGCGTCCCTGCAGAGAAAAAAAAATAATTTTTACAGCATAAACAGATGTCAGAAACAGGAAATTATAGGATAATAAAAGTCTCCGGTAATTATAAATGGTTTCGCTAGTTATAAAAAGTGTGTATGTCTACTCTCTTAGTTTATCAGGTCTTACTTGTTAAATAAGTTGCCATCGAGCAGCACCATGTAGGGTGGCGTGGGGCCGGTCTCTAGTACCCAAGGCAGATCTTCTTCCTTCTCCACCACGTGGATAACTCCCGTGTCACCATTCCTGGAAGCTGAAAAACACAAGAAAACTTCACAGAGCCAGGCCAAATGACATCACCAACGAAGAGCTTACATGAGATTTTTAGTGATTGGGTCAACATTTACTTGGCAGGGCGGGCACATAGTGTCATTTTCAGTGGCACTTGCTGGATCAGAACATTGCAGGCGCTCAGCATCCGAGTGGCTTTCCAGAGGACCCCCTTGTGGACCCCCCTGCTTGACCTCTCCATGATGTTTCAAAGAGGGCACCCAGGTATTACTGAGGTAGAGGTGCTGGCCCACCTCCCAGTAGAAGTGTAGGCCTGGCTGTGGTTGTCTATATGTGAAGGACCTGCCTACCCTCCTTCTCCAGCTGGTGAAATTGTTGCAGATATAAATGTGAAACCCTTACATTTATGAAGGTTCTAAAATTGGGGTGATCTGAGGGGTGAAGGTCCAGGAACTGGAGTGATCTGAGATGTGATGGTCCAGGAATTGGGATAATCTGAGGGGTGAAGGTGCAGAAATTGAGATGATCTGAGGGGTGAAGGTCCAGGAGTTGGGATGATCTGAGGAGTGAAGGTGCAGGAATTGGGATGATCTGAGGGGTGAAGGTGCAGGAATTGGGATGATATGAGGAGTGAAGGGGCAGGAATTGGGATGATATGAGGAGTGAAGGGGCAGGAATTGGGATGATCTGAGGAGTGAAGGTGCAGGAATTGGGATGATATGAGGAGTGAAGGGGCAGGAATTGGGATGATCTGAGGGGTGAAGGTCCAGGAATTGGGATGAAATGAGGAGTGAAGGGGCAGGAATTGGGATGGTCCGAGGAGTGAAGGTGCAGAAATTGGGACTAATATTAGGTGTGAAGGTGCAGGAATTGGGATGATCTTAGGGGTGAAGGTCCAGAAATTGGGGTGATCTGAGGGGTAAAGGTGCAGGAATTGGGATGATCTGAGGGGTGAAGGAATTGGGATGATCTAAGGGGTGAAGGTCCAGGAATTGGGATGATCTGAGGGATGAAGGAATTGGGATGATCTGAGGGGTGAAGGTCCAGGAATTGGGATGATCTGAGGAGTGAAGGTCCAGGAATTGGGATGATCTTAGGGGTGAAGGTCCAGGAATTGGGATGATCTGAGGGGTGAAGGAATTGGGATGATCTAAGGGGTGAAGGTCCAGGAATTGGGATGATCTGAGGGATGAAGGTCCAGGAATTGGGATGATCTGAGGAGTGAAGGTCCAGGAATTGGGATGATCTGAGGAGTGAAGGTCCAAGAATTGGGATGATCTGAGGAGTGAAGGTCCAGGAATTGGGAAGATCTGAGGGGTGAAGGTCCAGGAATTGGGATGATCTGAGGGTTGAAGGTCCAGGAATTGGGATGATCTGAGGAGTGAAGGTCCAGGAATTGGGATGATCTGAGGAGTGAAGGTCCAAGAATTGGGATGATCTGAGGAGTGAAGGTCCAGGAATTGGGAAGATCTGAGGGGTGAAGGTGCAGGAATTGGGAAGATCTGAGGAGTGAAGGTCCAGGAATTGGGATGATCTGAGGAGTGAAGGTGCAGGAATTGGGAAGATCTGAGGGGTGAAGGTGCAGGAATTGGGAAGATCTGAGGGGTGAAGGTCCAGGAATTGGGATGATCTTAGGGGTGAAGGTCCAGGAATTGGGATGATCTGAGGGGTGAAGGAATTGGGATGATCTAAGGGGTGAAGGTCCAGGAATTGGGATGATCTGAGGGATGAAGGTCCAGGAATTGGGATGATCTGAGGAGTGAAGGTCCAGGAATTGGGATGATCTGAGGAGTGAAGGTCCAAGAATTGGGATGATCTGAGGAGTGAAGGTCCAGGAATTGGGAAGATCTGAGGGGTGAAGGTCCAGGAATTGGGATGATCTGAGGGTTGAAGGTCCAGGAATTGGGATGATCTGAGGAGTGAAGGTCCAGGAATTGGGATGATCTGAGGAGTGAAGGTCCAAGAATTGGGATGATCTGAGGAGTGAAGGTCCAGGAATTGGGAAGATCTGAGGGGTGAAGGTGCAGGAATTGGGAAGATCTGAGGAGTGAAGGTCCAGGAATTGGGATGATCTGAGGAGTGAAGGTGCAGGAATTGGGAAGATCTGAGGGGTGAAGGTGCAGGAATTGGGAAGATCTGAGGGGTGAAGGTCCAGGAATTGGGAAGATCTGAGGAGTGAAGGTCCAGGAATTGGGATGATCTGAGGAGTGAAGGTCAAGGAATTGGGATGATCTGAGGGGTGAAGGTTCAGGAATTGGGATGATCTGAGGGGTGAAGGTTCAAGAATTGGGATGATCTGAGGGATGAAGGAATTGGGATGATCTGAGGAGTGAAGGTCCAGAAATTGGGATGATCTGAAGGGTGAAGGTCCAGGAATTGGGATGATTTGAGGGGTGAAGGTCCAGGAATTGGGGTGATCTGAGGGGTGAAGGTCCAGGAATTGGGATGATCTGAGGGGTGAAGGTCCAGGAATTGGGGTGATCTGAAGTAAGAGATACAATGTAACAATTCTAGAGAATGCTAGAGGTAACTAGCAACCATTGGTTACATTTACTTCCTGATTCCCTCCATCATTCTCTAGAATTGTTGCAGGGAGGGGGGGGGTATGAGGGGGTCTTACACTGGCAGCCGATCTGATGAGTGGCATTGAGAAGTCGGACACACGGAGCCGTACTGTTCAGTTTGATATAGATCTTCCTCTCCACAGAGTTCCCCTGACACAGACCTGAGAGATACAATACAATCGTTATTCAATCTTTTTTAAATATACCTCCGCCCCCCCCCACATTTCCAGTCCCATAATAAACACTGATCACATGACCGGTATAAATAATAAAATACTGATCACATGACCGGTATAAATAATAAACACTGATCACATGACCGGTATAAATAATAAACACTGATCACACGACCGGTATAAGTAATAAAATACTGATCACATGACCGGTATAAATAATAAACACTGATCACATGACCGGTATAAATAATAAACACTGATCACATGACCGGTATAAATAATAAACACTGATCACATGACCGGTATAAATAATAAACACTGATCACATGACCGGTATAAATAATAAAATACTGATCACATGACCGGTATAAATAATAAAATACTGATCACATGACCGGTATAAATAATAAAATACTGATCACATGACCGGTATAAGTAATAAAATACTGATCACATGACCGGTATAAATAATAAACACTGATCACATGACCGGTATAAATAATAAACACTGATCACATGACCGGTATAAAGAAATAAATTGATGATGAAGTAATGGAAGGACTCCTCTTTTGTAAACTCTGGTCACATGACCTGTATATATAATAATAATAGAGTAATGGAGGGTCTCCTCTGTGAACAGCAGAGAGCACAGGGACTCCTCTTTTGCAAACTCTTCTCACATGATGAGCATATATAATAATAATAGAGAAATGGGGGGAGATCACACAGGGCTCCCCCCCCCCCCCCCCCACACCCCCTCAGGGAAGTCTCAGTTCTCAGGCTGCAGGCAGGGAATTCATCACGTGACTCTGCCCTCCTCCAGGCTGTGATGGAATCAGAGATCACATGACCCGGGAACAGACCCGCTCATCCCCATCCCCCCCCCCTCCCGGTAGATTCGCTCACCAGTCAGCAGCACCAGAGAGAACCCCAGGAAGACACCGGCCGCCGCCATCATCATCATCAGTCGCTCCACTTCCGCCCTGCCAGGAGGCCCATTCGCGGCCTTCTTCCGCCAGCACTCGGCTCCACTTCCGCCAGGTCTCCGGGCCGGGTTAGTGGGCGGACCCGGACGCGCGGGCTGTGTGTGTGGGCGGAGTCGGTGCGGCGCTGGTCCGCGCATGCTCGCGCTTGGGGCCAACGCGGCACTTCCGGGACGGTGTTGGGGTGACGTGTGACGGGCGGCCGGAGAGATGCTGACCAAGTTCGAGACCAAGTCTGCCCGGGTGAAGGGTAAGAGGGACCCCCCCTAGGGGGGTGATTATACATTGTTGGAGGGGGGAGGACATTCTGGGCCTACACAGGCTGAATGGAGGAGGGGGGGGAGGGGTAAATGTCTGTTGGGCCCCTGAGGAACCACAAGGCCCAGCCTAACCTCCCCCCATTCCCTGTCATTGTGGGACTTGTAGTTCTTCAGGAGGGTTGTAGACCAGGAATGCCCCTTTCCCTGTACAGGCCTCATCCTGGGGGGCAGCCAATCACAGCGATCGGAAATTCCCATCGTTCGTTCGTTTTAAGGGATTCCGACAACCGCGCAACTTTTCTGCTTTTTATATTTACGTGTTTTTGTTTTGTTTGCTTAAAAAAAAAGAGAAATCGGCGCCAGCTGCACCCTCTCATCTTACGATAGAGTTACACTGTACAGTCCAAGTGATCACTGGGGGGGTCGAGGAGACTGAGGAAATGTTCCTCCCACCTGCAGCAGACGGATGACGTCAAGTCGTTCTTTCCTAGACTGGAGGGACGGGGGGAGGGGGTGCATGTTTAAAAAAATTTAAAAAATCCCCCAAATATCCCGCCCCACCCCTTCAGAACCCTCTGCACATGATGGAGGGGCCCCCATCATGTGCAGAGGGGAGGCAGGTCTTCATTGGCCGATGTAGCCATGTGACCGTACTGACCAATGAAAAAAGCTCCTCTTTCTTCTTGGAGAACCAATGCTATAAGAAGCAGCCTCACTTCTCATTGGTCGGCGCAGTCACATGGCTACACTGACCAATGCGCGTCGCCACTGCAAGCGTTTATGATGGATCCTCGCTCTGGGACTGTGTATTGGGGGTGTGTGGTGCATCACGGGGGGCGGGGCGGCGGCTATGTGCACCTCATAGTGCAGGGGGTTCACCTTTCGTTTGCCATGAGAAGGTCACTCTATTTATTTTGATTGCCAGCCTTGAAATAAGGGCAACTGACAGTATAGGAGCCTTGTGGCGGGCGTCCTCACCGAGGAGACATTATTACATGGAAGTCTCACGGGGGGACGGTATCGCGTTTGGCGCCTCACGGGGGGGGGCACGGTATCGCGTTTGGTGCCTCACGGGGGGGACGGTATCGCATTGGCGCCTCGGGGGGGGTGTCTTTGTAAAAGACTCACCCGGGACAGAGGCTTTTGGAGGGGACTGAATGCTCGCCTACTGACTATGGGCCCTGGCATTTGAGGGAGCTACAAGTATTTAGGGAAGATGTCCTATATACAGTATCTCACAAAAGTAAGTACACCCCTCACATTTGTTTGTAAATCTTTTATTCTATCTTTTTTCATGTGACAACACTGAAGAAATGACACTTGTCTACAATGTAAAGTAGTGAGTGTACAGCTTGTATAACAGTGTAAATTTGCTGTCCCCTCAATATCACTCAACACACAGCCATTAATGTCTAAACCGCTGACAACAAAAGTGAGTACACCTCTAAGTGAAAATATCCAAATTGGGCCCAAAGTGTCAATATTTTGTGAGGCCACCATTATTTTCCAGCACTGCCTTAACCCTCTTGGGCATGGAGGTCACCAGAGCTTCACAGGTTGTCACTGGAGTCCTCTTCCCCTCCTCCATGATGACATCACAGAGCTGGTGGATGTTAGAGACCTTGCGATCCTCCACCTTCCGTTTAAGGATGCCCCACAGATGCTCAATAGGGTTTAGGTCTGGAGACATGCTTGGCCAGTCCATCACCTTTACCTTCAGCTTCTTTAGCAAGGCAACGGTCATCTTGGAGGTGTGTTTGGGGTCGTTATCATGTTGGAATACTGCCCTGCGGCCCAGTCTCTGAAGGGAGGGGATCATGCTCTGCTTCAGTATGTCACAGTACATGTTGGCATTCATGGTTCCCTCAATGAACTGTAGCTCCCCAGTGCCGGCAGCACTCATGCAGCCCCAGACAATGACACTCCCACCACCATGCTTGACTGTAGGCAAGACACACTTGTCTTTGTACTCCTCAGTTGGTTGCCGCCGCACACGCTTGTCACCATCTGAACCAAATAAGTTTATCTTGGTCTCATCAGACCACAGGTCATGGTTCCAGTAATCCATGTCCTTAGTCTGCTTGTCTTCAGCAAACTGTTTGCTGCCTTTCTTGTGCATCATTTTTAGAAGAGGCTTCCTTCTGGGATGACAGCCATGCAGACCAATTTGATGCAGTGTGCGGCGTATGGTCTGAGCACTGACAGGCTGACCCCCCCACCCCTTCAACCTCTGCAGCAATGCTGGCAGCACTCATACGTCTATTTCCCAAAGACAACCTCTGGATATGACGCTGATCACGTGACCTCAACTTCTTTGGTGGACCATGGTGAGGCCTGTTCTGAGTGGAACCTGTCCTGTTATACCGCTGTATGGTCTTGGCCCCCGTGCTGCAGCTCAGTTTCAGGGTCTTGGCAATCTTCTTATAGCCTAGACCATCTTTATGTAGAGCAAAAATTCTTTTTTTCAGATCTTCAGAGAGTTCTTTGCCATGAGGTGCCATGTTGAACTTCCAGTGACCAGTATGAGAGAGTGAGAGCGATAACACCAAATTTAACACACCTGCTCCCCATTCACACCTGAGACCTTGTAACACTAACGAGTCACATGACACCGGGGAGGGAAAATGGCTAATGGGGCCCAATTTGGACATTTTCACTTAGGGGTGTACTCACTTTTGTTGCCAGCGGTTTAGACATTAATGGCTGTGTGTTGAGTTATTTTGAGGGGACAGCAAATTTACACTGTTATACAAGCTGTACACTCACTACTTTACATTGTAGACAAGTGTCATTTCTTCAGTGTTGTCACATGAAAAGATAGAAGAAAAGATTTACAAAAATGTGAGGGGTGTACTTACTTTTGTGTATAATGCATAAGGACATTATTACATTTAACAGTCAAGTAAGCCATGATGGTCTCTGCCAGCGCAGGACTAAATGGACAGATGTATGTGAAAAGAAAACTGGTTAATGAGATCTTGAACGCCTCTCTCCCGGGTGAGTCTATCACAGCCCTCACGGTGGGGGGGGGGGCATTATCACATAGTTGCCTCACAGGGAACATAATTAAGTGGGAGGTCATCACAAGTTGAACCAAGCGTTTTTGTGGGTCCCCCAAACATTGCACTTATAATGTGATGGTGGGAGACAGCGCAGGCGGCTATCTAAAGGCCGCTCTGTACACAGCGATTATCAAATTAATCAGCCGCCCAACGTGGCTATTTATTCAGTTCTGTTCATAACCAAAACCGGGGACCACCGGACCACCATTGGTAAGATGGACCACGATATGAAAGGGGTTCCTTGTTTAGCTCCCTGGGGTTAGACAAAAACAAATGCTGATGGAGGTTTTTTTTTTTAATTATTATTCCTGTATAATATGACATGTCAGGAATGTGAACATGCAGAGTTAGTGACAGGTCCTCTTTCTTTAATGTTTTGCTCTTTCTTCCTTTCTCTGTCAGGACTGAGCTTCCACCCTAAGCGGCCATGGGTCCTCACCAGCCTGCACAACGGTGTCATCCAGCTGTGGGATTACCGCATGTGTACCCTCATAGACAAGTTCGATGAACACGATGGTAAGAAACCATTTATCCCGTATTCTGCCAGAGGGGCCGTCCCTCAAAGGGAGGGTCAGCAACCCCCTGAGGTTTATGGGGTGGAGGGAGGAAAGGGGGGTAGAGGGGGAAAAGGTGGGGGGAGTGGAGGAAAGAGGAGGAGGGAGGGGTTTGTGGAGAGTATGGGGGTAGAATGGGAGGGGCGGGGGGGGGGGGCGCAATAGGCAGGAAAGAGTAGGGGGTTGAGGGGAAAAGGGGAGAGTAGGCAGTAGAGAGGTGGGATAAGGGGGGGGGGGGGTGGTAGAGAATTGGGGTGGGGGGGAAGGAGCGGTTAGGACAAAAAGGGGGGTAGGCGGGAAAGGGGGGAGGGAAGGGAAAAAGGGGGGGGGTTAGGAGGAAAGGGGCAGTATAATTGGGACAATAGCGGAGATGAAATAGTTAATCACAGGAATGGTTAATAGACTATATGGAACTGTAATAAATAGGACTAATATTAGTAATTATAACTAGAATGAGATACATAATGGGATACATAAAGTACTATTGATAGTACATATAAATCTTGTAACCCCCTATATAGAATCAGGAGCACTACATCTACCATTCATGGTGTAATAAATAGAATTATCGTATATACTCAAGTATAGGCCGAGGCACCTAATTTTACCACAAAAAACTTGGAAAACGTATTGACCCGAGTATAAGCCTATGGTGAGAAATGCACAGCTACTTTAAGTGGAAAAGAGGGTCAACAATGCCCGTTTGCAGCATCACTGTGCCCATTTGCAGCCATAGGTCCCCCCGAACTTCAAACTCGGTAGTTAAGGGTTCCTAGATGCCCCCTAGCTGCAGCCGAAATTTGGGGTCTCTGGACCCAAAGGGTCCCGAAATGACAGATGGACACTGTTGACCGAATTTGTGGTCCCGTATCTCAGGGCCACCTGATGCTAGGAACCCAAATTTGGTGTGCAAACCCAGTAGAACTAGCACTACAACATATCCAAAGATGGGGTTCCTAGCACCAAGTGGCCCCGAGATACCGGGAACCCAAAGTCGGTTCGAAAAATGTCAAGCACTTTTCTGCAGCAGAGAATGACATTTTCCTAACCGACTTTGGGGCCCCGTATCTCGGGGCCACTTGGTGCTAGGAACTCCATCTTTGGATATGTTGTAGTGTTAGTTCCACTGGGTTTGCACACCAAATTTGGGGTTCCTAACACCAAGTGGCCCCGAGATACGGGACCCCAAATTCGGTTTGGAAATTGTCATTCTCTGCTGCAGAAAAGTGCTTGACTCGAGTATAAGCCGAGGGGGGCATTTTCAGCACAAAAAAATGTGCTGAAAAACTCGGCTGATACTCGAGTATATACAGTACCTTGATAATTTTTGTATTAATGATACAATCAAAAATTTATTTTAAAAAAACACTTAGAAATGACCTGGACCGCATGTACTAGTAAAACCATGATTATAAATGATCTGCAGTTAGGGATTGCCCTCTTATAGTCCCTTTTGCAGGAACTGCAACGGCTTCCAGTGAAGCAGTAGCAAGTGCGTATTCTAGGGTTGTTAACGAGTTTAATTTTAACAGCAATTTTGTCTTTAAAGTGGAACTTTAGTCAGAAAATGAAGTCCTGCTAGGTGACCTAATGCTGGCCCATTTTCAGGTATAGTGATGTAAAACATTAAAAATGAGTGCCTATATGGCTTAAAATCCAGCAATACACTGTCTCGCCCTGCTCTGCACATGCTCAGTTGCTCTCCACTGGTTTTTCCTCACCCTGCTCTGCACATGCTCAGTTGCTCTCCATTATTTTTTCCTCACCCTGCTCTGCACATGCTCAGTCGCTCTCCATTATTTTTTTCCTCACCCTGCTCTGCACATGCTCAGTTGCTCTCCATTATTTTTTCCCTCACCCTGCTCTGCACATGCTCAGTCGCTCTCCATTATTTTTTCCTCACCCTGCTCTGCACATGCTCAGTTGCTCTCCATTATTTTTTCCCCACCCTGCTCTGCACATGCTCAGTTGCTCTCCATTATTTTTTCCTCACCCTGCTCTGCACATGCTCAGTTGCTCTCCATTTTTAGGCACTGCCGAGTTTGTAAAGGTCAATCTGCTGACAGCCTTAAATTGGAATTAAAGGGGTTGTAAAGGCACGTGTTTTTTCACCTTAATGCATCCTCATTAAGGTGAAAAAACACCTGGCAGTGACCATGCCAAACCCAACCCCCCCCCCCCCCTCCCCGTTTTACTTACCTCAGCCTTGACTTTCCGTTGGCGCGTCCTCCCTGCCGTCCCTTTCTCCACGGGGTCCCCGACTCTTGATCGGATAGATTGATAGCAGCACAGCCATTGGCTGCCGCTGTTGTCAATCAAATCCAATGACGCGGGTGCCAGGGGGCGGGGCCGAGTCCTGCATTCGGCCTTTATGGGCACCAAATGCTGGACTCGGGAGCATGCTCGCAAGGTAACTCTCTCAGGGGGTTATCTAATGCAGGGAGGAGCCGCAAGAGCTGCTGAGGGACCCCAGAAGAGGATGTTCGGGGGCCACTCCGAACGAGCTGCACAGTGGAGGTAAGTATGACATGTTTGTTATTTAAAAAAATAAATAAAACATGATCCTTTACAATCACTTTAACCCTCCTATTCTTTAGGCTGAGTTCACATATGTGCATATTGAATGCAGTTTTCTCCGATTCACATGACAAGCGAGTGTGACTGGCTCTCAATGGAGCCGGATCACACAGGTCCGAGGGGCGGCCGTGGTGCGGATTGCAAAACCGTCTTGTGCGTGTTTTGGTTCTGGTTCAGGCGCGAATTCGGGCAAAAGAAATCGAAACCTGAATTGGTGAACGGGGGACTCATGAAACTGCGGCCGCACATATGTGAACACGGCCTTGGCAGCCAAGGAAGCTGCTTCTGTTTGAACTGCAACTATCATGGTGCGACACGTGTGATCAGAGATGACACCGGCCATTTGATGGTTTCACCGTTTGGTTGAGGACACAAACAAATAGGATAGTTTGCATTTCCAGCATTCCAGGAATGTAATTATTTTTTTGTTTTTAAACCGGTAAATGGATGGGTTTAGTTCGGCTTTAGGATTTACTGCTGGGGCTTCAGCAAAATGGCCGCCTCCAGCAAGGAGACACAGGAGCAATGCTGGAGGCAATTTACAGTACACACTAATTTGGTAGCATAATTATTAATGTTTGAATATTCCTTCATAAAGAACATTATTTTTAATCAAGTTGTTATGGGTAAAGTTCCACTCTAATGTCATTTATAAGTTCTAATCAATGATGTGTGGTATCTCTCTCTAGGCCCGGTCCGTGGTATTGATTTTCATAAGCAGCAGCCTCTGTTTGTCTCTGGAGGAGATGACTACAAAATCAAGGTGAGTGTTGTGTTCTTGTGTGTGTCATGTATTTCAAACCATCGATTTTATTTGTACCCTATACCTTAACCTCCCCCCCGGGGTATGGTGGTATGTAATAAAATCCAGTACCAGGCAGTGATGCCTTGCTATCAGTAACAAATTGCTTGTTATGTCCAGTGACCCTCCTGTGTGCAGAATGATGTCCTTCACCAGCATCGTTCCCATACCTGACTGTGTGTAAGATGAGGCCTCCAGAGCACCGATTCCTATTGATTCCTATTGAACCAGCAGCCTTAGTGGTGGGTAGGAAGACCCCCACTCGGTTGTTTTGAAGTTAATAGTACCGGGCAGAAGCTGAAGACTGTTGTGTCCGGTTTTTAGAGAATTATGGCCACCTTGTGACAGAACCCTACCACTCTTTCTCCGCTTAAAGCGGAGTTCCACCCAAAAAATGGAACTTCTGCTTTAAGTACTCGTGACCCCCTGACATGTAATTTTTTTTTGGGGGTGGGGGCGGGTATCTAGTTTTCATAGGCACCGGAAGGAAGTTCACATCTCTCTGGTCAGGAAGGGGGTACATTCTTCCGGGGCTGAAGTGGCTAGTGGAGATATATATAATTTTCTAGCAAAAAAAAGATTTCAAGTTTGAAAAATAGGCCTGGTCCTTAAGTGGTTAAATAGACTTTCATGGATAGCAATATAACCTGCAAGACCAATCATTTTTGTAATTGATGTTCAGGTTTTGATTATGTAGGAACTTGGTCCTCTGTCCAGATCCAACACTAGGATACAGCAGTCAGATCCCGGGTGTCCTGGCAGGAAATATCTGATTTTTTTTTTTTTTTTTTCTTCTTTCCACCGCAGGTCTGGAATTATAAGCTCCGACGCTGTCTGTTCACCCTGCTGGGTCACCTGGATTATATCCGCACCACCTTCTTCCATCATGTGAGTAGAGCGATCACTGTATTAATATTCTGTGATAATGATAAGACTGCCTGAAAAAAGGAGCGACCTGTGAGCCATGTTGTGGCCCATGAACCAGTTGTTGGCAACACAGAACCTAAATAACATGTATAACATATGGACAGAAGCCTCATCACTGAGCTCTTCTACATTCAGCATTACCAGATACTTGGTAGGTGAGCGTGAAGGGACTCCAGATTAAAACCACAGTGCAGGAGGTGTCTTGTATTTGGGGGGGGGGGGGGGGCTTCTCTGTAAGGGTGGAAGCTGATTGTTGCAGCCTATAGGGTGAAGGATGTTAAGGCAGTAAAATATTTGGGATTATCATTAATAATAAAGTTTACCTGGTTCCTTTGCAGGAATACCCGTGGATTCTCAGTGCCTCCGATGATCAAACCATCCGGATCTGGAACTGGCAGTCTCGCACTTGTGTCTGGTAAACAAAAAAGTCGGCTACATCCTTTAAAGGGATATTAAAACTGGTACTTAAGTTGCGGTTGAATCACATTGCATTCTTACAGAGCTCCAGTGGCGGCTGGTGCTCAAAATTTTTGAGGGGTCGCAAACAGAAAAATACTGAAAGCCCCCCCCCCCCATCAATTTCAGCCTCACTGTGCCCATCAATTTCAGCCTCACTGTGCCCATCAATTTCAGCCTCACTGTGCCCATCAATTTCAGCCTCACTGTGCCCATCAATTTCAGCCTCACTGTGCCCATCAATTTCAGCCTCACTGTGCCCACTGACCCAGCCCCCCCCCCCTTGCTCGCGGCTCTTTCAGCATCCCCACACGCAGCTCTGAAGTAGCACAAGGAGCTAATTAGCTGTGCTTACAGGATTAAGGGGTTGTAAACCCTCAGGGCTTTTCACCTTAATGCATTCTATGAAAAAAAATGTAGAATGTTTGGGGGTTCTAAGTAATTTTCTAGCAAAAAAAAAAACTGTTTTTAACTTGTAAACAACCAATCTCAGAAAGAGGCTCGGTCCTTAAGTGGTTAACTTTTTTGCCTGATATTCATCTGTAATATAACATAGAGAACCCGGCAGCCAAAATGAGATGCCATTGTAATGGTTGCAGCAGGAAGGCGGAGCTGAGAATATCGGCAGAGGTCCTGCTAACATAAACTCCTAGAAATATTAGAATCATCGCCTAGCAACCAACTCATCACTGAAATGACCTTTTTGGATGGACTGACCCTTTAACAGGAATTTTGTTAGATTTTTTAGAAATGACAAATAGTTATTCATTGTAATGGTTTACAGTCTGAAAATACATTCCTGAAAACTGATGATTTTCTTTTTTATTATTACAGGTATGCAGACTATTAATTTTGTATTTTTTTTTTTTTCTTCGCAGCGTCCTGACGGGTCACAACCATTACGTCATGTGCGCCCAGTTCCACCCATCGGAAGATCTGGTAGTTTCTGCCAGTCTGGACCAGACAGTGCGCGTTTGGGATATTTCTGGTGAGCTGCCCAGGTCAAGGGGGTCCCCTTGGTGCCAACAACCCGCTCAAAACTGCAGCAGATGAAAAGAGGTGGACCAAGAGTTTGGATGAGCCGCAGAGAGCATTGCAATTTCCAAGATGGAGAAGGCGGGGCAGATGATGTCATGCTCTCCACCTCAGCCAATCAGAGGAAGCTTTGTAGTCATTCATAGAATACAAAGCTTCCTTTTTAATGGCTGAGCAGTGCTTTGTTCTGGGAGAGGGATGGGAAGCCCTCATCGCATTCCCAGAACACAGTGCTGTATAGTGTATATAGCTGAGGCTGCATACAGATAATACACAGTGCCCCCCGCAAGCAGACTTGTTAGTGCAGTGAATACTTTGTTTCGGCCAGCTTGGCCCAAACTATTTAAAGGGACATTAAACGTGGAGTTTCATTTTAGGGGTTCGTTTAATATATGGGAAGACGGAAAGCTTAGTGCTAGGGTCAGGAACCAACAGGAAGAACAGGTCATTTTTGGGGAAATTATTTTATTTTGACATGTTTTCTTTCCTTGTGCCAATTTACAACATGCTTGGCTGCTGCTGACAGCAGGGGCGTATAAAAATGTGTACACCTGCTGTGCCCATTATGAGGGATTCCCACCATCCCTGTACTGAGTTCCCGGGTCTGTACACCTGCTGTGCCCATTATGAGGGATTCCCACCATCCCTGTACTGAGTTCCCGGGTCTGTACACCTGCTGTGCCCATTATGAGGGATTCCCACCATCCCTATGCTGAGTTCCCAGGTCTGTACACCTACTGTGCCCATTAAGAGCCCACATATCACTTTTTTTTTTTTTTAGTTTTATATAGGGAAGAATGTAAAGGAGGAGCAGGGATTCACAAGGGTGGATGGGATCAGAGGCAGGAAGTACAATAAGCAGATCTTACATCCCAGAGATTTTGGGGGGGGGGAGACTAAGCCCTCCAGACTCCACCAGTAACCGAAATACCACTGTTCAGTGCATTGACCCTTGGATCCAATGCTACCAGTTGGCAAACACTAAGCCTGTTTTACACGGCATCAGCTTGTATAAAGCGGCATGAACAGCAAACTTTGACAAAGCATTTGCAGAGCTTTTAGTCAACTTTGTTTAAGCTTTTAAAGTTCCACTCAACTCCAGTTTGTAAATGTTAAACACAGATCCTAATGGGAGTGCTGATTATCACGTTAAGCAAGCTGCTAGTGTGCTTCATCACTTCTCGACACTTGTTGGAAGCCTGCTAGCAGCTTGTTTAAAGTGGCAATCGGCAATGCCCATTAGGAGCTGTATTCAACTTTTTACAGTTAAATGGTACTTTAAAAGCATCAATAAAGCTTGCTGAAAGCAGGAAGTCCGGTGTTAGGTTATACTACTTCCTTGCTCAGTCACCTCTCTCCGTCTCCTGCAGTTTTGAGTGCGGTTCTGGCTCCTACTTTAAAGTACACAGCAGATCAGACCAGTCCAGTCAACAGAAGAGTTTGCATGAGATGGCGGAGATTGAGCCCATCTCACCTAATCTCTCTGTCTACATGAACTTGGAGGGATTGTTGCTCTCCTGTGCTGTCGCTGTTGTCTACCTTCTCTTAATGACTCCAGAAGCATGCCGTGTGAACGATTTAACTATGTGTGAGCTGCATATCTTCTCGTGCCGTGTGAGTGGTTTAACTGTGTGTGAGCTGCATGTCATCTAAAGGTCTTTTTAACTACTAAACTCCAACACCAGAAAGAGAAAGAAAAATGCTCGCTTGTTCTATTAATTGCTACAATTGATGTTTTAAACTGGAAGGGTAGAGCTACGGAGTTTACTCCAAATAAGCTAAAAAATTATGGCTTTAAAAAACCAAAACTAAATATGGTTGGCTTTTAATTTGCTATATTAATTGATTGTAATCAAATCTTGGGGTATTTTTCCTTTTAAGTACGTTTATCATCTAAGAGACTAATGCTCCTGCCCACATAGTAAAACACATTTTAAAACATACATAGATCAGAGGCCACCTTACCATTTTATGAAAGGCTCCATAAAGACATGGTTTGACCAGCTAGGTTTGGAAGAACTCGAGTTTCCGACAGGGCCCTGACTTCAACCCTACTAAACACCTTTGGGACGAATTGGAACACTCATCCAAAATTAGTGCTTGAGCTCGCAAATGGAAATGGTGGCTCGCTCCATAGACCTGATTTGACCAGTTTGGTGTGGAGGAACTTGAGTGTCCTTGTCCTCCAACAAAGTCTTCAACCCTACTGAATACCTTTTGGATGAATTGGAATGTAGATTTTGAGTCATGTCTTCTCCTTCAACATCAGAACCTGACCTCATAAATGGTGGCCAGCTCCATAGACATGGTGGATGAGTTTGTTGTGGAGGAACATAAGGGTCCCCCACAAAGCTCTGACCTCAACCCTACTGAACACTTTTGGGATGAATTGGAACACTCATCCAAAATCAGTACTTAAGCTCACAAATGGTGGCTCGCTCCATAGGCCTAATTTGACCAGTTTGGTGTGGAGGAACTCAAGTGTCCTTGTCCTGCCACAAAGCCCTTACTTCAACCCTACTGAATACCTTTGGGATGAATTGGAATGTAGATTTTGAGCCATGTCTTCTCGTTCAACATCAGAACCTGACCTCATAAATGGTGGCCAGCTCCATAGACCTGGTCGATGAGTTTGTTGTGGAAGGAACATTACAGTCCTCCACAAAGCTCTGACCTCAACCCTACTGAACACTTTTGGGATGAATTGGAACCCAGGACCACATAAAGCTTCTTTCGGCTGAAAGAAATTTCCAAATTCTGATGGAAAATCTTCCCAGAGGAGTGGAGACTGTTATAGCTGTAAAAGGAGGCCATCTCTATTCTATTGACCATGGTTCTGGAATGGGAGATCCAACAAGCTCATTTTGGTGTAGTGCAGGGGTCTTAAACTGCTTGTAACTGTCAGCCTTGCCGTCTCATGTAACTGTCAGCCTCTCATGGGACTTGTAGATCTGCAACAGTTGAAGGGCCACCAGTTTGAGACCCCTGGTGGTGTAGTGGTTAGGATTAGGGATGAGCTCAGGTGGGTTCAGACACAAGTCCGAACAAGGCTGTGCTCTGCCACCAATCCAACCACCAATCATACGTGGTGGAGGCACCCTCCACCTTGCAGCGACATGTACACAAAGAAGCGTGTATACGTATGGCTAAGGGACGGAGAATAACTCCACCACCTAAAATTGTCTGTTCACTTTGACACCTTCCTGGCAGAATAGCTCAGGCAGGTTTGGCCTCATGTCCAAACACACAAGAGCTCATCACTGGTCAGGAGACCACAAACTTTGGCCCATATAGTATATAGTTATCTTACCAGGCTTTTTTTTGCTCAGATAATTGGTGCAGGTATAACACCCCCCCCCCCCCCCTTTCTGAGTCACTCCTTGTCTCCACCTCAACCCACCTCCGCGTGCTGTCTCTTGGTTCCACCCCTACCCATTTACCAGTATTACCCCTTTTAGAAACTACAGAACCAAGTATCTATTTGTGGTGGCAAGTCATTTTTTATGGAATTTGGTAATGATAGCAAGAAAAGGAGTAAAAAAGATCCCCCACTGCCAGTAACAATAGATTGCTCCAGCTACAATAGATTATTCCCAGCAGCAATAGAACCCCCCAGCAACATCAGATCTATCCCAGCAACAATACACCTCTGTCAACAGTAGATCTCCTTGCAGCCAGCGTCAATAAACCCTTGAGCTGCCAGCAACAGAAGATCCCTCCCAGCAACATAAGACCAATACCCCCCCCCCCCCCAGCAACAACGGAGCCACCCCAGCAACAATAGACCCCCATCAGCAACAGCAGATCTCCCAGCAGCCAGCACAAATGACCCCTCCCTCAACAGTAGATACCTGCCAGCAACAATTGACCATCGCCGGAGCACTAGATATCTGACCAGCAACAATAGAGCTCCCTACAACAATAGATTCCCCAGCATAAATAGACCGACCTCCCCACAATAATAGATTGAGCCATGAAATAAGGAAATCCCTGATTTTATAATTGCTAAAAATTAAATGTTGGAAGGAAAAAAAATGATCACAGGTGGATATTGATTCCATTGATTCTTTTCCTAAATGTCAGGGTATGCTGATAAGTGATAAAACTACAAATTTTATTATCCTGTGTTCAGTACTATTTAGAATATGGAACCTTTCTCTTTTGATAAGTAAAGTCCGGGGATACTAAAGCCTTTGAGTTTTGGCCACTATACAGCCAATATTGCATCTCTGTCAGTGGAGGAACTAAAAGTCCCAGCATGCCCTGTCCCTTTTTGCACGACTTTCTCTACCGCAGTGTTCATTGGAACTAATTTGTTTTCTTTTGTGGCCATTAATCCTGTGCATGCCTAACTCATACTGCCTGCAGATGCCATGCCACCTAATTCAGTGTGAACTCCCTCCCAAGTTTGTCCCATACACTGGTCCATCCTACGTGTCCTTCCTGCCCTCTTCATTTGTGCAGTCACAGATATTTTCCACTCATGCTGCTGCTGCGTCTAGCAGTACATGGCTACATTTTACTTTCCTCCGCTCATTTGGCATGTCGTGGTCATCTCACCCCATGGAGCAGGATGAGAAGATTGTTGTAGATCACCAAAGCTGAGACACCTAAAGGCCGGCTGGCCCGGTGTTCACCGTCTTTGCAATATGTGTTATTTTGATATAGGATTGGTTGAAAATCTGGAGGGGAAAAAAAAGTGCGTGTGTTTGAGGCTTGTACTATGCAGGTCAAAGTAAAAGGATCACTTCGCTCCCCAGTTCCCAACAGCGTATACTCACCTTTGCTTGAGCTGCTGAGCTGTCGGGGAAGGGAAGCAAGGGGAAATACCCAGGGATTCCAGGTAGTTCCTGGAATCCCTGGGTAGCTAGGGATTCCTTGTAGAACATTAGATGGGGAACTTGAATAAGTCCAGTAAGAATTTTTTTTCCCCGTGACAATGCATTTCGAGGGCTCAAAATGTTCCCTTTTATCAGGGCTTATTTGCTGGTGGTGAATTCAGATTTATATTGTACAGCAGTTGCAAAATGTTTCCAAGTAACCGGGTTGTCCGCTCCGAGATTACCAACAGTCCTCATGAAGGGGAGGCTTTGAGCCCTTGAAACACGTTTTGATTCAGTCCTGCTGAAAAGGAAGCTTTGAGCCTCTGAAATACGTAGAATACAGCCCTGATGAAGGGGAAGCTTCGAGCCCCTGAAACATGTTGGATACAGTCCTTATGAAGGGTGAGCTTTGAGCCCCTGAAACATGTTGGATACAGTCCTCATGCAGGGTGAGCTTCGAGCCCCTGAAACATGTTGGCTACAGTCCTCATGAAGGGTGAGCTTCGAGCCCCTGAAACGCTTTGGATACAGTCCTCACGAAGGGTGAGCTTGAGCCCCTGCAACATGTTGGATACAGTCCTGATGAAGGGTGAGCTTTTAGCCCCTGAAACACGTTGCATACAGCGCTCGTGAAGGGTGAGCTTTGAGCCCCTGAAACACGTTTGATACAGTCCCCATGAAGGGGGAGTTTCAAGCCCCTGAAACATGTTGGATACAGTCCTTATGAAGGGTGAGCTTTGAGCCCCTGAAACACGTTTGATACAGTCCTCATGCAGGGTGAGCTTCGAGCCCCTGAAACACGTTTGATACAGTCCTCATGCAGGGTGAGCTTCGAGCCCCTGAAACACGTTGGATACAGTCCTCATGAAGGGTGAGCTTTGAGCCCCTGAAACACGTTGGATACAGCCCTGATGAAGGATGAGCTTTGAGCCCCTGAAACACGTTGCATACAGCGCTCGTGAAGGGTGAGCTTTGAGCCCCTGAAACACGTTTGATACAGTCCCCATGAAGGGGGAGTTTCGAGCCCCTGAAACATGTTGGATACAGTGCTGATGAAGGAGCTTTGAGCTTCTGAAACATCTTGGATACAGTCCTGATAAAGGGGGATTTTTAAGCCCCTGAAACGGGTTGGATTTTAGACTTTGCAAAAAAAAAAAGAATATTCTTACAGCATTTATTCAAGCGTTGTGGCACTTCCATCCTTCTAACATTCTACAGACTACTCCAAGGGCCATTTGGTATACTACACTTGACAGAAAACTGCCTCTACAAAGTTAGACTCTGGTTTCTGATTGTCGTACCCCCTGGGGTCCAACTCTCCACCAACATATACCTTTCTTCCATGTGACAGGGCTGGTACCTTCTGATTGACCAGTGACCAGTCAGGGCTTTATCTCCTCGGCCCTACCATTAAAATAAGACTGCAGGGGGATGAGTTAAATGAGTATAATACAGCTGCGACTGGTGGGGGAGCCAAGTGAACCTTTTAGTTTGCTCTACATGGGCCAAGAAAAAGCTCACTTTAACAGGCAATCAACAAAAAAATATATATATATATATATATATATATATATATCAGAGAAATCCTTTTCTATCTGTATATGACAAGAGGTTAAAGTGAGACTTTGGTAAATTTGAGAAAAAAAACACTCTGTCCGTCCATGCTTTTTTTTAGTAAGGAATTCAGTGGCAGACTGAAGACGGAGTTGGTACATAAAGATGAAGAACTGCAGGCCCTTCTTGCAATTCAAAGCAAAAAAAAAAATCAAAGGAGGGCCAAACCAAATGGTGAAAGAGTCCAAGTCATAATATGATCAAGTAGAACATCCAACGTGTTTCGGGGGCAGTGCACTCCCTTCATCAGGGCTTAGAAACGTTATGAGAGCTGTTGCTGTCAATATTAAGGCACTCACATCTCCTAAGATAATGAACTAGATCCAATGCTGATGTTTTTGCCTACTTGTTCCTTTTGAGTCCTCTTAAGTCCTCATAATGTTTCTAAACCCTGATGAAGAGAAGTAAATTGGCCCCGAAATAAGTTGGGTGTTCTATGCAATCATATTATAAATCAATAATTCAACTTGGACTTTTTCCTTTTTCACCAATTAGTTGGCTCTCCTCTTTTTTATTTTTGGCTTGCTGTGTATGTATGTGTATATATATATATATATATATATATATATATATATATATATATATATATATATATATATATATATATATATATATATATATATATATATATATATATATTATAATATAATATTATATAATATAATTTTATTTTTTTTTAACTATCTCTGCCCCAAAATTTCCCTCGGAACAGGAAGTGAGGGATATCCCCTTTAAATTCTCATCTGAAGATTTCTCTTTATTTTCTGTTCTGTTGGCAACAATAATAAATTTAATTTATGAATTCTTGTCCCATGACAAGGATATATATGATGAACCCGAACCCTTTCCCCGCTCCATAAAAAAAACGAAACATATTTTGGCTAGAGCTGCCCTTTAAACAAGTGGCCATCACACAACTCGTTGATGTGCCTAGTACATGCATCCAAGTCCCAGCCAGGCTCTGGAGGCTGTAGCCATATTGCATCGTTCTGGTCTTCTTGTACCTGCAGGAAATGTAAGGGCCTTTTTTGTTAACGTACAATAACCGTATCTCTTCTGCTCTCGTCTCACGGAAAGGCCTGCGCAAAAAGAACCTTTCTCCTGGAGCGGTGGACTCCGATGTGCGTGGACTCACAGGAGTGGATTTGTTTGGGACCACCGACGCGGTAGTGAAACATGTTCTGGAGGTACTGTGCATCCACCCTTCCTATGTGTGTATCTAACATCATGTTGATGAGGCTGGGAGTCTAATAGAAGAAGGAAGTGTGATAGATTTTTAGTATGTAGTATAGAATAATTTGGTAAATATTGGCAAGTTTTTCAGTTGCATGTAAATTGTTGTTTTATGTGTGACAGGCAATTATATTTATAAAGTGCCGACAGTTTATACAGTGCTTTAGCTGTAGCCAATGGCGACCTTCCAGCTGTTGCAAAACTTTAAGTCCCATCATGCCTCTGGAAGTTATGCTTGTAACTGTCAGTTTTGCGGTGCCTCATGGGACATGTAGTTCCAGAGCAGCTGGAGAGAGCTGCAGTTGCCCACCCCTGTTTTAAACTAATATTCAAGGTTTTTGATCACTATGAATAAGTAATTTGGGCCAAACCAGGGATGCAAGGAGTAGTCGGAAAAGGGAATGAGGACTGGGATCATAAACAAGGGGAGCTGATAAGAGGCAGCAGGGTACTGGATACAGGGCAGGATGAGGCAGAATTTAGACTCCGGTTTAGTCAGCAAACATGTATTTGGCTATCTGGCAAAACACTGAAGCAAGAGGGAGTAGTAGAGGAGGGACTAAATACCCTTCCAGCAGCCAGCATCAGGTGAAAGCAATAGTCAGGAAGGGGAACTAGGACTGGGATCAGGAACAAGGGGAGCAGGTAAGAGACAGCAGGGTACTAGATACAGGGCAAGATTAAGACTCGGCTTTAGTCAGCAAGTGTTTATCTGGCTGAGTCTAAATCCTGCCCTGTATCCAGTACCCTGCTGCCTCTTTCCTGATTCCAGTCCTGGTTCCCCTTCCTGACTATTGTTTTCACCTGATGCTGGCTGCTGGGAGGGTATTTAGTCCCTCTACAATTCCCTCTTCTTTCAGTGTTTTGCTTAATAGGTTTAGTCAGCAAGCGTTTTTATCTGGCTATCAGGCAAAACACTGAAGCAAAAGGGAATTGTAGAGGGACTAAATACCCTCCCAGCAGCCAGAATCGGGTGAAAACAATAGTCAGGAAGGGGAACCAGGACTGGGATCAGGAACAAGGGGAGCAGGTAAGAGGCAGCAGGGTACTGGATACAGGGCAGGATTTAGACTCAGGTTTAGTCAGCAAGCATTTATCTGGCTATCGGGCAAAACACTGAAGCAAGAAGAAATAGTAGAGGAGGGACTAAATCAGGGCTTGACAAATTTGCTTGGAATCTAGGAGCCAGCTAAAAAAGTTAGGAGCCAGGTAAAAATAGCGCCGCTTTACCGCCGATGCCCCCTGCGGCTCGGTGTGAAAGGGCTCTAAGGGTCCGATCAGGTCCGCCTGAAAAACAGACAGGCGAACCTGATCAGACAGCCCGTGTGAAAGGGGCCAAGCAGGGAGATAACAAATTATTTATTTTTTTCCTAATTAAAATTAATTTAACAGTTTTTATATAAATATAAATAAATAAAAATAAAATCTATTACGAAAAAAAAAAAAAGGCTATCCCCACATTCACTTCCTTCTCTTCTCCACTTTGGGAAGGAGATGGGCAGTGAAAACAGGCAGGTATTTCGCATTAGCATTGCATTAGCATTGCTGGTTGCAATACCAACGGCCACCACAAGATGGCGCCAGATTTCAGAAGGACTCCAGAACTACCGAAGAAGGCCGCAAAGCCGGGGCCTCAATTACCGGCCGGCGCGGACCGACGCGATCGCACGGGGGGGTCGGAGTCTGCACAGAGAAAGGATACCCCCAGCTGTGCCGCCCCAGGCGCCAGGTCGCTAATTCTAGTCGCAAATGCGACCTGGCGCCCGGGTTTTGTCGAGCCCTGGACTAAATACCCTGCCAGCATCAGGTGAAATCTATCTGCTGGGAGACACCTGCTGACCGTCACCAGAACTACAACCTTCTGATCCAGAAACCACAGTTCTGCCAGCAGGTGATCCAGCTTGACAGCTTTTCAGAATAAAGAGACTGTACAGTTTCAATACAAGAGAGTTAGGAGGGCCCAGCTTGTGAGAGCTTAGGATCTAAAAAGTATTTAGCTACTTGGATGGGTTGCCAAGTTAACAACTTTTTTTTTTTTGTTCCTTCAACCTCCAGGGTCACGATCGTGGTGTGAACTGGGCCGCCTTCCACCCTACCATGCCTCTCATTGTGTCCGGAGCTGATGACAGGCAGGTGAAGATCTGGAGAATGAACGGTAAGTGACTTTACATCACTCACAGCCTTTATTCATTAAGGCCACTTTCACACTGAGGCGCTTGTAAACTGCCAGTAAAACACTGAGCAGTTTTGAAGATCTTTTCAGGCTCTTTTGAAGCGCTTTCCATTCATTTCAATGGAGGGGGGCATTTTTTCACCACCCTGCCAGCGCACTGCCCCAGTGTGAAAGCATTCATTGATTTTAATGAAAATTAAGTTTTCGTGAGCTTTTCAGTCGCTTTTTTTTTTTAGCGTGAAAGTGCCTGAAAAGCGCCTCAGTGTGAAAGGGGTCTTAGGAGTGCTTTTTTATTAAGGGGAAACCGTAGCGACCAATCAGAATTCACTCAGCTGGGGTCTGGTCAACACAGAATGAACTCTGAGTGGCTGCTGCTAGCAATGTTTTAGACAATTCTACATCTATTATGTATGTACTGGGGTGGATCTGTGTGCTAGGGATGAGATTTAACACGGAGTCCTCTTTGTGTCTTTTCCAGAGGTTGTCCCAGCCTGCGCAGGCCAGTTCTCCATACATGGTGGTTTCTGCCTGCATGTGTTTGTCCCTGTCTGTGTGTGACTACCGTCCGTGCTCTGTAGTGTTCTGTGCAATGTTGTTGTCTCTTTTCCAGCAGGCTGTTGTGATAAACCCAATAACCCCCCATAGTTCAAAGGAGGGCATGTTCCTGTCCTATCTCCTACTGGTGCCTCCTTTTAGCTGTGGTACCTTCTCCGTAACACTACCGAGGCTCTGTGCACTGCTGTGATCTTTGTGTGATAGACAGTCAGGCGATCAAGTGTCTGAACTCCAGTTCTTCCTTAGATCTGCCTAGCAGCTTTGGCTTAAGATCTAGTAGTAGTTCTTCCCATTGTACTTTACTTTGGAAATAATGATGATTTGCTACTCGCCCAAGTAGCTTCCTCGGTTCTTATGAGTGTTAGGAACATACCTCTGTATTTATAGCCAATATGGTTATCCCAGGCACCATGATATGTTTAACCTCTTCCTGGCCGGGCGGGGCAAGCATCGTTTGTTTTCTTAGAGCTGCGCCTCCTGTGCACCACCGGAGCCATGCGTTGGTGCAATCCTTTGATCACTGTGCTACTGGACACAGCCGATCACCAATCTAAATACAGATTAGCGGTGCTCCTCCCTGGCACCATGTGATCGCTGTGGCCATTCACAGTGACCACATGTCCAATAGTAAACATGGCTGCTATTCTTTCAGCCATCAACCCGTACTATGATTGGTCACAGCGATCACATGGTACAGGGCCAAGCACCGCCTCCCCCTGTACCATGTGATAGCTGTAGCCAATTAAAGTAGTCCTCAATGGCTCTATGACTGCAGCTGAGAACTGTCCGAAAGGAGACAATTGTCCAATTGGGAGGTCTAAAAGTTTGTAAAAAAGATTTTACTCCCCCTTGGTTTCATTTTATTAACTACCCCTTCTTACCTAGTCTGCTGGAGTGGGGCGAAATGACATACCTGCCCGGTAAATCCAGCACTGTCCTGTTGTCGTCATCTCCCGGGTCAGGTGCCTTTATCTTCTTTGTGATGTCATCTGGAGGTCGGCTGTCTCTTCAGGGTCCTAGCGGCTGGCCTTCTGATGATGCTGCACTGTACATGCACAGCAGGTTGTTACACAGCCCCAAAGCCTTCTGGGCTCCGTGATGTGGGCATCTCGGGAGGCTTGGGGTGGGGGGAGCATGTCATTCTTGGCCAGAAAAAAAAAATATTGGTGCAATTTACTGGTTAAAAAGTTTGTGATTCTAAAGGGAAAAAATGAAGAAAAAAAATGAAATATAACTGTCATACCTGCTCTATGCCATGGTTTTGCACAGAGCAGCCCTGATATTCTTCTTTTTGAGTTCCCCGCTGGCGTTCCTGGCTGTGATTGATTGACAGCAGTAGGAGCCAGTGGCCTTTGCAGCCAGAGACCGCTGAGAACTGTGCAGGCGCTGCCACACATTAGCACATGATAGGCCACAACATCTAACAACAAATGATCTCAAAGACTTTGAAGCTTTGTGTGGACATGACAGAAGGTGCACTTGGTTTCATCTACTTTAATTCGCATTACATGGCTGAAAGTCTCCAGGTAGAGATGTTAAAACGGAGTTGCCTATGGGGGATATGAATGCTGGGGTAAGTTGCTGACACTTCTTAGAGTGAAAGAAGCTGCTTGAGAAAAAAAAACATCCAAAACATTATAGAATCAGTCTGGTTGAATATAACAAACTTCTACTAGATATGCCATGACCTTAATGAATGAGAACCTTCGGACACTTTTTGTTCACGATTCCCCAGCGCTTGCTTTTTCTTACATGACAGCCAGGGAACTTCTGTTTTCTGGCCTATATGTGAGGTGTGCAGTGAGAGCCTTCAGCTAACCCACAATCTGTACAACTTAACCTGCTGAATAAGTGCCCCATGTGAGGGTCGTTTTTCTTTTACCCACACAAGGACGCACACTTGTTCTGTGCAGGCAGTCCCGTTGCTGTCAGTTGGGATGCAGTGGTTGCATGGGCACAGCTGCTGCTCTCAATTAGGTTGGTCCTTACTAAAACTGGAGAGTCCAAAATCTGGTGCAGCTGTGCATGGTGGCCAATCGGCTTCTAACTTCAGCTTGTTCAATTAAAGTGTTACTAAACCCAGGACCCTGCATTCTCTATATCTGGTCTCCCCAGTACCCTGCATTCACTATACCTGGTCTCCCCAGGACTCTGCAGTCACTATATCTGGTCTCCCCAGTACCCTGCATTCACTATACCTGGTCTCCCCAGGACTCTGCAGTCACTATATCTGGTCTCCCCAGGACCCTGCATTCACTATATCTGGTCTCCCCAGGACTCTGCATTCACTATATCTGGTCTCCCCAGGACTCTGTATTCACTATATCTGGTCTCCCCAGTACCCTGCATTCTCTATATCTGGTCTCCCCAGGACCCTGCATTCACTGTATCTGGTCTCCCCAGGACCCTGAATTCACTATACCTGGTCTCCCCAGGAGCCTGCATTCACTATACCTGGTCTCCCCAGGAGCCTGCATTCACTATACCTGGTCTCCCCAGGAGCCTGCATTCACTATATCTGGTCTCCCCAGGAGCCTGCATTCACTATATCTGGTCTCCCCAGGAGCCTGCATTCACTATATCTGGTCTCCCCAGGAGCCTGCATTCACTATATCTGGTCTCCCCAGGAGCCTGCATTCACTATATCTGGTCTCCCCAGGAGCCTGCATTCACTATATCTGGTCTCCCCAGGAGCCTGCATTCACTATATCTGGTCTCCCCAGGAGCCTGCATTCACTATATCTGGTCTCCCCGGGAGCCTGCATTCACTATATCTGGTCTCCCCGGGAGCCTGCATTCACTATATCTGGTCTCCCCGGGAGCCTGCATTCACTATATCTGGTCTCCCCAGGAGCCTGCATTCACTATATCTGGTCTCCCCAGGAGCCTGCATTCACTATATCTGGTCTCCCCAGGAGCCTGCATTCACTATATCTGGTCTCCCCAGGAGCCTGCATTCTCTATATCTGGTCTCCCTAGGAGCCTGCATTCACTATATCTGGTCCCCCCAGTACCCTGCATTCACTGTATCTGGTCTCCTCAGTACCCTGCATTCACTGTATCTGGTCTCCCCAGGACCCTGCATTCACTGTATTTGGTCTCCTCAGTACCCTGCATTCACTGTATCTGGTCTCCCCAGTACCCTGCATTCACTGTATCTGGTCTCCCCAGTACCCTGCATTCACTGTATCTGGTCTCCCCAGTACCCTGCATTCACTATATCTGGTCTCCCCAGTACCCTGCATTCACTATATCTGGTCTCCCCAGTACCCTGCATTCACTATATCTGGTCTCCCCAGTACCCTGCATTCACTATATCTGGTCTCCCCAGTACCCTGCATTCACTATATCTGGTCTCCCCAGTACCCTGCATTCACTATATCTGGTCTCCCCAGTACCCTGCATTCACTATATCTGGTCTCCCCAGGACCCTGCATTCACTATATCTGGTCTCCCCAGGACCCTGCATTCACTATATCTGGTCTCCCCAGGACCCTGCATTTACTATATCTGGTCTCCCCAGGACCCTGCATTCACTATATCTGGTCTCCCCAGGAGCCTGCATTCACTATATCTGGTCTCCCCAGGACCCTGCATTCACTATATCTGGTCTCCCCAGGACCCTGCATTCACTATATCTGGTCTCCCTAGGAGCCTGCATTCACTATATCTGGTCTCCCCAGTACCCTGCATTCACTATATCTGGTCTCCCACAGTACACAGAACATGGAAATACAATTACAATACAACAAACTGAGCATGTGCAGCCTGACTCCAGTAACTCGGTCTTATCCGGACATGTTATGGAGTCAATGGAAGAAGGGGAGGATTAATAAAGACCTGATCAAACAGCCTTTTTTTACACAATGCAGAGGATTAACCCCCTTAGATTCCACCGTTAGTGTCACAAGCATGCTTTACTGCATATACAGACTGATTTTACTGTTGTGGGTTTATTAACACTTTAAGCTTTGAGAAAATAAAAAAAAAAAACTGGAAGCTGATTGGCTACCTGAATTCTTCATTTATTTTTATTTTTTTTTTTTTTTAAGTATTTTATTTAAGTTGCAAGAGGGTACAAATGGCCTGTAGAAATGATTAAGGGCTAGCCCATCCAAATACATTTCTTTTTTTTCTGATTCTCTGGTAGACCTCTAATATGTAAGCAGTGCATTTTGTAGTCTGTACATGAGGATTATTGATGGCTTTCCCTTTCTCTATGGTCTGTATCCCTCCACCCGGCAGCAGCTGCTCAGCTTTAGCTTGGTGTCTCTAGGAGACCATTTTTTCCTTTTTCATGACCCTAAGAACAGATTTTCTGACTTTTTTTTTTTTTTTTTTTTATGTACCAAATTAGATGTGGTTTCTCTGCTGCTGTGAAGGAACACGGATCTAAGCACTCACATTACCCACATTACATCCCCAGCCTTCAGCTTTGCTGGATGCAGCTCTATCCTTTTTAATGCTGAAGTTTAATCCGCTTACGTTTTTGCCTTCCCTGCTTGTTCCTTTTCCCCCTCACCAACCTACTAATAAAATGTTTAAAATCTTTCTGTTTTTCATTACATACCTCATTTTACACATGGGGTCTCTGTGCTCCTCTATGCAGTATAAGGCTGGTGGGAGGGGCTGACAGTGCTGTAGATGGCTTCCATTCAGTGCTCCCCTCCAGAGCCCTCAGCCCAGATAAAAGCAGTGGGCGGAGTTATGCAAATATATTAAAAAAACGCCTTGATGGGGGAAGTGGGCGTTCCTAGGCAGGCTGTATTTGCATGCGGACCGCCCCATAGCTACCACTTGCAGCACATTGTATTGGCTTAGTGTGGCTGTTTTTTTTCTTTTCTGAACTACAGCTGCTAACGATTTCTATTTTCATCCCCCACGCTCCCGGGTTGTCATATTTAGTAATATGGGGTATTTTTTTTGTTTTTGTTTTTTTTTTTTTTTCTTTTCTTCTTTTTTTTTTTTTATCAATGACAGAGCAGTTTGCATGGCTGCAGCAGGTGTGCAGGCCTGGAAGCTCAGAGGTAGAGATGTCACCACCATAAACCTTGATAAGACTGTAGGAACTGTTATCTCTTCACTGCCTTTTCGCTAAGATTTACTGTTGTCTTATTTTTTAATTTTAAAAGAGTGTATTTTTTTCCAAAAACAATTGCGCTTGTAAGTCCGCTGAGCAAATACAGTGTGACAGAAAATATTGCAACGACCGCCATTTTATTCTCTAGGGTGTCAGAAAAAAATATATAATGTTTCGGCGTTCTAAGTAATTTTCTAGCAAAAAAAAAATTATTTTAACTTGTTAATACAGAGTCTGAAAAATAGGCTCTGTCTTTAGGTAGTTAATTGAACAAGCTGGGGTTAGAAGCTGATTGGCTACCATGCACAGCTGCACCAGATTCTCCCGTATTTGTGAGAATAGTTTACAATCTCAGTCAGGATTTAATAATTGCTGTCTGTGTCCCAGTGAGAGAGATTTCTCCTTACTTCCTGTCCAGATGACAGAACAGGAAATGAAGAGAAGTCTCCTCTAAAGAATGTGACAGAAAAATCACCTCTATTCAACCGGGGGGGGGGGGGGGGATAGCAAGTCCAGACTTTTTTTTTTTTTCTCACTGTCAGAAAATGTAAAAGAAAAAAAAAGTTGTGGCTGAAATGGAAACGTTTTAAACCATCTGACGTCTGTCATTTGTTTTTCCCCCATCCACAGAATCCAAGGCCTGGGAAGTGGACACTTGCCGCGGACATTACAACAATGTCTCCTGCGCCGTCTTCCACCCCCGACAGGAGCTGATCCTGAGCAACTCCGAAGATAAGAGCATCCGTGTCTGGGATATGTCCAAGAGGTGAGGCGGTCCTATGTTGGGTCCAATAAGAATTCCAAGTATAGATATTTTTACATGGTTACAGCTTTGACCAATGTAAATATATATATATATATATATATATATCCCTATCATATCTATCATACCTGTGGAATCCCAGGCAGGAGACCTGACTTTATATTCTTCTGGAGTTCAAGTAACGCTTACAGGTCTTGTCCCTCCCCCAGCCTGTGATTGGAGATGGTGAAAAGTGAAGCTGCAGACTGATACTCTCACCTCTCTGTCACTCTGCTCTCTCCTCCGATGAACATGCTCCTTGTTAGCACATGAGCACTGAAACACAGCTGATTGGATCCTTGTGCTGTTTTTTCTACTTCTAGTCTGAGCTCCACCGTACAGGGGCTGGAAGAGACCCATACCAGGTCAAACGCTGGTATCATTTTGCATCGTTTATAATTGCCTGGAGTGCTGATTTTTTATTAATATATTCCCCCCCCCCCCCTTTTTATTGGTTGAACTAGACGTACTTATGTCTTTTATCAACCAGACTATGTAAATATGATCCTAAAGGTAATTAAAAAAAAAAAAAACAGGTCATACTTGTATGCAATACAGAGCAGCCCCGATCATCCTCCCTCCCTCTCCCCCCCCCTTTTTTTTTTAATTTTAACTTTTTACAGGTACGGTTTACACCTTTTAGACCTTATGCGCACAGAGTTTAAAACGCTGATTTCGCCGATTCCGGGGGGTGGACTGACACTTTTTTTGTTTTTTTGTTTATTTATTTTTTTTTATTTGTGTGTTTTTTTTTTTATTTATTTTTTTGCCTCTAAACGTCACTCCATGTTAGCCTATGTGTCCATGCACAAATTGGCGTTTTAGAGGCAGAAAAAAAAAAACCCCACTATCAGTGTGTCCAGGAGCAACAGTGTTTTGGCAGACAAAAATGCTTGGCATAGGGAAACGCACATTACTGTCAAGCACTTGAGCGTTAATGCATTTCAATGGCCAGAATACATTTATTATTCTGGCCAATGAAATTAATTGACACCCAGGCACTTGACGCGTCTAGTCGCCTTCACACGCATCAAGCGTTTTTTTTGGTTTTTTTTGCCAAAACGCTGCTGCCAGGAGGATAAGTGCTTAGGAGAGCTGGGCAAACACCCTGTGTGTTCATGATGCCTTAGGACTCTGCACACTGAAGGCAGTTTTCATGCGTTTTAGCTCTAGAAATAGCGCTTGTAATGCGCCTGAAAACTGCCCCTCCAGTGTGAAAGCCCGAGTGTGTTCACACTGGGGCGATGCGTTTGCAGGATATTACAAAAAGTCCTCCTGCAAGCAGCATCTTTGCGGCAGTGTAGGAGCGATGTATACAGTGCCTCCTACACCGCCCCTGCCTATTGGAATGCATGGGCAGCGCTTCAGAAGCGCCACAACACAGACGTTTTTAACCCCTTCCTCGGCTGCTAGCGGAGGTTATAAACATCCCGCTAGTGGCCCAAAAAGTGCCGCTAAAATGACGGTAAAGCACCGCTAAAACGAGCCACCGCCGCAGTGTGAAAGTAGCCTAAAGTAGAATTCCAGCTTACACCTAACTAGCCTTAAAACTGTCCCCTTCCTAAGACCTATATGTAGGAAAGATGTATATACTTGCCTGTTTTCAGCCCACTCTGGTCTGGTCACGTGATCTCCCCTGTATCAGCCAGAGGCACTGCAGGGGAGAGGAGAAGAGTGCTGGTAAAGCCTGGAGCAGTGACATCACCCATAGGCTTCAATGGGCCATCCCGTTGTCTGCGCTCCCTCCTCTCCCCTGCAGGTGCCACCGGCTGACCCAGGGAAGCCGGATCACGTGACCAGGCTGAAGTAGCCTGAAAATGGGTAAGTATATACGTATTTTTTACAGAGGTTATTCAACATAGTTGTTAGGAGAGGGGAGGGAGCATTTTAAAGACTGGAATTCTACTTTTAAGTCCAGCTTACAAATGACAAGGACCTATATCTCTGCTGAGTCTCACTTTCCCAGCCGTGGAGTTACCCTTTGAGTTAACCTTTTATCACTCTTTATCTTTGTAGAACCGGAGTCCAGACCTTCCGCCGAGACCACGATCGATTCTGGGTACTGGCTGCTCACCCCAACCTCAACCTTTTTGCAGCAGGTAAAGATTTATCTATCTTGTCCATACTTGGGAAAATGCTTTGCCTTCTTTGAATCCCTTAACCTATTATTACCTTTTTTCACCGTCACACCACCAACCTCAAAGGTTGAGGTTGGTGGTGTCGCGGTGCTCCGGCGCAGTGTTAGAAATCCATCTTTCTTTGCCCCTTGGCAGTAGAGGGCAGAGGGAGAGTTTTATGGCAGAAGTAGAGTTTTCAGAACATGTTTGTCAGATAACAACGCTCACCTCAAAGATCGGCAGGACTTCACTTTTTGAACTTATGAAGTTCCTCTTTAAGTATTGAGCATGGCGGTTTCATTGACTTTTGAGGCCTCAAAAGTTGTCGGTGGGCACCTTGTCTTCCTGCTTTGGGGCTTATTTTAGTTGTGCTTTGTTTTAGAATTGACAGGTTCACTTTGACCTTCATGATAACTGTTTCTTAAATCAGGGCTCGACAAAACCCGGGCGCCAGGTCGCATTTGCGACTAGAATTAGCGACCTGGCGCCTGGGGCGGCACAGCTGGGGTATCCTGTGTCCGTTCGACACCCACCCCCCCTCCCGCCGCGATCGCGCTGGGCCGCGCCGGTAATTGAGGCCCCGGCTTTGCGGCCTACTGCAGTCCTATGGTTCCTGGTTCCTTCTGCAATCGGGCGCCCTCTGGTGGGTTGGTATGACAAGACATCCACCAATGCTAATGGAGCTTTCCCTACCTGTTTTCACTGCCTGCTCATCTCCTTCCCTTTACTTAGAACCCCCAAACATTATATATATTTTTTATTCTAACACCCTAGAGAATAAAATGGCGGTAATTGCAATACTTTCTGTCACACCGTATTTGCGCAGCGGACTTACAAGCGCACTTTTTTGGGAAAAAATCCTTTTTTTAATTAAAAAATAAGAAAACAGTAAAGTTAGCCCAATTTTTTTTATATTGTGAAAGATAATGTTACGCCGAGTAAATTGATTCCCAACATGTCACGCTTCAAAATTTCATCCGCTCGTGGAATGGCGACAAACTTTTACCCTTTAAAATCTCCATAGGCGTCGTTTAAAAAATTCTACAGGTTACATGTTTTGAGTTACAGAGGAGGTCTAGAGCTAGAATGATTTCTCTCGCTCTAACGATCGTGGCGATAGGGGGGGCCCTCTCCTGCCGCCGATAAAAGTGATCTCGCTGCTAATCTGCTGCAGAGACCACTTTTATCTGAAAGAGAACCGCTGGCTCTTGAAGAAGATACCGGGGTTATGGTAGCTAGCTGCTACCATAACTACGGTATATCTCTTCAAAGACAGGACGTATATATTCGTCCTGCGGGAAGGAAGTGGTTAATTAAAATGAATTTATTATTTGTCACCTCCCTGCTTGGCCCCTTTCACACGGGCTGTCTGATCAGGTTCGCCTGTCAGTTTTTCAGGCGGACCTGATTGGATCCTTAGCGAGAATATGGTGGTCTTGTGTCCCTGCATGGCAGGAAATAAAAGCAGTCACATTAGTTCTAGTCGTCTCTGTGTAAATTTAAGATTGGTTAATTTTTATATTGAAAATAAAGCTTTGTCGGTCGTTTAAAAAAAAAAAAAAAACCTGGCTCCTAACTTTTTTAGCTGGCTCCTAGATTCCAAGCAAATTTGTCAAGCCCTGTCTTAAATGCCCAATGGACCTGTTAAGGCTTCTATAGACCAGTCTGGAGATGCCTTCATAACTAAGACTTGGTTTTCGCTAACCCTGTTGTGATTTGCTCTTCCAGGACATGACGGAGGAATGATTGTGTTCAAGTTGGAGCGGGAAAGGCCAGCCTACGCCGTCCACGGGAACATCCTGTACTACGTAAAGGACCGATTCCTCCGCCAACTGGATTTCAACAGCTCTAAGGATGTGGCCGTCATGCAGCTCAGAAGGTGAGATGGGAATAATGAGGTACGCTTTAAGGTAGGGGAAGGCAACCTCGGCACTCCAGCAGTGGTGAATCTACAAGTCCCATCATGCCTCTGCCTCTAGGAGAGGCGAAGGAACTGACATGATTCAAATTAGGGATCCAGCAAGTCCGACTTTAGCTCACCACATTTCGGTTTTGGGTCTGATTTATTCTTTTTTTTATTTTTTTTCTATATAGTGGCTCCAAGTTCCCAGTATTTAACATGTCCTATAACCCAGCTGAAAACGCCGTACTGCTCTGCACGGTAAGTACAATAATTGCATCAGATTATAATGCTACCTGAGAGGTTTATTGCCCACAATCACAAGTTATTATTAATATACAAAACTAAGCATATACAAAGTACAGTGTTCTCTTTGCCTACCTTCCTTAGCTAGCAGGGCTGTCTTTAAGGCAGGGCAAAGGGGAAGCTGCCCTGGGCCTGTCATTGTTGTGGGGCCCAAAGCCGCTGCCTCATACTTGCCAACTATCCCAGTTTAAATTCTCTTGTACCTTGAAGTTTTACTCCCATGCTGTGTCCCGATATCTCAGTGTGAAAATCTGTTACTACTATTACTATGCTGCCCTATTGCTGAGTACAGATGACTCACCTGCAGACCCTGTGTTTACATGTAAATAACCTGCATTGACATGTAAATAGAGACAGCATTAATATGCAATTAGCCTCCAATCAGCAGCATTGATATGTAAATAGCGGTGTCATCAATATGCTGGCAGTAACCTCTAGCAACCAATCAGTGAGCAGTACTGATGTGCAGTAACCTCTAGCAACCAATTGGTGAGCAGTGTTGATGTACAGTAATCTCTAGCAACAAATTAGTGAGCAGTAATGATGTGCAGTAACCTCTAGCAACCAATCGGTGAGCAGTATTGATGTACAGTAATCTCTAGCAACAAATTAGTGAGCAGTAATGATGTGCAGTAACCTCTAGCAACCAATCGGTGAGCAGTATTGATGTACAGTAATCTCTAGCAACAAATTAGTGAGCAGTAATGATGTGCAGTAACCTCTAGCAACCAATCGGTGAGCAGTATTGATGTACAGTAATCTCTAGCAACCAATTGGCAAGCAGAATACATGTGCTATAACCTCTAGCAATTCAGTGAGCCATAATGTGTGCTGCAACCTCCTCTAGCAGCCAGTCGTGAGCAATAATGATACCTCTGGCAACCAATCACAATCGCTGCCTGATCTGATTCAGTAAACTGATTTTGAGTCTAGCTGCTATTTATTGTATGTCTCGGAGCAGGTGGAGAGCGAAATTACATGATGGTGGGGGGCGCAAGAAAATGTTTGCTCAGGGTTCAATCAATATTAAACACAGCCCTGTGTGCTAGTATTTATTTAAAACCTTTAAAGTGATTGTAAAGGTTCTTTAAGGGAAAAAAAAAAAGTTAGGCTACATTCAAACCATGGATTAAGGGGCCGGTGCGAATTATGGCAGCAGTTCCTGCTGCTGCTAGGTGCCACCACCAGCCCCATTCACTATAATGACAGATCGGTGGCCGTAGCTGCTCGTTGCTCTCTGCACAGCCAGCGATTACGTCCAGCAGGAACCACTGCAGGTAATCGCTGGTTTTGCAGAGAGCCTCAAACAACTGCGGCTGCTTGCAACCTGTTATAGCGAATGGGGCCCGGCAGCCGCACCGAGCCGCAGCTGGGAATCTGATTCCTGCTGCTGCTAGTTGCACCAGCCCTAATTGCCTATGTAAATGTAGCATTAATCTTACCTGCTCTGTGCAATGGTATATGAGTGGCCCCAATGCTCCTCTTCTGGGGTCCCCCACTGAGGCCCTGGGCATGTCCTGTTCTCAGTGTGCCACCATAGGTATCCGTTTCTTATGGTGGCACACGTGCAGGCTCGATCCCGAGCTGCGCTGTGTGTGTGTCTATTGAGACAAAGTGCGGCTCAACCGATCTATTGTCACTGGATTTAATTGACCGCAGCAGAAGCCAATGGCTCCCACTGCTCTCACCGAGTCCAGTGAGGGGAGAGAGCAGCACCAGATCGAGATCAGGCCCAGATAAGTATTTTGGTTGGGGGGAGGGGGTGGCTGCACATAAGGTTTTTTTTTTACCTTAATACAGACAATGCAATAAGGGAACAATTACTGAAGCCTTTACAACCACTTTAATTACTTAAGGTCCGGAAGGATTTGCCCCCTTAATGACCAGGCCGTTTTTTGCGATACAGCACTGCGTCGCTTTAACTGACAATTGCGCGGTCGTGCGATGCTGTACCCAAACAAAATTTATGTCTTTTTTTTCCCATAAATAGAGCTTTATTTTGGTGGTATTTTATCACCTCTGCGGTTTTTATTTTTTGTGCTATAAACACGAGTGACAATTTTGGGAAAAAAAACAATATTTTTTACTTTTTGCTATAAATATCCCCAAAAAATTAAACAATTTTCTTTTCTTCATAAGTTTAGGCCAATATGTATTCTTCTACATATTTTTGGCAAAAAAAATCGCAATAAGCGTATATTGATTGGTTTGCACAAAATAAGGGATATATTTATGGCATTTTTATTATTATTATTATTATTTTTTTTTTTTTTTTTTTTTTTTTTTTTACTAGTAATGGCGGAGATCTGCGATTTTTACTAGGACTGCGACATTGTGGCGGACAGATCGGACACTTGACACTTTTTTGGGATCATTGACATTTATACAGCGATCAGAGCTATAAATAGCCACTGATTACTGTATAAATGTGACTGGCAGGGAAGAGGTTAACACTAGGGGGCGATCAAGGGGTTAAATGTTCGCTAGGGAGATGTTTCTAACTGTGGGGGGAGGGGACTGACGGAACAGCAGATCTCTCTACTTCCCTGCCAGAACGGCTGTTTACATTGACAGATCCCCGTTCTGGCTATCTGAGGAGTGATCATGGGACATCGCGGCCACCAGCCACATGCATGGCCTCAGGCCACGCCCAACGCCTACTGCCCCTAACGCTCCTAAAGCAGCCGACGTACACCTATGGCAATTCGCGCAGCCGTGCCAATCTGCCACTGTAGAATGACGGCGGCTGGTCGGCAAGTAGTTTAAGCATATTTATATATACTGCCAGTATTACAACTGCAAGCCAGGCTTCTTTGCCTTATACAATGCTGCCAAACGAACGCGTTTTGGGCATTCTGGGCTAGAATTGGTGGTTTTTGGCAGAAAGAGAGCAGAGGGGGACCTCACTGGTGTTATGACTCTAACTTAAAGCAATGGTAGAGAGTGATTAGGTGTCCCGGGAGCCCCCACATCAAGTCAAGACCTGCTGTATGATAGTGAATTGCATTCTCAGCCTGGACCCCTGACAGGCCACGCCACCAGCGCGTTTCACTCCACCCACTGGAGCTTACTCTCGGGGATAGCCACAAGAGTGACTAAAAGCTGCATACAAGAAATTTCAGCATGGAAAAGAGTTCATATCTATAATTTACTGCTGTATTCATTGTAGCTTTTTTTTAAAACATTCACATTTATTTGATTCAGAAATAATGAAAACTGGATGTTTTGTGTTTGTATTTTGAATTGATCTGTCGCCTTATTACAGAGGGCCAGCAACCTGGAGAACAGCACTTATGACCTGTACACAATCCCCAAGGATTCAGACTCTCAGAACCCTGATGGTAAGAGGTTGACTACATTATTAAAGTGACCCTCGTCATTCAGTATAACGTGATTGTAATACGCTGTGATCTTCATGTAGCTCCTGAAGGGAAGCGCTCCTCTGGACTGACTGCTGTCTGGGTGGCTCGCAATAGATTCGCCGTCCTGGATCGCATGCATTCCGTGAGTTCACTTCCAATGCTGTTCTCGCTCATAAAGGATTTATGTACGACCCCCCCCCCCAAAAGATAATGAACTGGGTTCATCTTTCACTTTCCCACAGATCCTTATTAAGAACCTGAAGAACGAGATCACTAAGAAAGTTCAGGTACCAAACTGCGATGAGATTTTCTACGCCGGCACTGGGAACCTGCTTCTCCGCGACGCCGACTCCATCACGCTGTTCGATGTGCAGCAGAAACGGTAAGAACTCTGGGGACCTTCATATGGATTTTTACAATGACTGTGTACAGTTTGAATGTGAACAAGGCAATTCAAATGCTTTAAATTGTCAAGGAAATGCAGCAATAAAATGGTGGGGCCCTGAATATTGCTCAGGGGCCCCGCTCAGGAAACTGTGATCCTATGAGGTGGAAGCCGCTGAGAGTGGTTCCATCCTAACCCCAAGGCACTCCACAGAGACTAAAAGATATTCCAGCAGCCGCACGCCATTCCTGGTCATGCAATCGACAGATAAAAAGCAGCCTCAGCTTGCTCTGTCCAAGACACACAAACGCGTTTCGCCCCGCCCCCAAGGGTTTAATCATGATAAGCCCTCAGGGGCTGGGTGAAATGCATTGGGGTCTTGGCTTGGATAGAACGAGCTGAGGCTGCTTCTATCTGTTGATTGCATAACCAGGAATGGTGTGCGGCTGCCAGAATATCTTTTCATCTTGGCAATAAAATGGTGGGCTTTGGGAGTGGAAATGGAGAGCAGTGGGTCTGGGGTTCCAAATTGTGAGTGGGCTAGCTCACAGGTAAGTTCCTTGTGGTGTTTGCACATTTTAATTTGGGCAGAGCATAGAGGAAATTGGGATCCGGGGACAGGTGGGGGCTTGGCTACTGCAATGAGAAGGCACGTGGTAGCTGGAGAAGGGTTGGGGGCTTGGCCACTGCCATTAAAAGGCACGTAGTAGCTGGGGACAGGTGGAGGCTTGGCCACTGCAATGAGAAGGCACCTGGTAGCTCGGGACAGGTGGAGGCTTGGCCACTGCAATGAGAAGGCACGTGGTAGCTGGGGACAGGTCGGGGGCTTGGCCATTGCCATTAAAAGGCACGTGGTAGCTGGGGACAGGTCAGGGGCTTGGCCATTGCCATTAAAAGGCACGTAGTAGCTGGGGACAGGTGGAGGCTTGGCCACTGCAATGAGAAGGCACCTGGTAGCTCGGGACAGGTGGAGGCTTGGCCACTGCAATAAGAAGGCATGTGGTAGCCGGGGACAGGTCGGGGGCTTGGCCACTACAATGAGAAAGCATATGGTAGCTGGGGACAGGTGGAGGCTTGGCCACTGCAATGAGAAGGCACCTGGTAGCTCGGGACAGACGGAGGCTTGGCCACTGCAATGAGAAGGCACCTGGTAGCTCGGGACAGGTGGAGGCTTGGCCACTGCAATGAGAAGGCACGTGGTAGCTGGGGACAGGTCGGGGGCTTGGCCATTGCCATTAAAAGGCACGTGGTAGCTGGGGACAGGTCGGGGGCTTGGCCATTGCCATTAAAAGGCACGTAGTAGCTGGGGACAGGTGGAGGCTTGGCCACTGCAATGAGAAGGCACCTGGTAGCTCGGGACAGGTGGAGGCTTGGCCACTGCAATGAGAAGGCATGTGGTAGCCGGGGACAGGTCGGGGGCTTGGCCACTGCAATGAGAAGGCATGTGGTAGCCGGGGACAGGTCGGGGGCTTGGCCACTGCAATGAGAAAGCATGTGGTAGCTGGGGACAGGTGGAGGCTTGGCCACTGCAATGAGAAGGCACCTGGTAGCTCGGGACAGACGGAGGCTTGGCCACTGCAATGAGAAGGCACGTGGTAGCCGGGGACAGGTCGGGGGCTTGGCCACTGCAATGAGAAGGCATGTGGTAGGTGGGGGCTTGGCCACTACAATGAGAAGGCACTTGGTAGGTGGGAACTTGGCCATTTGTCAGAAACCATGAAATCAGACCGATACAGAAGTACAGTTAAATCACACTTGTTTAATAATAAAAGTAAAAAGAACAAACATAGTCAAAACATAGCCAAAGTTCAGTAACCTCAACGGATAGTCAGCCAAGCTAGAAGTCAGGGATCAATGTAGTGAAACAGCAAGCAGGATCTGGAGCCAGAAGGGATGTCAGCAAAGCAAGTCTCTGTGATGTTGACCAAGGCAAAGGCAGAGCTCCTCTGGGCTGGACGGCTTAAGTAGGCAGGACTGACGAGCAGGAAATTATCAACAGCTGAGTAACTGTGGAGAGAGATGGGAGCTGGCAATTCGCCGACAGCTGAGCGGCCAGCTCAGAGAAGGAAGGACTGAGCCCAGCCCTGACACTATTGCAATGAGTAGATGGTACTTGGGAGCTGGGGAACAGGTCAGGGCTTGGCCACTGGTGTGAGTTGAAGACATGTGGGAGCGAGGTACATGTGGGTATTTGGAATCGCTGACATTGACCCATTTGATCCAGAATCTCTGGAATGGGAATTGTGCAAGCTAGACTAACCTCCAGACAGCTGAGTTTACCTGCTAGTTGCCCGCTGTTAATATATATATATTTTTTATCTGTCTTCAGAACACTGTCTTCTGTGAAGATCGCTAAAGTTAAATATGTCATCTGGTCTTCTGACATGTCTCATGTGGCCCTACTGGCTAAACATGGTGAGTGTTCCATCACTGGAATAAGACGATGGTAACCTGGTGTCAGGACCGTTATTGGCTGCCCACATCTCATGTCTGCAGAATTTGATTGGCTGATGGTTGTCCTCTGTGTTTTGTCCATTCACAGCAATCATGATCTGCAACAGAAAGTTGGAATCTCTCTGTAACATCCACGAGAACATTCGTGTGAAGAGCGGTGCATGGGAGGAGAGCGGTGTCTTCATCTACACGACCAGCAACCACATCAAATACGCACTCACCACCGGGTAAGATACAAGGCCTAGTGTGATGTTTCCAGAAGTCGCTGCTAAATTTAGTGGGTAATTAATAATGACTTGACGTAGATCTTTCACTTTGCCCATTCAGGGATCTTTCACTTTGCCCATTCAGGGATCTTTCATTTTGTTCATTTGAAGCAAGGTGACAGGTTCTCTTGTTAGGACAACATAACTGATACTCCACTTGCTGGCTGTTGGAGCCCTGGGGCTAATCCCTTCTCTCTACTCTACAGAGTTTGGGCCTATGGATTGGCAAGCTTAGGCCCAAGCATTCTATCCTGGGTGTAAGGGGGTGCAGCGGTCACTTGCTCTCCCATATCTGGGAATACTCTGGGATTTCTGGAGGCTTCAACAGACAAGCAGAGCAGCGAGTGAGCACTGCAAAAGCCTAGGTGGGTGCCATAGCAAGAGAGTGGGCACAGTGACAGATCCTCTTTAACCACTCGACCCCCTGAAAGATTTACCCCCCCCCCCCCCTTCATGACCAGGCCATTTTTACTATACGGCACTTCGTTACTTTAATGGACAATTGTGCGACGCCGTACCCAAATAAAATTTTTGTCTTTTTTTTTTTTCTCCACAAAGAGAGCTTTCTTTTGGTGGTATTTGATCACCTCTGCATTTTTATTTTTTTCGCTATAAACAAAACAACCTGACAATTTATGAAAAAAAATATATATTTTTTACTTTCTGCTATGAAACCTATCCGATTTAAAGATGTAAAAAAAAAAAAGAAAATCTAATTTCTTCATCAATTTAGGCCGATATGTATTCTGCTTCCTGTTTTTGGTAAAAAAAAAATCCCAATAAGCGTATATTGATTGGTTTGCACAAAATTTATCGCGTCTACAAACTATATATTTTTTTTATTATTACTAGTAATAGCGGTGATCAGTGACTTATAGTGGAATTGTGATGCACAGTTGGGTCGGGACACTAAGGCTACTTTCGCACTGGGGTGGGGGTGCGTTAGTGGTAAAGCGCTGCTAGTTTTAGTGGCGCTTTACTGTCGCTTTAGCGGCGCATTTCGGCCGACAGCGGGGCGCTTTTAATCCCCGCTTTCGGCCAAAGAAAAGGTTAAAAGCACCCGTGTAGCGGCACTGCCGAAACGCTTTGCAGGCGCTTCGTCAGCGCTGTCCATTCATTTCAATGGGCAGGGCATTTTAGGGGCGCTATATACACCGCTCCAACGATGCTGCTTGCAGGACTTTTTTCCTATCCCTCAAGCGCACCGCCCCCCCATATGAAAGCACTTGGGCTTTCACACTAGGGAGGCATGAGAAGGTGCTTTACAGATGATATCTTTAGCGCTAAAACGCCTGAAAGCCGCCTCAGTGCAAAAGGGGTCTTACTGACACATATTTGGGGACAAGTGACACCAATGCAGTAGTCGGTGCTAAAAATATATATATATATATATATATATATATATATATATATATATATATGCACTGTCACTGTATTAATGACACTGGCAAGGAAGGGGTTAACATCAGGGGCGATCAAATTTATAGCTTCTACAAACTATGAGATATATTTATGGAATTTTTTTATTTTATTGTTTTACTAGTAATGGTGGCGATCAGCGACTTCTAGCGGGACTGCAATATTGCAGTGGACAAATCGGACACTTTTGACACTTTTTTTTGGGACCAGTGACGCTAATACAGTGATTAGTGCTAAAAATATGCACTGTCACTGTACTAATGACACTGGCAGGGAAGGGGTTAACATCAGGTGCGATCAAAGGGTTGAATGTGTCCCTAGATGATGCTTGTACTTTGCAGGAACACATGTTCAATGCCTTCCTTACTGACAGAACGGCAATCTGCCTTGTTTACATAGGTCGGTCTCTTGTTCTGCCTGTGTAATGAACGATCAGCAGGGGGCCAGCGGACATCGGGTCTGCCTCTGGTGGCGCGCACTCGCGCCCGATACTCGGAAATATATGTAAATATACGTGATTCTGCGCAGTGCGGCCACCCTGTAGCAGTAAAATTGCTATAGGGCAGTGATGGAGAACCTTGGCACCCCAGATGTTTTGGAACTACATTTCCCATGATGCTCATGCACTCTGCAGTGTAGTTGAGCGTCATGGGAAATGAAGTTCCAAAACATCTGGGCGTTCGACAAGTGGTTTAAATACAGACCATTTGTCTGACCGCAGATTCTTGAGTTGTCCAACTTGCAGCATATAAAACGTTTCGTTTGCATTGTTGTCACCTGATCTTTTTTTTTTTTTTTTCCTTTTTAGTGATCACGGCATAATTCGTACTCTGGATCTGCCAATCTACATCACCCGCGTGAAGGGTAACAACGTTTACTGTCTGGACCGGGAATGTCGCCCACGGGTGCTCACCATTGACCCCACGGAATTTAAATTCAAGTTGGCCCTGATTAACCGGAAATATGACGAGGTTAGGGCCCTATGTGAGGTCACAGTGTGTTGCAGCATTGTTGTTTCCTAACCAGCCATCTTCCAAATATGTTCACCTTAAACTGCGACTCTACCCACAATATATCTCTGCCTTGGGTGGGATTGCAGGGCAGAGTTAAGTCCCTATTCCATTTTTTGGACCCTGCAGCCTTAGCTTGGTGATATGATAGGTTAGATTTGACTTTGTCAGTCAAGTTACTTGTACTAGAAGTCTGTTCACCGCTTGCTTCTATGTAGAATGTTCTAGTGTTGATCTCCACCCACACCACCCCATTTTTATTTTTTTTTTAAGCTCAGCATACCTTTTTATTGCAGGTTTTGAACATTTCAGATGCCCTCCCAGCAGATCCAGTGTTGTCCTGCAGAGTCCTCTGAATTCTGTCCCCCCGCTTGGTCCCACATCAAGAGACCCAACACTAGGCCCACCTTCTCCTTTCTCAATGAAGGTCTATGAGACCCAACACTAGGCCCACCTTCTCCTCCTTTCTCAATGAAGGTCTATGAGACCCAAGGTCTATGAGACCCAACACTAGGCCCACCTTCTCCTCCTTTCTCAATGAAGGTCTATGAGACCCAAGGTCTATGAGACCCAACACTAGGCCCACCTTCTCCTCCTTTCTCAATGAAGGTCTATGAGACCCAAGGTCTATGAGACCTAACACTAAGCCCACCTTCTCCTCCTTTCTCAATGAAGGTCTATGCCAGATACTCGCACTCCCAAGCGGATCCAGCATTGTCTTTCAGAGTCCTCTCAGAATTCTGTCCCCCCGCTTGGCCCCGCATCAGGAGGCCCAACACTAGGCCCACCCCTTCCTTTCTCAATGAAGGTCTATGCCAGATATTTACCCTCCCAAGCGGATCCAGCATTGTCCTGCAGAGTCCTCTGAATTCTGTCCCCCCCCGTTTGGTCTCACATCAGGAGGCCCAACACTGGGCCCACCCCCTCCTCCTTTCTCAATGATGGTCTATGCCAGATACTCGCCCTCCCAAGAGGATCCAGTATCGTCCTGAAGAATGCTCTCAGAATCGTGCACCTGCTCGGTCTTGCTCTGCCATTTTCTGGCATGACGTCATCGGGAGGCCCACCGACCTTTCTGAGTTAAAGGCCCAGCTTATGTCATATATATATATATATATATATATATATATATGTGTGTATATATATATATATATAATATTTATATTATTTAAGCAGACACCCTGGTGGCCGTTGCAACTTTTTATGTTAAAAAAAAAAAAACTGTTTCATGAATATAAAAAAACACCAAAGTTAGCCCGATTTTTTTTAATTTTTTTTTTTTTTTTGGGAAATTCATATGAAAGATGATGATACGCCAAGTAAATAGATACCTAACATGTCACACTTTAAAATTGCGCACACTCGTGGAATGGCACCAAACTTCGGTACTTAAAAATCTCCATAGGTGATGTTTTAAAAACTTTTACAGGTTACATGTTTAGAGTTACAGAGGAGGTCTAGGGCTAGAATTATTGCTCTCGATCTAACGATCGTGGCGTATGTAACCTGTGTGTATCTGGCTCTGATACTAGCCAGGTGTGTGTGTATATGTGTGTATATATATGTGTGTGTGTGTATGTGTATGTATATGTATGTATGTATGTATATATGTATATATGTATATATATATATATATATATATATATATATATATATATATATATATATATATATATATATATATATATATATACTCTACTCACCAGATCATTGACCTGAAACAAGTACTATATTGTAACTCACGGCCCACAGACTTTACTGTACTGAAGCCAGGATAAGAATGTCAACCCAGAAATATGTTTCAATGTTTATCTTTATCTTAACAGGTTCTCTTTAAAACTGTCAATCTCTGATTTGCTGGCAGTAGTGCTCAGTTTAGAACTGGCAGCCCTCCCAGCTGTTGCAGAACTACAAGTCCCATGATGCATTGCAAGGCTGACCATTACAAGCATGGCTTCCACAGGCAGAGGCATGGTGGGACTTGTAGTTACGCAAACAGCTGGAGGGCTGCCAGTTTGAGACCCCTGGTTTAGAGTGTGCTTTGGCTCCCATTGCTGTCTTCAAAAAGAAGTTACACACTATGCCACTTCCTCTCTTCATATATGATTCTTTCTGGTTGAGCTGAGCACTTCACCACCATTTTGTTTTTCCCCGTTAGGTGCTGCACATGGTGAGAAACGCCAAGCTGGTAGGACAGTCGATCATTGCCTACTTGCAGAAGAAGGGTTACCCCGAGGTGGCATTGCACTTTGTGAAAGACGAGAAGACACGATTTAGCCTGGCTCTGGAGTGCGGGAATATTGAGGTTTGTTGACTTGTCCAGGTCCTCTTTTATGATTTTCACCCAGACCTTAAATGTTTATGTTGTTCTGTAAGACCTGTGCGCACCGGAAGGCAAATGTGGTTTGAGTTTGCCTTTTAGATGCTCCTGATGTAGCTTGTCTGTGCAAATGCATTTGCATGTTTTCTGTGGTTACTTCTCGTGTTTTGGCCATGAAGTCCAGATTAACATGTTTGCTTTAAAGGGGACTAGTATTGTGGAAGCCGCCCCTGGCAACCCCCCCAAAAAAAAAGGCAAGCATGGGGTAAAAGACCAATAACCAGTATTGCCTGTAGGCCCTCAGCAGCTGTTCTTTTTTTTTTTTTTTATTATTACTGACGTACCATGCCTTGTTTGAACTTGAGCGTGTCCTTGTGTGGAGACTGCCATCTTGTTGGAGGAACGTGACTTTGCTTCCTCATGTCAGTGGTACCCCCCCTGTTGCTGGTGGGGTAATGGTCAAAAACCAACAGGAGAGGTGGAGGAAGCACAGATCCGCAAAATGGAAGAAACAGGGACAAACTTGCAGTGCAGTTCCTCCGGTACAGTTTTCCCTCCAGCAAGGAGAACACTGAGCAGCTTAGTAGTGACCTCATCTAAATACTAGTGGGGTAATGATAGAGACAGAGCAAGCACAGATCCACAGAATGGATGAAGCAGAAGCAAGGAGATCTTTCCACTGCAGGTCCTCGGGTACAGCTTCCCCTCCAGCAAGGAGAACAGTAAGCAGCACTGTAATGAAATCACCAAACAGAACTCCAATCCTGGTGAGCCTAGTGGTCAGAGGAACATGACTTTGCTTCCTCATGTCAGTGGTACCCCCCTGTTGCCTGGTGGGGTAATTGTCAAGCACCAGCAGGAGAAGTGGAGGAAGCACAGATACTCAGAACAGATGATGCAGAAGCAGGGAGATCCTTGTACTGCAGGTCTTCAGGTGCAGCTTCCCCTCCAGCAAGGAGAACAATGAGCAGCACCGTAGTGACATCACCAAATCTCACCCCAAACCTGGTAAAAATATTGGTCAGCGGCAAGAGGGTCTAAGATCTCCTGTAGATGTTAAACTATGAGGTTACAGAGCAGAAGTGCCTAGGCACAGGAAGTGCACTGACATTTTTCAGGAAAAATTCAAGACAAAGATAAATCTTTCAGGGTTCTGCTTGGGCACAATAAACATTTCTAGATGTTCTCTAAAACAATGGTCTCCAACCTGGGGGCTGGATGAGAGGCCCTTTACTTGCTTTTATCCCACCCTTGGGGCGATATTTCATTCTCTGACACCAACAATGGGGCACAATTCCTCCCAATGACACCAAACAATGGGGCGCAATTCTTCCCAATGACGCCAAACAATGGGGCGCAATTCTTCCCAATGACGCCAAACAATGGGGTGCAATTCTTCCCAATGACGCCAAACAATGGGGCGCAGTTCCTCCCAATGACGCCAAACAATGGGGCCGGGACCTTTTCTACCTCCAATGACCACAGTCTGGCCCTCCTAAAGTCTGAATGAGAGAATGCTGGTCCTTTGTTTAGAAAGTTTGGAGACCCCTGCTCTAAAAGATAGCAGACCTTATACTTTTGAGTTTCATGTTCATTTATTTGCGCCTCGCTGCTTATACCCCTTCTATCTGTAATAACGACTTCTCTCTGCACACCAGATTGCTTTAGAAGCCGCGAAGGCTCTGGATGACAAGAGCTGCTGGGAGAAGCTGGGCGAGGTGGCTCTGCTGCAGGGCAACCATCAGATCGTGGAGATGTGCTACCAGCGCACCAAGAATTTCGATAAGCTCGCCTTCCTTTACCTCATCACCGGGAACCTGGAGAAACTACGAAAGATGATGAAGATCGGTAAGAGATGCAGACCACATAGATGATCAGATCAGCTCCTGACTTCATATGGTGGACACCTTTGGTGGGCAATATTGAGGATTAGTAAGGGTCTTTGTTACACAGGAAGCTCTGAATAATCTGCAGCTTTCTTGATGAATTGTATTGGGGCTCGTTCACATGGGGCGCTTTACTGCAACCCCCGCGCAGGTTCAAGTTTCCCTTGCATGGAGCTGCACAGGTGTTGTGCGCGTCCCCGTGCCGCCGTCCCATTCATCTCTATTGGGACAAGCAGCTGCATGCATATGGCTGCTGTGTCCCAATATGACATGGGCGAGTGTGGGTGCAGGTCACTAAGCCCCATCGATTTACCAGTTTAAAAAAAAAAAACAGTTCCATTCCCAACATACCAGGAATGCTAACTGTCACATTTGCTTGTGCTATCAACCAAACTGTCATACGATCAAATGGCTGTTGTCCATAACTGATCACATGTGCAGCACCATGGCAGTTACAGATAAATCACAGGCCAAGATGGCAGCTTCCTTGGCTGAAAAAGAGAGGAGGAGGGTTTAGTTCTGCTTTAACCACTTCCATACCAAGCCAATTCTGGCACTTCTCTCCTACATGAAAAATCATCAGTCTTTTGCTAGAAAATTACGCAGCACCCCCAAAAATATATATATATTAATTTTAGCATGGACCCTAGGGAATAAAATGGCGGTCATTGCATATCTTGCAGTATTTGCGCAGCAATTTTTCAATTCAGTTACGCCGAGTAAATTGATACCTAAAATGTCACGCTTTTAAAAGCTTTTCAAATTGCGCACACTCGTGGAATGGTGCCAAACTTCGGTACTTAAAAAATCTTTATAGGCAACGCTTAAAACAGGTTGCCTGTTTAGAGTCACGGGGGAGGTCTTGCGCTAGAATTATTGCTCTTGCTCTAACATTTGCGGCGTTACCTTACGTGTAGTTTTAACACTGTTTACATATGTGGGCGCGACTTACGTATGTGCTCGTTTCTGCGTGAGAGTGCGAGGGAACAGGGGCGCTTTAAACTGTGTGTGTGTGTATCTATCTATCTATATATATTATATATTGTTTACTGTCCCCACATCTCTCCTCTAGGCTGGAAATCCTGAGATATTTAAAAAAAACAAAGCAATCTCAGGCTTTCCAGCAAAAAAAAAAAGTTTCTTTCAGCCTCCAAGGGTCATAGAGATGGCCCAGGGACCATCTGGTCTATAGCCAGCTCTTTGGTAAACCATCGCCGCCAGCAGCAGATTCACTCTCTGGCTCGCCGATCGCAAGGGTGAGCCAGGAGAAGCATCGGCGGGAAGGGGGGGACGTTCCCTTCCGCCGCCTGTAAAAGCAATCAAGCGGCTAAAGAGCCTCTATGATGGCTTTTACTTTGAAGGGAATCGCTGGCTGGAAAAAAAGCCTGCAGCTGCAACCATCATCCTGATATCTCCACTCAAAGTCCAACGTCCTACGGGCGGGAAGTGGTTAACAGATTGCCAAAACAGTGACATTCAAGGTGTGCCGTGAATAACTGTCACATTTGCTTTTGCTGTCAACTGAACTGTAAAGCCATCAAATGGCTTGTGTCATAAATGATCACGTGAAGCCCCATCAAAATTGCAGATTAAAGGATAAGTCCACCCTAATACTAAAATCTCTGCATCTACAGACATCCACGATCTAACACTAACCTATCTAACATTGTAAAGAAGAAATCAGTAATTTTTTTTTTTTTTTTTTGAAGCCGATCCGATTCGGTCTCCAGCGGCGGAAGCTCTGCAGAGGACACGTCCGACAACGGTTGTGAAATGAATGGGGAGTGACGTCACCCATAGACTTACTATGGGGCTCCCGTTGTCCGGCGTGTCCTCTGCACACCCGCCTCCACAGCGAAGCTGACAGCTCAGCGTGGGATCGGGTCGGAACGGCTTCAGAAAAGGTATGTATATGGATTTCTTCTTTACGGGGCTAGATAGGTTAATCTAAGATCGTGGGTATCTGTAGATGTAGGGATTTTAGTGTTAGGCTGGACTTATCCTTCAAACAGAAGCTAAGACGGCCACATCCTTGGCTGTAAAAGATTGGAAGGTTCTTCTGGGTGTTGTGATGGCCACGACCTTGGCTGTAAAGGATTGGAAGGTTTAGTTTGACTTTAACCAGCCAGACCACCTGAGTTGGCTGTTGTCTTATATGACTGTAGTTTGTGGACACCTGACCATCACACCTATAGGAGCTTGTTGAACATCCTGTTTCAAAACCATAGGCTTTACAGGGAACCAAAGTCCGCAATACTTACTTCTTCTTGCTTACTGTTGCAAGATACCATGCCGGCATCTTCTAACTATCTTCTGGGTATTGTGATGTGGCTGTCTACATTGGTAGGGGGGTGATGGCACTCCTTTTGCATGCGCATGAGTTCGAAGTTGGTGCCCAACCAAAACTGTAGAGAAGATACGTGCTCCCCTTTTAGCCACTTTTAAACTTTGATGAAGCAGCTGACTCAGGGTCAGGGTATCGTCTGTCTTGCTGTGTTTTACCGTCTTCTTTTGTATCTTGAATTACAGCTGAGATCCGTAAGGACATGAGCGGGCAGTACCAGAATGCCCTCTTCCTGGGAGACATTGATGAGAGAGTGAGGATCCTTAAGAACTGTGGGCAGAGTAAGTCAACCCTTGTCTGCTACACCGCCTGCTCCTTCCTCTATTGTTTTGCTGAGTTGTTGTAGACTGTATTTCTCTTTTTTTTTTCTTTTTCTGCAGAGTCTCTGGCTTATCTCACTGCCGCCACACACGGCATTACAGATGAAGAAGACAAACTGCGGGAATCCTTTGAACCAGAGAAAGAAATAGTAAGTGTGTCCCCAGGGCCTCCAACTCCACCAGTCGTAGCCATATGATGGTGACCATTGGTGGCTCGTGTTTTTGCATGATGGTAAACCCTTGAAAGATACACTATGTCAGTGTTTCTCAACTCCAGTCCTCAAGGCACACCAACAGGTCATGTTTTCAGGATTTCCACTATTTTGCACAGGTGATTTGATCAGTTTCACTGCCTTAGTAATTACCACAGCCTTTTCATCTGAGGAAAATCCTGAAAACATGACCTGTTGGTGCGCCTCGAGGACTGGAGTTGAGAAACACTGCACTATGTTACCAAAAGTATTGGGATGCCTGCCTTTACACGCACATTTAATTTAACTTTAATGGCATCCCAGTCTTAGTCCGTAGGGTTCAATATTGAGTTGGCCCACCCTTTGCAGCTATAACAGCTTCAACTCTTCTGGGAAGGCTGTCCACAAGGTTTAGGAGTGTGTCTATGGGAATGTTTGACCATTCTTTTAGAAGCACATTTGTGAGGTCAAGCACTGATGGAGGAGAAGGCCTGGCTCGCAGTCTCCGCTCTAATTCATCCCAAAGATGTTTCATCGGGTTATAGTCAGGACTCTGTGTAGGCCAGTCAAGTTCCTCCATCCCAAACTCTCTCATCCATGTCTTTATGGACCTTGCTTTGTGCATTGGTGCGCAGTCATGTTGGAGAAGGAAGGGGTCATCCCCAAACTGTTTTTACAACGTTGGGAGCATGAAATGGTCCAAAATGTCTTGGTATTCTGACACCTTACTGGAACTAAGGGGCCAAGCCCAATCCCTGCAAAACAACCCCACAGCATAACACCCCCTCCACCAAATGATTTGGACCAGTGCACGAATCAAGGTCCATAAAGACATGGATGAGCGAGTTTGGGGTGGAGGAACTTGACTGGCCTCAACCCAAAAGAACACCTTTGGGATGAATTAGAGCGGAGACTGTGATCCAGGCCTTCTCATCCAACATCCGTGTCTGACCTCACACATGCGCTTCTGGAAGAATGGCCAAACATTCCCATAGACACATTCCTAAACCTTGTGGACATCTTTCCCAGAAGAGTTGAAGCTGTTCTAGCTGCAAAGGGTGGGCCAACTCAATACTGAAATCTACAGACTAAGACTGGGATGCCATTTAAGTTCATGTGCGTGTAAAGGCCGGCGTCCCAATACTTTTGACAAAATAGTGTAGGGATGCTCCTTGGTGCAGTCTGCTTTTCTCCTGTCCACCTTACACTGGCATGATTGGCCATCTGATATAACAGGCAGCCAAAACCACAATGTCCACTGGCACCAAAAACAAACAATTGGTTCAATCAAATAGTTTATTACATTTTTTTTTTTTTTTTTCATAAAACAACAATACAAAAATGAAAATCAAAAGGAAAAAAAACAAAAACATAATGCTTTCCCACAAAAGAAACCCAACCAAACGCACCTCCCAGAAAAATAAAAAAAAACAATTGGAAGTGTCATCTCAAACAAGGTGACTCGTCCAGCTAAGATGGCCACCTAGCTGATCTCAGAATGCATTCTTTGTGGTTTGGAGATTAATCAGTTTGGCCTCACATTTTGTAGATTCCAGAGGTAGACCCAGACGCCAAGCTGCTGCTACCTCCTCCTCCAGTTATGCCGCTAGACACCAACTGGCCTCTGCTGACTGTTTCCAAGGGCTTCTTTGAAGGATCCATAGCAAGTAAAGGTAAGGCTTTGCTGAAGAGAGATATGAAAGGTTCTGAAGAACGAGACAAACGAAGGTCATCTCATGAAATCATCTCCTGTCTCCTTTCACTCTCTTTCTGTTCCTTATAGCCAAAGGTATGGCAGCAGACATCGATGTGGACACTGTGGGAGGAGAAGGTTGGGGAGAAGATGCTGAGCTTCAGCTGGATGAAGGTAAAGCAGATGTCTGTTTTGTCTTCTGATGGGTGGTCAGGAGAGAATTTTGTCCTTTAAATTCTTTTCTTCTACTTCTTAGATGGCTTTGTGGATGCAGGAGAGACATTCGGAGATGAGGCTCCTGGAAAAGCACAAGAAGAAGGAGGTGGATGGGACGTGGAAGAAGATCTGGAACTTCCCCCTGAACTGGTGAGAATCCTTAAAGTGGAAGTTTATACGAACACAAACTTTACTTTAAATCTACTCCATCCTAAAAGTATTCTATATAACCAGTGAAAGGAAAGATCTTTTTTACTTGCCTATTCTGAGGGTTCTTCGGTCTTGGCTCATGATTGGGTCCCAGCCCTGACCTCAGTGTAATGGAGGGACAGCCAACAGTAGGTCTATGGGTGACGTCATCGCCCAGACTCTGCAGCCGTTGTCAGCGATCTCTCCTCTACACTGAAGCCGGCAGCATTGGGACCCGATCATGTGACCAGGCCAGCACCCGCCGCTCATTCAGCACAGAGGCAGAACGGCGATCTGTAAACAAGCAGATCGCCATTCTGTCACTAGGGAAGGGATGGATTCTGCGTTCCTGCAAAGCAGGAAAATGGATCAATGCCTACCCCTAGTAAAAGCACCTCCCCCCACAGTACACAAACACTGGTTAGGCACACAGTTAACCCTTTGATCGCCCCTGATGTTATCCCCTTCCCAGCCAGTGTCATTAGTACAGTACCAGTGCATATTTTTAGCACTGATCACTGTGTTAGTGTCACTGGTCACCAAAAAGTGTCATTTAGTTGTCCGATTTTGTCTGCTGCATTATCGCAGTCCCGTTATAAGTTGCTGATCAACACACACACGCCCCCCCCCCACCCCACCCCCCCCCAGGATGCCACCCATGGCCACCTAGTAAGCCCACTAGAGCTCTTCAGGGAAGGCAATCATTGCCCATTAGGGATGGCACTCTGGGCCCAATGAACATCTGAATGATTCAGAAGATAACTGGGTGAAAGTGTTGTGGTCAGATGAGACCAAAGTCAAGCTCTTTGGCATCAACTCAACTCGCCGTGTTTGGTGGGGGAGGAATGCTGCCTACGACCCCAAGAACACCATCCCCCACCGTCATACATGGAGGTGGCCCACTCAGCGCCTCTGGTTAGTGCTGCCTATCAGTGCCACCTATGAGTGCCCATCCGTTCACCTATGAGTGCCCATCCGTTCACCTATGAGTGCCCATCCGTTCACCTATGAGTGCCCATCCGTTCACCTATGAGTGCCCATCCGTTCACCTATGAGTGCCCATCCGTTCACCTATGAGTGCCCATCCGTTCACCTATGAGTGCCCATCCGTTCACCTATGAGTGCCCATCAGTGCCACCTATCAGTGCATGGGCCTAATTCTGGTCATCCTACTGGGAAGACTGAAAGTCTATCTTCTCAGTTGCGTATCTTCTCTTGCGTAGACTTGTTCCAGCTTGTATAGTAAGGAATTTGTGAATTGCTCCCAAACCCTTTTTTTTTAGATTGGGAAGCAAGATGGAGGTCTGTATTTATGTCATTGATCATATTATTCTTTCTTACCCTTTTTATTCAGGATGTTCCCTCTGGCCCATCTGGAACTGGAGAAGATGGCTTCTTTGTGCCACCCACCAAAGGCAGCAGCCCGGCACAGGTAAGACATTAGAGGTGTTCACATACCGGACCAGAACAGAAAGAATCACCAGACCACTAAAATGCAGGAAAGCGGTTTTATTCTTGACTATTACATGGAAAACTGGTGTGAATTAGTCATTTTTGCTGCAAAAAAAAAATGAATGACTACGTGGTGCGATTGTTTGTGAAGAGAGCCATCCGACCGAATAAAATGATCAATTAGATGGGGAAAGAAAATGCTTTTGTTTTATTTAATGGTATTGTTGGTTCGTTGTCAACTAAAGTTATTTATTGTCTTTTTGCAGTTGTGGTGTAACAACTCCCAGCTTCCTGTGGATCATATCTTGGCTGCTTCATTCGAAACTGCAATGCGGGTGAGTTCAGAACTCTGAATAGTGAAAATGGTAAAAGGTTCGTTGATAACTTAGTCAGGAAGAGGCGTGTGTGCGAGGCCTGTTATTGCAAGGGCACAAAACCGCTTAGGTACAGTGGGGGAAAAAAAAGTATTTGATCCCCTTCTGATTTTGTACGTTTTGCTTATTGACAAAGAAATGATCAGTCTATAATTTTAATGGTAGGTTTATTTTAACAATGAGAGACAGAATAAGAATAGAAATTGTGCCTGAAAACTGCCCCCCGAATGTGACAGCCCGAGAGCTTTCACACTGGAGCGGTGCACTTGCGGGACATTAGAAAAAGTCCTACAAGCAGCGTTCTTGGGATGGTTTGGGAGCGCTGTATACACCGCTCTCAAAATGCCCCTGCCCATTGCAGCAAATGGGGCAGCACTTCCGAAGCACCTAAAAACCACTTCCGAAGCGCCGCAACATGGGGCGTTTTTAACCCCTTCGAGCGCTAACGCAAGGGCGGTCGCAGTGTGAAAGGGGTCTAATGCATTCTCTGCATTAAGGTAAAAATCCTTCTGTGTCCAGGATCTCCCCCAGCCCTTCCTTTACACTTTCCCGAGCTCGATCTCGATCCAGTGCTATGCACGCAGCACAGCAGCTCCCTTCACAGAGACAGCAACAGGAGACACTGGTTCCTGCTGCTGTCAATCCCAGCCAGTGAGAGGGGGGAAAGGGCCGAGCCGTGCTGTGTGTATGTCAATGGACACACACAGCATGGCTCAAGAGCGAACCCACACTGAAGTAATCTATGCAATAATATACAATCTAATATATCCTATATAACTACCGCATACCTGTATTAACTTGCCTATCCCTATAAATTGGCTAGTCTATAAGAGTCTGATAAGCACATACTTATAACAAACACACCTGCTTAGTGAACAATGTTACATTTATTTACCAAGAAAATAGGAATATACTAAACAGCAGAATTTAGAAACTAACATAAAAGTATTAAAGATGTTACTATACTACAAAGCTTACAATCAGAACACAATACAAGAATATACTTATCACATCCTCTAGAAAAGACTCTTTAGCTGGTCTCCAGATGTTGAAAGAGAGGGCCAGAGCCATGAGGCTTAGGCCCAAGCCATGATCCAAAGGGAAAGGGTAAGAGGCTCAGGCCAAGGCCAGCATCGGAAGAGAGAGAAATCTAGAGCCAATGTGGCTCCGGCAAAAGCCAGCATCGAAAGAGAGAGAGCTCTTTGCTTGAAGCAGCCATGTTTACAAACGTCAGTCACACCTCATCCAAACCCCCCCCCCATTGCCAGCCCCACTTGGTCTTGGATGAATCAGAGTGTTCACAGGGCCGTCTTCCTCAATAGATTATATTACTGACTGTCTTGCCGTAATTGGCCTCTGGGGGCAGTGTTTGTCCATGAATCCTCTCTATTATCCCTGGGCCGTCTTAGCTAGCTCATATTCTCTTTGAAGCCTGTAATCACACATATCACAGCAGGTGGGCTTGAGCCAAGCCATTGTTCTGATATGTTACAAAGCTTTGATGTGTTTCATTCCAACTTAGGCCACCGGGCTGTATCAACCATGAAATTAAATACCAGAAATATGATATTAAACCATGTTGCTATCCAACACACACTATATACTATATATCAATTATCTTTAGATTTACCTTCAACTATGTAGTAGAAGGGCCTGCCTGATTGCATACAAATTGGAAGTGTTTAGGTTTGACCTCATATGGTTTTGGTAAATCTAAAGAAAATTTTATAGTGTGTATCCAGCTTAAGAATAAGAGGCTTGCTATAGCAAGGGGGGGGCAGGTGCGCCAGCAGGGGAAGAGAGCTCCCAATTGCATCTGTTTGCAAATGTAAGCTTACGTGTGTAAATAAAACTTTACAGCATTTTGTAAACCTGAGAAGTAACTTTTGATGCTTGTCCTCTCAGCTTCTCCACGATCAGGTGGGAGTGGTGAACTTCGGTCCATACAAGCAGCATTTCCTCCATACCTTTTCCCGGGGACGCAGCACATTCCAGGCTCTGCCGGGGCTTCCCGCCATGTACGGCTACCCACAGCGCAACTGGTAAGAGATTTCTAGACGTATTCTGCTGCGAAATGTTTGTTTCCTGTGCTTGGAGAGATGCATAGGTAACGGGGATGTGCAGTCAGGGGAGGCAGGTAATAAACCATAAAAAACAAAACAAAAAAAAGATTGAATTATAGTTCCGGAGATACAAGGCTCTTTGTGCAGCCATTCAGAAGCTTCATACAGAGCAGCCAATTTAAATACAAGCTGGCACACTCTGTTTGCAGCAGACTGAGAGGTTGAGCTCACAGTGCCTCTCACTTCTTGTCAGAGGCACTGAGCTCAATGGACAGCTTGGAGCCCTTGAACCAATGGTAAAGCACCATTGGAACGAGCGGTCCAATAAAAATGCTGCAGTTGAGGCTCTCCTCTCATTGCAGTGTCATAGAAGGGGCGCGTGTCTAAAAGACAAATACTCCCTTCCAGCCCAACCCTTTTAACTACAATGAAATAAGGTGTTTGTGTATAAGATTTACCCATAATCCCATGTTTTTTTCACACAGTTAAAGTGGAGTTCCACCCAAAAGTGGAACTTCCACTCATCAGATTCCTCCCCCCCTCCGGTGACACAGTTGGCACCTTTCAGGGGGGAGGGGGGTACAGATACCTGTATATTACAGGTATCTGTACCCACTTCCGGCATAGAAAGCTGCAGAATCTGCGGTTATTTACGCCATTTCCTGCTCCCTCCCCGCTGCCTGCTGGGAAACACACAGGTCCCAGAGACAGCAGGGACCATCCGTATTGCGCTGCGCGACTCGCGCATGCGCAATAGGGAACCGGGAAGTGAAGCCGCACGGCTTCACTTCCTGATTCCCTTACCGAAGATGGAGGCGGCAGCACCCGAGGACAGAGAGACGGTTCGGCCTCTTGTGCCGACATCGCAGGCGCCCTGGACAGGTAAGTGTCCATGTTTTAGAAGTCAGCAGCTGCAGTATTTGTAGCTGCTGATTTTTTAAAAAAAAAATTTCGGCGGCGCTCCGTTTTAAGAGGGAGAGTCTGCTGAAAAAGTACAAGCTAAAACGTATATCATGCTATATGTGTTATAAGATAATTGATTTATTATTTATCTATTTACTGTGAAATTACTGGTTGTAAGTTATAACTTCAGTAATTTGTCTGTTAAGCCACCTGCTTGAGTACAGTTCTTGAAAATATAGTTAATTACCTTTAAAAACAATATATAATAATTTATTTGTATATTACTTATGATAATTAACCCCTTGCCACCCAGGCCAATTCTGACATGTCTCTCCAACATGTAAAAATCATCATTTAAAAAAAAAAAAAGAAATTTCTTAAAAAAAATACAAAAAAAAAAAAAAAAAAATCATCATTATTTTGCTAGAAAATTACTCAGAACCCCCAAACATTATATATATAAAATTTATTATAATTTTCTAGCAACAAGGGGTTAATTACCATAAGTAATTCATATACAAATAATTATTATATATTGTTTTTAAGGTAATTTACTATATTTTTTATTTTAAGAACTGTACTCAAGCAGGTGGCTTAACGACGGAGATGTGTATATATATATATATATATATATATACCTATAATATTTATATTATTTAAGCACACACCCTAGAGAAATGGTGGCCGTTGCAACTTTTTATGTTAAAAAAAAAAAAATGTTTCATGAATATAAAAAAACACTAAAGTTAGCCCGATTTTTATTTATTTATTTATTTATTTATTTTTTTGGGAAATTCATGTGAAATATGATGTTACGCCAAGTAAATAGATACCTAACATGTCACACTTTAAAATTGCGCACACTCGTGGAATGGCACCAAACTTCGGTACTTAAAAATCTCCATAGGTGATTCTTTAAAAACTTTTACATGTTACATGTTTAGAGTTACAGAGGAGGTCTAGTGATAGAATTATTGCTCTCGCTCTAACGATCGCGGCGTATGTAACCTGTGTGTATCTGGCTCTGATACTAGCCAGTGCCTCACCATCCACTCACCTCACCGCACGTCTCTGGTAAGTAACATTGCTGACCACCTTCAGAAAATTCTAGTTGGCCGTCAGATTAATTCCAGATGAGTTTAGCACTTCCAAGCTCTTCAAGCATGCAGCCAGTGAAGTCGTAGTGATAATGGCATTCCTGATGTGCATGTTTTCTTCTGGGTCTGAGTGGGATCAGAATATCGGCAAGGTCACCAGTAGCAGCCTACTTGAGGTCAGCTGCCTGGTAATATACTAACGCCATCTTCCCCGGGTCTTTGTAGGAAGGATGCGGGATTGAAGAGCGGCCTTCCCGCAGTTGGTCTGAAGCTCAGCGATCTCATCCAGCGGCTGCAGCTGTGCTACCAGCTCACCACGACCGGCAAGTTTGAAGAGGCGGTGGAGAAGTTCCGCCTAATTCTGCTCAGCGTTCCCCTTCTGGTGGTGGACAACAAGCAGGAGATCTCCGAGGTGAGGGCTTGGTGTCACTAATATTTAGTTCCTGAAGCCCCCAATGCGAATTATTACTTACTGACACCCCCCCCACCTTAGCACTGGAGGGAAAATGTTAATTCTTAAAATTACTTTCTTTTCAGGCTCAGCAGCTGATCACCATTTGCAGAGAATATATTGTGGGTCTTTCCATGGAAATCGAGCGAAAGAAACTTCCGAAAGACACCCTGGAGCAGCAGAAGAGGATCTGTGAGGTGAGCTGGAAGGAGCGGAGCAAAAAAAAAAACGCAATAGAAAACTCTATTACATTTCATTGATAGATTAAAGGAGTTGTAAAAGTAGAAACTTTTTTTTTTATCTTAATGCATTCTATGCATTAAAATAAAAAACCTTCTGTGTGTGTAGCAGCCTCCCTAATACTTATCCAGCGATGTCCGGGACCCTCCCTTGATTGACTGAGACACAGCAGGGGCGCCATTGGCTCCCGTGGCTGTCAAAGTCAGTTAGCCAATCGGGGAGAGAGGGGGGCGAGGCCGAATGGCAGCTCCGTGTCTGAATGGCCACACTGAGCTGCGGCTCGGCTCGGGTGCCCTCATAGCAAGCCACTTGCTGTGGGGGCACTCAACAGGAGGGAAGGGGCCAGGAGCAGTGAAGAGGGACCCGAGAGAAAAGAGGATCTGGGCAAATCCACTGCAATAGGGCAGATAAGTTTAACAAGTTTGTTTAAAAAAACAAAAAGAGAATTTAAAAGCCAATTTTAGGCTGGGACCACCACCCCCGTTTACCCCCCAACAGAAATCTTTGGTCCGGTCATGTGACGACAAAGCTCCTCCTGCGGTGGGCTGCTCCAGAATGCCGCACAGAACAGCCATGCTTGAGGATGTCAGCTGCGCGGGCTTACTTTGCGGCGCACGGATGGCCTGCTCTGTGATCGCCTAGTCCTTCAGACTCAGCTGATTACAGATCGGGGTAAAGGGCCAATCATAGCCGTCCTTTACATCCGTGATCAGCTCTCACTGGACACAGCTGATCACATGGTAAACACAAGCTGGTTATCTGCTTTTCTTTCCTCACGCTGAGCTTGTTAAAGGCACGTCGGCACTGATCATCAGTGCTACCTCATCAGTGCCCCTTCATTGCCGCCTCGTCGGTGCCCCATTCATTGCCGCCTCGTCGGTCCCCATCAGTGAAGGAGAAAAATTACTGGTTTGCAAAATTTCCACCATCAGTTGGTGGTGGAGGTCACCATTGCAGCTGTGGTGATCCATTTTTGGCAGGCCGGTGGGAGGAGACCCGCTCCTGCCTCCTTCCAGCCTGGCAAGGGACGTGAGCGGCTGTGCAACATCCTCCCAGCAGCATTGGCTTGTAGGCAGGAGGACCGTTCCTTTTAGCCAGAAATGATGCCACTTGACTGGAGGTCACCGGACGTCATTTCTGGTAGGGGGGTGACTCAATCATCAGGCACCGGGGACGCGTTTCGGGTCACACTCGGCACAGGGAGGAAAGGGAGGGCCGGCTGGAGCTTTTTCTGGGCTCTACAGCAAAGACTTATTCGAGTTACTGAGGATCTGGAGGATGCAGGGAGGCAGCATGGAGGACTTCCCTGATGCAGGCTCCGGGGGAAGCCAGTGGGGCACAGGTAGGCACAGGGAGCTGCCTTTGGTTCTTCTGTAGATTTAGCCAAATCACCTTTTTAAACCTTTAGGTAGAATCCCCTGTGGGAGTGAGGCTTTCATGCCATCAGTCACTTTGACAGGCCCGTTCTACCAAACATAGACTGAGTTGTTCTGTAGTCCACAGAGATCTGGGTACAAAGCTAACTGATAAGAGTGCAGCACAGGAAGTCATCGCCTCACATGATTTCTGGCAGGATTGACAGATATTTTTTGTTGAATTTATCAGACAGATGTAGCAAAATTATTTTAATAGTCAATGTAACAGACCAGAAAAAAAAAAGAACATATAAGAGTTGATTGCTATGGTTTACATCAGGGGGTAGGCAACCTGGGGCCCTCTAGCTGTTGCAGAACTACAAGTCCCATCTTGCCTCTGGGAGTAATTGTAACTGCCAGCCTTGCAATGCCTCATGGGAAATGTAGTTCCACAACATCTGGAGGGCCCCCAGGTTGCCTACCCCTGGTTTACATAAACTTTAATACCCACCACCAGGGGGAGGTGTTGATATCGCTGTGACCTTTTGTATGTTCCTCTCTGCAGATGGCAGCTTACTTCACACACTCCAACCTGCAGCCCGTCCACATGATCCTGGTGCTGAGAACGGCCGTCAACCTCTTCTTCAAACTCAAGAACTTCAAAACGGCCGCCGTGTTCGCCAGGCGGCTGCTGGAGCTGGGGCCCAAGCCTGAGGTGGCACAGCAGGTGAGACCATTAGGAGTAATTGGTACCTCCCAACTTTCTGAAATGATCATTTCAAATACAGGTGGACCCTTGGCTAATGAGTAACGCGGTTAACGAGCGTTTTAAAAGAATAGCAACTTTTTTTTTTTTTAAATCCTCACTCAGTTTGCGAGTGTCTCTCAAAACGAGGAGAATTCAAGCTAATGTGGTGTGCAATACCGCATTTGACCAGAGGTGCGGGGGTGCCAGTGACTCCTGGAACGGTATTTCTGAGCCGTTCAGAAATACTCGTAATCACTCGTAAATACTCCGTTCTCGAGTTTTTCTGAGGGTTTCCAAGTTCAGCCGAGTATTTCCAAGGCTCTCCAGCCCCCCCCACCTCTGGCCACATGCGGTATTGCAGGCAAAAGAAGTCAATGCAGAACGAATTATCTTCATTTCCATTGACTTCTATGGGGAAACTCGCTTTGATATGCGAGTGCTTTGGATTACAAGCATTCTCCTGGAATGGATTATGCTCGTAATCCAAGGTTCCACTGGAGAAACACCTATTAAAGCTTCAAAGATTTGCATCATTTTACACGCCGTTTAAAGTGCAAATAAAGGCTCCTGTATCACAGTCTAAACAAGTACAGTTACTATGTGATAACATGAGCTTCCTAATATTAAACCACTTTTTTCCGAGCTAAATCCTCTTCTATTTGTGTGTCACACGCGCCTCCTTCCCAGACACTGCAGCTCACAGTGGGAGGGTTTTAGCAACAGAGGCGGTGCTGTGAATACAGGAAGCGGTGGGCGGGGACTAAGGTATTGGCAAGCTACAGGCTTATGAATCAGCAGTGACAAGGCTGAGAGCCCCTCCCCCTGCAACATCAGCTCCTCCCACTGTCTTGCCAGCAGGCACAACCTACACAGGAGTGACAACTCTGCTCGGAATTCAGGAGCCGTGCAGCATCGTTGTCCTGTCATAACGGGAAGCTGCAATAGGTGAGCCGGCTGGGACTTTGCAGGGCGACTAAGAAAACGTAATGAAGTACTGCAGCATATAGATCAACACAAACTATGCCCTGTGGTTACTGGACCTGTATGATGTTACATTGTTCCAGTGTGTGATAAAGGGCAGACATTAGTACTGTGATATTTAGCATGGGGCATGACATTGCTGTGTTGTCCCCATAGCCCGGTCACAGTAACACATTTCAGCAAAGGCGGGCATGCTGGGACCGGTAGTTGCATGGTACCTCCAGTTTCATACCTGTATGTCTGCCGTGTGAGATTGAAGGCACTGCTGCCTCTGACTGCTAGGTTGGGCTCTCTGGCTTCCATGCAACTACCGGTCCCAGCATGCCCGAGAGCCCAACCTAGCAGTCAGAGGCAGCAGTGCCTTAAATCTCGCACGGCAGACATACAGGTATGAAGCTGAAGGTACAGGAGTGCCTAGGCACCTTCACATACCAGGAAGTGCACTGCTGTGTTTTAGAAAGGCGTTCAAGCCACAGAGTAGATTTTTTTTTTTTGGCTTATAAAGCCGAGTTCCACCCAGAAATGGAACTTCTGCAGATCGTATTCCTCCGTATGCAGAGCGTATTCGCTGCTCGCTATCGGGAGCTTTTCCGATCATGTGACAGCCAATCATGGCTGTCATGTTACCTTAAGCCTTAAAAGTCAGCAGTACAGTATTTGTAGCTGCTGACTTTTAATTTATTTTAATTTTTTTTACCCAGGGGGAACTCCGCTTTTAAGGTGTTCATGTTCATTACTGGAAGGGATCGAGTTCTCCTTAGTGAGGGGCGTTCTCTCATTTTTCACTTTCCTGCCCACAGACTCGTAAGATCCTCGCCGCGTGTGAGAAGAGTCTCACAGACACGTACCAGCTCAACTACGACATGCACAACCCCTTCGACATCTGTGCCGCCTCCTACAAGCCCATCTACCGAGGGAAGCCGGTGGAGAAATGCCCGCTCAGCGGCGCCTGCTACAGCCCAGAGTACAAAGGACAGATTTGCAGAGTCTCCACGGTAAGTGAACGGATGCCGATTTTTAGCACATTTTACCTTTTCTGTAAGCCGTAACGGAACAATCCCTGGAAGGAAGTTGGATTTTCTGCCTCACGGGCGTGGTAGGTGCAAGTCAATGACTGCCACCTATGTCTTTGGGCGGCAGATTTTATGGTGGGGGGTCTTGGCTAAGTTTCTACCACCTTGAGGGGGTCCTCTTGGTACAGAACTTTTTTTTTTTTATTCTAAAAATCCAGATGGGTGAAATGTTCTCCCCCAGCAACATTCAGCATGATAACACTATGGAGTTAGCCTAGCTATTGGTTTGGGCTCGGTGCCTTTTTTATTTATTATTATTATATATATATATATATATATATATATATATATATATATATATATATATATATATATATATATATATATATATATATATATATATATATATATTATTATTTTTTTTTTTTTTTTTTTTTTACAATGCACCCTACGCCCCCCACCTTCCACAATGTTTCATCAGAGCTGGGGGGAGTTCTTGGAGCCATTCAAGATTTAATTTTCAGAAGGTTGAAACTTCTAGTTCCTTTTGTACAAGATCACCAATAAATGTCTTTATTGTAATACACCCAAAAGTGTTTCCTCCCGTTTTTTTGACAGGTACCCTGTCCCCACTTCCGTCGGACTTCGCTGCGGCGAGGTACGTCAGAAGTCCTGCTCCCTCCTCCTTCCCAGCTGCACGGGCCAGTGTAAAGGGAGCGCAGTGCGCTTTTGTGCATGCGCTGTAGGGTTCCGCATGAGAACGCGGGTTTCCCGCACCCTTTTTTTGTGTGAAGTATCTAATGCTCATTGTTTGGGGATACGATGTAACAAATTTGTCTTCTTTATTGATCAAGAGGTTTTGCTGCAACCTGCTTTTATTCCACATACACACTTTATTATATAATAATACTTTTTTGTGTTTATTTTGCAGGTGACGGAAATAGGAAAAGATGTGATTGGCCTGCGGATCAGCCCCCTCCAGTTCCGTTAAGATCTCCACCCCCTCCCCCTCCTTATATATAACTGTTCTTATAGTAGTTTTGTTCCAGCTCAGCACAGAGCTTCTTGTGTCTTTTCTAACACTGGTGGCGATGATCACCCAACAGGACCATACAAAGACACGGCTGAATATCTTCTCATGTTCTGTTTCATTATTGCAAGTGAAATAAAATCATCCCAAATTGAAATCTTATGTCTTTGTTCTCCATGTGGGACTCCGACTGAGTTTCCTTTAGTTGTGGGGTGGTGTAGGGAAGGTATATAGAGCCTCTTCAGTTTTACCCCCTTCCTGCCCAGGCCAATTTTCAGCTTTCAGCACTGTCCCACTTTGAATGACAATTACCAATAGAGCTTTCTTTTGGTGGTATTTAATCGCCACTGGGGTTTTTTATTTTTCGTTTCTATTATGACAAATAATTTTTCTTTTAAATTTAGGCCAAAATTTTATACTGCGATATACACTGATAGGCTGCACTGATGGCGGCTGTGACGGGTACACTAATAGGCTGCACTGATGGCGGCTGTGACGAGTACACTAATAGGCTGCACTGATGGCGGTTGTGACGGGTACACTGATAGGCTGCACTGATGGCGGTTGTGACGAGTACACTAATAGGCTGCACTGATGGCGGCTGTGACGGGTACACTAATAGGCTGCACTGATGGCGGCTGTGACGGGTACACTAATAGGCTGCATTGATGGCGGCTGTGACGGGTACACTGATAGGCTGCACTGATGGAGGCTGTGACGGGTACACTAATAGGCTGCATTGATGGCGGCTGTGACGGGTACACTGATAGGCTGCACTGATGGCGGCTGTGACGGGTACACTGATAGGCTGCACTGATGGCGGCTGTGACGGGTACACTGATAGGCTGCACTGATGGCGGCTGTGACGGTTACACTGATAGGCTGCACTGATGGCGGCTGTGACGGGTACACTGATAGGCTGCATTGATGGCGGCTGTGACGGGTACACTGATAGGCTGCATTGATGGCGGCTGTGACGGGTACACTAATAGGCTGTGACGGGTACACTAATAGGCTGCATTGATGGCGGCTGTGACGGGTACACTGATAGGCTGCACTGATGGCGGCTGTGACGGGTACACTAATAGGCTGCATTGATGGCGGCTGTGACGGGTACACTGATAGGCTGCACTGATGGCGGCTGTGACGGGTACACTGATAGGCTGCACTGATGGCGGCTGTGACGGTTACACTGATAGGCTGCACTGATGGCGGCTGTGACGGGTACACTGATAGGCTGCACTGATGGCGGCTGTGACGGGTACACTGATAGGCTGCACTGATGGCGGTTGTGACGGGTACACTGATAGGCTGCATTGATGGCGGCTGTGACGGGTACACTAATAGGCTGCATTGATGGCGGCTGTGACGGGTACACTAATAGGCTGCATTGATGGCGGCTGTGACGGGTACACTGATAGGCTGCATTGATGGCGGCTGTGACGGGTACACTAATAGGCTGCATTGATGGCGGCTGTGACGGGTACACTGATAGGCTGCACTGATGGCGGCTGTGACGGGTACACTAATAGGCTGCACTGATGGCGGCTGTGACGGGTACACTAATAGGCTGCACTGATGGCGGCTGTGACGGGTACACTAATAGGCTGCATTGATGGCGGCTGTGACGGGTACACTAATAGGCTGCATTGATGGCGGCTGTGACGGGTACACTGATAGGCTGCACTGATGGCGGCTGTGACGGGTACACTAATAGGCTGCATTGATGGCGGCTGTGACGGGTACACTAATAGGCTGCATTGATGGCGGCTGTGACGGGTACACTAATAGGCTGCATTGATGGCGGCTGTGACGGGTACACTGATAGGCTGCACTGATGGCGGCTGTGACGGGTACACTGATGGCGGCTGTGACGGGTACACTGATGGCGGCTGTGATGGGTACACTGATGGGCTGCATTGATGGCGGCTGTGACGGGTACACTTTATATCAGGGAAGTGTTCACAGTAAAGAAGAGGTTAAAACAGCAACTCTGTTCCCAGATTCTCCTCACACGCCGATCCTGTGTAAGGAGAATTGGGGGAACAGAGTTTTGCCAGTGTTTGTTTACACTGGTGATCGGCTGTAATTGGACACAGTGATCACGTGGTAAAGAGCCGCTGTCATTGGCTCTTTACTCTGATCAGTGATGCAAGGGGCCCAGCTCACCACCGATCGTTCCGGGATGTACAATATCTCACAAAAGTGAGTACACCCCTCACATTTTTGTAAATATTTTATTCTATCTTTTCATGTGACAACACTGAAGAAATGACACTTTGCTACAATGTAAAGTAGTGAGTGTACAGCTTGTATAACAGTGTAAATTTGCTGTCCCCTCAAAATAACTCAACACACAGCCATTAATGTCTAAACCGCTGGCAACAAAAGTGAGTACACCCCTAAGTGAAAATGTCCAAATTGGGCCCAAAGTGCCAATATTTTGTGTGGCCACCATTATTTTCCAGCACTGCCTTAACCCTCTTGGGCATGGAGATCACCAGAGCTTCACAGGTTGTCACTGGAGTCCTCTTCCCCTCCTCCATGATGACATCACGGAGCTGGTGGATGTTAGAGACCTTGCGCTCCTCCACCTTCTGTGTGAGGATGTCCCACAGATGATCAATAGGGTTTAGGTCTGGAGACATGCTTGGCCAGTCCACCACCTTTACCATCAGCTTCTTTAGCAAGGCAGTGGTTGTCTTGGAGGTGTGTTTGGGGTCGTTATGTTGGAATACTGCCCTACGGCCCAGTCTTCGGGGGGGGGGGGGGGGGGTTATGCTCTCCTTCAGTATGTCACAGTACATGTTGGCATTCATGGTTCCCTCAATGAACTGGTAGCTCCCCAGTGCCGGCAGCACTCATGCAGCCCCAGACCATGACACTCCCACCACCATGCTTGACTGTAGACAAGACACACTTATCTTTGTACTCCTCACCTGGTTGCCCCCACACACGCTTGACACCATCTGAACCAATTAAGTTTATCTTGGTCTCATCAGACCACAGGACATGGTTCCAGTAATCCATGTCCTTAGTCTGCTTGTCTTCAGAAAACTGTTTGCGGACTTTCTTGTGCATCATCTTTAGAAGAGGCTTCCTTCTGGGATAACAGCCATTCGGACCAGTTTGATGCAGTGTGCGGCCTATGGTCTGAGCACTGACAGGCTGACCCCCCACCCCTTCAACCTCTGCAGCAATGCTGGCAGCACTCATACGTCTATTTCCCAAAGACAACCTCTGGATATGACGCTGAGCACGTGACCTCAACTTCTTTGGTCGACCATGGCGAGGCCTGTTCTGAGTGGAACCTGTCCTGTTAAACTGCTGTATGGTCTTGGCCACCGCGCTGCAGCTCAGTTTCAGGGTCTTGGCAATCTTCTTATAGCCTAGGCCATCTTTATGTAGAGCAACAATTCTTTTTTCCCAGAGAGTTCTTTGCCATGAGGTGCCATATTGAGCTTCCAGTGACCAGTATGAGAGAGTGAGAGCGATAACACCTGAGACCCTAAAACACTAGTGAGTCACATGACACCGGGGAGGGAAAATGGCTAATTGGGCCCAATTTGGACATTTTCACTTAGGGGTGTACTCACTTTTGTTGCCAGCGGTTTAGACATTAATGGCTGTGTGTTGAGTTATTTTTAGGGGACAGTAAATTTACACTGTTATACAAGCTGTACACTCACTACTTTACATTGTAGACAAGTGTCATTTCTTCAGTGTTGTCACATGAAAACATATGATAAAATATTTACAAAAATTTGAGGGGTGTACTCACTTTTGTGAGATACTGTGTGTGTTATATATATTTTTTTTTTCAGCTCGCTCCAGCTCACTCCGGTCTGGTCACGTGATCAGGCTTCCCTGCGTCAGTCATCAGCGGCTGCAGGGGAGAGGAGGGAGCGCTGACAAAGGTGAGCCATAGGAGCCTATCACTTCAGGCTTTTGTAGCCATTGTCGGCGCTCTCTCCTGCAGACACAGGGGAACCAGGTCACATGACGACTAGAATGGGCTGAAAATAGGTAAGTATACACATACACAGGTTAGTCCGCATAGGTGCTAGGAGGGGGGAAGGGAGCAAAATTGGGTGTAGAAACATTAAATCCTGCGTTTAATCTAGTCCATAAAACATGACACAGTTTTTATACTTTTGCCATCCAAAATTTAAAGATGAAGTTTAGCTAAACATTTTTTTTTTTTAATAGAGATTTTGTTCCATTCCTTACTTGTAATACCATATGTCCTATAATGTGCGGGCTGCTGGATTCAGTAAAAACATCCTACAATGTGCTGCTTGATGTCCCTGTGGGGCTGCCCTGTCCTCTTCCTTCTGCTGAACATCGCTCATCACTGCAGGGCTGCCCTGTCCCCTTCCTGCTGCTGAACATTGCTCATTACTGCAGGGCTGCCCTGTCCCCTTCCTGCTGCTGAACATTGCTCATTACTGCAGGGCTGCCCTGTCCTCTTCCTTCTGCTGAACATTGCTCATCACTGCAGGGCTGCCCTGTCCCGTTCCTGCTGCTGAAAGCTGTTGCAGGGTTGCCCTGTCCTCTTCCTGCTGCTGAACATCGCTCATCACTGCAGGGCTGCCCTGTCCCCTTCCTGCTGCTGAACATTGCTCATTACTGCAGGGCTGCCCTGTCCCCTTCCTGCTGCTGAACATTGCTCATTACTGCAGGGCTGCCCTGTCCTCTTCCTTCTGCTGAACATTGCTCATCACTGCAGGGCTGCCCTGTCCCCTTCCTGCTGCTGAAAGCTGTTGCAGGGTTGCCCTGTCCTCTTCCTGCTGCTGAACATCGCTCATCACTGCAGGGCTGCCCTGTCCTCTTCCTTCTGCTGAACATCGTTGCAGGGCTGCCCTGTCCCCTTCCTGCTGCTTAACATTGCTCATCACTGCAGGGCTGCCCTGTCCTCTTCCTTCTGCTGAACATTGCTCATCACTGCAGGGCTGCCCTGTCCCCTTCCTGCTGCTGAAAGCTGTTGCAGGGTTGCCCTGTCCTCTTCCTGCTGCTGAACGCCGTTGCAGGGTTGCCCTGTATTCTTCCTGCTGCTCAACGCCTTTGCAGGGTTGCCCTGTTCTTTTCCTGCTGCTGAATACTGTTGCAGGGTTGTCCTGTCTTCTTCCTGCTGCTGAATGCCATTGCAAGGTTGCCCTGTCTTCTTCCTGCTGATGAACGCCCTTGCAGGGTTGCCCTGTCCTCTTCCTGCTGCTGAATGCCATTGCAGGTTTGCCCTGTCCTCTTCCTGCTGCTGAATGCTGTTGCAGGGTTGCCCTGTCTTCTCCCTGCTGCTGAACTTGTAGCACTGTGGGGGATAACAGCTTCAGGTCTCCAGGCTCAGCTGCACGAAAGGTGATCTGATAAGGGCACACCCCCTTCTGTCTTCTCCTCCATTGAGAAATATCTTCCACTTTCTATACTGCCTGTAGGAGGAGGAGAGTCTGGTCAGTCACTGGAGTCTCCCCTCAATTCATAGATTGTGTTACAGGCAGTGCAATCAGTGATAGAACTTTTCTGAATGGAGGAGAGAGCAGGAGGGGTGTGTGTCCCCATGCCCATCATTATCTTTAGTGCTGCTGAGCCCAGAGAGCTGAAGCTATTAATCAACCAACAGTGCCAGAAGTTCAGCAGCAGGAAGAGGACAGGGCAGCCCTGCAGTGATGATCAGTAGTAGGAAGAGGACAGGGAAGCCCTGCAGTGATGGTTAGCAGCAGGAAGAGGACAGGGCAGCCCTGCAGTGATGGTTAACAGCAGGAAGAGGACAGGGCAGCCCTGCAGTGATGTTCAGTAGTAGGAAGAGGACAGGGCAGCCCTGCAGTGATGTTCAGTAGTAGGAAGAGGATGGGGCAGCCCTGCAGTGATGTTCAGTAGTAGGAAGAGGACAGGGCAGCCCTGCAGTGATGGTTAGCAGCAGGAAGAGGACAGGGCAGCCCTGCAGTGATGGTCAGCAGTAGGAAGAGGACAGGGCACCCCTGCAGTGATGGTTAGCAGCAGGAAGAGGACAGGGCAGCCCTGCAGTGATGGTTAGCAGCAGGAAGAGGACAGGGCACCCCTGCAGTGATGCTTAGCAGTAGGAAGAGGACAGAGGACAGAGCACCCCCGCAGTGAAGATTTCTACACAATCCAGTAGCCTAGCCTGCACACGGTGGGACATCCTTCATTACAGGTCAATCATGTAACTAAAGCTGTTTTTCGGAAAAAAAATCCCCTTTATTATCCCTTGAAAAGCCACCTTTGAGCTCCAGTCAGTGACTCTACCTAGGCTGAGATGATGTCATCAGTCTGCTGCAGGCAGGTGTAAACATTTTCCCAGTCCCACCCCCCACCCCCAAGGCTGCATTCACACATGATCGCGGACAGAATTGCCACGATTCCGCCCTGCAATTTCAAACGGCTGCAAAACGCGGGAATGCGATTGCGATGCCATAAGTTCTAATGGCACCCCAATCGCGCCGCACCTTTGCAATGATTGTCGCGCAGCAAATTGCAACACGTGATGCTGTCGCCCAAAAGAACCTTTTTTTTTTTTTTTTTGTGTCACGCGTTGCGATTGCAGCACCATATAGAGCGTGACAGGTTATCTGTTTAGAATAAGGCTTCGTTCACACCTGATTGCGGGCGGAATTTACTTCTGGAACTGAACCCCAATTGTGCCTCGATTTTGCCACGATTGCAGCGTAATTCATCTTGCAACAACTCTGACGCGATTGGGGTGCCATTAGAAGTAATAGCATCGCAATCGCGTCCCGCGTTTTGCAACCATTTGAAATTGCGGGACAGAATCGCGATGATTTCACCTGCGTTGACGTGTGTGAATGCAGCCTAACCCATTCACACCTGATTTGAAGTGACTGCAAAACCCGGGAACGCGATTCCGATGCCATTGCTTCTAAATCGCTCCGCGATTTTGCTGCGGTCGTTGTGAAGTAAATCGCGCTGAAATCGCGGCGCACTCAGGTGTGAACGGAGCCTTACTCTAAACGGGTAACCTGTAAAGGCGTTTAAAGCGTCGCCTATGGAGATTTTTAAGCACCGTAGTTTGTCGCCATTCCACGAGAGTGCGCAATTTTAAAGCGTGACATGTTAGGTTTCTATTTACTCGGCGTAACATCATCTTTTATATGTTACAAAGAAATTAGGTTATGCGTTGTGTTTTTTTGCATTGAAATTAAAAAAAGTGTAATTTTTCCCCAAAATATTGCGTTTGAGAAACCGCTGCGCAAATACCGTGTTGCATAAAAAATTGCAACCACCGCCATTTTATTCCCTTAGAGTCTCTTCTAAAAAAAAAAAAAAAATGTACAATGTTTGGGGTGTATAAGTAATTTTCTAGCAAAAAATACTGATTTAAACTTGTAAACAAAAAGTGCCAGAGAAAGGCCTGGTCTTCATGGCGGATGTGTATGGGTCATTTCTGGAACATAATGTGACTTTAAGGACAGGTCCTCTTTAGTTGGAGGCAGCCGACCTTCACCCCACTTCCTGCTCCCACCTAGAATGGGGCGTGTCGCCTTTAAGCTGGAGAAACAAAACTGAAAGTGTACGCGGCTCGTACTTTGCTTTCAGTTTGCAGGTCGCCATCGAGACTAACAGTAAGTCTGAACTTCAATTCCAAATTCATTTTATGTTCTGCATTATAACTTCTTCCCCCAGAGTGAAAGGGAAGGTGATTATTGGTTATTGATTGGGGGGGGGGTGTTTAGGGGTTACTTCCCTGAGCAGATCTGCAGAGAGGACTATGAGGGTGGGGCTGGGCTGGGCTAGGTGTTTTTATCCCCCTTTTTGGGGGCCACTTTTAGCTCTTGGCGACTTTAGTGACCCCCGATAAGTTCCATTTATTGATACCATGGGCCAAACCATTGCATGACAGGGGGGGGGGGGGATTTCAAGGAAAATGAAACCCACATTACAGTCCTCGGACGTGGCGGCTGCATTCGTTTTCTTGATTCAAACTAGGAACCTCTTTAGAAATACTCCTTGATCCTGCCAGAAATGCTGCATCCTTGTCACTTCCTGTGAGCTGCCTTGAAGAATATCTGCTGTCTTAGCTATCTTCTGTGATCTACCAACTGCCCTGACCCTCCATGTAATGAAGATGAAGAGATAGAGACGTGTTTGTAGTCCATATCTGGAGAGCAGCCTAGGGCAGTGATGGCGAGCCTTGGCACTCCAGATGTTTTGGAACTACATTTCCCATGATGCTCATGCACTCTGCATTGGAGCTGAGCATCATGGGAAATGTAGTTCCAAAACATCTGGGGTGCCGAGGTTCGCCATCACTGGCCTAGGGTGACCACCGTGGCTCCCTCCATAGATATGGTGGGTGAGTGACGTAGCCACCCAGAGACAGGAAGTGTGTTATTTGCAGGATTGGCAGGTGATAAGCTAAAGACACCTGGAAAAAACACAAAGAAAAACGAATGCAGCCGCCACACCAAGGACTAGTAAGTTAAAATACAGGGGTGTAGGTAAGGAGGGGGATAGGGGGTTCCAGGAGCATTTTCAGCGCAGCAGCTAGTGCTGACTGCCACACTGGATATCCAGTTAGGGTTAAACCAAAACACCCCCCCAACAGTCTTTTTCTATCTGTACCCCATTAGGGGGATTTTTCTTCACTTCCTGTTCCAGAGACACAACAGGAAGTGAAAAGAAGGCAGTTGGTGATACAGTCGAGGAGTGACATAGCTACCCAGAGACAGGAAGTGTGTTATTTGCAGGATTGGCATGTGATAAGCTAAAGACACCTGGAAAAAAAACAAATGCAGCCGATACACCAAGGACTAGTAAGTTAAACTAGAGGGGTGTAGGTAAGGAGGGGGATAGGGGGGTCCAAGAGCATTTGCAGTGCAGCAGCTAGTGCTGACTGCCACACTGGATATCCAGTTAGGGTTAAACCAAAAAAAAATGTCTTTTGCTGTCCTCATTAGGGGGATTTCTCTTTACTTCCTGTTCCAGAGACACAACAGGAAGTGGAAAGAAGGCAGTGGTGATACAGTCGAGGAGCGACGTAGCCACCCAGAGACAGGAAGTGTGTTATTTGCAGGATTGCCAGGTGAAAATGAAGCCATAGACACCTGAAAAAAAAAAAAAAGAAAGAAAACATATGCAGCTGTCACACCAAGGACTAGTATGTTGAAATACAGGGGTGTAGATAAGAGGGGGATAGATAGAGGGGGAGGGGGTCCAAGAGCATTTGCAGTGCAGCAGCTAGTACTGACTGGATATCCAGAGAGTGTAAATTCGGATCAAAGTCGTACCAAAAGTCGCACTGGAAGTCGTGCAGCTTTGGAGACGCGCTGTCCATGTGAATGGACCCTTAACCCAGTGTTTCTCAACTCCAGTCCTCAAGGCGCACCAACAGATCATGTTTTCAGGATTTCCCCCCAGATGAAAAGGCTGTGGTAATTACTAAGGCAGTGAAACTGATCAAATCACCTGTGCAAAATAGTGGAAATCCTGAAAACATGACCTGTTGGTGTGCCCTGAGGACTGGAGTTGAGAAACACTGCCTTAACCTGTATAATCCCAGAATCTGCTGCTGCCTTCCTGGCCAATCAAGATGGCAGAAGACCCTGAACCCGGAAGACGTCGGCGCCAGGATGCCGCTAGAGATGTGGCGAGCACAGTTGAGCTGCATTCACGCTATAATGTTTCAGGAACGCGCATGATTTAGGGCGCATTTCTGAATCGTGCAAAAAAAAAAAAAAAAAAATTTCAGTGTTAATGTCACCCAAATGCGTCAAAACCCGAGACAAAACGCGCCATTTAGAATGCAAGAAGTTTAACCACTAAGCCACCGCCCACCGTCATATGACAGCGGGACGAGGCTTCTGTTGTTCTGGGCGGATGTCATATGACGTCCTCGCCCTCCCAAGCCACTAGGGGGCGTGCCCGCTGCGTCGCTCGGGACCCGGTGCGCGTGCCCGGCGGCCGCGATGTCAGCCGGGCACCCGCGATTGCCGGGTAACAGAGCAGGACCGTGGATCTGTGCATGTAAACACAGATCCACGTCCTGTCAGAGAGGAGATATATAATTTTTTTTTTTTCTTAATATTTATTATATAAACATTTAATAAAAGACAAAGGATTCCCAGTGCACTATGGGTGATCTAAAGAGGCAACTGCCTTAGGTTGCATTCACACTTGCCGATTTGGAATCGCCGCGATTCCAAATCGCTACAAAACACATGATGCACATTTGGTTATCATTATTCTTAATGGCACCCCAAACGCGGTGCGATCCTGCTGTGGTTGTTGCGCAACAAAAAAGGCGTGTTTAAAAAATCGCGCTAAGCTTGTCGTCCAAAAAGGTCCAGGAGCTTCTTTTGGGTGACAAACGCGCACAGGGCGGCTCATTGAAGTGAACGGGCTGCTCTACGCACGACGCGCAAAAATCGCGTGAGAATCGCCTCCGCGTTCACATCTCGCAATTCGAGATTGCGATTCCAAATCACGTGGAAATCGCAGCACAACACGCTGCATGCATTTGGGTGTCATTATCCTTAGAATGGCACTCCAAACGTGATGCGATTCTTCTGCGATTGTCGCGCGGCAGGATCGCGCAGCGAACCGCGCTTTCACAAATCACATGAAGCTTTGTTGCCCAAAAAGAAGAGGGGTTATTTTTTGGGTGGCAAATGTGAAGAGAATGGGCTGCCTATGCAGCACGCAGAATTGCGTGAAACTCGTGATGCCAAAAACGTGTTTGGGGAACACTTAGTCCCCTTACGCCATAATGTGAATGGGGCCTCAGCACAAATCGTGAGCAGGAACTCGTTCCCACCACGCGATATGTGAATGGGGCCTTGGTGTGACCGAACCCTCAGATACACCTATCCAATAAGTCAGTTGTCGCTGCTCTGACTACATTTGAGTAGCTTGAGCTACTGAGCCCCGTTGACATCTCCCAATTTGGGGTCATGGGCATGACCGCTGCAATTCTGCCGGAATCGCAGCAGCTAGAACCAGATGCTGACAGATAACTATGCAAATATCACTGTCCTAACAACACTTTTATTTTTGAGCCCATACACAAAGTTTTGCCGTGTCACTTAAAGCCTCGATGAAGGGGGCTAAAGCCCCCCCAAAATGCGTTAGATTTGTTGGCACTCTATAAACTTTTGTCTGGACTTGAATAGCAGGTTGTGGCGAGTCAGTTTCCTATTCTGTAAACACCAGGGGGCAGAGGCGAGGAGATAGTAAGGTGAGACTAGAAAATGAAAAAAGAGGTCAAGCACGCCACCTGCTGGCTGAACCGGAGATTACACTATTACACTCATGTAATATTTCAGCATTAAGATGATTAAAAAAAAAAAATCAAATTTTTTATTTTTTATTTTTTTTAGCCCTGACCATAATAAATAAAATAAATACACTATAAATATAAAATATATATAAAAAATAAATACACTATATGGTCCTTTTAACAACTACCTTCTTGTATATAGATGGATTCAAAGGTTTGGGTTTTCGAGCTCCAGGATAATAAAACGGTGAATATACAGTCAGTGTCGCTGACCTTTCCTCGACCAGGTGACAGCTCCTTGTACATCATCACCAATGAGAAAAGTAAATGCCACCTTTTACAGAAGTCGGTCAACCAGAAAAGCGTGGAAAAGGTAAGAAACTACTTAGTCTACTTTGTCTTCAGATCCAGTATTTGGTTTGGGAATACCGTAGGACTAAAGCCGGCCATACACGTTACAACTTGATTGGAAGATCTCCTCCTTGTATATTGAGCAAAACTATGTACCGTGGAGGTCTACCTAAACCATCATTTGCATCCAATCAGACATGTGCGATTCGTTTTCTTAGGAAACAAAATTTTTGTTATTTGGAGATTCGGATGTGTACGAATTTCTGAGTCACAATAGTAATAATTTTCAACGATTCCAAAATAAATTATAACAAAACGAATTATCTGAATTCAAATTAAAAAATGAATTCGATTTTTTCTAAACAGAACATAATGCAATAAATACAGGAAGGTATAAAAGTGAAATAAGATGATTATTCCTACTTAGGCTGCTTTAGAGAACAGAATATAATAGAAAATAATATAACAGAATAGAATATAAAGTAATAGAACAGAATAGAAATCAATGGAATGTAAACTAATAGAATAACAAATAAAAAAATACAATAGAAAAGAGCACAAAAGAATAGAAAATAAAAGAATAGAGTAGAAAAGAATAGAAAAAAAATAGAATAGATTAGAAAATAAAATTATAACTAAACAAATTATCCGAATACAATGTAAAAAATGAATTTGATTTTCGAAACAGAACATAATGCAATAAATACAGTAAGGTATAAAAGTGAAATAAGATGATTATTCCTACTTTAGAGAATATAATAAAATAGAATAGAATATAATACAATTAGATTGTAAAGCATTTGGTCACCATAAAGGTGGCCCTTCACCCTTTTATAAATGAAGCATCATTTAAAGAGTTGTCCAATCTAGGTTTGGCCATCATTAATAGGGTTATCCAGTCCACAGTTGGAGGGTTGTCCTGTCTACATTCGGCCATAATTTGGAGAGTTGTCCAGTCTATGTTTTTGCCTATATTTGGAGAGTTGTCCAATCTAAGTTTGGCCATCATTAGGTGGATCGCCCAGTCTATATTTAGCCATCATTTGAGGGTTGTCCAGTCTATGTTTGGCCATCACTTGGAGGGCTGTCAGGCTATGTTTGGCCATGGTTTGAAGGGTCTGTCCAGTTTTCCTTTGGTCCTACTGTGTAGATTTGGTCATCATTTAGAGGGTTATCCAGTCTACGTTTGCCCATAATTTGGAGAGTTGTCCAGTCTATGTTTCTGCCTATATTTGGAGAGTTGTCCAATCTAAGTTTGGCCATCATTAGGAGGATAGTCCAGTCTATGTTTAGACATTATTTGGAGGGTTGTCCAGTCTATGTTTGGCCATTACTTGCAGGGCTGTCAGGCTATGTTTGGCCATCGTTTGAAGGGTTTGTCCAGTCTTCGTTTGGTCCTACTTTGTATAGACTGATTTTACAAACCACAAACGTGATTAGCCTTCATTAACCTCCTCTGGCCTTAGAAACAAGCAGTGTTGAGGTCTGCATGAGGGATCCCAGCATTCACTAGATCTGAATTTAGTATAAATGGGCCCCTAAGTTCCAGAGGGCTCTTTTGTAGCTGCCCCAATGGCCTGCCTCCTGCTAGTTTGTGATACATGGCCTCTATAAACCTATAATGTCTAAATACCACTAGTGGTAGATTGATCCGCTCATTAGTAGACTCCGTGCCCTGCCTATGACTAAGGCTTAACGGCTGAAACATGTAATCTCTCTGGACTGGACTTTGACCATATGTGCCAACAAAACTGTTTACTATCACAAGACTTTACTGAAGTGGACCTGTCAGTCCTTTTACAGTTCTCCATTAATACATTCCTGACATGTCGCAATATACAGAAACCATATCCTTTTTCAGCAAAGCTCCACCTCTATCATTAAATACCTGCCCATGAGCTCCAGTCACTGACTCTGCCTTGGCTGACATGATGTCATCAGTCTGCTGCAGACAGTAGGAAGCATTTACTCTCACTCAATGATCACTTAAACTGTACATTGTAACTTTGTAGCAAGTCGCAAGATGAGGCAGCAGTGGCTGAACTGTGTCAGACGCTTGCGAACACACCCAAGAACTGCACAAACACTAGGATTTACCTGATTGTGCCATCTCCGAGCTGGCATCTCAGCCCGGGAAGTAGATGATGACCCTGGATGATGCCTGAACAAAGATGGCCCTGTCTTTTTTTGGGGAGGAAAATAGATGAAGACAGTTGCAGGGGGAGCAGTGCGAGAGGTAATAAATATCTGGAAGTATAAAAGTCCAAATGCAGCGCTAAAATAAAATAAATGTCCAAATAATGATAATAGTCCATAGAACTCAATCAGCAATAAAAGATGATGTGAAACCTCCACCAAGCTTCAGTGTGTAAAAGGAAAGCACACCACACCCACGTGCTATCAGTCTGCTTACCAGAAAGATATAAAAAATAGGCGATGTACTCATATATTGCAGAGGGTCAGCAGCAAATCCAAATGGCACACTCCATCATGGGCAGGCACAGCATGGAAACAATCAGGTCACCACATATCAGAAAGCTCAGGACTCGTATTAACGGTGGACAGGTTGGTGCAGTCATCAGCAGGAACAAACCAGCAAACAGAAAGCAACAAATAGTGAAGCCCGTAAGGTAAAACAGTCCTAGTTTATTGTAGTCTACTTACAGGTATGAAGTAAAAATCATCACAGAAAACAGGAACAATCCGCGGTTCTCAGCGTACTTGCATTGACCAGCCTGACATGTTTCATCCTATGTGGATATCATCAGAGGCGCCTCTGATGATATCCACATAGGATGAAACATGTCAGGCTGGTCAATGCAAGTACGCTGAGAACCGCGGATTGTTCCTGTTTTCTGTGATGATTTTTACTTCATACCTGTAAGTAGACTACAATAAACTAGGACTGTTTTACCTTACGGGCTTCACTATTTGTTGCTTTCTGTTTGCTGGTTTGTTCCTGCTGATGACTGCACCAACCTGTCCACCGTTAATACGAGTCCTGAGCTTTCTGATATGTGGTGACCTGATTGTTTCCAAGCTGTGCCTGCCCATGATGGAGTGTGCCATTTGGATTTGCTGCTGACCCTCTGCAATATATGAGTACATCGCCTATTTTTTATATCTTTCTGGTAAGCAGACTGATAGCACGTGGGTGTGGTGTGCTTTCCTTTTACACACTGAAGCTTGGTGGAGGTTTCACATCATCTTTTATTGCTGATTGAGTTCTATGGACTATTATCATTATTTGGACATTTATTTTATTTTAGCGCTGCATTTGGACTTTTATACTTATGTTTGATGCAATCTACAAACTATGCTAGCTGCTTTTTGTGTTCTTTTCAGTTAGCGCAGATATTTACTTGTTTTTTCACTAAATATCTGGAAGTGTTACACTGACAAATTAATGAGCTTAAAAAAACATGTCTGATAGACCTGTGTGGTTCATTTCGTTCCGAATTGAAATTCGGACAAATGTTTTGTTATTCGTAAATTTGGATTACATTTGTCCAAATTTCTGAATTACAATAGTAACTAATTAAAAATAATCCAAAATAACGAAACGAAATTTGTCTGAAATTCGAATCCAAGTCGGATTCGAAAATGAATTTGAAGGCAAGAATAGAATAACAATAAATTAGAAAATTAAGCAGAATAGAAAAGAATAGACGAAAATAGACTAGAATAGAGAATAAAATAATAGAATAGAGCAAAAAAAAAAAAATAGAGTCTACATTTGGCTAATATTTGGAGAGTTGTCCAATCTAAGTTTGGCCATCATTAGGACGATCGTCCAGTCTACATTTGGCCATCATTTGCAGAGCTGTCAGGCTATGTTTGGTGATTATTTGAAGGGCTATCTAGTCTAGGTTTGGTCATCATTTGAAGGGTTGTCCAATCTATGTTGGGCCATTATTTGGAGGTTTGTCCAGTCCACAGTTGGAGGGTTGTCCTATCTACATTTGGCCAATATTTGAACAGTTGTCCAAACTAAGTTTTCCCATCAGTAGGAGGGTTGTCCAGTCTACATTTGGCCATCATTTGGAGGGCTATCTAGTCTACGTTTGGCCATCATTTGAAGGGTTACTCTGTCTACATTTGGCTAATATTTTGAGAGTTGTCCAATCTAAGTTTCGCCATTATTAGAAGGATCGTCCAGTCTATGTTTGGCCATCATTTGGAGTGCTGTCAGGCTATGTTTGGTGATTATTTGGAGGGCTATCTAGTCTAGGTTTGGTCATCATTTGAAAGGTTGTCCAGTCTATGTTTGGCCATTATTTGGAGGGTTGTCCAGTCCACAGTTGGAGGGTTGTCCTGTCTACATTTGGCCAATATTTGAACAGTTGTCCAATCTAAGTTTTCCCATCATTAGGAGGGTCGTCCAGTCTACATTTGGCCATCATTTGGAGGGCTATCTAGTCTACGTTTGGCCATCATTTGAAGGGTTACTCTGTCTACATTTGGCTAATATTTGGAGAGTTGTCCAATCTAAGTTTGGCCATTATTAGAAGGATCGTCCAGTCTATGTTTGGCCATCATTTGGAGTGCTGTCAGGCTATGTTTGGTGATTATTTGGAGGGCTATCTAGTCTATGTTTGGTCATCATTTGAAAGGTTGTCCAGTCTATGCTTGGCCATTATTTGGAGGTTTGTCCAGTCCACAGTTGGAGGGTTGTCCTGTCTACATTTGGCCAATATTTGAACAGTTGTCCAATCTAAGTTTTCCCATCATTAGGAGGGTCGTCCAGTCTACATTTGACCATCATTTGAAGGGTTATCCAGTCTACGTTTGGCCATAACTTGGAGGTGGTGTCAACAGAAAGTATTGATAGTTTCAAAACACTCTTGGATGTGCATCTTAGCAAACACAATATATAGGGATATGGGATATTAATATCAACACAAACACACACAGGTTGAACTGGATGGACTATTGTCTTTATTTAACCTTGCCAACTATGTAAAAGATTAAAGGAATAGAATAGAATACAATAGCAAGAATATAACCATCTTCCGAAATTCGAATTTCAAATAGAAATAAATTTGAATAGAAAAGAAAAGAATAGAATGAAAAAATAATATCTGATGACAGGTCCACTTTAAGACTTATCTGTATTATTTATTTATTTATTGGGGAAGAAGTCGGAGGAGAAGAAGATGGAGGAGATATTCCAGTACGGCGGATCCACCAAACTCTTCTCTGTGACCGATGGAACTGAGAACAATTGGGAGGTGAGGAGTGATGTCATCCATCCATGGAGAAATAGAAGTCGGCCACTCATAGACATGAGATAGACATCTATTGGAACGTGGATGGTTCAGCTTCTGAGGAAAAGCCGAAACCCTCACAATGTTTTTTTGTTAGTTTTGAATAGAGTGAGGAAAAGTTATTATTTTTTTGTCTATGATCCCCCACTGGAGAGATTTTCCTCACTTCCTGTCCCTGTGACACCCCAGAAATAAGGAATGTGGTTGTCACTGAGACGAGAAGGCAACGAGACATCATTGTCAGACATAACCCCCCCCCGTTCTACGGACCTTTCATTTGGTATCTTCTGTCGTCTTAATAGGTGCGTTTGCTGCTGAGCCCCTCTGAGGTGAACCGGCTGTCCTCCGGATTCAATTTGACTGGCTACCTCAGCACATGCCTGGTAAGTAGTGGGTGGTCTGCAGAAGAAGTATGGCAGAATGGATGGTGACACGTTTGGCCAATCTCAAGCAGTTTATCTTCATATTTAGGTAGCAAATTGTCCTCTGAAAAGTCTGGCATGCACTATGGTCCCTAGTCATTAAAGGGCAGAATTGTAAAGCAGCAAATGTGACACACGTGTTTTTAAAAAAATCATTTTAGGCTTGAAGTTTAGTTAAAACTCCCCAAACATTATATATTTTCTAGAAGCAGGGACCCTGGAGAATAAAATAGCGGTAGTTCCAATTTATAGGTCACACAATATTAGCGCAACGGTTTATCAAACACAAATTTTCAGTAAACTATACACTAAAGTTAATCTTAGGGCAAACAAATTTAACATATTATCAATTTTTTTTGTAAAATATGAAAGTTGAGGTTACACTGAGTAAGTGGAGACCAAACATGTCAAACCTGAAAATTGGCAACAAGCGTCGGTACCCAAAATTCTCCATAGGTGGCGCTTGAAAAGTCCTGGTCATCTGTTTAGAGATAATCATGAATAAAGGGCCAAGAATTATTGTCACTCCAGCGTGCGCATTATGTAATGCGTAGCGCATTCAACGTTATCGTTTGTAAGTGCCCCAGATGTGCGTGTTTACATTTTTGTATGTATGTGGGAGTGGGGCAGACTCAAAAGTTTTTAGGGTGGGAAGTAGACCAATAGAGGATCAATAGCCCCCCTATGTGATAGCAAATTTATAGTGGCAAGTCTTTTAGACCATTGTCATTTCCCCTGAACTTCACTGAAGCTAATGGAGTGCAGATCACGGGTTCTGGGAAGGGGGAGCTCAGGGAATGGGGTGGCGCAGGTACCCAAAAGTAGATGGGGTACAAGTTCCGGGGGTCATTGGAAGTGGGCTGGCGGATTTTGAGCCCCCTACTGCTGTGGACGTATGACATACATCAATGGCAGTTGCTGCGGATGTATGACATACATAAATGACAGTTGCCGCGGACATGTGACATACATAAATGGCAGTTGCTGCAGATGTATGACATACATCAATAGCAGTTACATAGTTACATAGTAGGTGAGGTTGAAAAAAGACACAAGCCCATCAAGTCCAACCTAGTTGCTGTGGACGTATAACATACATTAACCTCCCTGGCGGTATGATTATTTCGGATTTTAGGTGCTGAAAGCGGTACCATTATTTTGCATGGAAATTTGGCGTTTTATATTGTAGATCTGTAATTCTTAACAATAACGCACTTAAATCTGTCCAAACCAGAGTCTAGTAGATATCCCGGGTATGATAAAGTTTGAAACACAAAAACATAAATTATAATATAATAAATAAAAATAAATCATTCAAAAAAATAAAAATAAATAGTAATAAAATAAATTTCCCCACAATTCACTATCGCTCAATTCTGCAAGTGTTCTAATTTACTATCGCTGTTTTCTAGCTGGTCTAAAGCCACTTTTGACGTAAAGGGACACTTTTTGGTTGCTATCGACAATCTCCAGTTTCCAGGCAGAAAGAACAGTATATAACACATAAAACTGCATGCAGGGCATTGGCCAAAGCACTGGGGACAAAAGGGATGTGAAATCATTTCATACAGTACTGTAATCTGTAAGATTACAGTACTGTATGTGTTATGATTTTTACTTTTTCTTTTAATTTGCCGCCAGGCTCCGCCCCCGTGCGTCGCGACGCTCGCAGGGAACAGAGCCTGGCAAGGAGAGGCTTCGGAGGAGGACACAGCCCTCGGACACTGCGGGGGACATCGCAGGATCCTGGGGACAAGGTAAGTAAAGCCGCACCAGGATCCTGCGATGTAATCCTGAGTGTGGCTCGGGGTTATCGCTAATGGTCCTGAATTTTAACCCCGAGCCACACTTGGGAAAACCGCCAGGGAGGCTACTAGCAGTTGCTGTGGATGTATGACATACATCAATGGCAGTTGCTGTGGGTGTACCGTATAACTTATATCAATAGAAGTTGCTGCGGGCGTATAACACACATCAATAGCAGCTGCTGTGGACGTATGACATACATCTATGGCAGTTGTTGCGGACGTATGACATACATCTATGGCAGTTGTTGCGGACGTATGATATACATCTATGGCAGTTGTTGCGGACGTATGAAATACATCATCGGCAATCATTGCGGACGTATGACATACATCAATGGCAGTCACTGCGGACGTATGACATACATCAATTGCAGTCATTACGGACATGTGACATACATCAATGGCAGTCATTACGGACATGTGACATACATCAATGGCAGTCATTACGGACATGTGACATACATCAATGGCAGTCATTACGGACATGTGACATACATCAATGGCAGTCATTACGGACGTATGACATACATCAATGGCAGTCACTGCGGACGTATGACATACATCAATGGCAGTCACTGCGGACGTATGACATACATCAATGGCAGTCACTGCGGACGTATGACATACATCAATGGCAGTTGCTGCGGACATGTGACATACATCAGTGACAGTAAAGGGGTTAAAACACACGCACCTGGAAGGTTCACATGCAGTGAATATTTGGTGAATGTCAGAGTCAATTCATGTAAAGAAGGATTGTATAATACCATTTTATAGGTATCCCCAGAGTCTCATCAAGCCTATAAGGATCTCCTTCGTAGGGGCCACAAGGACACAGCAGAAAAGATCTCCCAGATGATCACCCCGTTCTTCTGCCTTCCGGAAGGTGACAAGCTCAACACACAACTCGAGGAAATGATGATGTCAAGGATAAAAGAGTCCTACAAGGGTCTAGCAAAGGAGCCGGTGTTGGTGTTCGGAGGGCTTGTGGCTCTGATGGCCGCTGAACTGGCCGCCTCTTTTGTAGCCTCCAACACGTTTGACTATACAGGAGAGAAGACGGAGATCGGGGAGGACCTGAAGGAGAAGGTAAGGAGATTGTGGGATTAGGACAAGAATACAGGGACCAGCTGGAGGTCCTCACTGTCCTGATACCACTGCCAAGCACATGTGGAAGAATTATAATAATTAGGAGCTGTGGTCCCCACCTCCTCCTCCTCCACATGTCATAGATAAGCTGGCGGAATCAAGGACAGAAAGTGCTTGAACAAACAACTCCACCATTGTTCAGCGTACATCAGCATTGTATTTGTATGAAAGCCCACCATTAGTCAGCGTACATCAGTGTTTTACTTGTAAGAAAGCCCACCATTGGTCAGCCTACATCCTAGGGAACCCCACCATTGGTCAGCGTACATCAGTATTGTATTTGTAAGGAAGCCAACCATTGGTCAGCATACATCAGTATTGTATTTGTAAGGAAGCCAACCATTGGTCAGCATACATCAGTATTGTATTTGTAAGGAAGCCAACCATTGGTCAGCATACATCAGTATTGTATTTGTAAGGAAGCCAACCATTGGTCAGCATACATCAGTATTGTATTTGTAAGGAAGCCAACCATTGGTCAGCATACATCAGTATTGTATTTGTAAGGAAGCCAACCATTGGTCAGCACACATCAGTATTGTATTTGTAAGGAAGCCAACCATTGGTCAGCACACATCAGTATTGTATTTTGTAAGGAAGCCAACCATTGGTCAGTGTACATCAGTTTTGTACTTGTAGGGAAGTCCACCATTGGTCAGTGTTCATCAGTGTTGCACTTGTAAGGAAGCCCACCATTGGTCAGCGCACATTGGTATTGTGTTTGTGAGGAAGCCAACCATTGGTCAGTGTACAACAGTATTGAACTTGTAAGGAGACCCACCATTGATCACCATGCATCAGTATTAAACTTGTACAGGAGCCCACCATTGGTCAGTGCACATCAGTATTGAACTTTTAAGGAAGCCCACTATTGGTCAGCATACATCAGCATTTTACTTGTAAGAAAGCCCAGCATTGTTCAGCGTACATCAGTATTGTACTTGTAAGGAAGCCCAGCATTGCTCAGTGTACATCAGTATTGTACTTGTAAGGAAGCCCAGCATTGCTCAGTGTACATCAGTATTGTACTTGTAAGGAAGCCCAGCATTGCTCAGTGTACATCAGTATTGTACTTGAAGGAAGCCCAGCATTGCTCAGCGTACATCAGTATTGTACTTGTAAGGAAGCCCGCCATTGGCCAGTCTACATCAGTATTGAACTTGTAAGGAGACCCACCATTGGTCACCATGCATCAGTATTAAACTTGTACAGGAGCCCACCATTGGTCAGTGCACATCAGTATTGAACTTGTAAGGAAGCCCACTATTGGCCACAGTATGTCAGTATTGTTCTTGTAAGGAAGCCCTCCATTGGTCAGAGTACATCAATGTTGTACTTTTAAGGAAGCCCAGCATTGGTCAGCGTACATCGGTATTGTACTTGTAGAGAAGCCCAGCATTGGTCAGCATACATCAGTATTGTACTTGTGAGGAAGCCCAGCATTGGTGATACATATGATGTTGTAATTTAGAAATGACTTTCTCTTTAGATCGATCAGATGGTCAAGGCGTTTAACATACAGGCCGAACGTTTGGTGGTTTCACATCGGGGGAAGTCGGTGCTCATTATATTTCGGAACCCCTGTTCTGATAACTGGGTGAGTGGAGAACTTTCATTGTTGACTGTATTAGAATGAAACAAAGTATCTCCTGGTGAAAATACCTGCAACAGTTTATTTGGCTACAATGTTTCTCTTAGCAAAAAACTGAAATGATGTAATATTGAGTCCCAATGTGGCCACTATTGGAATACACCTTCCATCATGGGACTTCAGTAATAAACAGAACTATCTCCAGTATGTATAGGGGCCCCATCCAACCTACGAGCTTCGGTGAGGCCTGCTTCGTTGCGGTAATGTGCAGTGCCACTTTCATCTAGAATGGTGCACCAAAGTACAAGTATCGGCGCTGCATCACGCTGTAATGTGCTGTCTTGAAAGGAAATTTCTCTTAATTTGGAGAGATTTCTTTATTTCCTTTTGTATCTACAGGACAGGAAGTTAGGAGGATCATTTTGAATGGGATACAGATAGGCAAAAAAAAAAAAGGGAGGGAGGGGTTAAAGCAGAACTCCAGGCATGTAATTGATATCAGCCTCTTGCAGTCCTTATACATCAGAGCTCAGACCGGAGGGAGTGAGAAGCAGTATAGGAAGCCAATCAGTTGTGCCGCAGTGCTCATGTGCTAAACATAGAGCATGCTAATAGGAGGAGAGAGCGGAGTGACAGAGACGGAAACTCATCAGTCTTCTGCTTTTCCTTTCATTGTCCAATCACAGTCTGGGGGAGGGACAAGACCTGTAAGTGTTACTGAACTGCAGCTGAAATCAGGTTGACTGAGCTGTGTAAATCTCAGGACTGTATGGGCAAACCCTTTGGCAGATAAACCGACCCCTATTTCATCTGTGTATTTGGGCGTTTGCCTGGAGTTCAGTTTTAATTAACCGTTCTGTACCAATATGCCATGACTTATGAATTTGCTTATTTTCCTAACGTGGTCATTTTATTTTCCCATTCAGGCTTCTGGTGGTAGGAAACACATACAAAGCGGAGAAACTTTTGAGTTTGGCCTTTCTCACAAAGTCTTTTCCATCTCTGGATCACAATCCGAGGTGAGCAATAGCATGGTAAACCTCAGGCGTTCCCTCCTAAATATACACCGCCTCCACCTTCTCTACTGTTCTCCTATGGATCCATTTACAATTAAGATACATCTTCCATTATCCTAATTTCACAGATTCAATTACTGCAAAGCCTGCAAGAATCCTATGACATGATCACCGTCTTCCATATCGCCGCTTTTGCTGAACACTTGCTGGTAAGCATGTAACAACTACACCAAGTGCTGACCTCCTCCATTCCAAAGGGAAAATCACAGCTGAGGGACCCTCTTAGTAATCCCAACTATAATTCATATTCTTCTTCAGCTTCACGGTACATAAACACAAGGCATGCCCATAAACAAAACCAACATTTAACACGTTGGTTCTCTTCACTTCCTGTCCTGTAGACACAACAGGAAGTAAAAGGAGATCTCTCAAAAGTGGAGGAAACCTTAGACAGTTGTCATCAGAACATATTTCCCCCACTGGAAGATTTCCACACTAGTCTGGTTTTGGTGGCAAATTACAATTTTAGATTTTCTCTCAATCCTGAAGACAGTGGTCAGCAAGACAAGTAAAGAGGGTGAATTTCCGCTGAGTGGACATATAAAAACCTAATGGTGGTTTTAAATGATCCCTACTGAAAAAAAGAAAAAAGTTTTCCCTTCCAGGAGTGTTGCTTTTGGCCTTGTGAAACCATGGATGGTAACTCACCCAATAGAATAGTAGAGTGTTGGCGTTCTGAAACCATGGATGGTAACTCACCCAATAGAATAGTAGAGTGTTGGCCTTCTGAAACCATGCATGGTAACTCATCCAATAGAATAGTAGAGTGTTGGCCTTCTGAAACCATGGATGATAACTCACCCAATAGAATAGTAGACTGTTGGCCTTCTGAAACCATGAATGGTAACTCATCCAATAGAATAGTAGAGCGTTGGCCTCCTGAAACCATGGATGGTAACTCATCCAATAGAATAGTAGAATGTTGGCCTTCTCAAACCATGTATGGTAACTCACCCAATAGAATAGTAGAGTGTTGAGTTTCTGAAACCATGGATGGTAACTCATCCAATAGAATAGTAGAGTGTTGGCCTTCTGAAACCATGGATGGTAACTCATCCAATAGAATAGTAGAGTGTTGGCGTGAATAGTAGAGTGTTGGCGTTCTGAAACCATGGATGGTAACTCATCCAATAGAATAGTAGAGTGTTAGCGTGAATTTTAGAGTGTTGGTGTTCTGAAACCATGGATGGTAACTCATCCAATAGAATAGTAGAGTGTTGGCATTCTGAAACCATGGATGGTAACTCATCCAATAAAATAGTAGTGTTTTTACAGCATTAGCCATCGATTCATTCAGAAAGTTTGGAGCTTAACCAATTGCTGCCACATCATGTACATGTACGTGATTGACTTCAAGTGGTTATATCAGGATGACGTCTGCAGCTACAGGCATCATCCCACATTGTTTTTTTTAAGAGGCGATCAGCTTTTACAGTCGGTGGGAGAGGTTGGGGTTGCCACCCTGCACCACCTGCCGGTGCCACCAGCTTTACTGTCCCACCAGCAAGTCCAGAATGAAAGCTGGCAGATCCATTGGCTTACCATAGAGCTCGTTGAGGACAAGGAGGTCCCTCATGAGCTTTATGGTATAGGAAAACAAAAGCAACAATTATCCGGTTTCCCCAAATGTAAAGAGTGGCATTTTTAAATATGGAAAGTATCTGATCACACTGATCAGATACTTCTAAGGGCAGAGGAGACATCTGGGGTTTAATAGAACAGATCCCCCTCAATGTTCCCCAATGTATATGGTAGCTTTAGTAGGTGCTTTATCCTTTGTGGTTTGTTTTGTTGTGTTACCTGTCGCTGCCTATTGCTGTCACAAGGGATGTTTACATTCCTTGTAACAGCTATAAAAGTGATAAAATAAAATTAAAAAAAAAAAAATGTTTAAAAGCACCCCATCCCCCTCGCGCACGCGCGCAAAGGCAAACACATGCGTTGGTTCCGCACACATATGTAAACAGAGATGGCACCACACATGTGAGGTGTTATCACGAGCGTCAGAATGAGAGCAACAATTCTAGTCTCAGACCCCCTCTGTAACTCTAAACTGGTAGCTTGTAAATGCTGAGGGCCAGCTAACACCACATTCCAGTACACATGGAAAGTAGGTTATATGGTTTTCAAAGGCATAGTTCACACCAGTGCTTGCAGTTCCAGTGCGTTCCAGTTCCAGAACAAAATATGGAACATGCTGCATTTTTCCTGCATTGGACTGTACTGGAACGCATCAGAAACGCACTGGACTGCACCAGAACGCACCTTAACGCACCAGAAACACACTGGAACACACAAGTCCTTAATTAAGGTTAAGAAAAAAGAGGGGGGGGGGGGGAATGCACTGGACTGCATCAAAAACGCACTGAAATGCACCTTAACGTACCAAAAACATACTGGAACACACTTGTCCTTATTTAAGATTAAGAAAAAAGAGGGGGGGGGAAGCACTAGACTGCATCAAAAACGCACTGGAACGCATCAAAAACACGTCAACAACGCACCTGCAGAAAAGCATCTGGAGAGCATCCGGACTGCGTTTCTATGGCGTGAACCGGCCCTTAAAGAGGAAGTACACCCTGATGGGTTTTACTTCCTCTTTTTTCCCCTGCAAAGTAAAAGCAATAATGGGCTAGTACGCAACGCATACTAGCCCATTATGTTGCACTTACCTGCAAACGAAGCCCGCGATGTCCCCGCTGGTGGCCTCATCCATCTTCACTCCTCTACCTTCAAGGGGCCCTGGACTCCGGCTCTGTGACTGACCAGAGTCGCGTGATGTCACTCCTGCGCATGCACGCGGGAGCCGCCGGTCACGGCACGAGCCCCTTAGAAACGGCACGATCGTGCCCTTTCTTCAGTGCGAATGCGCCGATGACGTCGGCGCAAGCGTATATGGTAAATATCTCCTAAACCGTGCAGGTTTAGGAGATATTTCCAGGTAGACCTGTAGGTAAAAGTGGTGTAACTAGGTTTACAACCACTTTAAAGTGTCAACTATGGAGGTTTTTAAATACCGTAGTTTGGCTCCATTCCACAAGCGTGCGCAATTTTAAAGTCTGGCATGTTAGGTATCTATTGACTCGGCGTAACTTCATCTTTTATCTAAATAAAACATATTGGGTATTATATTGTGTTTTTGTGCATTCATTCATTAAAGTGTATTTTTTCCAAAAGATGTGCGTTCATAAAAAAAACACTGCGCAAATACCGTGTGACATAAAAAAAAAATATTCTCTAGGGTCTCTGCTAAAAATGTATATATATATATATATATAATGTTTGGGGGTTCTAAGTAAATTTCTAGCAAAAAATACAGATTTTTACTTTTTAATAATTTAAGTTATTAAAGACTCCAGCTTTTGGGATGTTTTAGATTCCCTTCTTCAAGCTTTATACAATTCCTTAATCCGATATCATAAAATCTTGATTTTCTTTCAGATGACTCAGAAGTGGAGGAAGACACTGGATGTTCTCCTGAAGGATGATCAAAACAAGGAGACAATTAACGAGCTTTCCCAGTTTGCTGCTAAATTTGTCTGTAGCGAGAAGTGTGAAGTGAAGAGATTTCTAAAATGTTTTAGATGGGAGGTGAGAAAAACATTGTCTGAGGTTAAAAAATTGCAAGTGGGTGGTGAGGCAATATCTGTCTTTGGTCTTTTGGTGGCTATCATGGCAGCTCTCAAGGCCAAAGCCATTGCAGATAATGTCATTAATGAAATGCCTCCCAGCAGTGATGAGGATGCAGAACTGCCTCCTGCAGGTCAACTTTCCAAGGTAGACCCCGATTCTAAGGGTGATTTACCAAAAACACAAGATGTTGTCCATCCCCAGCCAGAAACCATCGGTGCAAATTTTAAAGGAAACGATGATACCGTTAATGAAGAAGCAGCAACCGGTAACAAAGGTGGCATATCAGGAGGTTTAGGGGATGGTCTTGGGGGAGAGAATGTAGATCTTACTAAAAAAGCCAACAGTGAAAACAATGAGATGGGTTTCTCTAGAACATCCGGGGTTGGAGCACCAGAAACTATAACATCATCGCCTAATCCAGATGATATTCCACATTCGTGCCCAATAGAAAAGCATTTAAATGAACAGTTAGACTCAAACAATGATAATCTAGTGATTAGCAGTGATATCAAAACATCTGAACCACTGTCCTCTCCAGTTGATGGCCTATCAGTTGCAGAACCTCAATCAGCTGAGAAAGGTCAAGAACTTCAAGGTGTGCCTGAGATCACCTCAACAGTTGGCACATTAAACACTTGCAAGGATGACAGACAGGACCAAGATGAAGTTAACATTAAGGATCCAGGTTTATCTCTAGGGAATATGCCTAGTAAGACATTTGTAGGTCATGTTCATGATCCCTATAGTGGTTCAGGGACAACTTACGATGAAGAGACTATAGACAACACAACACCTGATGTGCCAACCCCAACTTTAGATTCCTTTTACAAAGATACAGAAAACACCGGCCATCAAGAGACACCAATATTAGACCTTAGTGGTGAAGAGTCTTTGACATTGAAATCTCAAAAAGACCCGAGCACTCCAATATCACAGGATACCATAGACGACACAACACCTGATGTGCCAACCCCAACGTTAGATCCCTCTTACAAAGACACAGAAAACACCGGCCATCAGGAGACGCCAATATTAAACATTAGTGGTAAGGAGTCTTTGACATTGAACTCTCAAAAAGACCCGAGCACTCCAATATCACAGGATACTATAGACGACACAACACCTGATGTGCCAACCCCAACGTTAGATCCCTCTTACAAAGACACAGAAAACACCGGCCATCAGGAGACGCCAATATTAAACATTAGTGGTAAGGAGTCTTTGACATTGAACTCTCAAAAAGACCCGAGCACTCCAATATCACAGGATACCATAGACGACACAACACCTGATGTGCCAACCCCAACGTTAGATTCCTCTTACAAAGACACAGAAAACACCGGCCATCAGGAGACGCCATTATTAAACATTAGTGGTAAGGAGTCTTTGACATTGAACTCTCAAAAAGACCCAAGCACTCCAATATCACAGGAAAGAAGAGAGTTAGATATTGATCAGCTGGGCCAAAGGCTGGACCACCAATCTGACGTAGATGAGGGAGGAAAAGACACATCTAATAGATCTGTTGCCAAAAGCTCATCATTTCCCATGCCGCTGATCATTCTGCTTGTTGCTTTGGTCATTGTATTATTATTAATTCTTCCCAGTCAGTGGAAATATTTCTTATTCACAGTCTTGGCACTGATGCTGAGTGTGTATCTATTTCTCGGGCAGTAGTCCTTAGTGTCTTTTCGGTGGGGAGTCCTAAATAAAATCTCTCACTTTGCTCAATTGGAGCAAAGTTAAGGTTCTCTTGAAAGCCCACCGCCACCCAGGGCTGTCTTAACATATGGGCACCACCCAGGGGCCACAGGTGCATGGGGGCCTATGATAATCTTGCATTACATCATACTTGCAAACTGTCCCGGATTTGCCAGGACAGTCACGCTTTTTACTAAGCTGTCCCAGATTTGCCAGGACAGTCACGCTTTTTGTTAAGCTGTCCCGGATTTGCCAGGATAGTCACACTTTTTACTAAGCTGTCCCGGATTTGCCAAGACAGTCACGCTTTTTACTAAGCTGTCCCAGATTTGCCAGGATAGTCACGCTTTTTATTAAGCTGTCCCGGATTTGCCAGGATAGTCACACTTTTTATTAAGCTGTCCCGGATTTGCCAGGATAGTCACACTTTTTACTAAGCTGTCCCGGATTTGCCAAGACAGTCACGCTTTTTACTAAGCTGTCCCAGATTTGCCAGGACAGTCACGCTTTTTACTAAGCTGTCCCAGGAAGGTTATACCGGGAATAAACACAATGCCAAGACGGATGAATGGAAATGCAGTTGGTTGGGGGGTAATAGTAAGCTTTCAGGAGAACCTGACATTTTATCCTCTCTACATAATCTCCACTTATCTGAAAAAAAAAATACAAACTGACAAAATAAAGACGTTTAATTACAGACGGTTTTTTCTACATTGTACATAAATACTTGTTTTGATTCTATGTACCGTATCTGAAGAACTTTTATTATAATCTGGTGATGGATACTTTAATAACTTTTGCAATAAATAAACAGTGAACATAGTAGGTGTGATATCTGATGATTTTTTTTTTTTTAAGTTTTTTATTTTTTTTATGGTTTTACGGTAGGTACAGCACTGTTTTATTCATGGTCTTTAACATTGAAATACAGGCAAACAGCTAAATACAAAGTTGAAATACAGCTCTCCGAGGTCCTCCTGTGCTAGACATGTGCAGAACAAAAAAAATTGTTTAGTTTCGTTATTTAAATAATTTTGGTTAGTTTAATTCAGAATTCTTTTAGTTTTGTTTTTTTTTTTTATTCGAAATTCAAATTCCGGGGGACGGTTATATTCTTTCTATATTGTTCTATTCTATACTAATCTATTGTTTTTTTCTATTCCATTCTTTTCTATTCTAGTCTCTCATTTTCCATTTTATTATTTTCTATTCTATTCTGATCTATTCTATTCGCATTTATTCTATATGAAATTTGAATTTCAGAAGATGGTATATTCTTTCTATTTTATTTTATTCTCTTCTATTAAATTCTATTATATTGTTTTTTTTTCTATTCTGTTCTAATCTTTTCTATTCTATTCTATTCTAATTAGAATTTATTTGCATTTCGAATTTTGAAAAAATGGCTATATTCTTCCTATTTTGTTCTATTCTATTGTTTTTTTTTTCTATTCTATTCTTTTATTTTCTATTCTAAAATATTCTATTCTATTACTTGAATTTCTATGCTATTTTATTTTCTATTCTGTTCTGTTTTACTCTATTCTTTTCTAAACTACCGGTATTCTATTATTTTTTTTGTTCTATTCTATTCTTTTCGTTTCTTTTCTATGTTGTTTTACCTTATTCTTTTTTTACTCTATTCTATTATTTTCTATTCTATTCTATTTTTTTCTGTTTTTTTTTCTATTTTATTCTATTTTCTATTCTATTCCTTTATTTTCTATTATTTGATTCTATTCTTTTATTTTCTATTCTATTCTACTGTATTCTATTCTGTTATTTTCTATTCTATTCCTTTCATTTATATTCTATTTTATTTTATTATTTTATTTTCTATTCTATTTTGTTCTGTTTACGCTATTCATTTTCTACTCTATTCTATTATTTTCTATTCTACTCAGCACACTGATGAGGCCAAACCTTCTACTCACCTTCTCAGAAGCTTCACTATCTCTGAAATGTATTAAAAAGCATCTAGTAGCTCTGGCTCCTAAGCAGGACTATAAACTTTAATGCTGGTGACAGGTCCCCTTTTTCCAGTTCCATATTTTCTGTGAGCATTGTTGGATAAAAAAATATAATTACTTTTTTTTTTTTTTGGGTCACTGACCCACAGCAAGTATAATATACACAGAGTAGAAGGGCCAGCTCATCGGTTTCCTGCTGCTCCTTCCCTGTCCATTCCTAACTGCTTTCCTAGTTTATAGTCACCCAGACATTAAAAAGGAAAAAAAAATAAACACGCTTCATAGTTACCTTCTCGACCCTCTTTGTAGGACCTTCACTCCGAAGGTGAGCAAAGCCACCCAAAGACCTAATGAGTCTTCACATCCAACACACTTCTGGGAGTGTCCAATGCCTTTCTCCCCCGATGTGTTCTGTGGTACCTCCCAGCGGCCTCCTATGTCACAGTACAGTGAAGGAACCACAAAACTCAGAGGGGGGCACAGGCACTCCCATACGTTTTTTTTTTGTTTTTTGTTTAATAACTGTTTATTTAGAAGAATAGTGGAAAATAAAGGTAGCACATACAGTGAGGGAAAAAAGTATTTGATCCCCTGCTGATTTTGTATGTTTGCTCCAGGACCTTAATGTGCTTCTTCTTGAGCCACTCGTTTGTTGCCTTGGCCGTGTGTTTTGGGTCATTGTCATGCTGGAATACCCATCCAATGCCCTGGCTGAGGAAAGGAGGTTCTCACCCAAGATATGACAGTACATGGCCCGGTCCATCGTCCCTTTGATGCGGTGAAGTTGTCCTGTCCCCTTAGCAGAACCCCCCCCCCCTCCAAAGCATAATGTTTCCACCCCCATGTTTGACGTTGGGGATGGTGTTCTTGGGGTCATAGGCAGCATTCCTCCTTCTCCAAACACAGCGAGTTGATGCCAAAGAGTTTGATTGTGGTCTCATCTGATCGCAACACTTTCACCCAGTTCTCCTCTGAATCATTCAGATGTTCAATAGCAAACTTCAGACAGGCCTGTACATGTGCTTTCTTGAGCAGGGGGACCTTGCGGGCACTGCAGGATTTCAGTCCTTCATGCCGTAGTGTGTTACCAATTGTCTTCTTGGTGACTATGGTCCCAGCTGCCTTGAGATCATTGACAAGATTCTCCCGTGTAGTTCTGGGCTGATTCCTCACCGATCTCATGATCATTGAAACTCCACGAGGTGAGACCTTACATGGAGCCCCAGACCGAGGGAGATTGACAGTTATTTTGTATTTCTTCCATTTGCGAATAATCGCACCAACTGTTGTCACCCTCTCACCAAGCTGCTTGGCGATGGTCTTGTAGGCTCATTCCAGCCTTGTGTAGGTCTACAATCTTCTCCCTGACATCCTTGGACAGCTCTTTGGTCTTGGCCATGGTGGAGAGATTGGAATCTGATTGATTGATTGATTGCTTCTGTGGACAGGTGTCTTTTATACAGGTAACAAGCTGAGATTAGGAAGTAAAGAAAGAGGAAAGAATAAGAGGAAAAGAATGAGGCGGAAAAGAGAAGAGAGAAGGTAAAGATGGGTGGGAGCAGGGAAAAAAAAGGGGGGGAGGAATAGGATGTTGGGTAAAATGCCGGGAACAGGTGGAATAAACCTTAAATTAAATATATAACAAAAAGGAATACGATAAAATAGATCAAAAATATTAAGAACCATCACAAAGTTACTCGTTAGGAGGGTCAAGCATAATTTCTTTAAATCAAGAAGTGGACTTGAATTCGAACCAGTGGGCCCATATTTTTGATATGACGGCTGATGTTACCTTTGGAGATATAGGTAAGATCCTCTAATAAACAAATCTAATCCACCTTACGCAGCCATTGCATCAGAGAGGGGATTAGAGGCTGACCCCAAAGAGCAGGAATGAGGGACTTTGCTGCATTCAAGAGATGAGGTGTGAGGGAACGTTGATATAATCTGAATGGTTCAAAGGTGGAGTTGAAGTCGTATTATCCAAGGATCAAGGGGAAGGGTGAGATCAATCATCTGGCTTATGAGTTTAAGTATTTCTGACCAAAAAGGGTGGAATAACGGGCAGTCCCACCAAATATGAGCATGGGTGGCTTAGGTTCCCACAATTCCTTCAACACCACGGGGAGATAGTTGTGTAGTTTGGCTGGGGTGCAATGCCATCTGGCAAGAAGTTTGTAATTAGTTTCTGCCATTTTTGGATGATATTGAAGACGTATGAGAAAGTTGCAAGATTTTGTCCTTTTGCTTTCTCCGAGAGTTGAAAATGGAAGTCTGCGTCCCATTTGGTAAGATAATCTGGGGCGAAAGGGCCTTGCAATGTGATGAGAGCCTTATAAAACTGCGAAACGCAGTGCAGTGGTGGTTCCTTGGAGTTGAGGCACTCCCATAACTGAGCTGGATGTGAAGGTTCTTCAGGTGGCTTCCTCAATGATTCAGTGAGGATTCAATGGATGAACGCCAGGACAGGTAAGTCTCTTCTATACTTTTTTTTTTTTGTTTTTTACTTATTACTATTTATTAAGATTTTTATAGCGCTGGCAATACTGTACATTCACATCAGTCCCAGCCCTCAAGGAGCTTACAATCTAAGGCCCCTTTCTTACATATAAGGGCCAATTTAGACAGGAGCCAATGATCCTACCAGCATGTCCACGGAGTGGGTGAGGAAACCCATACAACCACAGGAGGAACGTGCCAACTCTGTGCAGGTATTGTCCTGGTTGGGATTTGAACCGAGGACCCCAGTGCTGCAAGGGTGAGCCAACGTGCTGCCTCCTTAGTGTCAGGATCTCTTTATTTTGCTGCATAGTTATCAAGAAGCCAGAGCAACCAATAGCCAGGTGACCAGCAATTTCAGAAGGAGGTCAATGATGGCCAGAAAATAGAAAAAAATAGAAAAAAAAAAAAAAAGAAAAGAAAAAAAAAGGAGAATAACGTGTATAATTTGTATTTCACCAACATCTTACCATTTTTTTGTACCGAAGATGAAAAGCACTGGGAAAGTAAAATTAATAAACAAATAAATACACAAATAGAATAAATTAATACATAGTTTAAATAAATGAATCAATTAAAGTAAATAAAATAAATACATGCATAACTAAAATAGAATAAATTAATAAATATATAAAACAAAAAAAAATGTAATAAATATATATATATATATATATATACATACATAAAATAATCACACATATAATAAAAAAAAAACAAGTAAATAAACAAAATAAATAAATAAATAAATAAATATATATATATATATATATATATATATATATATATATATATATATATATATATATATATATATATTTATTATATTTATTTCTTTATTTTATTTATTCAATTATGTTATGTATGTATCTATTGTTTTTTTTTAATATACCTATTTTATTTATTTATTATATATATATATAAAATAAATAAATAAAATAGGTATATTTAAAAAAAAACAATAGATACATACATAACTTAACTGAATAAATAAAATAAAGAAATAAATATAATAAATATGCAAAAAATAAATTAAATTAACAAATATATAAAACCAAAGAAACAAATATAAAGTATAATGAAAAAAATGCATACAAAAAAATGAATAAATACAGTAAAGAAGTAAATAAAATAATTGAATAAATGTATAAAACTAAAGAAGTAAAATAAGTATAATAATAATTTAAAAAAACAACAAATACATACAGTAAATAAAATAAATGATTAAATACAATAAATAAATATATAAATAAAATACAAAATATATAAAACCAAATAAATATAGTAAATATATAAATTAAATAAGCAATTATATTAAAAAAATATATAAATAAAATGAAAAAGAAAATATATAAAACGAAATAAATAAATAAATACATAAAATCACTATAATAAAACATAACAATACATACATACATACATACATACATACACAAAATAAATGCATAATCAAGTCTAGTAGAGATGTAAATAAAACAATTGAATAAATATAAAAAACTAAATAAGTAAATAAAATCAGTATAATAAAAAGTACATACATAAAATAAATGAATAAATACAATAAATAAATAAATAAATACAATAAATAAATATAGTAAATATATAAATAAAATAAAATAAAAAATATATAAAACCAAATAAATATAGTAAATATATAAATGAAATAAGCAACATTTAATATTTACAACAACAACAAATGCATACATAAAATAAATGAATAAATATCAATAAATACAGTAAAGATGTAAAACAAATAATTTTATACATATATAAACCAAATAAATAAATAAAAAAAAATTATTAAAAAAAAAAAAAAAACAATACATAAAATAAATGCATAAATAAAATAAATAAATATAGTAGAGATTAGAGCTGCACAATTAATCGTCAAGAATCGCTGTCGCGATCTTGACTAAAGTGTTTCACAATTCTTTCTATGCAAAGAATTCTCTCTGCTCTTCTGAAGCCACAGCCCTCAAAAGAAAGGAAGGAAAAAACAGGCAGTCTGCCAAGAATCAAAACATTCTTTATCAGTTGAACTTAAGTATAAACATTGTAACAATTTGTCAATGGAATAGACTTTGTGTGTAAGTGAAAAAAGTTTAACCATTTAAACACTAAACATTTTTCTGACATTTGTTGCTTTCAAGTTAAAATCATTTTTTTTTTTTCGCTAGAAAATGACTTAGAACCCCCAAACATAATATATATTTTTTAGTAGACACCCTAGAGAATAAAATGGTGGTTGTTGCAATATTTTATGTCACACCGTATTTGCGCAGCGGTCTTTCAAATGCAATTTCTTTGGAAAAAATTACTTTAATGAATAAAAAAAAAAAACTAACCAGTAAAGTTAGCTCTTTTCTTTTTTTTTTTTTTTTGTATAATGAGAAAGATTTTACGTCACGAGAATTGTGAGAGAATCGTGATCTTTTTATTCTAATCAAAAAAAATCGTGATTCTCATTTTGGCCAGAGTCGTGCAGCTCTAGTAGAGATGTAAATAAAATAATTGAATAAATATATATAAAGCCGAATAGAAAAAAAAAATAAATGAGTATATTAAAAAAAAATGAGTAAATAAAATAAATACATATAGTATATATGTAAATAAAATAAATGAAATTTATAATAATATGTAAAACAAATAAACAAATAAATACATAAATTTAATAGAGTAAATAAATAAATAAAAAAGAATATATACATAAAATACATTTATAAATACAATAAAATAAGGGAATACAACAAATAAATAAAAAGTAAAGGAAAAATAAATATAATACATAAAAAACGTCTATAAAATAATTGGAAAAAAACAAAAAAAAGTAAATAAATAGGTACATATAGGGCAAGTAAAGTGTATTAACATAAAAATGGGAAATGAGTGACAGTTTTGTCCCTGATCACATGACCCGAGTGTCCCCGGGCTGTCAGTGTCACTCGCGCTCACCTGTCACCAGCGCAGATTCTCTGCCAGGCTCCTCCCCTCTCACCTTTTTTTGCCATTACTTTAAAAATGGCGCCGCCCGCAGCGGCCTCGCTGCCCTTACCGCTCTGCAGCTCCCGATTGGCCAGCCCGGGCTGACGTCGCTGAACACGCAGCCCTCCCCTAGCAGCAGAAGAGAGTAAAGATGGCTGAAGCAGGAGGAGAGGACAAGGAGCTGGAGGAACTGCTGGACAGTAAGGGGGAGGCCGGGGGTCACATGGTCAGGGTGGCATGTGGGGGGCAAAGGAGGAGTGGGGCACCTAGGCTGGTGATGTGACACCCCCCCTCCCTTGGCTGCTGGGTGTATGATCTGTAGGGGGAGGGGGGAGTGTTATTACCCCCAGGTGGACTTTAACCCCTACACTGCCAGCTGGCACTTCACACACAGACAGGAGGACATTGTACACATCATGTGAGAGTTTGTTGTTGGGGGCCATGCCATGCACACACCTGTTATATTCACCCTTCTACCCCTAGAGGGCATGGGCTGGCGTGGGACCAGAGGGCACCTGGGGGGGGAGGGGGGCTGGGCACATGGGGGGTGACCTTGACTTGGCTGGGTGATGATGTCCTCTTCTGGATGTGTGCAGACTTAAACCCCTCCTATGCCAGGGTCGTGACCCGCTCTGTACCTATTAAAGGGCTTTTGATGTCATTTCAAAAATAGGTGACACCCGTCCCTGACTCTCATACCCATCCCTCATCCCGTGTCACCCGTCCCTGACCCCGTCACCCGTGACCGTCCCTGACCCCCATACCCGTCCCTGACCCCCATACCCGTCCCTGACCCCGACACCCGTCCCTGACCCCGTCACCCGTTCTCGACTTCCATACCCGTCCCTGACCCCGTCCCTGATCCCATCACCCGTCCCTGACCCCCATACCCATCCCTGACCCCGTCACCCGTTCTCGACTTCCATACCCGTCCCTGACCCCATCACCCGTCCCTGACCCCCATACTCATCCCTAAACCCGTCACCCGTCCCTGACCCCCATACTCATCCCTGACCCCGTCACCCGTTCTCGACTCCCATCACCCGTCCCTGATCCCATCACCCGTCCCTGATCCCATCATCCGTCCCTGACCCCCATATCCATCCCTGACCCAGTCACCCGTTCTCGACATCCATACCCGTCCCTGACCCCGTCACCCGTTCTCTACTTCCATACCCGTCCCTGACCCCATCACCCGTCCCTGATCCCATCACCCGTCCCTGACCCCCATACTCATCCCTGACCCCCATACCCGTCCCTGACCCCGTCACCGACCCCCATCACCCGTCCCTGACCCCCATACCCATCCCTGACCCCGTCACCTGTTCTCGACTTCCATACCCGTCCCTGACCCCGTCCCTGATCCCATCACCCGTCCCTGACCCCCATACCCATCCCTGACCCCGTCACCCGTTCTCAACTTCCATACCCGTCCCTGACCCCATCACCCGTCCCTGACCCCCATACTCATCCCTAAACCCGTCACCCGTCCCTGACCCCCATACTCATCCCTGACCCCGTCACCCGTTCTCGACTTCCATCACCCGTCCCTGATCCCATCACCCGTCCCTGATCCCATCATCCGTCCCTGACCCCCATATCCATCCCTGACCCAGTCACCCGTTCTCGACATCCATACCCATCCCTGACCCCGTCACCCGTTCTCTACTTCCATACCCGTCCCTGACCCCATCACCCGTCCCTGATCCCATCACCCGTCCCTGACCCCCATACTCATCCCTGACCCCCATACCCGTCCCTGACCCCGTCACCGACCCCCATCACCCGTCCCTGACCCCCATACCCATCCCTGACCCCGTCACCTGTTCTCGACTTCCATACCCGTCCCTGACCCCGTCCCTGATCCCATCACCCGTCCCTGACCCCCATACCCATCCCTGACCCCGTCACCCGTTCTCGACTTCCATACCCGTCCCTGACCCCATCACCCGTCCCTGACCCCCATACTCATCCCTAAACCCGTCACCCGTCCCTGACCCCCATACTCATCCCTGACCCCGTCACCCGTTCTCGACTTCCATCACCCGTCCCTGATCCCATCACCCGTCCCTGATCCCATCATCCGTCCCTGACCCCCATATCCATCCCTGACCCAGTCACCCGTTCTCGACATCCATACCCGTCCCTGACCCCGTCACCCGTTCTCTACTTCCATACCCGTCCCTGACCCCATCACCCGTCCCTGATCCCATCACCCGTCCCTGACCCCCATACTCATCCCTGACCCCCATACCCGTCCCTGACCCCGTCACCGACCCCCATCACCCGTCCCTGACCCCCATACCCATCCCTGACCCCGTCACCTGTTCTCGACTTCCATACCCGTCCCTGACCCCGTCCCTGATCCCATCACCCGTCCCTGACCCCCATACCCATCCCTGACCCCGTCACCCGTTCTCAACTTCCATACCCGTCCCTGACCCCATCACCCGTCCCTGACCCCCATACTCATCCCTAAACCCGTCACCCGTCCCTGACCCCCATACTCATCCCTGACCCCGTCACCCGTTCTCGACTTCCATCACCCGTCCCTGATCCCATCACCCGTCCCTGATCCCATCATCCGTCCCTGACCCCCATATCCATCCCTGACCCAGTCACCCGTTCTCGACATCCATACCCGTCCCTGACCCCGTCACCCGTTCTCTACTTCCATACCCGTCCCTGACCCCATCACCCGTCCCTGATCCCATCACCCGTCCCTGACCCCCATACTCATCCCTGACCCCCATACCCGTCCCTGACCCCGTCACCGACCCCCATCACCCGTCCCTGACCCCCATACCCATCCCTGACCCCGTCACCTGTTCTCGACTTCCATACCCGTCCCTGACCCCGTCCCTGATCCCATCACCCGTCCCTGACCCCCATACCCATCCCTGACCCCGTCACCCGTTCTCGACTTCCATACCCGTCCCTGACCCCATCACCCGTCCCTGACCCCCATACTCATCCCTAAACCCGTCACCCGTCCCTGACCCCCATACTCATCCCTGACCCCGTCACCCGTTCTCGACTTCCATCACCCGTCCCTGATCCCATCACCCGTCCCTGATCCCATCACCCGTCCCTGATCCCATCATCCGTCCCTGACCCCCATATCCATCCCTGACCCAGTCACCCGTTCTCGACATCCATACCCGTCCCTGACCCCGTCACCTGTTCTCTACTTCCATACCCGTCCCTGACCCCATCACCCGTCCCTGATCCCATCACCCGTCCCTGACCCCCATACTCATCCCTGACCCCATCACCCGTTCTCGACTTCCATACCCGTCCCTGATCCCATCACCCATCCCTGACCCCGTTCTCGACTTCCATACCCGTCCCTGATCCCATCACCCGTCCCTGAACCCCATACCCATCTCTGACCCTGTCACCCATTCTCGACCCCCATACCCATCCCTGACTCCGTCACCCGTCCCTGACCCCAAAGAGAGCTGGTCCTTTATATCGAAAGATTTAGATTGAACTGGTAACGCCCGCTGTTTGTAGATCAGCCACTGGAGGGAGCTCTCCGTGGCTCAGTGCTATCACTTTGCTCTTTCAGAGGGTCCTCAACAAAGTCTAAACTCCAAGCCACAGTTTTTGTTGGGAAGGGGTTAATCTCACACTACTGAGACGTTACAGATCCTTGGTGTGAGTCCCAACCTTTACCCCGTCCTCTAATCTCCCATCAGGTTTATCTATGGATACATCTCACCGTTATTGCTTTATTTACCTACAGCTCCACGGATGGTCTGCACATCTTTCCAGATTTTTCTTTATTTAGCCAGTGGTGTGCAAAACACACCCAAAAACTTCCACCTGGTGACAAAAAAAGTGCACACACATAGAGAGTGAAACACAAAAACGTGCAACGTGTGTTACACTGTCCTCCACTAGGGAAGGACCTTACCCTGATCCCCCGGGGCGTTAGGCTCCAGACGGGGACTGAGGTACTTCACATGGGACCATCTAGCCGAAACCAGATGGACCCCCGTTCTCTGGAAGGTCTGCCGAAACAGACTCGCCCAAGTACTAGGTGGGACTCCCCCGAAGGGAGACCCCATGAGAGAAGGCGAACCAAGCCAGAAGGCCTATGTCCACCCCCTCCCAAGACTTTCAGAGTAGGCCCGAGGACCCACATCACACTGTGACCAGATAACAGACATACCATTGGTGGGGTTATGTCCATATAAATGTTTATTGTAGTATTACAGATCGTTCCCCCCCACCTCACCCTTGTGAACTTTAGTGTAACCCCACAACACTTGCTTTGTGCAGGGGAGGTGCTTGCGGCTGCTTAGTCTGTGCAGGGGAGGTGCTTGATCTGTTCAGGGGAGGTGCTTGAGACTGATTGGTCTGTGCAGGAAAGGTTTTTCTTTACTCAAAACCCCGTGGACTCTACAGGGGAGGTTCTCAGAGCCCAGTGGACTCTGCAGGGGAGGTGTTCGGGGGCCACCTCGGCTGTTCAAGAGGTGCTGGGAGCCATCTGGGCTGTGTGAGGGAGGTGCTCGGAGCTACCTGAACTTGGTAGGGGAGGTGCTGTGAGTGCCATAGGCTCTGCAGGGGAGGTGCTTGGAGTCACCTGGGCTTCATGAGGGAGGTTCTCGTTGCCACCTGAACTGTGCATGGCAGGTGCTTGGAGCTACCTGGGGTGTGCGAGGCAGGTACTCGGAGCTACCTAAACTTGGTAGGGGAGGTGCTGTGAGTGCCGTAGGCTCTGCAGGGGAGGTGCTCAGTCACCTGGGCTTCATGAGGGAGGTTCTCGTTGCCACCTGAACTGTGCACGGCAGGTGCTTGGAGCCACCTGGGATGTGCGAGGGAGCTGCTTGGAGCTACCTGAACTCTGTAGGGGAGGTTTTGTGAGCGCAGTACGCTCTGCAGGGGAGGTGCTCGGTGTCACCTGGGCTTTATGAGGGAGGTTCTCGTTGCCACCTGAACTGTGCATGGCAGGTGCTTGGAGCTACCGGGGGGGGGGGGGGGGGGGGGTGTCGAAGGTGTTCAGGGCTACCTAAACTTGGTAGGGGAGGTGCTGTAAGGGCCACAGGCTCTGCAGGGGAGGTGCTTGGGGTCACCTGGGCTTCATGAAGGAGGTTCTTGGTGCCACCTGAACTGTGCATGGCAGGTGCTTGGAGCCACCTGGGGTGTGTGAGGTAGGTCATTGGATACAAGCAAGTTTCAGGAGGAGGAGCTTGTGGCACCGAAAAATAAGTAATTGTAGGCCCAGATGGTGTGTTGGAGAAGAAAACAAAGACTGACCTCAGAAGTAAAAGAAAGTGTTTACAAGTGGTCATTTTCGGTCTACATTTTGGTTAGATACCTTTTTTAGTAGTCACATTTAGATTTGCAATCACTGAATTGTTTTTTCTTGGCAGGTGCACTGGATGATTTTGAGAAGACCAGCCAACCTCCTCCGTCCTCGGACAAAACTACAAAGCCTTCAGGTCCTGAAAGGCCACCCGCAGATGCTGCTAAGGTACGTGGCGGCCATTTTTGTCCCTTTCAGTGTATTGAAAACTCCTGGAGGCCAATGTGTCTTCTTGTGTCTCATCCTTCTGATGGCCCCACGTGTTGGGGTTGAAAGGCAGTCTTTGGAGGAAGAGAGGGCAGAAGGTGGGGGAGGATGTTTGCGGCCGGCTGTATGCTACATCCTGACTCCCTGATTTGTAACCCCTTACTTTCCCGCTCTGGCTGCAGGCATTTTGGGATCTGGCACAGGGGTGAGGAGCTCGGTCTGGGGAGCTCCAGTGGTGGCGGTTACAGGGGCAACATTTTTTTTATTTACAGCCCTCATAGCAAAATATCATGTACCAAGTGTATTTTGAGTGTTCTGTTAATGGTACAGACTTATTTTCCTGATATGGTGATCTTCATAACATAACACTCATCAGGATGTCAATGCGCCCGTAGGTGCTGGAGTGGAGTCATCTGGCAGGGCACCTGACATTCGGTGTGATAGTCACTATTTAACCAGTACCTTCCTGTAGTGCATTTAACTGCAGGTGTATGAGGAGCTTAGGTATACAGAGCACTTGTATAGCTGCCATACCAGCATTCAGGCAGTGGAAAGTCATAGGTATGGGTGTGTTTATGGTATATGTGGAGCATGTGGTTCAACCATCGGGAACTATGCCCTCTGGTCGTCATGATGGATATAAGCATTCACACTGCAGTCCTTCATGGGTCTGTGGTTTAGATGTGGGGCAGCTCCTAGACAGCTGATTCGCTGGTCCTTCAGGGGAAGTTGTCTCTTTGGATCTGCATGGGAACAATCTGGAGAACTCCACAAGAGCATTCTAGAGGGTCTAAGTCTTCTCAACCTTTTTTTTACCCCAGAGGATCCCCTGAAATATTTTTCAGGTCTTGGGAACCCTTGCAACAACCAGTTCGTACAGGTCAGTGGGAAAAGTGTTCCTTGGTAGCCAGTGGAAGGAATGCCCCCCCCTTACAGTGGTGGTCAGAATTGCAACGTTACAGACAGCAAAAAGATGGTTGGTATCATGTTTCTGGCTCTGTCAAGTTGCACTGGCCTCTGAACTATTCAGGTACCATCAAATGGGGAGTCAAATTGCCACAGCTCAAGGAACCCTGGTCAAGAAAGGCTGGTCGAAGGGATAGTCAGCTGGGTCAAGCCGCCTTGATTTATTGTTTTGCAATTCTCAGTAGGGCGACTTGGACACCTCTTTGTTGCAACCCTGACAAGAGGTTGGGTTTAGGCCAGTGATGGTGAACCTTGGCACCCCAGATATTTTGGAACTACATTCCCCATGATGCTCATGCACTGTGCAGTGTAGTTGAGCATCATGGGGAATGTAGTTCCAAAACCTCTGGGGTGCCAAGGTTCACCACCACTGGTCTAGGCACTAGAGTAGGTGTATTGTGTGGTACATAGTATTTATTGGTGTATGTTGTGGTCAGTTCTGTCCTTACTCATTTGGAGGGGGCTCCAACAAGTTCAAAGGTCGGCGGCAAGATAGGCCTAGTCTACTATTTAAAATAACCTACACCTTGTAAGACCTGTGTGTCCACTCGGGGTTTCAGCACATCCCACTCAATCTTTTTATGGGGGACATGGGCCACTTTTGTGTTAGTCGCAGAGTCACCTCATGGTCTAGGTCTGGCTCTAGGTCTTTCAGACTTGGCAGCATTGTCCTTCTGTCTTATCCAGACTGCTCTATGCTTTTTAAAACCTTTTTTCGGGGTTTCGTCCCTCGCAAACTTGACATCTTTTTAGTTTCTTCTTCTCTGATAACTCCTAAGAAATGTTCCAGGAATCCTTAAGGATGATAGCAACCCTCCCCATAACCTTTTTAGAATCACTTTAATCATAGAGGCTCCACCATTAAGACCCACTTTGGGTGAAACGTGTCCGTGGAGGTCCCAGGTGGTGCCTGAATATAGAGTGAGGAAAAGGTTAGGACATATTTTAAAGAGAGAGATTTGACATCACTTCCTGTCCCAGAGACAGTGGTCACCAATATAGAAAGAGAAAGAACGTAGACACAGATGCGGAAATAAAACTTGAAGGTTCTAATCCTTCCTTGCTCTTCTACCTTTTTTACTTTTGTTTTTTTTTTCTTTTGCGATTTTCTTGTCCTACCCTGTTTTATCTATAACAAAAAAACATTTTTTTTTTTGGCTGGAGTTTTAATAGACCCCACGATCTTGAATGTTGTCTAATAGCCACCATAGTGTAATGGTTCTCAACAAATTGATAAATGTTGGTCCAGCACAAAACACGACTGGTAAAAATGTAAATTGGAGTGTGGCAAATGTAAAGGTATGGAGGACGTACATATTTTTCTGGAATAATTGGATCTTTTTTTCCCTGGAGCAATGAGTGTCGTTCCCCCCCCCCCACCATGGTGTCACCCTAACCACATCCATTTTTGTCTTCCTAGGATCCCATGTTGGCGTCTCAGGAGAAGTTCTTCCAGGAGCTGTTCAGCAGTGAGCTGGCAGCCCAGGCTACGGAGGAGTTCGAGAAGGCCATGAAGGAACTGGCTGAGGAGGAACCTCATCTGGTGGAGCAGTTCCAAAAGCTGTCCGAGGTTGCTGGAAAAGTGGGTGAGTAGTGACTTTCCTGAAGACTATGAGGGTTTAATATGGAGGCCAAGGGGTGCCGACTGAGAACAGGTCATGTTCAGAAGCCCTCCTGTCAGGGAACGCTTACTCAGTTTCAGTTGACTTTCTCTGGATGCTAAGGATACAGTGAAATTCAGATTCTTTTACCAATGTCTAAAATATGAATGGTCCCTTAGCAGCCAATGAGGTTCTCTCTTTTCTTGCCTGACCATTATCTTTCAGTTCAGCTTTGGTTCTTCAGGCAACACGCTTCTTGAGCTTCAGTTATCAAAGTGTTTGAGATAAGAATGGATTGTGCCTTCAACCAGCACTGGATAAGAGCCAGGTCGTTGGTGGGGGATCCCAGCCATTGCAGTGGGACCAAAACCATTGATGGGAGAGCGATGACGATCGACACAGTCCATCGGTGGAGGACCCCAAGCCATTGGTTGGGGGTTCTCAGCCATCTGTGGAGGACTGCCAGGCCATTGGTGAGGACTGCCAGGCCATTGGTGAGGACTGCCAGGCCATTGGTGAGGACTGCCAGGCCATTGGTGAGGACTGCCAGGCCATTGATCAGATTCAACCCAGCACTCGAAAATAAGTTATGGAAGAGCAGAAGAAGACTATTATTAGCTATGCTTTTATATAATTTCCAGCACAATAAAGAGATGCTGTCACTATGACAATTATGGGTATTGGCCCCAACCCACCCACCTGACCCACTGCCCCTTCCCCAGCACCCCCCCCCCCCCTGCTAATCCGTCCTCTGTCTCTACTGGTGCTAAATACTTGGTGGTTCCAAATTTTGGGAAGCATGTGATCTCCTCCAATGATCTAGTGCTCAGTCAGATTGCTGACGAGGTAGGTATCGGTGAGGTGGGGGGAGCCTTTACACCAGGGGTAGGCAACCTCGGCCCTCCAGCTGTGGTGAAACTACAAGTCCCATGAGACATTGCAAGACCCTGACAATGACAGGCATGGCTCCTAGAGGCAGAGGCATGATGGGATTTGTAGTTTCACCACAGCTGGAGAGCAGAGGTTGCCTACCCCTGCTTTACACAGACACAGTCCATATGCCCTCAACAGGCAGATTACACAAACTCATACTTAGGTTTTTTTTTTTTTTTTTTATGGACTTGATATCAACCTCTTGCAATCCTCCTGTACAGCAAAGCTCAGATTTGGGGAGGGAGAAGCAGCAGCAGCCCAAAGAACCAATCAGTTGTGCTGCAATGCTCATGTACTAACAAGGAGCATGCAGATAGGAGGTGAGAGCAGAGTGACAGAGATGAGCTGCTTCTCCTCCTTCACAGTTTGGGGGGGGGGCAAGACCTCCAGGCTAACATTCCATAGAGAGGCGATCGCAGCAACAAGTAGAGTTCGATCCTCCATCATTGGACACATTGGATAGTTCAAGAGCCTGCAAAGGTTAATAATTAGTACTACAAAAAAAAAGTATTGATTGCTCGCCTCATTGAGTCAGGACAGTAGAATTACAGATGTGGGATGCATTGGTTTCCATACAGATGATGCAATTTTATCTTCTTTCATCTGATAGGAAGTGATGAAACCTCCCAGCAAGAGTTTACTTCCTGCCTGAAAGAGACGCTGTCCGGATTGGCCAAGAATGCCAATGACTTGCAGGTAAGTTTCAATAATGAAAAACACACACACACAATTGGAGACGTTGTACCAGTCTTCAATAACTACTTCGGAAGATTTTAACCCCCCCCCCTTCATGACCAGGCCTTTTTTTATTTATTTTATTTTTTTTGCAATGCGGCACTGCGTTTTTAACTGACAATTGTGCTGTCGTGCAACACTGTGCCCAAATAAAATTGACCTTTTTTTTAATTTTTTTTTTTCCCCACAAATAGTTTTCTTTTGGGGGTATTTTGATCACCTCTGGGATTTTTATTTTTTGGGCTATAAACAAAAAAAGACCGACAATTTTGAAAAAAAAAAAAAACGTTCTGCTATAAAAACCTATTCAATAAAAAAAATGTAAAAAAAATCGAATTTCTTCATAAATGTAGGTAAATATGTATTCTGCTACACATTTGTGGTTAAAAAAAAATCCCAGTAAGTATATATTGGTTTGCTCAAAAGGTTTAGTGTCTACAAACTATGGGATATATACTGGAATTTTTTTTTTTTTTTTTTAAATAGTAATAATGGTGTGACAAGCAACTTAAAGCGATTTCACGGTGGGCAATCTGACACTTTGTGGGAACCACTGAAACTAATACGGTGATCAGTGCTAAAAATATCCACTGTCACTGTAGGAAATAGATAAAAACAGAAGGCACACTGGCCTAATGCATTATTCAACAACAATTTTATCGAAGATAAAAATATAAAATGTAACTACTCACAAACCTTGGTTGGTAGTGCATGCCGCTCACCTGCCCACTACATGTGGAAACCATCTCCCGGCTTTGCCAAAGCTTTTAGCTCCAAGGAGGACCTCACCCGGGTTCCTGCTGGCTGACGTGTTTCCAAGAGCTCTGATGAAGAAGGACATACAGTGGGGGGGAAAATAATGATTTGATCCCCAGCGGATTTTTGTAAGTTTGCCCGCATACAAAAAAAAAAAGAGTCTATAATTTTTATCATAGGTGTATTTGAACCTTTTAACCATTTGCTTACAGGGCACTAACCCTGTAGGAAAGTGGATCTGTAAAAACGGTTTAGTTCTCCTCTGTAGCTTAGGACAGAACAGAAGGTATTCACATGCAGGACCGGGGCAAGGATGCGTCCCCTCCTCCGCTCCTACTGCATGCTGTCAAATGGGTATCCCGCCCTGCGCCCAATCTCCCGCTGTCCGTTGTTACCATGGAGTGTTCACTACACGTTTCAGCCAATCGCTTGCTTTCTAGCAATGTATTTGCACACTCCCTGGATGTTTTTTTTTTTTTTTTGCATCGGCTGTGGGCAGATGGGGTTGGGAGTGGTGGGCACGTTGGAGCGCAGTGACACATCTGTAGCAGTCAGAGCAGAGCTGAATCTGCTAGGTGCTAGCCATCCCTACCCCTGCGTCCTGGAAAGTTCCGCAAAGAAGAGCAGGCAAATATTGCAAAGTCTAGATGTGCAAGGTTAGTAGAGACATATCTTAACGGATTAAAGGCTGCAATTGAAGAAAAAAAAAAAAAAAAGGTCCAACAAAATACAAGGGGGTGATCCTTTTTCCAACTCTGATTCTGGTCCTCATCAGTGCAGTGGAATGGACAGTCAGTGATCACTGACTCTGTTCATTCGGGAAAGGAAGGTGCCGGTAAATGACAGATTTACTGTCTCCCTCCTCCACTCTCCATCCTGACAGATCAAGAACAAAGGGACCAGAGTGGAGACCGGAGTGGAGCCACAGAGGTGGACCCCTGTCCATTCATAACTGAGCGGAGGAAGGAGACAGTAAATCTGTCATTTACCGGCTCCTTCCTTTTTCGAATGAACAGTCAGTGATCACTGACTGTCCATTCATAACTGAGCATCGTAAACGGTCAGTGATCACTGACTCTGTTCATTCGGGAAAGGAAGGAGCCGGTAAATGACAGATTTACCGTCTTCTTCCGACGCTCTCCATCCTGACAGATCGAGGACAAAGAGACCAGAGGGGGGACTGGAGGAGGATACGGGGACAGTCGGGGATGATCGGTGCAGCGGTGGGGGAGTTACAAGCACCGATTTCCCTGTAAAGATTTCAATAAAGCAGCTGAAAGCCGCGGGAGGGAGAGAAAGAGAGGCTGTCAGATGCTTTATTGAAATCTATAGAGGGGGATCGATGATTGATTGTAACTCTCCCACCGCTGCACCGATCACCCCCTGACTGCCCAGGGATCAGATCAAGCATCGGAGCATTTGCCCCGAATAGAAGTACTTGGGCCACTGCTCGGTATCGGCACCGGTGCAAGCCTACTTCTCACCATAAGCTGTACGGTTGTACTTCTCTGGCAGATAAATCTTCCTTGTTCTCTTCTCAGAACCCCCCCAGCCTATCAGAGGAGGAGTTGGCTCGGGCGATGGAGGGTCTCGCGGTGGACGACGCAGACGGAGATGGAAATATCTTGCCGTTCATGCAGAATATCATGCAGAGCCTGCTGTCCAAAGAAGTCTTGTATCCGTCCCTCAAAGAGATCACAGACAAGGTGAGTCTTCTTTGCGGCCCTCCATAGGCCCGTTGGCCCCGGCACGGCTCTCTAGGCATTCCCCCCCCCCATAGGGTTCCTGTGATAAACTGGAGGAGGGGGGGAGACAGTCCACAGCTTTGGGTTGCAGCACACTTAAAACTGAACTTCCTAGGCAGGCTGGATATTTGCATACATCTCTCCCCTATGTGATGCTAAACCTCCATGATTGCAAGAACTAAAATCCATCGACTTGCTGCAGTTTCTAATGCACATTGTGAGAAGCTCACAGTGTGCGGTGAAATCACAGGAAGCCATTTCTGTTCAAGAGAGGAGCCGGTACAAGTGTGTAAGACTGAAGGGAAGGCCGGGGTTCAGCTTTAATTAATTAGACTTCTGTCGTCTCCTCCCTCTCTTGATGTGTATTCTCACGCCCCCCATGTCTCCACCTCCTGCGCAGTACCCAGAATGGCTGCAGACGCACCAGGAATCTCTGCCCCCCGAGGAGTACCAGAAATACCAGGAGCAGCACGACCTCATGAGCAGGATCTGCCAGAAGTTTGAGTCGGAGCAGCCAGGCGAGGAGACGGCCAGGTTCGAGGCGGTCATGGACCTCATGCAGCAGGTAGGGAGCCCATGTACTAACAGTCAGGGTTGCTTTTTGGCTTGTTACGTATATGCAATAGTTTTTTGGGGTTTTTTTTCTATATCTTTGTTTCTCTTTATTATATTATCTTTATTTTATTTTTTTTAATTATGTTATGTTATAATTAATTTTTTATTATATCATATTATATTATATATTTTTGTATTGTTATAATATTTTTTTATTCTATTTTATTTTATTGTTTATTATATAGTTAGTTACATAATTTAGTCAGATTGAAAAAAAAAAAAAGACACAAGTCCATCTAGTTCAACCAATAAATTATATTCTATTATAAGTTTTTTTTTTTTGTTTTTTTTTTTTTTATTATATATATTTTTTTTTAATCCGGTGATTCTTAAAAAATAAAATATAATAAAAAAAATTATAAAGAATTGCCTGATTAAAAAAAAAAAAATATATATATATATATATATATATATATATATATATATATATATATATATATATATATATATATATATATATATATATATATATATATATATATATATATATATATATATATATATATATATATATATATAATTTTTATTGGTTGAGCTAGATGGACTTGTGTGGTTTTTTTTTTTTTTGTTTGTTTTTTTGTTTAACCTGACTAAACTATGTAACTGACTATATAATAAACAATAAAATAGAATAATATGTATTTGTATTCTATTTTATTGTTTATTATATAGTTAGTTACATAGTTTAGTCAGGTTGAAGGGAAAAAAAAAAGACGCAAGTCCATCTAGTTCAACCACTAAATTATATTGTATTATATGTTTTTATATATATATATATATATATATATATTTATATATATATATATATATATATATATATATATATATATATATATATATATATATATATATATTTATATATTTATATTAGTTTTTTTTTTTAATCAGGTAATTCTTAAAAATATATATATTTTTTTTTAAAGAATTACCTGATTAAAAAAAATAATAATAAAAAACATATAATACAATATAATTTATTGGTTGAACTAGATGGACTTGTGTCTTTTTTTTTTTTTTTCAACCTGACTAAACTATGTAACTATATAATAAACAATAAAATAAAAAAATAATATACAATACAAAATTATTTAATACAATATAATTATACATTTTTTTTTAAATTATATTATATAATTTTGTATTTTTTATTTTTTTATTGTTTTATTTTTATACCTGACTAAACTATGTAACTAACTATATAATAAAACCACAAAATAAAATAGAATAATGTAATTTTGTATTGTTATATTATTATTTTATTTCATTGTTCTATAATTACATTTTTTTTTCAACCTGTAACTAACTATATAATCAATAAAATAGAATAAAAAATATATATAACAATACAAAATTATATAATATAATTATATAAAAATTTTTTTAAAAAATATTATATTTTATATTATATAAGTTTGTATTGTTATAATATTTTTAATATACTACAATATAATAAAAAAAAAAACATTTTTATAATTTTATTGTATTATATAATTTTGTATTGTTATATTTATTTTTTAATTCTATTTTATTGTTTTATTATATATTTAGTTACATAGTTTTGTCAGGTTGAAAAAAAATGTATTGTATTATATTATATAATTTTGTATTGTTATGTTATTTATTTTATTCTTTATTATATAGTTAGTTATATAGTTTAGTCAGGTTGAAGAGAAGAAAAAAAACACAAGTCCATCTAGTTCAACCAATAAATTTATATTGTATTATTTGTTTTTGTTTTTTTATTATATTATATTTTTTTTTAATCGGGTAATTCTTTATAAAAAAATGTATTATATTTTATTTATTTTTATTTCATGCAGCTGCAAGAATTGGGACATCCGCCCAAAGAACTGGCTGGAGATTCCGTAAGTTACTGTGTCTTCTATATTATACCGCAATGATTAAGGGAGGAAATGGAACCTTCAGATGCTTACAGCCCACCTACTGATCTTACCTAGTGTAGTGTCCCATTCCACATCCACCAATCAGATTCAAATATACAGACGTGGGAAAGGGAGCCCAGAGCGCCCCCTATGGTTCAGCTGTTAGATTGTATTTGCCCATCACAAGTGAGTGGACATGATGGGGGAAGTTGTGTCTCTGGTTCCCTGTTGGGCTCCGACCTCCCCAGATTAAAAAAATCCCATCAGTGCTGTTCTGAGGAGTACATCCAGTCACTGTTTTTGTATTTTTTTACTTTCTTGCAAAAATAGATAAAAAAGAATTAAGAAAAAAAAAAAAAATCCTGTTAGTGTTACGGCTGCTGAGTTCTCGGTCTGCTCAGAGTGGAGAATGGCGGCTGTCAATCACGGCTGTCTCTCCAGGCTGGGGGGCGGGCACAGCTGTCTCCAGCGTTTAGGCACACTGCCGAGAGGCGGAGTCAGCTGGGTAGATCCCAACAATATTGTCATGATCCTTGCGGAGCGGCTCTGCCTTGTCAGCTGATGGCAGGCTCTAGCCCACTATAAGCTGGTTCTGGGTGACGGTAGAGCACAAGTAATTTCAGTCACAAGAAGAGTATGTCCAAAGAAGCTTTGGTCATACTTCTCTTTTAAAGATTACGTTCACCTTTTTACATAAAAGTGCCAATGGGGTCCGGTAGGTTTAAAAAAAAAAAAAAAAAACTGAGTAACTTAAAAAATTGATTAGCAACTTCAATACCGGGCACTTTCACCGCCTTCCTGCCCGGTTTTCAGCTCTCAGCGCTGTCGCACTTTGACAATTGCGCGTTCATGGAGCATTGTACCCAAACTACGTTTTTATCACTTTCTTTTTGAGACCGACAGAGCTTTCTTTCTGTGGTATTCAATCACCACTGGGGTTTTTTTCTTTTTCTGGCTTAAAAAAAAAAAAAAAAAAAAAGTTTTTTCTTAGTTTCTCCTGGAAAATTTTGTACACCAAGTAATTTTTTTTCTCTGGCACTGATGGGTGCCGCTGAGGTGGCACTGAAAGGTTAGCACGGATGGGTACTGACAGGTTAGCACTGATGGGTACCGAATGGTTGGTACTAAATGGTTGGCACTGGTGGGCGCTGAATGGTTGGCACTGATTGGCATCACTGATGGTTACTGATTGGCAACACTTCTGGGCCCTATTGGGGCTGCACTGATAACCAGGGCACTGATTACCTATACAGCTGTCTCCTGTGAGGAAATGCTTCTGATTGGCTCTCCTCACATGCCGTCAGTGTGAGGAGAGGAACTCCGCTAATCGACATTTCCATGTGTGATCTGTGATTGGACATGGCTGATCACATGGGGTAAAGATCCGCATCATCGGCTCTTTACAAAGATCGGGGATGCGCCGTGCACACCGCCGATCAACATGCTGTCGGTGTCTTGCCGAGAATGTTCCCTCGGCGGATAAGTTCCCCCCCTGTACTGCGCAGGTGCAGCGCCTGCGCAGTACATACTACTCTCAGCCGCCGGAGATAGCCGAAGCTCAAATGCTTCAATCCAGCTGTACACGGCGCCTGCGCTCTGGGTCCAGGTTCCTTCCCCACCATCCAAGTGGACCTAGAGGGGGAATCTAAAAGTGCCGGGCGCAGCGAGGCCGTGCCCGAAGCGTGGTGAGCGAAGCGAGCCCACGAGGGGCCCTCTCACAGGCGCCGTGTACAGCTGATTTTCAGCTGTTCTGCTTCGGCTATTTCCGCCGATACCTACTGCGCAGGCGCAGTAGAGGGGGGAACTTATACGCCGAGCGGAACTTATACGCCGAGCGGAACTTATACGCCGAGCTCTTTCTGCACTCAAGTGCAGAAAGAGCGGGACGACATCCTATGACGTCATCCCAGAACTTCCCCACCGCCATCACTTGCCTATACGGCGGGCAGTGGGGGGGGGGGGGGGTAGGGGGTTAATATAAGTTTATAGCTGTAGGAAGAAGGTAAGAAACCTTTTATTGTAGAAAAGACATTGTATATTGTACAGAAAATCTTTCCTGCTCACAAGTTTTCTGATTCAGGGCAAAGCTTCGCTTTAAGCAACAGAGAACTTGTGATTTGTTCTCAATAGGTGTTTGTCCTCCATATATTTAATTTCTGATACTAAATCTGGAAAGAGTCCAGAGGCTCCGCGATAAGGCACAAAAAAAAAGTTAAAGGATGCAATGGCTTATGTAAGCAGCAAAGACACTCTTGTGACTCCTCTCAGCACGACCCTGCTACCTAGACTCTCCTATTAACCACAAAGTCCAGAAATTCCTAGACAAGATGCGAAAAAAAAGAAAATGATATAAAAAATGTTTTTAATATATCTCAAGAGATGGGGGGGAGAGACGGGGGGGGGGCGGTAGGGGAGAGGGAGGAAGTGTGGGGCGGAGGAAGTAGGGGGAGAGGGAGGAAGTGTGGGGCGGGGGAAGTAGGGGGAGAGGGAGGAAGTGTGGGGCGGGGAAGTAGGGGAGAGGGAGGAAGTGTGGGGCGGAGGAAGTGTGGGGCGGAGGAAGTGTGGGGCGGGGGAAGTGTGGGGCGGGGGAAGTGTGGGGCGGGGGAAGTGTGGGGCGGGGGAAGTGTGGGGCGGGGGAAGTGTGGGGCGGGGGAAGTAAGGGGAGAGGGGGGAAGTGTGGGGCGGGGGAAGTAGGGGGAGAGGGAGGAAGTGTGGGGCGGGGGAAGTAGGGGGAGAGGGAGGAAGTGTGGGGCGGGGGAAGTAGGGGGAGAGGGAGGAAGTGTGGGGCGGGGGAAGTAGGGGGAGAGGGAGGAAGTGTGGGGCGGGGGAAGTAGGGGGAGAGGGAGGAAGTGTGGGGCGGGGGAAGTAGGGGGAGAGGGAGGAAGTGTGGGCGGGGGAAGTAGGGGGAGAGGGAGGAAGTGTGGGGCGGGGGAAGTAGGGGGAGAGGGAGGAAGTGTGGGGCGGGGGAAGTAGGGGGAGAGGGAGGAAGTGTGGGGCGGGGGAAGTAGGGGGAGAGGGAGGAAGTGTGGGGCGGGGGAAGTAGGGGAGAGGGAGGAAGTGGGTAGAGGGAGGAAGTGTGGGGCGGGGGAAGTAGGGGGAGAGGGAGGAAGTGTGGGGCGGGGGAAGTAGGGGGAGAGGGAGGAAGTGTGGGGCGGAGGAAGGAGAGGGAGGAAGTGTGGGGCGGAGGAAGTAGGGGGAGAGGGAGGAAGTGTGGGGCGGGCGAAGTAGGGGGAGAGGGAGGAAGTGTGGGGTAGGGGAAGTAGGGGGAGAGGGAGGAAGTGTGGGGCAGGGGAAGTAGGGGGAGAGGGAGGAAGTGTGGGGTAGGGGAAGTAGGGGGAGAGGGAGGAAGTGTGGGGCAGGGGAAGTAGGGGGAGAGGGAGGAAGTAGGGGGAGAGGGAGGAAGTGTGGGGCGGGGGAAGTAGGGGGAGAGGGAGGAAGTGTGGGGCGGGGGAAGTAGGGGGAGAGGGAGGAAGTGTGGGGCGGAGGAAGTAGGGGGAGAGGGAGGAAGTGTGGGGCGGGCGAAGTAGGGGGAGAGGGAGGAAGTGTGGGGTAGGGGAAGTAGGGGGAGAGGGAGGAAGTGTGGGGCAGGGGAAGTAGGGGGAGAGGGAGGAAGTGTGGGGTAGGGGAAGTAGGGGGAGAGGGAGGAAGTGTGGGGCAGGGGAAGTAGGGGGAGAGGGAGGAAGTAGGGGGAGAGGGAGGAAGTGTGGGGCGGGGGAAGTAGGGGGAGAGGGAGGAAGTGTGGGGCGGGGGAAGTAGGGGGAGAGGGAGGAAGTGTGGGGCGGAGGAAGGAGAGGGAGGAAGTGTGGGGCGGAGGAAGTAGGGGGAGAGGGAGGAAGTGTGGGGCGGGGGAAGTAGGGGGAGAGGGAGGAAGTGTGGGGCGGGGGAAGTAGGGGGAGAGGGAGGAAGTGTGGGGCGGGGGAAGTAGGGGGAGAGGGAGGAAGTGTGGGGCGGGGGAAGTAGGGGGAGAGGGAGGAAGTGTGGGGCGGGGGAAGTAGGGGGAGAGGGAGGAAGTGTGGGGCGGGGGAAGGAGAGGGAGGAAGTGTGGGGCGGAGGAAGTGTGGGGCGGAGGAAGTAGGGGGAGAGGGAGGAAGTGTGGGGCGGGCGAAGTAGGGGGAGAGGGAGGAAGTGTGGGGTAGGGAAGTAGGGGGAGAGGGAGGAAGTGTGGGGCGGGGGAAGTAGGGGGAGAGGGAGGAAGTAGTGGGAGGAAGTGTGGGGCAGTGGAAGTAGGGGAGAGGGAGGAAGTGGGTAGAGGGAGAGGGAGGAAGTGTGGGGCGGGGGAAGTAGGGGGAGAGGGAGGAAGTGTGGGGCGGGGGAAGTAGGGGGAGAGGGAGGAAGTGTGGGGCGGGGGAAGTAGGGGGAGAGGGAGGAAGTGTGGGGCGGAGGAAGGAGAGGGAGGAAGTGTGGGGCGGAGGGGAAGGGAGAGGGAGGAAGTGTGGGGCGGGCGAAGTAGGGGGAGAGGGAGGAAGTGTGGGGCGGGCGAAGTAGGGGGAGAGGGAGGAAGTGTGGGGCGGGGGAAGTAGGGGGAGAGGGAGGAAGTGTGGGGTAGGGGAAGTAGGGGGAGAGGGAGGAAGTGTGGGGCGGGGGAAGTAGGGGGAGAGGGAGGAAGTAGTGGGAGGAAGTGTGGGGCAGTGGAAGTAGGGGGCAGTGGAAGTAGGGGGAGAGGGAGGAAGTGGGTAGAGGTAGAGGGAGAGGGAGGAAGTGTGGGGCGGGGGAAGTAGGGGGAGAGGGAGGAAGTGTGGGGCGGGGGAAGTAGGGGGAGAGGGAGGAAGTGTGGGGCGGGGGAAGTAGAGGGAGGGAGTGGGGGAAGTAGGGGGAGAGGGAGGAAGTGTGGGGTAGGGGGAGAGGAGGTAGGGGGAGATGGAGGAAGTGTGGGGCGGGGGAAGTAGGGGGAGATGGAGGAAGTCTGGGGCGGGGGGAGAGGGAGGAAGTGTGGGGCGGGGGAAGTGTGGGGCAGGGGGAGAGGGAGGAAGTGTGGGGCGGGGGGAGGAGGGGGCGAGGGAGGAAGTGTGGGGTAGGGGAAGTAGAGGGAGAGGGAGGAAGTGTGGGGCGGGGGAAGTAGGGGGAGAGGGAGCAAGTAGGGGAGGGAGAGAGGGAGGAAGTAGGGAGTATTAGGGGAGGGGGGGGGGGGAGAGGAGCAACAGAACTTGTGATTGGTCTCGATAAGTGATTTTCCTCCATCCATTTCATTTCCGGTACTAAATCTGGAAAGAGTCGGCAGCTCTGAGATAAAACACAAAAAAAACGAAAGGGATACAATAGCTTATATAAGCAGCAAACACAGAGAGAGAGGGGGGGCGGATTTAAAAAGTTGCCTATTCTTGTTGCTCCCTTGACCTGCCCGTCTTGACCTTACAATGAATACATCTCTGATTTGAACTCGGGTTGTATTTACAAGCAGCGCAGATAAAGCGCCATTCCAATTCTGTTTCGCCCCCCTCCGTTGTGAAACCCCCCCCCCCCCCCCCTGTACAGAGTGAGTTTCTATTTGAAGCCTGTGACTCTGCTCTGTGTCACCGAGACGTCTGGGATCTTGTGACCACTTTTGGCTCTTTGGCTGAGAGTCTTCCTCACATAACCTGTTTACAAACTATGTAATGTCAAGATTGATTTCCCTCTCCTCTCTGAGGTCTGCCTGGAGGGAGCCGCCCGTGTCTCTTATGTAATTTTGGAGGAGCTAAAAGTAAGGCCAAGCTTAAATTCAGGAAGAGTTAGAACCTTAAGGCCGGGTCACACTATCCTCGCATGCGGCCCCCAGTAGGGGGGGTCCGGTGTGTCACCATTTCAGCCCGATAATTTTTTTTTTTTTTGGCTGAATTCGGACCTGAAAGGGACCAAAAGACACACAGGACTCCTGTGCAATTCACACCAGAGCCACAGTGGAGATATGTGAATCGGCTCCATAGAGTCCGTCAAAATCTCCTGCTATTGCGACTTGGATGCGGAGATCGCATCCAATTCGCAGTAGTGTGAACCCAGCCTTAAAGCAGATGTACACCCAATCCCTAAAATCTTATTCGTGCTTTTGAAAATAATTTTTAAATGTTTAAATTTGGAGCTTTCAATAAAATTAATCCCAGGTGATACTGCCATGAAGATCTCTATTATAGGGGTGACAACACTCTGTCCCCATCTCCTAGCTGTGTTCCAGGGTTGTCACCCTTTCTCCCAGGCTTCCGAGACCACAAGTGGCTGGCATACCACCCATTACACGGACGTGGCCTACTGTTGTCATCATGAGAAGACCCGCCCATGAGAAAGGGTTGTGCATCCATCTCTTGAGTGCATGTAGATGGAAAGTGGCTGCCAAAGATCAGCAGCACTTGATGCAACAAAGGATGAAAATAGGTGAAAGCCAAGCATCCGTTAAACGAATCCTTAATGATCCTACAAAGGTCCTTTGTTGAGGCACTTCCTGTTCTCAGGTGACAACGTTGTGTCCCAGGAGATGTGCTACTGCATTGTCACCCAAGCTTCTGATAGAGATTACTAGAGGGCAATTTAACCACTTGCCACCCACTCACAGTACATTTACCGCGAGCGGGCGGCAGCTGCAGGCTATGCAACGTACCGGTATGTTGCGACAAACTTACGAGTTTTCAGCTGCGCATGTGTGTGCTCTCTGCTGACCTGTGCTGTGATTGGACACAACATGAGTTTGTCAGCAGGTCACAGCCAATTATTTTGGCTGTATACCTGCTGATCAGCTGTGGCCAAGCACAAATCTGTGTGCCAGTGGTCAGATCTCTTGTAAAAGCAATTCTAGCGGCTAACTAGCTGCTGAACTGCTTTTACAAGCAGTGGGAGGGGGACGTTCTGCCTCCTTCCGTGGCTTGCTTGGGCTCTTCCGTCCCACCGGGGGGACCTGAGCGACCAGCTGGCACGTACGCCGCCTGGCCAGAAAGTCGAACAATGCTGAGATCAGCTTTGATCGACTATGGCGCCGTTTAAAAAAATAAAATAAAAGCTTTCGAGAACACAGATCTGGGTGTTCTGAGGGCAGAGGAGGAATTTGGCGGTCTTATAGACCCCAGATCTCTCCATAAAGAGTACCTGTAACGTGCCTATTCACAAGGATCTTTACATTCCTAAAAGTGAAAAAAAAACAAAACAAATTGAAGCAATAAAAAATAACAAATAAAATTAGATTATTATTAATAATAAAAAAAAAAACTCGAGGGCCTCTACTATAAATATATATATATATATATATATATATATATATATATATATATATATATATATATATATATATATATATATATATATATATATATATATATATTTATTTATATTTGAGGGTTATAAGTAAATTTCTAGAAAAAAAAAATACTGATTGTTACATCTGTTACAATGGGGTTCCACCCAAAAAACAAAAATACCTGAAAAATTCTAAAAAAAAAAAAACATTTGGATATTTTTTTTTTTTTTTTTACTTGCCTCCTAAATGCCTGTTGCTAGGTGGTCCCTCGTAGTCTGCCCCTTCCTCTGCCTGGGCTGGTGACATCACTTCCCCCTCGGCTTAGGAAGGGCTCAGCTCTGCTCCCTCCCTCCTGTCAATCATCTGGGACCCATTACAGGTCCCAGGTGACTGAGCGGCCAATCACGGCGCGCGGGGCCGCTCGCGCATGCGCAGTGGGTGCCAGGCTGTGAAGCCACATCCCGGCGCCCACAGTTAAAATGCGGAGGGGGGGGGGGCGAGCGGGGGCTTCAATCCCCCGCAACGCTGGACCCAGGGACAGGTAAGTGTCCAATTAAAAGTCAGCAGCTGCAGTATTTGTAGCTGCTGACTTTTAATTTTTTTTTTTTTTTTTTAATGGACCCCCTGGGTGGAACTCCTCTTTAATTTCGGTCTTTTTTTTTTTCTTTTTTTCAAATCTTAAATAAAAACCCAGTGGTGATCAAATCCCACCAAAAGAAAGCTCCATTTGTGTGAAAAAAATGATATAAAATGAATTTGGGTACAGTGTAGGATGACCGTGCAATTACCAATTAAAGTGGGGTAAAACCTTCCGGAGGTCAACCCTGAGAAACTTCAGCGCTGGCTGCATGGCCTATGTGTAGTCAAGAAGTGGTGGCATGGAGGCTTTGGGAGGTCGGCAGCGCTGGGATGCAACAAAGGATGGAAATCGGTGAAATCGAGGATCTTATTTAAAAATTAAATGCTAAACAGCGGGCAAAGAACCTGTTCTGATGATGCCAAAATTTTCAGTCTTTGCTCTCGAAAATGTTCTCTCCCAATGACATCTTTCTTTTTTTTTCTTCCCAGCCCCCCGGCATGAATTTTGATCTTGA